>BSBK01004339.1:37500-1237500 GCA_027943335.1 Chamaecyparis obtusa
CACTTTAGTAGGATAAAACTAACAACTTCATTAGTTGGATTGTGATTATGGAAGGTGTAAAGGAATGATGAATTATGGTTGTGTAAGGTGTTAACTAAATATAGTTATGTTTGTGGTCATGAATATAAATTTACTTTTTCTAAGATGGATTTATGATATGTTTTAGGATGTGCTTTAACAAAAATAATAGAGGAGAACTAGTATGTATGTAAATTGATTAAATAATATGGAATATGATATGATGTTGATAAACAATCATGTGATTCATAGGATTTAAATAGAATATACTTTATTCAAACTTGATCACTTAATGGGCGACTGTGTATAAGACAAATGGTATGAAAGGTTACTTTTGGATATACTCTTAATAAGGGAATCAAGGATGACAAATAAAGTTAAGTTCATTTGGTTAATGCTATTGGTAAAAAGGAAATGATTGTGTTAGTAATATATAGAGTGGTTGTTTTAAATGATTCTATGTTATAGATTTTGAAGAAAGGAATAAATTAGGAACATCCATGTTGGAGCTTTAAATTGAATCTAATGGATGATATGCTATACATTGCTCATATTGCATCTAATTGTTGAATCCTGAATGATTAGTTATATTTTAGTTTTTTATTCTAGTAGTGACTCTCAACGATCCTAAGAGGACTTGTGTTAAACAAAATATTTTATTGTATTCATGAAATGTACATTTAGGAGATGTATTTCAATACTTATTTCAACTTGAGTACATTGCGAATGAATACGATAATAATGTCATGTTAATAATAAAATTATCTTTAGAGAGTTTTCATATGAATGAAAAAGAAAAATTACTTCACTTTTTATGGGTTAGAATAATGTTTCCTCTCAGGTTCCCTGGTGGGGCGTTACATCTAGTATTAGATCCATAGGTTTCCTCATTGGGAACTTTGGGACTCATTCACCCTTTTTGCACTTGGTTACTGTCTTAGAATTATGTGTTAATAAGGTGTTACATTACTCCATGTTGGTGACATGTTAGTGAGTTAAAACTTATCCTTTAAATTTTTTTGTCACATTCTTTTTTGTAGAGGTTCTCATATTTTGAAAACCCCAAAATTATAGGATAATCTTTCTTTTCCAGTAGCTTCTAAATTTACCTCATGATATTCTTTTTATTATATCTTTTTTTGTGAGTTCTTGTTAAATTTATTATCATATTATCATAAGTGATATGAGTATTTTTAAATTCCATTTTTCAATAATTGCTAAGTTGAATTCATGTTCCATATTTTGTGTTATGCCCTAACTGTGTACACTAGTTATATTGTAATTGCATGGCTTGTAAAGTGACTGTCAGCAATGTGCTTAATGATTGTATGAAGGCAAGATTTGATATATCTAGGGGAACTTAATTAGAAAAATGGAAGTGTCTCTATGTTTCTAACACTAAGTAATATGTGATTAGAAGTAGCATCACCTTTTATGTTCTTGTAGGGTTGGAAGGATAATATTTTGTTCTCATGGTTAACAAAGTATGTTTCTTGGGTTCTTACTTATGTAGAGTTGAAAATTTTGTATCATGTCCCAGTTGAAAATTAGAAACTGATTCTCCCTTTTCTTTCCCCTTGTCTCCTGACAAGTAGATGAAAAGAATTGGTAAAAGAATTCATTGTGTATTATAATATGTATAGAAAGATAACAAAAACTTCATGCCCTTGCAAAATGAGAAATTGGAAAGTTAATAAGAAAATAAAGTCATTTAAATATGTTATATGAAATATGTATATCTAAAAGTCAAATAAATAGGCAAGTTTGCACCATGAATATTGTTGATGATGAGTGTTTAAAGTATCTCTTTCTCCTCTACCTTCTTGAAGTGTGAACTAAAAATAAAGAGCTAATTATTTTTGTAAAATCTCTCTCTCTCTCTCTCTCTCTCTCTCTCTCTCTCTCTCTCTCTCTCTCTCTCTCCTTCCTTAAGGGATAAATTTTCAAAAGACTAAATTATTTAGGTAAAATAAATGTTTCATTAAAATATCTAGTGAAAATGCATGTGTTCTTAATTAGAGTAAATATTTTGGGTAAAATACCTATGTCCCCAAAATTTCATCATAAATAGGTTGCATGAGTAGTGATCCAATTGTGTTGATAGAATAGTAAATCTTATGAATAAATTATCTATGGTTGAATGATGAAATTAATGCATTGTATGAATATATGACTACTTCTCTAAGTTTTGGCTGAATAAGGGAATTTCATTTCTTGCCTTAATAAATTTTTGTATACCTTGATTGGAAAAGTGAAAGATATGTTTGAACTAGAAAAAAGTGTTAGTGGCATAGTGTTTTCCTTCTACTAATGTGATTTGTGATTGTTACTAAATATAATAAAATTTAGATTTAACTCTTTATATCCCTATTTGGAAATAGATACCCCTTGGTTGATTAGAATTAAGTATACGTTTAATGAAAAGTGTCTGACATGTGAATTATGGGGATATGTAAGTAGAAATATGATTATTTTTCCAAATTAGACTTAGAGTGCCATCCTAAATTGATGACTAGTGGTGAAATACATTATTGATTGTTACATTTTCTTTATGAGTATGGATATTGTCTTGTGATCAAAATACAAATATATGTCATAGTAGATTTATAAAATATGTTATAAATTATATTTCTTGTAAATAAGTGTGTATTTATGTCTTGTACATGCTATTATGTTATGATATGTTAGTGTAGAAATTTGATGATGGAAATTTAACCTTTCTTCATGTAGTGTCTCTCCCATTTGCATTATGCATGACATCCTTATGGATGTGCCTCCAACTTTATAGATGCTTTTATTCTGTGACCATGTTGGACCCATGTGAGCTTTGCACCTTTGGGGTGATCTAATTATGTTGTTGCATTGGTAAGTTGCTTATGATTATGTCATTGCATTGGTAAGTTGTGTATATCCTTATGCCTAGTTGAGAACTATTGTGTTGTGGCTAGTTGTAGACCTAATTCATGATGCTATACCTTTTGAGGCCTTTATTCTGAGTTTTGAGGACTCAAATTGTGTTCTTGGTGTTTTGATATGAGCTTGAATCCTTAATGTGATTCAATGAATATTCTCATGTTATGATTTTATGGTGGCATTGCAAGATGCACCCAAGTCAATTTGTTCTTATGTTCATTCCGAGATTACTATTGTGGTCATGATGGTATTTGGCTTATGAGACATTGTTGATTATGTGGTAGATGATGTGTGTGATGGTTCCACTAATGTATGTGCCAATGGATACTAGATTATGATTGTATCATGATGTATTTATTTTGTGATTACCCATGAGATGTGATTAGGTGGTTGCACTGTGTGATGCATTGATTATCAAGCATTGTTTCAGTTACCAGTATCATTACTAATTTAAATGTTAGATTATGTTGTTATTACTATTTTGATCATATATGCATGATGATGCTTTATGATAATATCTTGAGTATTTTTCATTCGATAATATTGGGTTAATATGTTATGATGACTATCATGGATTCCTATTATATTGTGCCTTATATGTTGTTGGGTATTTTTATGGAGATTTGCACTGATATATGCCCATGTTGCTAGAAATGTGTAAGAATTTTCCTAAGGAAAAGAGTGAAAATGCCAAGATCTAGAAGCTCAATTGATAGCACAAGAGAGACAAATATAATATGATCAACTGAATGATTCAATAATGATCAATAATGAAATAGATAAAAAATCAATTGAATACAATGTAGATGTGCCTGATCCTCCATTGTACATCAAAGTATGTGCAACATGTGCAACAATGAGAGGATGATAATGTGATAAGAGCACTAAAGATGTATCTCACACCTAAAGTAGAAATTTTCCTACACCATGTGCTAAAATGAAATACAAACTCCTAGGCATCTCAATGAAAACTAATATGAAAATGCATTATGCTAAGTAAAATTAAGTAAAGTATAATTAGTGAATAATTAATTACACAAACACCCCCCCTTAAGTGAAACTTAGGGGAATGCACTTAAGCTCACAAGGATAGATGACAATGCATGATGTGTCTTCTACTAAGCCATGTTAGGTACCCATGTACAATATGCAAGAGAAATGAAATGCAATCTCTCATAAAGTAGAGAAAGAGGGAAAACCTCATGGAAAAAACCCTCCCCCAAAAAGAGAGATAAAACAAGATGCATGGATGGATGGAGTAATAAAGACCCCCTATTATGACATACATCATGTATATACAATAAAGTATACATCCATAGGAAGGAACCAAGGAGACATGATATCCTCCCAATAATAAATAATCTCCTCCAAGGATGATGAGTGCTTGAAGGAAAAAAAAAGTCTAATGCCTACAAACAACATTTATCCCCTTAGGAAGAAGATACACCAAGTATAGATGCAAGAAGGCTTGCCATTTTGGATAGGAAGAAGGGGAATCCAAATGAAGTATGATATCTCTAAATTATTATCATGTGTCACCATGTCCTTGGTTGATGAATATGTCACAAACCAATCAGGATCATACCTAATGGAAGGTAACAAATAAGGAACCAATAGTAATTGATCCATGTAAGAATTTGGATCAAAATCCAAAGAAAAAGGTGCCCCCTCAAATGAAGAAGTAGGAAGAGAAGAAAAGAATCCCCCCCTCAATGTAGAATACACACCAATGGTAGATGATCCTGTATCAATGTAGAAATTGCACCAAGAAAACTGAATGTTGTTCCTCCCCTTAGGAAGAAACAATTCCATAAGTGTATCAATGAATCCTCCCCAATCTCTAGGAATAATCCTCAAAATGTATGACGCCTATGGAAAATGAATAGGAATCTCCAACACATGAGTATGATCAACCTAAACTATGCAATGTGACATCTCAAGTGATGTTTGAGACTCATGAAGACTAATCTCCAAAGACTCAAATGTCTTCTCTGAAGATAAAGAGACCTCCTCCAACTCCTGTATCAAAGTATCCACAATCATGTCAACCTAAAAATAATGATCAAGTAGAGAATAAAGAAGAGGGCCAGAGTGTTCCCTCATAACAACTGAAGAAGGATCATCCTCTGCAAAGAGAAGATGAATGTTCAACGATATCTCCTAGGTCCTCAATGTAGGACTCCATAAAAAATCCTACAATGTTTGTCAAGTATTCATCCCAAGGAAATGAAACTAGAAGATAATGAATATAATACTGTACTAAATCACAAACATCAGTGGATGGAGTAGTACAAGAATCATTAGAAGCAATAAGAGGAGTGATCTCAATAAGAGGAGTAAGATCTACAAGTAGAGGTTCTATATCTTTTGGGAATGGAGGAACATGTAGATCTCCATACATTTCCCAAGGAATGATCCAAAGATCAAGAATTGTATTCCAATTCTTTCCATAAAGGGAATCCATAAACTCTTCATCCATGTTGAAATAAATAACTTCGAGAAATTTTTACCAAGAGTCCCAGTTGAAAGGATTACTAGGACGATGAATTTCTTCCATATATAAATATGAAAATAGATTATGCTCGCTAAGATGAGTGAGAATGAGATCACTCCATTTCTTATAGTTCCCTTTCTCCAACTCAATTAAAACACCCATGATGCAAAATGAAAGAACAAAAATGAGGAGCAAAACCACTCAAGACACCCCCCCAAATCACTCAATCAAAGAACTCCCCAAAAATAGATGATTGTGACACTTTATATAGAGTGCGTATACAATTGCCACTTGCCAAAATAGACCAAAGTGGATTTTTAATTTTGATGATTACAACTACAGAAATAAAGCTATACCAGACTCAAAAAAAGAAGACACAAGACCACTCAAGGATCTAACAAATTACAAGTGCTAAATATAGTCCAAAATAGACCAAATGCTCAAAGTACTATGTCCACTAATTTTTTTTCCAAACTGATATCAGATCTGAAAAGTAGACAAAAAAACATGCACTTTAAAAAAAACATCACTTGAAAATGTGTCCATACGAGCTTGAAAGAAGCCTCTAAAGTTGCAAAAATTGGGATTTGAGATTTTTAGAAGATATCATGAATAGATATTAGAAAAAACCTACACCATTGTGTAGATCATAAAATTCCACCCCAAAACAAAAAAAAAATTGCTCAAAAAAAGGAGTTTGGATGACTGAGATATCGCTGTTTGAAAATCGCCTCTGAAATTATTTTTTTTGAATTTCCATTGCCGCACTTTCAAAATTCAAATGGCTCTAGATTTGGCTTCAATTATCCGATTTGGATGAAACAAAATTTGATTTAGGGGTTTTTGGACCTCCTCAATGTGATGCCAACCTCTAATTTGTACCAGAAAGCTCTAGTTTTGACTTTCAAAAAAAATCTCTCAAATAGGCTATACAATGACACTCTTATGGATCTGATACCATATAAGAATTTGCCTAAGGCAAAGAATGAAAATACCAAGATCTAGAAGCTCAATTGATAGCACAAGAGAGACAAACATGATATGATCAATTGAATGATTCAATAATTATCAATAATGAAATAGATACAAAATCAATTGAATACAATGTAGATGTGCATGAATATATATGAAATGTATGATAACTAGGAGAGATGCAAATGATAAACTATCAACTAGACAAGGTGTAATCACATGTCCACCAAAGGTGGATCATTCTCCATTGTACATCAAATTATGTTCAACAATGAGAGAATGATAATGTGATAAGAGCACTAAAGGTGGATCTCACACCTAAAGTGGAAATTCTCCTACACCATGTGCTAAAATGAAATGCAAACTCCTAGGTGTCTCAATGACAACCAATACAAAAATGCATTATCCTAAGTAAACTTAAGTAAAGAGTAATTAGTGAATAAATAATTACACCAAAAAAATAATTATTTAATGTTTTATATTTAAATGAAGTGTTTAATGTCAATGTATTGTTAATATAAATGAAATGATGTTCACTAATATGCTCATATAATTTTTATGGATTAGCCTAATGTGATTGTACAAACTGAGACAAAATTGTAGTTACTCATTCGTGAGGTCCACACAATGTCTCATTCTCCTTCACTATTTTATATTATGTATTTTCATGTTCTTTGGCTATTTATATTGTGAGAAACTACACTTTATGTTTGTGTGTTTCGGTGAACATGTATCAAACACATTCCACCTAAGTTGTAGGATCTGAGTGCGTCTATATCCTCGATAGTGACACAGGAGATAGTTTCACTAGCCTTTCATATTTGAGCTAATATCGTCCATGTATGGATGGTGTACCCGTGATTGATATATTATTCCCTCAGGTACATTTTGGTAGATATAGATTTTATTATGCATATTGTGTTAGACCTGTGAGCATGTATGTGAATTTAGAGCTTCACAATTATCGTAGAAAAGGTTTAATTTTAAATGTCGATTAATGTGTTTGAGGATTTAATATTTTATTTACCAACTAATTTACCATAGTTGGACTCCTATTATTGGAATTAATTTAAATAATTTTCAAGGTAAAGTCAATAGTTCACTTAAAATACTTAAGTGACCTATTTTAAAAGTCACTTTCGAAAAAGTTCTTTTATCTTGAAAAGTGAGTTCTTTTCACTCACTTCTCACTTTGGTCTTTTGTGGGAATTTAGATTTTCCTCTAAATTTGATTGGATAAAAACACATTTTTCTCATTGTGTTTGATTTAGGTGTTAGATGTTCATGAGAAGAGGCTCATTGGATTCATGGTGAGATTTCTTCGCTTTGCTGAAATCTCATCCATTTTTGTTGAGCTTTGAGAATTTGATCTTCATGTTGTGTTTTCTTCCATTTGGTGTGAGGTAGAGCATCTCACCATTTAAAATTTCCTTTTTAAAAAGGCATGAAATAAATTACATTGGTTGAGTGGGCCGAGTATTAGTATTTTTGCATATCCTTGCTTGATTTCTTTACTTGGTTGGGTTTCTATGAGTTTATATGTATTTTCATGTTGAGAAAATGGGGTTTTTGAGTTGTTATTGTTCAAATTTTTGTGTGTGCTTGAAAATGAGATTTTATTATAGAAATGTGTTGTTGGGTTCCTAAGAGAAAATGATTTTTAATTTGATGATTTTTTATGATGTTTGATTTTTGGGCATTTTTCAACTCGCCTCATTTTGCATGCTACCTAGAATTTGTATGCCATCATGTTTGGCGTGATTGACCTATTGGATATTGTAGTACTCCAACTTTGTAATGGGATCATGGAATCCAAATGCATTGACAATGTTTTATATATTTGATATCGCAACCCAAAATTGTTTTATATTAAAATGATGATTTTTACACTTTGCTAGATTTTGTCAGAATTTGGGTATTTTGTTTTATTTGGGCATTTTGAGCACTCCTTGTATTATAAAAAGATGATTGATGGATTCCATGGGAATCTGTGCTCTTGGTGGCGTAGCCAATTGAGAAACTTGTTATTTGGCTTGATTTATAATTTACTTAGTTTCTTGCCTTTGTGTTCCAACTAAATTCATGAATCAACGTTTCTCCCTAACTCACCATCTACATGGATCAATGTTTCAACAACATAAATCAACATTTTTGACTCACTAGTCTGAGACTTTTTTTTTTTTATAACTTTACCAGTCAGAATCGATGTTTGTGCAAATTGGCATTTGCGCCTCAATCAACATTTTTGCCTAATTGCATGTTTGCGCCTAGTATGTCTTTCCAATATGTTTTAGAAGATGAACATGTTGTTTATTATTTTGGGATTGGTTTTTTTGGTTATTGGATGCCTTTCATGTATTCTTAGTCCAATTTCAAGAGTAGGGAAATACAAAAAATGTAACATTTAAGTATAAGTTATTATACTTCAAGTTATATTTTATTGAATCATTTTAGAATATTTTAGATTAGTTTCATATTCAAATGAGTTATAATAAAAATTCTATATTTTGAGACATTTTATGAAATTTTAGGTAGTCAAATTTTAGGTTTTAGCATGATTATTATGTGACAACTTGGTTGTGTCTTTCCTTTCTTGTTGAGTCTTCCACTTACACAAGATCATTTGGGGATCTTTTCTTATCTTATTGTGTATGCTTATGGTTAGTTGGTAATTAACATGTATGTTTAACCATATTAGGAACATTTACTTTGGGCTTAAAAGGAATGTAAGTTAGATGGATTTTGAGGATGGATTAGTATCCTCTTTATATAGCCATGGGTTCTTGCCAGCTTAGCCTCTTATGATTCATGGATGTTGTCTGGATCCTTGTAGGGAAGTCTCATGAATGTGTGTTCTACGTTTTGAGTATTCAATTGAGTTGTCTTGGAACCTTTGTAAGTGCTTGTTAGTATTTCTCTTGTGCACAATCATGTGATAATCATGGTGTATTCTCTTGCATGTTATATCTTGAAAATGTTAATGGTTATGTGATGCATATTGTTACATGATGTCTATTCCACATTTCAATTTTTTTTTAAATGCATATATAACCCCTTTGTTCCAAGGATTCCTTGGTGGGGCATTACATATGGTATTAGAGCCCATGTTCATAGATTGGGATCTTTTGGTATAGATTTCCTGAATAGTTGATGTTGTTGTCAGGTAAGTGCGCATGTGTAGTGTAGTGATATAGTGTTAGCTTATTTCTTGGGTGCTTAGGTGTGGCATACTTGAGTGTTCTCTAATAACCAACCCAAGTAGCATGAGGTGGAGGAAGAGTATCTCCTAGATCTTTGCACCTATCAGGAATGGACAATACCCCTATTTACGAACCTCTTTAGAGAACTTTAGACCATATGGTTGGCATGTTTCTCTTTCTTTTTTATTTTTTTGTGACCCTTGCATGGTATGAGTGTGTAGAGGCCTTGGCAGCTATGGTTGTATTTGTGTAGAGGCCTTGGCAGTTGTGGTTGTATTTTCATTAGTTATAGCATTATATCTGATATACATGTGCTAATTCTTGGTTTCTTTGAATGCCTAGTAGCGCATGAGTGGTTCACTTTCTTGTGTGACCCTACTCGATCAAAGTTATTCATTGGTGTCCATGCAAGGCCTTGAGTTCCTAATGATCGACTCCCTATGGGATATGGTACACTATATTCTAGTGATTATTGTATTAATGGGAGAGTAATTAAATGATTTATGTTTAATATGCATTGGTATCTTATTTATTGTATTGAAATGCATTCTTCCTGTAGAGTGATGGTTATGCACCAAGGTAGTTATGAAATAGAGATTAATTGGTAATGAGAAGTGAAATTATCAATTGTAATAGATCAATTGGGTTAATCACTTATGTCCCCAAATTGCATGATTTTATAATCTTTTGAGAAAATTATGTGTTTTTGGTTGTGAAACATCTTGTGAAATTATTTTTTTCAATGGAATCATGTGAATTTAGAATTTTGTCTTTGTGACCTTTCATCTACCTTGCATTGAGTGCAATAAGGACACAATGATCTCAGAGATCAATTATCACTTGTTTGGTGTTAAGACTGTTACCATAAACTTGTGAGGTGGGTTGTTTTATATTGTTACCCTTATTTTGGCGAATTTTTCTTAATTCCATAAGGCACTTAGAGGGGGGGTGGGAGGTGAATCAGTGCAACCATAGATCTATATAAACTTTTACTTAACTCATAGATTATCCAACATGAAAAAGTAAATATCACATAGAAACATAACACATAATGTTGGCAAGTGGTCAGTACATGCACACACATGCACATGTAGGCACATGAACATATATGGAATGTTGTCATTTATGGAAACACTTAATATTTTTATGATCGCACATATTGGATATCATGAATATGTTTGAATGCAGTTGATGAAGGAAAAATGCCCAAGTCCACAGACTGTTCTTGTAACAAAAAAGATTAGCGAACTTCACATGATCTTTATAAAGGCATGTGATCTTAGCTACATGCTTGTAGGACACTAATGAATACATGTGTAAGGTCACACATGTTAATATTGAGGGATCAAAGAGATATGTTCAGTTGAGTTGATGCAAAGATAATAAACAGACCATAACATGTTAGCGATCACTAAGGATGACTTTGTGATCAATTGGAAAGTTATTTTTGGATGCTATCTTGGATCTAAGGCCGACTAAGGATATTAATGAAGCATAAAAATGCACATTAAATAATATGTTGTTTAGCTAGAGTAATGCCGACTAGCTCCTGTAAATATACCTCTAGCTAGGTATAAGTATACACACTTTTGTATAAGTGTGCGGTGATGATGAAATAAATGGGTGTGAACTATGAAGACATCTAAGAGGCAGAGAACATATCGAGAGAAACAAGAACAAGAGGTGTTCTTCAAGGAATACTTTGTTAAATCTTTGTATTTAGGACAACATATTGGTTGTCAGTGTTGTTGCACCTATTGTACACCCCTAATAGGGTTTGTTTTCCTTTAACAAGGCTAGGACCTTTAACAGGGTCAATTCCTTAACATGGATCTCATTGTATACATCCCTTAATAGGGATCTACCTATATTGTAATAATCAGCTCCTAACAAGGTTAGAACTCCTAAGAGGGTTTCAAGATTCATAATGTAGAATTTAGTGGGTACCATCCCTATCAGGGTTTTTCCCTTAATGGTGTTTCCTCAAAAACAAATATGGTGCTATGAGTTATTCTATGTTTGTCTTTTTTGCATGGTTATTTATTTTATGTTACATCTTTATAAGTTGGTTGAAGAAGTTGAAGAAGATTGATAATTTAGTAAAATATTGTAACACTAATTCACCCCTCTCTCTATGTTACCAAATCCTAACACATAAAACATCCACACAATAATCAACACAATAAAACTAATATTTTTCATGGAAACCCTTGTTAGAGGGAAAAGCCATGGTGGGAATTATCACCCACTAATCTCACTAGTACACCAAATAAGATCTTCCTTGTTAGGAGTAATTACAACACCTTTCTAAGGGTATATTTGGTTAAGAGTATCTATATCCCAATTAAAAGATATTAACAATTCTTGTTAGGAACTACTTTCTGGAATAAAAACACCATTGAGAGGGGGGGTGTTGAATCTGTAGTTACCTAAAAACTTGTTCTTTTCAATTTTTACAATTATAACATATAATTATGAAATACGAACAAGATATGCAAAAAGAAAAAAGTACAAAATATTTATAGTGGAAAACCCATCAGGGTTAAAAACTAATTTGAATCTAAAACTTAATTAGCCTCTTGGGAAAATATTTTAGAGCTACAACTCCGAGAAGCACCAAAACCCTATTTTAGAAACATCAATTTCAAGGAACACCAATCCCTTACACCTGAAGCAACAACTTCAAGAATACAAGGAGAACCAACTTCCAAAATGAAGAAATGAAATATAAAATAAGAGGATCATCTTTGTTGCAATGCAAATCATGAATCAATAATTCAAATCCTAGTTGAAATTGAAACATTAAGCAAGATATACTTCTCTTCTTCTCTCTCTTACTGATTCTTTTACATCAAAAAAGTATACCAAATTATACAAGACTTTTAAAATGACTTTATCATATTATGAAATGTATAATTAGACTTAAATCATCAGATTTGAATGTAAGAATATGAATTGAATTAATGATCTTCAAATTATTAACCTTCTTGAAATGATAAATCCTTTATTTCCCCTCAAAACATTAAGTATCCAAATATATATTCATTTTCCATTAAATGATCTGATTAAATGCTGATGTAAATCACTAAAATATTAGTATATAAACCTTATTCAACCTCTGATAGAATTGTGCAGTCAATATCAATTCATATATAGAAAATTAGAAACAAATATCATTGCCCTATCCTTTGTTGTCTTATCGACCTACAAAAACACCTTCTAGTCTACAATGAATATCTCTCAATTTTTTCACTTTCCTACAAAATAACCTATAATAATATTCAAAGGAATGAATACCCTATTTATAAATGTAGATAGTCATTTTCCAATATCCCATTAACCTTTCCAAAACTTCTTTAGACCAAAATTGGGTAAAATTTGTTATAAGTTCCAACAATTGCCTTGGTTGAAATAACTTTTCTCTCTTCACCACATGTGTATGCAAAAATTGACTCCTACCCATTTTAGATATGTTTGTTACCTTTCCATAAATGTATAATGGTTGGGGAATTGTTTAACAATTAGAATATAAACATATAATTGACCAAAACTGGGTAGTTATTAATTATAACTGTTTTAACATTCATTAACAACATTAAGAGTTATTTGCTTAACAATTTATCAAATGCCATAATAATAATGTAACCAATGTATTAGGATATTAATAAGATGATGTTAAACATATCTTTGTCACTTTAATCAATTTTTAGAAGATCATTATATCTGCATCTGGTGTACCATTAACACAACTGTCTGAGATACCTGACATATATGGCTTATTGACATCAATGAAAAAACCAAAGACCAATTCACCAAAGGTTTAACATACTCCCCCTTTGGAATTAATATCAATACCAACCTCTACATGTGCTCGTGTCACTTGTATATCATCGCCTGTATAGAAAACCTATATAGAATCCATCAACATATCATATCAACATCATTAATCAACATCACAACTTCATTAACCATGTTTTCCTCAAGATTTTTCTCCCCCTTTGACATCAATGAAAAAATGATATATACCAATGTTCCAGTTGTAAAAGATGATCATAAGTTGTCCCCCTGAAACCTATCACACACTAATGAACTTATGCAAGAGAAGAGAGAAAGAACCCCTAATCTTGTCCTTAACCCTTCACACACTTCCTTTGGTAAAGGTTTAGTAAACATTTCATCCAACTGATTTGCAGAAGGAACAATTTCCAAAGAAATATTACCATTCAATACATGCTCCCTTATGAAATGATAATGAATATCAATATTCTTTGTACGTAAATGCATAACCAAATTCTTATAGATACTAATGGTGCTTTGATTATAAAAAATGATAGGAACCAGTTTACAAACATTTACTTTCATGTATGATAAAGTGCATATCATCCAAATAACATGTTGACAACAAGAACAAGTTGTAATGTATTCAACCTCTACAATACAAATAGTATTAGCTTCCTATTTTTTACTATGCCAACATACAAGCATGTTACCCAAAAATAATATTTCTCCCGAAGTAATTTCTCAATCATCAACACATCTAGCCCAATCTGAATCAATATAAGAAAAAAATATGAAATCATGATGTTTAGGATACTAAAGTCCATAATCCAAAGTGCCTTTAATATATTTGAAAATTCTTTTAATTTCCATAACATGAGATTCCTTAGGTGAAGATAAAAATCTTTCAACTAGACAAAAAACATGCATGATATCATGCCTTGAAGCAGTGACTTATAGTAAACTACCAATCATGGATATATAAGTGGTTTGATCAACATCAACAAAATCATCATTTTTAGTAAGTTTATAACCTATTATCATTGGTGTTCCCATAGGCTTATAATCTTCCATGTGAAATTTCTTTAACATTTATTTTTCATTCTTAGTTTGTGATAAGAATACACCATTTTTCAACTGAGAAATATGCATCCCAAGAAAATATGACAATTCCCAAAGCACTAACATTTCAAATTCAGATTGCATAAGCTTTGAAAAATGTTGACTTAAAGCATAATCATTAGATCCAAACACAATATGATCAACATAAACAAGTATCACAAGAACATCATCATCATTAACCTTAACATACAAATAAGTATCAACACCACCTCTTATGAACCCATTATTAATGAGATATTGATCCAACCTTGAATACCAATCCCTAGGAGCTTGTTTTAAACCATAGAGTGCTTTCTTTAACCTGTAGACATGATTAGATAATTCTTTTCTTTCAAAACCTTCCTACTGATCCATATAAAATTCTTCATCAAGATAGCCATTTAGGAATGTGGTTTTAACATCCATTTGATACATTTTAAAACCTTTAAATCCTAAAACTGCAAGAAATATTCTTATTGCCTCAAGCCTAGCAACTGGTGCAAAAGTTTCACCAAATCCACACCTACTTTTTCTGCATGCCCTTTACATACTAACCTTTATTTATTTCTTTCTATCTTTCCATTTTCATCAAGCTTATTTCTAAAGACCCATTTATCACCTATTACATTTTTATCTTTAGGTCTAGGCACTAACTGCCATGTTTTATTCTTTTCTATTTGACTTAGTTCCTCTTTCATAGCTTTAACCCAAAAATGATCCTTACTAGCTTCTTTATATGATTTAGGTTCAATTTGAGATCGAAAAAAAAGATTAGCACATTCATTAGATTTAGTTCTTGTTCTTGTTTGAATACCTGCATGTTTGTCCCCTATAATCTTCTCTTGAGGATGATATTTCTTCAATCTTGTTCCTATAAACTTTGTACCTATTGGTTCTGGTGTCCCTGTTTGATCTTTTGTCTCTTCACTTTCTTCAACTTTATTATCTTATTTGTTCAAGTCATTATCATTGTCTTGGAGAAGAGTATTATCCATTCTTGTTTCCTTTTTATCCTGCACAATTTCATCCACTTTCACATCTACACTTTCAACAAGTTTATTCAACCTTTTATTAAAACATTTGTGAGAAATACTTTGAGAAGAATATTCTAAAATATTCCTTCATCACATCTTGAATCAAAACTTCCTATGTTATCATCATAATTCTTAATGAAACATCTACTTCCAAAAATTCTAAAATGTTCTATAGAAGAAGGATGACCATACCATAACTCATAAGGAGTATACTTAGCATTTATCCTTAGTTGTGCCCTATTTAAAATGTATACTTCTATGTGAATTTCTTCTTTCCAATTCCTATTTGGAGCTTTGGATTCATCTAACATATCCCTTGCCATTTTTTTCACTCTTCGATTATTTCTCTCAACAACTCTATTTTTTTTTAGGTGTCTTGGATGCTACATATTGCCTTTTGATGTCATGTTGTTCACAATAATCAACAACCTCATATGAAGTGAACTCACCACCTTTATCTGATCGTAAGCACTTAATCTTCATAACTATCTCCTTTTCAACTATTTTTCTAAAAATATTAAACTTGTTAAATGCCTCTGATAAATTCTTTAAGAAATTTACCCATGCCATCCTTGTATAATAATCTATAATAAGCATGAAGTAATTTTCACCATTTAATGCCATTGTCCTTGTAGGAAAGCATAAATTAATATGTACTACTTGAAATGTTTTAGAAGCAAAATATTCTTTGGAAGAGAAAGATGCCTTTGTTTGTTTACCATGTTGACACCCTTCACAAATAAAATTCTCTGGCTTACTTATACATGGCATACCTCTTACCTTTTGATGCTTACTAAATTTTACCAAGTTATCAAAGTTCAAATGCCCAAGGCTTTTGTACCATAACCAAATTTCATTCACATGTCCCATAAGACAAACATCTTCATGATTTTTAGCATTTGTGGTATCTTTTAAGTTGTATACATTCCCTTTAGATCTTTACTTGATCCAACCAACTATCTTGATTTAAATTTTATTTAACAACCATGATCATCAAACAAAACTTCATATCCATTATCACAAATTTGAATAACACTTAGAAGATTGTACTTTAATCCCTCAACACAATACACATCATGAATAGACATTTTTTCACTAAGCATCAAAGAATGCAAACCTTTAATTTTCCTTGAAGAATTATCACCAAAACATACACTGCCACCTTTGTAGTTAATTAATTTGTTAAGTTTTGTTTTATCAATTGTCATGTGTCTAGAAAAACCAATATCAATTATCCACAAGTACTTATATTTAGAATGTAAACCCATTTGAAAAAACATAGACTTAATAATCTTAGGCCTCCATTTCTTAGTTACTTTAGTATCAAATTCTTTATCAACTTGTAGACTAGTATATGATTGATCATTCTGAAATGACTTAGTTTTGTAATTCCTCATAACATAACCAAATAGATTACATTTGTAGCATCTTAGACCATTTATTTTAGGAAAGGAATAGATAAAATTAAACTTTTAAAACCCTCATTGACATATATTTGCAATCACTTATTCTATGTCCAATATTGATGACACATGAAACAATATCCATGAAAGAAAGAAGTGAACCCGTTTGAAGATATTTTACCCATGAATGTATATCTTGATATGAAATGATTTTTATCTTTATAAATATAATTAAAATATGCATTTTTACCTATATTTAAAGTGGTAGTATTCTGATATATGTCCCTGTAGATTTGAATATCTCAAATAAGAATTTATCTTTCTTGTCTGTAGAACATTGTCCAAGTTCAAAACCAATTCTAGTTAGATTATCGGTTTTCCTTTGATTCCTTAATATATCATCCAAAGTAGTATTCTCATTTTTTTTATAACTTCATTTTATATGATACTACTTCATTCATTAACCTTGTACATTCTTGATCTTTAGAACTTAACTCTTCCTTAGTGACAAAGATAATTCTCTTTTGTTCCTCAACTTGTAATTTCAAATTTGTAACTTGTTGATTTAATTCCTTAATTTCTTTTTCAAAATTTTCTTTTTCCTTTATGAATTGATTTTGTTGAACACTTAAATTCCTTGATCTTTTTAAGTGCATACAGAAATTCACATTCTAAATCAACCTCAATAAGTTCAACATCATTATCAGTATCTGATTCTTGACAAGTAGTTTCTATAGCCATAAATAAAAATTCATTCTCATCATATTCAGAGCTACTAGATTTAGTATCTAATATATCAACAATTAAAGTCTTCTTATTCTTAAAGAACTTTTTTTTGTTATAGAATTGTTTTTACTTGATTTCTCTTACTCATCATCTACTTCATCATTATTATCATAAGGACATTTAGATGTAAAGTGTCCTATTTTACCACAATTAAAGCATTTGAAAGGAAGTTTACCTTTCTATTTACTTGCTCCTTTCTTTAATTTCCTTGAGAGACGTGCTTCAAGAACATAAAGGTCTTCTAATTCTGACGAGACTTTCTTTACTTTATTTTCTACCTTGAATTTTGCTTCTTTGCTTGTGGATTCCTTCTTGCCAAACTTTATCATTTCATAAGATACAAGTGCTCCATGAATATATTAATTGTATACTTTTAGACCATTAATACAATTGTTTGAGATACCTAACATATATGCCTTATTTACATCAATGACAAAACCAAAGGCAAATTCACCAAAGGTTCAACACTACCCTTTTAGGGGATTTCATTATTGCTTCTGAGAGTCACTTTCTTAGTGGAATTAGAATCTATACCTGTTGGGATCTTGCATACCCTGTTAAGAGTAACCTAGTTAAAATATTTTAACTGGGAATCTATTAGAACTTTCCTTAATAATGAACTCAATGAAACTGATCTGATTGTAGCACTCTCTTCTTGAAAGATCCACTTCAGCTCTACTCAAATTATTTCTCAGATCATACACACTTTTCATTTAATGATCATAACCATCATAACATCTAAACATCATGTTTTCCCTTTAATTTCATCTCTTATATACACTTTTAGGTTGATGGAGTAAACCTAAAATGTTTTACTAATGTCGGCCTCCAAAATCCATACTAGTTCATAAGAGATTACATAAACATAGGAAAATGTGATCCACAAAGTTGACTCTAGATAGTACAATTCAAAAACAAAATAAATAAAAATGTTAATTCAACCGCCACCTTGATTTCATCACCTTGAAAAATTGGTTGAGTGTTCTAGTCAATATCACTGGTTTCCTCCAAATCTTCAATTATACTTTAGATCAACTTACATGATCATAAAGTAGGCTAATATGAATCTTTAGTTTCTACCTTTCCTATCACACCATTATATCTATTTATATCATCATCGTACACTGCATTCACCATGACTCACTGTGTTATCAACAAACACTCTGTATACTTAGAGAAATCCTTATGCAATCATCTTCACCACCGGTATACTAGATTCATTCCTCCTAAAAGAGTTTGTTTCCAAAAATGACAACACTCTAACATGCATCCCTTGAAAATGATCTCTCCAACACCTTCATCAAATGCCAACAATCTCCCCCTTTTGCATTGATGACAACACTTGGAGTAAAATTTTCTAAGTGCCAAACATTAAAAAAATTAGAGCATGAACAACCATAACTCTAACTCTCATAACTATACTACTCCCCTTTCAAATAATTACCAATTTTTCATCCTTTACTACTCCCCCTTTGACAAAAATGACAAAGGTATACAAATGATATGAAAAAAGTAAAATTTTATTGAGTGTGGAGTAGCATATACAGGTTAAATATATTGAATATATCAATGAAGTTTTCTATCAAAATGTATAGATCATTAACCCAAATCTCCAGTAAGTTATTAATGATCAAGATTTGTCCGTGCAACTAGTGTGAAATTTCTTCCAATCCTTCCATAGTGCACATATCTGGGGTAGCCAAAACCTGTTCTACCTCTTTCACTCCTTGTTGTAGAATACCCACTTTAGGAATCAATAAATTATGTATTTCAAACAAATTAGCTATCCTCTTTTCTTGTTGATTGCTATAAACCTTAAGCTTATGGTTTATTGTACTAACTTGTGCTAAAAAATTGGTTACCGAACCATTGATAGGATCAAAATTTGAAGTTAATAACCTTAGCTCCTTTTGAGCTTCACATCTCTTCCTATCAACATATTTCAAAAAAAGTGAAAAATTGGATGCAAAGGTGAGAATTTTACCTCCTTAAGTCAAATCTTCTTTCACTTTGTTTACAACATCTATCAAGTTTACCTGTTTAGATGCAATAGACTGACCTATTTTCTCAATCCTCTTCTTCTCATAATCATTCTTTTCTTTCAAAGTAGCTGCATCCTCTAATATTTTCATTTTCTCACTAATTGCTATAACCAACTAACCCAACTATTCAATTGGTGTAGCCTTCTCATCAAAATATATATTAGGCACTAAGTTAGAAAAAATGTCTCTGGAATTTAGTATTATCTATCCCTCTTGTTTCAATTTTTCCTTCTTTTCTTTGGAATTAATTGCATTTTCAATATCCATCAATTCTTTTGGGCTCATAGAATTTATATCAATTTTTCCTCTAATAACAGGAATATCTTCATCCATTTTAATGACACTTGAAGACATAAACCAGATAGTGGTTACCTTTTCAGTCTCCATGTCTATAGTCTTCTCCTCAACTAAATTTTCTCCTCCTTCATTTCTCTTACTATAACTGATGGTGATGATGATGAAGACTGACTAAGATCAGAGGTATAAGAGATTGTAGAAGGATTATATCAATTATTATCTTGTCATTGATGTCAAGCAATTAATTTTTGATTTAAATTAAGTTTCCATATCATTTGGAGTATGATATAAGTTAAAGAGAGTTAAGAAGAAGATGAAGTGAGATGTTGTGAAGTTGAAGAACTTAATTGGGCAGCTAATATAGATCAAAAAATGGTAAGGTTATGTTGATATAATTGTTTTCTACTAAACATTTGATAATATCAAGTTGGTAAAGAAGATAAGTCAAGCCAGTAAGAAAAATAGTTTGGTTATTAAGCAAAAAAATTCATTCAGTAAAAGGAAAGTAAGTTTTGGTAAAGAGAAAGCAAGTCAAGACACTAAGTAGAAGGTTTCAGTTACCAAGCGAAGTCAACCGAAATTTAGTTGAAGAAAAAGAAATTAGTCACCGAGTAAGGAACAAAAATCAAATACAAGGATGAGAAGGAAATTTAATGATGAGCTATGATGAGCTGGAAGATTCTAATGATGAGGAAGAGTTAGTTAAAGAGATATATGATGAAGAAAATTCAAGGTGATGATCTATGGTATAGAGCTAAGAGAAAAAAAGGGAAGTTACAAGTTCCAAGAAAGTTCAAGTTCCAAGGTGGTGGTAAAACGTTTAACCAAGATCTAAATTCATTGAATTAGTTTGTGAGGATGATCAGATGACTAAGATTAATCAAAGGAAAATGTAATAAAGGAGATTAAGAGGGAAAAAAAGTCTATATAAAGAATAATGTTGTATGAAGAAAATGTTGGAAAGTTGAAGGGTTGATGAGTCATTGAGTATTGTAGTGAAGAAGGAAAAGGTTGGAATCTGACTCAGAAAATTGAGATTGATGAAGTGTTGAAGCTAGTGGATAGTGAAGGAATGAAGTGAAGACAAAGAGTACACAAGGGATTCGATTAAGAAAAAGGTAGTTACAAATTTACATAGAAAGTTCTATGTTGTTACTTATTAACATTTTTATCAAAAAATCTCTTAACCAAGTCGACCTAACAATCTTATTATAAATCCTTACAAAAGGTAACATTCTAGAAGAGTGTTTGAAGACCTTTAACTAGGAAACTCCTAATAGGGTGAAGATCCTAACAGATCTAAGGCAATTCCCCTAACAGGGTCACATTTAACAATGTATATTGTAATCTTTAACTAGATTGGATTTTAACCAAGCATACTTCAAAAGAGTATTTCTTTAGTGGGTGACAATTCCCATAATGGTTTTTCCCGAATTGGGTTTCCACATTAAATATTGGTGTTTTATGTGTTGAATTTTTACTATGAATGTTATTGCTGATTGATAAAGTTAATTTACTATTTTAGTAAATGTTAAAGTGTGACTGACTTAGTTGATACCGAGTTGAATCAGAGAAAGTCTTTAAGGTAGAAATAATCAAGGATTAATGATTCACCCCCCTCTCCATAATCCAACACATGTCCACCTACTGTCTCCAATTTTACTAGTTCCTGTTGCTCCTCAACTAATGCATCTCTTGTCAAATATTGAATGGGTCTATTGTCCTCTCTTTTTCTCTAGTTTCTCTAGTGTGTCCTTTGAATCTTCCAACAGTTCCTCTATTATGTCCTTTTGTTCCTCATGAATCTCCATGATCAAAACATCACCTGTAGTATCCATTTTGTCCTCGGGCTCAACCAAAATATTATTATCAAGTGCAACCTTCACACCATTTATGGTCCACCCTTCATCTGTAAGTACAATCACTTCTTCTTCCTCACTATCTACTACTTTCTCCAATTCATCATTGTTCTCCTCTATAAGGCTAAAATGTTTCTTCAAAATATTCTCTATTTCAACTGTACTGATTGAGAGTCACCAATCAGTAGTCTTTTAACTCTTGTTTTGGTCTTGAAAGCTGATCAAAATTTATCTAAAATTTACTTTATCTCTTCTAAATTTAGCTCATGCTTTAAATACACCAAGACATATTCCATTATTTCTTTGTCTTTCTTCAAAAACTCCTTCCATCTAGCTTTAATTTTTATATATAGGGAAGAAGGAATTTGTCCTTGCAATTGCATAAGAACCTGACTAAATTTATGCATACTTCCTACAACAACATCTTCAAGTTTTCTTTAATCTTCTTCATTAAAATTATCATAATACTTGTTCACACCAGCAAGTATACCCCACATCTTGCCTCCTTTAAAAATTTTATGAATAGGGACAAACTTAGTAAGATCTGGCTTAACATGTTTAGTGGTAGGAGCACCAACCACTTTGGACTTCTTACCTTGTGCCTTAATTTCTCTATTTTATTCTTCAAAATCTATTCCTTTTGCTTCCTCTTGTGCTTCCTTGTACCCTTTTTCTTTCCCCTACTTCCTTTTACCACCAACCTTTACAACAATAGCTTCTTTTTCCTTAGTTCTCTCAAATTGTGTCTCCTTTATAGTTTTCTTTACTAGAGTCTTGGCAAGAGGAGAGGGTTTCTCCTTCTTGACTATTGTACTTCTTGTTTGTCTACCAATTAAGACTCTACTACTTGTAGAAGAAACTAATTATACTTCTTCTTCTTCTTCTTCTATATTTGTAGTAACTGAGGAGCCAACTTTCTCAACTTCATGTTTTTCTCTTGGTTTATCAATAGTTTCCATAGTGAAGCCGTTTTGAAGAAAGAATTGTTATACCTCTTTTATTACTTTCTTTTCAATGATTGACACATTCAAAGTAACTAAAAATTTAAGATATGATGCATTCAAGGATGGATAAACCCCAAAAGATCAGTCCAATCCTTATAGCCAATACAACACAAAAGAAACAATAAGCTAGTATCGATAGAAATGAGAGATCAACCTTCGATTATTATTAGAAAATCATTTACAACATATCTATAACATGCAGTCTCACATGCCAAGAATACATGCCTAATTATGATATGAAATCCTTACAAACCTTAGCCAAACTAAGCTACATAATATTATGAAAACTCTTTTTCCCCCTAGGAACAAGTCCATTAGCTTATATAGCAATTACAATCATCGTTTGACCTAGAAATGATCATACTTCCCAATAATTGAGAAAACATGTTAGAAAAAATAAGTCAGGACCTAAATCATTTGTAAAAACCTCCAAGCTTAGAAAAATAAGAGATGCAAACGTACAAGAAAGTTGGCCTCAAACATAAAAATGAGCTAGCACGATCATGCACATACATTCCCATCAGAAGATTGGAAAATGATAAAAAATCATGATGACTGGCCAAAAAATGAAGAACATGACAATATTGTAAAGAATTTGTAATATCTAATGTGCAATGAAATCAAATGATGTGTGATGATAGGATAAGGTCTAACAAAAGATATAAATATAATGTAATGATCACAATACAAAAGAACAAGCACAGATCAACCACACATAGAAACACTACACTGATCAAACAAGAAACCAAATATTTGTGTTTGATGCAAGATTTCCAAGATCCCAAGATGCTTCTACATTGGATAGTCAAGGTACTTGAAAAGTGAGCCTCTCATTTTTCTAGGGCCAAAGGAAAACCAAAGTGGTCAACCTTAGCTTGAGAAATCCATGAAGAATCTTCAACTGGTATGTCCTTCCATTTGAAAAGATACTCCATATACTGCTTACCTCTTGTACTTTGACCAACTAGATATCCAAAATCTATTCTATCTAATCCTTCTACATCTTAGGATACTATTGTTCAACATCTGACTCATCAATGCTACCACCATCCAATTCATGATACTCATATACATTTTTAACAGTGAATACTAGTGATATATCCATGTCCTCTAGTAACTCCACTTCATATGCATTCCCTGAATCAAATCTCCTCAAGATCATATAAGGACCAAATTCCTTCATACTCAACTTGTTAGAAGTACCAACAAGAAATCTATCATTTTGCAAGTATACCATAACTTCATCTCCCACTTGAAATTCCTTATGTCTCCTTTTCATTTCTACTCTCCTCTTATAAACTTGGTTCAATACCTCCAAATTATGTCTCACTCCTTCATGCAATTATTTCATAGTATTAGAAAACTCTTCTCCTTCAACACTCTTCCTAACTTCAGGACCGATATTCCTTAATTCTTCTACTCCCTTAGGATTAAACTCAGTAACCACTTCAAATGGTGTCTTCTCTATGATCCTATTTACTACATTATGATAATAAAATTCTTCTTGACATAAAACTAAATCCCAATTTCTAGGATTATCTTTGACTAAACACCTCAAAAATTTCCCTAAACTTCTATTTACAGCCTCTATTTGTCTATCATTTTGTGGATGAAAAGTAGAACCAAACTTCAAATCATCTTTCATCTTCTTCCAAAGTATCCTCCAAAAATAACCAACAAACCTACTATCCCTTTCTGAAACAATGCTCTTAGGCAATCCATGTAATCTCACAATCTCCTTGAAAAATACGTCAGCTACATGCACTGCATCTATTTTCTTGTTAAATGGAATGAAATGTGTCATCTTAGAAAATTTGTCTACAATAAGAGAAGAGGAGAGAAGAGAATGAAAACATAACACAAAGATTGATTATAGAGTTCATCTGAATGGACTACGTCTCTGGGTCCTCCAAGTAGAGTGACCGATCCTTTGTTCAGTTCTCAAAAGGTTACAATAATATGGTGTCAATCTGATAGTATTTGGTTGCATTGAGCTTCAAGCTCTCTCCTAAACAAGATCACAATCTTCATTGCTTCAATAGCCTAAAAGAACACTCAGAGCAATTTCTCTCCAAAATCCAACTCAAAATCTCTCTCTCTCTCCTTTTTATAAAAGAAATTTACTCAATATGGTAGATTAGATAACCATATGATTTAACAATCTCCCATTTTTAACAATATCCTCCAAAAATAATATTCTCTTAAAAATACCCTTAGAATATTTTTTTTCTTTAATTTTGAAACATTATTGTCATCGAATTTGCTGGTTAAGGATAAATTAATCCAATTTTATCCTGAAATTATCGCTAGTGTGTTGGCATGCAGGATAATTTAGAGTGGTGGGTCAAACCGTTGACCCACCATTTCCTCTTAACATAACCGACTTTCAAAGTGGATTGGCTGCATGTTGGTTAGTGTTCAAGTTATAAGGTTACATAGTGGGAGATAATGTGTTCAACTCCTCCCACCATTATCTTTTTACTTGTAATTGGTGCCAATATTATTTGAATTTTATAAGCACTTAATTCCTTAGAGTTAATGCCTATGGTCTAGTGGTAAGGGACATGGCTTATTGAGAGGAGGTTTAGAATTCAAATCTCTTAACCTTCAATTACCAAGTCTTCAAAAGTCAATCAGATTTGGTCAACCTTTGACCAATCAACCATTTTTCCTCAAACTTTGACTGCCTATAACTTAGGCAAATGAACTTTGATTGACTCAGTTCAAGTTGTGTTGGATTCTTTTTGGTGAGATCTTTGATTTGATGTTATTTTTGGAAGCATTAGGAACTTTCAATTTTTTAGTGGTAAAATCCATGTGGATTACTCTTACACACACTTAAACATGTGTACTTGGAGTACACATTGACCCTTCACATTCCATGTTTCTCACACGTGTGAGCAACTCTTAGACTTTGCATGGCTTATGTGTCTCCTTGGTGGTACCTATGTGGATTCCACATAGATGCTACCTTACTCCAGCCTCCAAAATTTTATAAATAGGACCCTTGCCTCAAGAAAATCATTCATCATTTGCATGCAGAATGATAATTCTAGTTTATGCTTAGAATTGTTTTCTTGCATTTAGAATTTTCGCTAAATTATTTGGTAGTTTCTAGATTTTATTGTAGATTTAGAATTTTGTTTTATTTGATGCAATAGCTTCATTTGTTTTCTTATTTTTCATGTCATGTGATCTTGAGGGTAGCTTCCATAGCTCCTCCTTGATCCTCTTTGGCTTATTGTATTTAATACTTGAGGATTTCTTCCATAGATCCTCCTTGAGTATTTCAATATTTATTTTAATCTACCTTGCATTCATAGTGGAATTAATACTTGTGTTGAGAGAGGACACCCACAACCTCTCTAAGAGCTTAAATCAAGCAAGTCTTGGGTGCACTTGCTTCATGCTCATCCGAGGTTATGTGGAGAATAGTGTAAGAATGAGTTTAAGCATAATTTTCCTGTTAGTTTAAGCAAATATGAGCATTTGATTCATATTAACCAAGTATTGCAGAGGTTGAGAGAAGAGAAGTTTTGAATAAACATAAAGAAGTGTACTTTCATAAAAGAGGAGTTGGTATAATTGGGATTTTTGATATCTGTGGAAGGATTAAAGATGGGTCCTGAGAAAGTGAAAGCCATTTTTGAGTGGCCTACATCGACAGATGTTGGAGAGGTAAGGTCATTTCATGGGTTGGGTAGTTTCTACCATAAGTTCATCAGGAACTTTAGTTCAATTTGTGGAGTGATGAATGAAACTATGAGAGGAGATAGGAAGGAGTTAAAATGGACACATGGAGCACAAAGGAGTTTTAATTTGTTGAAGATGAAGGTGATAAAATAATTGGTATTAGCTTTACCTGATTTCAATAAGGTATTTCAAGTAGACTTTGATGCTAGTGGAAATATAATTGGATCTATATTGACTCAAGAAGGGAGACCTAGTTCTCATTTAAATGAGAAGTTCAATGATGTTAAGAGAAGGTATTCATTATATGATCATGAATTTTATATTATAATTCAAGCCTTGAATAAATGGAGACATTATTTGTTAGCTAGGGAGTTTGAATTGTATACCGATCATCAAGCATTGAAGTATTTGAGCAACCAAGGTAAGTTAAATCAGAGACATATGAGATGGGTTAAGTTCATGCAGAGTTATACATTTGTGTTGAAACATAAGAGTGGTGTATCAAATAAAGTTGGTGATGATTTAAGTAGGAGAAGGACACTATTGATTGAAATGAATATTGCAGTATTGGGATTTGATGAATTGAACATATTATATGAGGAAGATCTAGACTTCAGCGAACCTTAGAAGACTTGTATGGAACCTATTATCATAGATTGAAGTAAGTGGCTAGATTATTGCATTTAGTATGGGATGTTACATAGAGGAAGTCAATTGTGTATACCTAGAAGTTCTATGAGATATAATCTGATTAAGAATAAACATAGTGGAGGTTTAGCAAGACATTTTGGCATTGATAAGGCGGTATCTTTAGAAAGAGAACTATTTTTTGCTACAAGTTCAGAAGGATGTGAAGAATTTTGTATAGAGTTGTAAGGTATGTCAAGATATCCCTTGTCAAATAGTTGTCCAACACCTAAAATATTATGTTTCAATCCATCCACAAATTAAACATCATCAATGTTAGTCTTTCTATCAAGAGTAATAGATCCTATTCCTTTTATTCGGCAAGATGCATTGTTTCCAACTCTAACAATTCCTCCATCATAATTGTTAAACTTAATAAACTTATTCATATCACTAGTCATATGATGTGAAAAACTATTGTCTATGATCCAATCAGTTTTCTTTTCAACCCATGATACTAATTTTTTTTCTTCTTTGACTTCTATTTCACAGTTTTCTTCTTTTATTTCAACAAATCCTATGTCATCACTTTCATTATCACTTTCACTTAAGAATTTCTCAATACTAGCTTCAAATTCTTCATCATTAGCATAATAACATTCTTTAGGTCTTCTAGGATTAAAGTTCTTTTTATATTTCTTCACTCTCTTAGGACACTTAGATGCAAAATGACCATATTCTTGACATGTCCATCATTTAAAGATTTTCTTACCTTCTGGTTCTCTCTTCACAAGTAAGGAAATTCCTTCTTCAATATTTCTATCTTCTTCAGTTTTAGATCTACTACTACTGACAAAATCTCCACCGACACTTGCACTTCTTGACAAAGTAGGGTGAAAAGTAAGTGTGCTAAATGCAGTTTCAATCTTGTGCAAATCTCCATATTGCCTCAAAATTGTCTTTTCTACTTCCAATCTTCCAAGAAGAGTCTCTCTAGTGAATTTTTCAGTACAAGGTATCACCTGTTCAATCATTTGTGTTGTATGCTTAAATACTGGGGTCAGAGTCTTTTAGATATTTTCTTTTTTGCATTCTTGTTTGAGACAGGGGTCCTATTTATTAACCTTCCCCTCCCCCTTCCTTAGTGGTAAGTTGATCCTATTGGTTATATTGGATACACAAAAATAAAAAAATAAAGATGGTTTCATCCCATTGAACTCCACCCCATATAACCAAGTTCATTTTCATTCTTACACATTAATCATTAAATATACATTGCATGTTAAATATATCTAATTAACCATTACTCAAGAAAAACATACATTGCATGTCAAATATATCTAATTAACCATTAATCATTAAATATACATTGCATGTCAAATATATCTAATTAATCATTAATCATTAAGTATGTAATAATCATTGTCAATCATTACATATCCATAAACATAACATATGCACAATATTTCATCAATTCATCACATACATAAATTACATACTCCACATAGGACCTACATTATCAACACATTCAAACATAATGTAGTATATATTTCACATAATCACACATCCTACATCACACATGTTAGTAACATAATCTAGAACTATGCATATAATAAACCCTCATAATCCATTAGATAAAATCATTAAATATCTTCACAAAAATATATGTATATATATCATGTCATCATAGTACCATAATAAAATGATACATTAGGAACCTTAGTGCTGCTATACATATGCATCTCATCTAAAACATCCCAACATATATGTATCCCATATAATCCACTAGATCAAGTGACTCCTAGGAAGATGTCCCTATTGTCCTGACCTCTCCCTATGAATCTCATGTAGTCGGTCCCCCTGCTCCTTTGGCATTGTCACCTCCTATATCTCTATATCTTGATAGTCTCATAGTTAGTAACCTTGATGACCTACCTCGAGTCCTCTGTGATATCCCCAGCTCTAAATAAGGTGGTTGTCTCTACTCTGTAGATACTTCCTAATGATAGAGGGCCATATAGTAGGTCGCCTCTCTCCCTTCACTCACTATCTCTCTTTGAGCATCCATGCTAGTTGTCAGTAGATTCCTTGTACCTACTATAGTCATCATCTATCTCTCTATCTCCCACTCCCCTCGGTATGTCTATGACCATCTCCAACATGTATCCTTTCCCTTTGTTAGCTATCAGATGAGATGGTATGTCTATCTCTGTATCTCCTCTATCTATCCCTATAATCTCATTGTCTCCCCCCGTGTCCCCTCTGTACCTTTGCCAGTCTCTATCATGGTGAACTCTCTTGTGTCCACTCAACCTTGAAATATGGATAGCTCTTGTTGCATGCTCTTTCCTGGAACTCAGTCATTTTTTCTTTGTCCCTCTTTGTTGCCCCTACTATGTCAATCATTTATGCTATGTCCCTCTCTACTACCACCACTTCCTCTAACCATGTCACCTCAGCCTAAAAAAATGACTTTCTTCTCTTGATCCCCTATCTCTTGTTTCATCCTAGTCCTCCTATATCCCCATATCCTCTTCCTTTGGTGATTTCCTGAGGGCTTCATCCTCTCTATCCCTCTAAACTTATCTCGGGGCATGAGGAATCCCCCCTACGACTGATCTTTGCACTATCCCTCTCCTCTGCTTTGTGGTCCACCTCTGTACTCCCCACTTAAATCATGGCACTAGTACTAGCACTACTACATTTGACCTTTTTTTTCTACCAAAATTTTTGACCATCAATTAAAAAGGTTTAGGTTGGTCGGATTATAGAAGGAAAACTTCCTGTATTTTTAATCCATGCTCATGTTAGTCAAAATTTTGACCAATACAATGTAGGTCAAAATTTTGACCAACACGGGCATAACTTTAAAAAGAAAAAATATTTTGTATGTCATTTCATTGTTTGGTTTTAATTTGGAGTGCGTGAAGGAGCTAGTGCCTATGATTGTTTGAACTGTTATTTGGTGAGAGTAAAAGGAGGACCGCCTGCTTGCAAGGGTTGCCACTATGATTTGGTGTAAAAGGAGGACCGCCTGTAAGGATTTCCTTACTCTGAATTTGTCTGACATTATTTTATTGGTTACCTACTTAGGGCCCATGAGCAATGTGCTAGGGCATCATGTATTTGGTATTTGCTAGCATGTTTTTGATCATTGTTTATATACATTTGATTCAGAGATGAACTTGCAGAGATGAAATTGCAAAACCCTAAATTTTTGAATCACCACATCATGTTACACTGTAAATGTACTAGTGTTAGGTTTATGATTGGAAGGTTAGAAGAGGAAATATTGCAAACAAGATTGAGAAAACTAAATTTTTAACATTTTTTTTACTAGTAATTGTTTTTTGTCGACTTCGTGTGGATTGGAATGTCAAATCTAACTCCATAGGAAGTCTACCTAGAGTCATAGCTTTCAATTGCGACTGGTCTGAGATCATTTGGTGGAGAAATTTGAAAGAAATCATGTGACAGTCATCTATAGACCATTTTTGACAAAAAACTAGGGTAGTTGGCTTTCTACAGTCAGCTTTATATGGACTCTTTTAGACCAAGTGTGACTGTCTACACACTATGGCTTCAGAAGTGCTTAAAAAGGCCCCAAATAATAAAGCAACCATAGAATCATTGCACTCCCAAGACTCCAAACCTTCATCAGTCTTTAATAATGTCTAAAAATGAACAAACCTCAAAGTAATAGGGATCAGTCCACCGAGAACCCCAAAATCCCCAAATTTAGCACTTCTAAACCCTTAATCCAAGGGTTTCTTAAATCTCCTATCTCTGATCACTTCTAGGTCCAATAGGTATTTGTTTCACCATTAGATGATCATTATAAGATGATCCAAATCATAATCTATGTTCCTCCTTCAGACCAAATGGCTACTATTGTAGCATACCAAGCAAATTCATTAAGTTTCCTCTATAAATTATGGTGATCACCCAAACATTCTTCCTTATCATTACATTAATGGATTAGGGAAATATAGTACATGTTAATACTCAGTCATTCCATGTGTTATAGTGGTCAAAGGTCATGGAATGACCATATTCAATTGGAAACTCACAAAACTGTCAAAGGAATGGCTGAAACTACTCTGCCAATCAGAATAAATTGAGTAAAATACAAATACAGACCTCACAAATGCATAGATGTGGTCTAGGATCAATATCTAACTATTCCAAATGCATTGAAATGTAAGACAATGAAAAAATGAATCCAAAATCACTCTAAGAAATCAAGGAAATTACATTTGAAAGAAGTTTATTTATCAAAAACTCAGTACATTCCGTACACCAGGCCTCTTCTGCCGTACAATGAAACTTTGGCATATTTGATGGACTCCTAGAAACTACCCCAACCAATCCTAATCATTTGGATGGATTATTTTGCACTAAAACATAACAAAATCCAATTCCCTCCATTTTCTAATAACTGTTGCATTTCAAATTTTTGAATTTGCAACATTACAAATTTGGAGTTTTTGAAACTTTTAAAGATAATGAAGCCTTAAGACTTTGAAATGTGACCCAAATGAACTTATTAAGAATTATTAAAATCAAATATAAACTATTATAAACTTGTAACACCAAATACTATCCTAGGCTCTTATTTTGGTCCTAAGGCCTATTAGGCCTTTTAAGACTTATTACATATTTGCCATTTGCATTGCATGGAATGACCTTATAGGCCATTATAGGTGCCAATGCATTCCAATTGATGTCTTTAGATGTCATTAGGTGCATGGTTGTCATTATGGACTCCTGGTAGTCTTTGGATGTTCTAGGTTCCCCTACACCATGTTCACCACCTTTGAAAGGATTCTTGTCCCAAGAATCAGTCCTAGCATTGGATGTCTAAGTCTGAACCAAAAATTTCAAAAAAACATCAGCCAAATCGAGATATGAAAACATGTCTAAATTCATTAAAAAAATTCATATTACATCTCATTAAATAATGTTGAAGTCAGATTGGGCAATAAAAGTGAAAATATTACGGGCCTTCCAAACGTACACAAAACTATTCAAAACTCCAATGAAATGTAACACCATATCCTATAAATCATTTCAATCCATATCAACCATAAAAATAAATGTTTGTCAACAATATAGTCAGACTGTACCCTCACGGGCAGTGATTGGCAGATTTCAAATGAATTTACATTTTCATTGCTTGAACATAGTTTACATTCACTGTTATGATTTGGAATCGATCATTAACTTGATCCATTCCCAATACTCATTAACTTAGTTTACATTCACTGTTATGATCTCTATAATCTGGAACAATGGAGTTTTTAATTTCTAGTTTCTAGAGTGTATTTATTTTGATGTTATGTAAATTTAATTTAAAAATCAATAATATCAATACAAGTATAAGCATTGTTAAGTGGATTTGTATTCTCAATTCAATTCATGCAAGAATATGATGTACTTTACATACTATTAAATTTTTGACAAACTTTCACATATTAACTTTTGAAGTAGAACTAAAGGCAATGCATTGTTGTTGACTTGTTATTAATAAAAAATTTATTGGCAAATCAAAAATAAGTTATTGTTCATGTTGTAAAACTAAACTATTTTAACTCAAGTATACATGTGGTTTTTATGAGAAGAGGTTGAACAAACTATAATCTTGAACAAACTAAGTGGAATATGTAAACATTTTCTACATTGTCTCTTTTCTCTATGATTGATTATAAATATCATGGTGTTTTATGGCACTTTCATTAATTGTATATCATGGTTGTGCTCTACTATTGTACTTAAACTTTAACATATCTCCAATGATTACAATGACTTGCACATGCTTGTACCTTATGGTTGTTCCATCTTCTTATTGTGATTGTTGCTGATTTAAGGCATGATATGTCAATGTATTCTTATTGTATTTATTCTATTATGACTTCAAACTGAGTGACATTTCCTTTTCACATGAGCATAGAATTCAAAATTGCCTCTATAGAAGAAATTGTTCATTAATAGTAGATAGATGTGTTTTTCCCTATGATCTCATGATAATGGCCATATTCAATAACTCTATAACATGATGGTTGTTCCTTTTAAGAGAGATGGTTGTTCCATTGTTCTAAAAACTACACTTTGTTGTCCTTTTGACATGGTAGCATTATATGTCAGAAACTTTGAGGTTCTCTTACCTTTTGTATGTCATGGCTTCACCTCTATGTAGCTAAATCTCACTCTGAAAATGATCTTTTAGGAAAAAATGAAAATCCTCTATGGGTTCATACTTATTGCGACTTCCCATGGCACACTATCATTGCTTGTACACTGTATTTTTCCAATTCTTTTAAATTATCACTGTCTTTGAAAATTAATGCCATATGTTGCTTACATTTGATTCAATTTCCATATTAATTACTCTCTTCAGTTGTATTAGGAACTTTTTCCTTAAGCATGTGTGATGAAAACCTAGATATAGATGGGCATTAATGCATTAATGCTCAATTGAATGCCTTAATGCAGCTCCCAGAGAAAGGCCATCTGGAAGCTTTAGAGGAAATAATTTGTACTAGGTATGGAATCATCTCCACTATAATGCCAAATTATGATGTGTTATCATCTTCAATTGCAAGTTTCTTTTGCAAAAATATATTGTATATCTTTACAGACTAGACAATGTGACTGTACAACTCCAGAATATATTCTCTATAATCTCTAATTACAAACTGAAGTGTAAATTAAAGTAAAGTCTTCCTTGGATAAAATTCCAACCCTTGTCTACTAATTACAATACTTACCTTTATAGTTCACATGACTTCCCTACGGATCTATTAGAACTAAAATAAATTTGTTATATGCTAGTTGGCCAACTTTGCCTAGTCAACCAACTAGGAGACATGTCTTTTGGGAGGTAAAGACTCATATAATGAAAGATAAAACTCTTCATCCAATGAAAAAAAAAAAATTCAACACAAACATCTGTGAATTATATCCAGACAGTAGAGGACTCTATATAGGCAACAATGAATTAGATGTAATTACTTCAACTTCACATTCTTGATTTACTTTAGCATCAAGAATAATATCCACAAATTCAGTAGTCTAGTGAGGAGATTTGTGTAACTCCCAAAATACTTATCCTTTTGAATATTTCATGGTCTAGTGAGCATGATTTGTGTATGTATTTGTAAATCTTGTATAATCTTATAATATATATTTTTTAATTATATACAAGATACTACTAATGTTTGTATGTTTACATTTTGTATATTTATAGCTTGTGAAGAAAGTCCACACCTGGAAATATGAACCCAAAATAAAATAATGAGACAATTGCTAGATTGTGGTCTCAGTTCCAAAGAAAAGATGTTAAAAATGTAATTGTCCTTGCAAAAAGTGTAAGGGCTTAAAGAATCAAAGAATTCTAATCGAAACAACCCAGAGTCATTGTAGGCAATATGGTCACATTAAAGAGGGGCATGATTTTCATTGATTGGTGAATGTGGATTTCCAATTGGAGGAACATGGAGGTGTGAATATCCAAGCCAACGATAATGCTCCCATGGAAGAAGATGATCCTATGGAAAAGAACACAATTGAAGATGATGGTATTGGCATAGCTGATAATGTACCAGAGGACATGATTGAAGAAGATGGTATTGGCGTAGTTGATCAAGATGATCATGATGATGGTACTAGCGCATCTAATAATGATGATGAAGATGGTCTTGATATAGCTATAATTGAGAAGGCATACGATCCCCTATACCAAGGCTCCCAAACAACTCTTCTCTCCACTATAGTGTTGTTGGTGAACTTCAAGGTTATGAATGGTTTATCAAATGTAGCAATGTCACGTATGCTAAGGTGTGCCATTTTTTTCATCTTCAATGTTAGCATACCATTACGATTCATTATATTAACAATTCATATTTTTTGTTGTAGGTTGATAGGTGAGTTTTTCTTACCACCATCAAACATTTTGCCTCGTTCATACCGAGAATTATCTACCATTATGAATCAAATTGGAATGCAGTATCAGACAATACATGCATGTCCCAATGATCACATTCTATATCATAAACATCATGAATTTGCAACAGAATGCCCTATTTGTCATACTACTAGATATCAGTCAGATCAAATAACAAAAAAGGTGCCTCACAAGAGTCTTCGGTACATTCCCTTATTCCACATCTTCAATGATTATTCAGGTACACTAGCTTGGCATAATTTATGGATTACCATGCACACAATAGAAGTCAATATGACATTATGCGAATGCCTACAAATGGTTCTGCATTTAAAGACATAGAAACAACATGGCCACACTTAAAAGAAGAACCTCAGAATCTCAAGATTTCAGTGGCAGTGGACGGTGTCAATCCATTTGGAGATATGAGATCTACTTACTCAGTGTGGCCTATTTTTGTTATTAACAATAACATTCCTCCTTGGATGTCCATAAAGAGGGAGGACATAATGTTGTCAATGATTGTACCATATATTTTTTCATTTAATAGTTAGGTAAATTAATTTATAAACACCGCATCAAGATGGTCATAATAATTATGTAATGTTTTTGTTCATTTAACTAGGTAAGTACCAAGTTAAAGATATGAAAATGTATATTGAGCCCCTTATTGACGAGTTGTTGATTTTATGGAATGAGATCACTATGTATGACATCTCTAGACCAATAGGAAAAATAAAATTTCAATTCTATGCAATGCTTGTATGGACAATACATGATGCCCCTAGGATAACTCATTTTTGCGGTATGTTATATATTCATGTTAAGGTCATGTATTTTTGGTATGTTATAGTGCTTACACATTATTGCTATATGTTTAAGTTGTGCATGATAATTGTACATGATCCAATTGTATGATATCTTTTAGGTCTTCAAAAAAAGGGTAAATTTGTATTTATAGTTTGTGGTCCGAAGATGAAATCTTGTCATTCAAGAAGTTTAGGAAAGCAGGTGTTTGATGAGTTTAGGCACTTTCTCCACAATAATCATAAGTATCGAACTATCAAAAAACATCTTTTTAATGGGAAAGAAGAGACGACATCAAGGCCATAGAGAATGACACCTTGCCTATGGAAGTTGGAATACAATAGACTAAATCACCAAGGTAATGTCATTCCATCTAATGATTTTTGTTTGAAATTTAGATTTTGATATTGTCTTTTATTTACTAATGATGTTATTGATGCTCATGAAGGTCATCAAGGCATCAATGACCAACTTCCTAGAGGAATAAAAAGTTATCCTAGTCAATTTAGTAGGTTGTCGTACTACAAGGATCTCCCAATCGTGCATTTGTTTGATGCTATGCATATTGGAAAGAATGTAATACAGACACTATGGAAAATATTGGATGGAAGGCGTGACAAAGAAAAAATGGCCAAAATTTGTAATGACATTCATGAATCCAATCATGCACTAAAAACTTTCATTGAATCAAATAGCAATGGAGACCACATAAATACGAGTCCCCTTTCTTGGTTATTAACTGAGCAGCAAAGTGATGCATTAAAAGAAGTCATAAAAAAAAATTCCAACAGGATTTGCTACAAATATAAGCAGTCTTGTATCAAAGAAAGGTGATTTTGGGTCAAGGTTGAAAACACACGATTGGCATACCTTCGTCAAGGTAAGTCATGTTCTCTATTTACACTATATTTGTAAAATTGCAAGTACTTTTTATTGTATTATTTTACAATATATTGAAAAGATCATTTTTTAATCATTGTAGTACGTCCTACCTCTATCCCTCCCAGACCAGTTTGACAACAGTGTTAAACAAGTTATATATGATCTTGGAGAATTCATGAGGTTAGAAGTGTTATTATATTTATGACTTGCTTTACTTTTTATGTAATTTATTGTATATTTTTATCTAAAATATTATTTATATGTTCTTGCGAGTTGAATCTCTTTTAGGTGGTTATCATCTGAAGAAATTGATAAAAAAATATATAAAATATTGGAAGAGAAAAATTTCCCAGCTTATGTGTGAAATGCAAAAGTGTCTATCTCCAACTTTTTTCAATGCTCAAGAACACTACCTCATACATCTAGTTGAGAAGATTGAATTGTGTGGACCTGTACAAAGTAGGTCAATGTGGATGGTTGAGAGGTAGTTGAAATTTATGAAGGGCTTGGTTTGACAAAGAGCACGTCCTGAGGGTTCTATGGTGGAGGGATATATGGTATACCAGACCATGGTGTATATTAGTGAATATATTCCCAAGTTTGCAGCAAATATCCATGTAGATTGCATTTGGGATCGCAACTCTATTAACAAATTTGAAGGGGAGTACTTGATGGGGAAAGGTAGATTGAGGAAAGTGAGAGGTAATTATATGATGTTATTGTAGTTTATTAATTCTTATAGATCTTCAATATAAGTTGTTTCTAAGCGATCTATTTGTTTTCTTTATAGTTGATCGTGAGTGATATGCACTACATTTGTATATTGCAAACAATCTTGATTGGATGACGGTATGGGTTCAACAATCTAAAGAAAATGGTCGCTCATTAACATCGGATGGTGTTGCATCATTGGTTAAAGAAGCTCATCGTAATGGATATCCCATGTTACACCAATGGTACTTGATCTAGCATATGGTTTAAGAGGTAGAAAGGTAAGTATAAGTTTACTAACCATGACCCATAAGTTTAATATCAACTCATGGATCGATGCAAATAATCTTGACATGTTTGAATAATTGCAGATCAAACACCACAAAGCTATGTACTACCATGGCCGTAAATTTCACATAAAAAAGTTAGATGACACGAAGAAAACTTGTGATTCTGGGATAAGTGCAGTCTTTGAGGTCACTAACATTTCATCTAGAAATGACATACATCCTCAACAATCTAAAAATCGATACTATGGAATTTTGGATGATATACTTGAGTGCAAATTTAATTCATTCAAATTAGTTCTATTTGTCATCAAATGGTATAGGCTACGACTAAATCAAAATGATCCTAATAGGACTGTTATTGAACATGATAGTGGATTTACAATGATTAATACAAGGTCATTTGAGCCAATTGGAGATGAGCCCTATGTTCTTCCAAGCCAATGTGAGCAAGTATTTTAATTTTCCGTTCCACATAAACCAGGTTGGTCATTTGTTGTTAGACATGATCCAAGAGGAAGGATGGTACAATATAATGTGATGGAAGAAGAAGATACTGAAGAATCGGAAGATGAAGTAAATGATGATTACGGATGACTGTTAAACAATGAAGAAGAAGAAAATGATGATGATTTCGGTGATGCTGACGATATTGATGGTGACGATCATGATCATGGTGATGAAGATGGTGTTGATCAAGGTGATGATGGTCATGATGATGGTGATGATGATGATGATGATAGTAGTCATGACAATGATGATGATGATGATAGTCATTATGATGACATGGATGAGGAGGATGATCAATAACATGATCAATGAAATGTATGTCAAGGTATGATCAATGTCACGTATGAGGTATTGATTTATTCATAGAAATTTGAATTAAGTTATTATGTGTTGAAATCTATAGTCATGGAGTATATTTTGCATCATGTAAATTTTGTCTTCTATGTAATTTGTAGCTTACATATCATGTAATTTTTGTCTAACTTAAGATAAATGATTTACATATGCAGGAAATTTAACACCTTTGACATGGATCGACAAGTATAATTTATTATTTGGTTTCCTTCTCTTTAGTTAGAAAAATATATAGATCCTACCATGTCTCTCATTTAATGGATTGTAGGTATCACCAAATAGGTATTTATCTGATTTGTCTTCCTCAAGTGAGGAAAATGCGGGAATAGAAGACAAAAGTGAGACATCTAGTAGGTCTAAAATAGGGAGATCAACTAGAGGTCAAAAGATTAGAAGAAAATTTGATAAACGAATGCAATTTTTTCTTGCTAAGGGGGGGTCATGTTCTTATGATAATGAGACCAAAGGTGACATGAAGGTTCCCTTAAGGTACACACATCTTCGGAAAGAATGGGTACCCAAGGAACTACCTCCAATTAATACTGATTTTTCTGTTAACAAAAGGATATATCGCATAACTCCATCTTCATTACATGGTTTGGGCTTATTTTCCATGGATGGCATAAAGGTCAGTTATAATCAAGTTGTTGAATTGATGGAGTATGTAGGACCTTGTTACAATTAAGAGAATTGGATGCAGATTGTGCAATATAAAAAAAGTATGTGTAGGTATGCATTGTCAGCAAATTATATACAATGCAAAGAAAATGATCAAACTAAAAGTCTCGCTATGTATATTGATGGAAGGCCAAAAGCAACAGGGAATATTGTAGGTTGTATAAATAGTTCTCAACCCGTGTCAACTAATAAGCGGTTGAATTGTATATTCGAGCTATGCAAGGGAAATCATATATTTGTATGTGTGATAAAATCATTAAGTGGAGGGGAAGAGCTTCTAATAGATTACAATTTGAATTGTGTAGATACAAAAACATTCCTTATCATGGGACTGGTAAGTATAAGATTTAAACCAATTGCCTCCAATTAATATTAACTCTAATTGCTTCTAATTGCTAAGAATTACTAGTCTTTGTCATAGGGTGACATGGATATTCCACCTCAAGATACATGCGGGGATGTTCCTCACAGTTCACCTTCTTCATCAAAGGTAAACCTTAATTAGTGTAATTCTAAAAATTATATAGAAACAAATGTCATATTATTATGTTCTTTTCTTTATGGCTTTGGAGTTATTTTGATAGAATTTTACTGATATTTATGTCACAACTTGATACTTATTGATAGATAAAAGCAAAAAAGGTAGCAGATCAATTCTGGTCTAAAGTTGAGGCGGCATTTATAGATGACGTAGAATCTAACTCTAACCATGTGTTCATGGCTACTCAAATAAAAACTAAATATGGTAAAGAAATTATTAACCTTCTAATGGAAGCAAATGAAACTGAGGAGTCAAAGGAACTCGAAGAAGAATTGATATGTAGAGTCAATTCTATTGATGTAAGTAGTAATTAATCTTAAGCAATAACTAAAGTTCAATAGATGTTTATATTTTATACTATCTTATGGATCATGATCTAAAATATGATGTGTTCTTCTTACTTGGTTTTTTGACACATGTGAAACATCGTCAATATGGTGAGGGTTGTAGCACCGTACCACCTTCATGTAAATAATCCTTAAACCTTTAACCATTGATTTAACCTTTGTTGTATGCATTATTGACTCAACTTATGTTTGGGATGCTTCTAGTACCCCATTTAATCTTTATCCATTACAAATGTCTTTGCTAACAATGTATTCTTTAGCTCATGATGAAGTGCAAATGCCTCCTTCGATTAACATTCCGCATTCGACGACTGCATTGTCTGCAACAAGGTGCTTGCAGACATCTTCCTCTGTACCATCTACAACTGGTAAAACCTTATTTTTCTATATTTTGTTATGTGCTAATCATGCATTGATTATTTTTCTTGTGTGAATTTTATACACTGCATGGACCTACTTTGTGCACTAATAGATACACCTACACCTGGTACAAGAACAAATTAAACCAGTACTAGTGAAGATCAACCATTTCTTGGATCAGTCCGTGTTACGAGTATTGGTTCATTTGCGGGGACATTGTTGTTGAACTAGAACAATATGGTTCCGTTAAAAGTACCAAAGCTTCCAGGTGCTTTAAAATTGTTATTATTTACAGTGTAATTGTAGTTTACTTATACATAACTTGTTTTGGACTAATAATCCCATGATATTTTAGTAGGAAATGATGTTTTTTATGATCATCTTTTTGAAATGACATTGAAGCTATTTGGGCCCACCATACATAAAAGGTACATAGCTTCATAATAATGGTACAATATTTTTCTTATCTTCCATTTATTGTACTATATTAAAGTTATGATATCTAACAATTTTGTTTTTTCAAAAAAGGTGGAATGATCAGGATGCTGACTTAAAAAATCAGCTCATTAAATCTTTAGAGGACCTCTTTGGAATTAAATTTTTTGACAAAGGCATGATTCTTAATAGAGCAGCCAAACATATAAAGACTGTGAGGGACCAATATAGAAGGGCTCTAAAGGATAACCCAAAGTACGAGCATCCTCCTATGATTCCACGGATGGAGTGGAATGAAATAATAGAAGATGCAAAAGAGAAAAGGCTAAATAGTAGTGGAATTCAACCAGAAGATGACAAAAGAAGGTATGTCATGATAGTATTAAGTAGAATGTAATCATGCACTAATTATTGATCTTTGTAAATATATAATCTAACATGTTTCAAACTTTTCATAGACTGCAAGACACATCAAAATCCACACAAGCGAGATTAACAAAGGTTGGCTAACACAAACTTGGCTCTGGTGGCTATATGAAACTTCACTCTCAACTTGTAAGTAGCAGCATTGGAAATTCATATCAAATTTTTATATATAAGGTTGCAAAAAATTATGTTTAATCAAATCATACATGTAAAAGTGATGATATTAAACAAAAAATACAGGGCACATAATTCAATGTAGAGCCCATAGATGAGGACAAGAGAATAGCCTTGAAGGAAGGCTATGCAGTCATGGTTGCACGCCTATGCCAATAATCCCAAAGCCACAATGAAGAATTTGCTACACCAGATGAGACAAGGTAAATTGGTCAAATGAAATGTCAATCAAATTGAATAGTTAATTTCGAACATAAATTGACTATTTCATGATAACAATGTGCATGACATTTCACTACAGCCTTCAAATCCTACCACACAACCTGGGCATGATGAAGTCCATGATGTGCATCATAGTGTTGGAGGTATTCATTTTCTATTGGAAATAAATTACATAATTATTAATAGAATTTAACATCTTTAATTACAATTGGTCGTGTAACCTTTTTCTGAATATTTTAGAGCATGTTGAGAATGTTGAGGTGGCGGAAGATCAAAATGTTATTGTACATGATGATGTGGCATTTTTAGGTAAATAAAAATGCATGTTATGCTCTATTGGTTAATGAAATACATGTAATAGTAAAAAAAATATGCGAATTTAACCCATTTAGTTGTTATTGTAGCAAACCCCCCTTTAGTGCAATAGCATCCTCCTCCTCGAGACAGGAGGAAGAATCATAATTTGAGATCAAAACCACAAGAGGAGGAAGATAATATTGATGCTCCTATCAGCCTTTACCTAAATAAGAAATCTAAGAAAAACCCAAAAAAGAAATGATTTCTTTAACATGCTCTTTGATAAAACTTGTTTGATTAAATTTGTTGGATAATGAAAGAATGTTGTTTTAAGTAATTATCTATGAATGTTGTGTATTAATATTGAATAATATGTCATGTTGTAATTGATAAAATATGGATGGGGTCCTAGAACAATGGTTTGCACATAAAAGAGACCCCAAAACCAATATTTTACACTTACATTTGAATTGTATTGATATGGAAAGTAAATGTAAATGACTAATGTTGAAATGAAGAGATAAAGGTACTTACCTCCGAAAACAAACCTATTGAAAACCCTATCAAACAGTCTCAAAAACTATTGATTTGTGCAATCTTGAATTGAAACTGCAAGATCTACAAAACCCAAAAATATTTTCCAATTCTAAGGGAGTTCGTCTTTGACCCCCATAAAAGGTCAAAGGCTACATTTTTATTCTGAAGGTCGATTTTGAATTTTTTTGTAGATCCCAGAAGTTTTCCAAAAAGGGTATCCAAATATGCTCTCAGATCCAAAATTCTGCACCTGTACCTACAAGAAAAATGGTTTTGTTGTTTGTTTGGAGGGTTTGCCTTGGTCAAACCCCAGTTTGGAATCAACCTTAATATTGAAATTGAAATGGAGAATACTATCAAGTAGTAGAAGTAGATCTAAGAATGAAGCTATGACATTCAATAGATATGCAATTGTATTTGAAATGTAATCAAGTATGTTAATATGAAAGCTTGGACATAAATGTAAATCTAAATCTCCATGTTTGTATGCTTGGAATCCACCTTGAGGGAAGAATGAAATGGATCTTGAAGATGAACAAAGGATCTTGAAGGAAGATCATAGCCTCATGATGGCTAGATCTAGGGTTTGAATGATGAAACTTGAATGCTTGAACCAAATCCCTTCAAAGGCTTGAATGCTTGAATCGTTGATCTTCAATGGAGAACTTGGATGGAGAAGAAGACTTGAATGCTTGAATTGATGCTTGCTTGATCACCTTGCTTTGAGAGTGCTTGAGCATGAAAACTTGATTGAGAGATGTTCTCACAAATCTTGATGGATAAAATGAGAGAGGAAGGCCCCATTTTATAGTGATCTAGAGCACAAACCTCTAGAGAAGGCCAACATTGAGGAATTAAATCCCAATTAACCTTAACCCCTAGAAATGGGCCCATAATTTAAATTTCACCTTGAATTATGGTCCAATCACAATAACCAAATAAGGAGGGAAAACAATTAAATGAATTAAAATTAAAACCTTTCCACACTTAGATCTGAGGGCTCGACATTGATTTCGGGGCCCGCAAGACCAAATATGAAAAAGAGGCACATATTCCAGAGGAGGTCAAAGACAACCTCAATCCTGACCTAGTCAAGATCGAGGTCAATTATGACCTAGTCAGGATCAAGTTCAATTTTGACCTAGTTAGGATCAACCTCGATTCTATCCCTGTGGGCCCAGATCCAGCCAGAATTAGGACAGGAGGTCCCGGGGATGCCCGAAGACCTAGAAATGATGTCAAAATGGGACAAAATGCTAGGGAGAGGCATAAAATCTTATGATGACTATGATGAAGGATAGGAGGACCTATTTGTAAGTCTTACCTAGAAAATAGAGCCATAGAAGAGGGAAATTAAGGAGAATCCTTGGGATCCTAACCCTAATTTCACCTAGAATGAAGGAATCAAGTGTAGAAAAGAAGTGGAAAGTGGGGAGAAAGCTAGATCAAAGAAAAGATCAATTCAAGGAATTTTACATGACCCCAAACAACTTACTTAGAGGGCTAAACACTCTTAACATGGAAGTGCTTCTATTTTAAGATGATACATTAAGCCCCCACTTTAGCAAGAGTATGGACTCGATGCAAACTCTTGGTAAAGGAGAAGAAAGAGAAGATCCAAGTGGATTTTCAAAGAGATAAAATAACACTTAGCTAAGGGAACAAGCCCCTAGACTAAGGATTCTAACTCAATCATACATGCACGAGGGTGCCAAAAGAACAAGGGTTAGTACAAACAACCCAAATCAATTAGCATAAGAAACCTTGCTAAGAAATATTTCTCATACTAATATCATATTTGGAAAGCTATCATAAAAGCATAAATGATTACATAAGAAAGACAAGAGCAACACTATAAATAACATAGCTTCATTATCCAGTCCTACTAGCATGAAAGTTAAAAGAGAGAAAGGGAAAAGAGTGATTACCTCACCCAGTAAGATGCCCACCTTACCGTGAATCACCCTAGAGGGAGAGCCCAACAGGTTCACCCATAAATTGTGCTTGTAATTGTAATGTGTCTTCTGATGGCTTCTGGAATACCCATAGATCCACCTTCTTGTATCACTATGAATATGAAAATGCTTGTCTCCTCAGGATTTAGCAACTTATGTGCATTACCTTCAGAAGATTTAGCATATAAATGCATGTCTCTTCGGTATTTAGCAACTTATGTGCATTACCTTCCAAGATTTAGCATATTTGAAATTGGAAATATGTGTCCCTTCAGGATTTAGCAACTTATGTGCGTTACCTTCATAGGATTTAGCATATTAAAAAATTTGAAAAATGTGTGTCTCCTCAGGATTTAGCAACTTATGTGCATTACCATCAGAAGATTTAGTATATAAATGCATGTCTTTTCAGGATTTAGCAACTTATGTGCATTACCTTCCAAGATTTAGCATGTAAAAATAAAAAACTATAGTGCAAGGGAGACCCTATATATGCCCCCTCCTTAATATGGAAAAAACATACTATTTTGACATGTTAATGAAAGAAAAGAACAAGGATAATGCCTTCTTTAGCATCAAGACAATATCCATAAACAACACCCAATCCAAGCCAAGAAGGTCACAGCTCCTATGAGGCCATGGAATGGATGAATGTAAAGAGATATCATGAAAGAAGTGAAAAGAAAGTAACCCTTAGGAGGGATAGCACACTGTTCAGTTTCCAAGGTGAGAGATATATCAACCATGGAAACCCAATGTCAAACAACAAAAAAGGTTGTTATCAAGGACATATATCCTTAATGAAAACCAAAATTTTCATGTATGATTGGATATCACATAATAGATAAATATTGCTTGCCCAAGCAAAGAGGTGAATCCCTGAAAGACAGAAAGAGATAGCATACTTGCCCCCCAAGTTTAGGAACAAAGATGGAAGAGGATACCTACTTCACAATGCAAGGAGATATCCTGTTTAGCAACAATGTACACCATATCCTGATCAAGGGATATTGATCCCTACATCCAAGAATATAGATAATCATGAAAAGGATATGTCACTCATGGAAAAGGATCCTCCAATGAAAAGAGATCTTATCAACAAGACCCCCACCAAAGAGGAGTGCTTTAGATAAAATATCATCTTTCAACAACGGGAACAAAGATTCAATCATCAAGCCCCCTGCAAAGAGGAAGAGAAATCTTTGAAATGATGGAAACAACTCTAACACCAAAGAAAGGGTGAGAGTTTATAAAGAACATAATTTGCAACATAGAGAAGAAGTGACGACTTAGGACAACCAGTTCTCATATAAGAAGGTTATCCATAGTCAAAACAATAGTCAATATGATGAAATGATATTTCAATATAAACAAATACCACTAAGCTAAGGAAAGCAATTCTCTAGACAAAGAGAGAGAAGGAAGAACCTTGCCCCCCAGGGATGAAAGGCAAGGGATACCTTTGCAAAACACATGTCTTAGAAAAGATATCTTGAATAATAGAAGAGAGAAATAGATGAAAAGCTATCATAATACAAACCATCAATATAAATGAAAGAATAACCAATTAAGCTCAAAGCAAGAACATAATGGATTCTAGAAGACATGAATAAATATACCTCTTTCCCCCCAGTCTAGAGGAGAAAAGATCTATGTTATATCAGAGTGAGGGGTAAAATTATGAATAAATCTCAAAGGGGAAGTTTCTTTTATTTTATCTTTATGGATCGAATAATAAGGAGAAGGTAATTTGAAGAATATTTTCACATCTACATCATGAACCATAGTTTGAACCTCAACATAAGGGTGGGAAGAACTAGGAATAGCAGATGGAGAAGTAGGAATCGGATTAGGAAAGATAGGATTAGGATTAGGAAGTTTAGGAATACTAGGAAAAGTGTAGGAAGTTATATGATTGGAAGACACAACTGGAGGAACACTTGGAACCATAGTTGGAAAAGGGTTTGAATAGATATAAGTAATATTATGGTAAGAAGGTTGTAAGGTAGGATCTTGATTTCCCATAAGATCACCACTAAGAGGAAGAGCATTAAGGGAGTTCATATCTTTCACTGCTAATGCCTCATTTCTAGAAGGAATCCTAAATTGAGGTGAAGGATCTACAATGTCATCTTCTTTCGCATAAGGGAAGTGTTTTTTAGATAATATTGTTGGAAATATAAGTGGGAAATTAATATTGAGAGGGGGGGGTGAATCAGATATTACCTACTTTTATCCTTTTAACCTGATAGAACTTTATGCATGACATAAACAAAACTTGATCATTGTAAGCAACTAAACATATAAAGAAGCATACATGAATTCACTCATAACACCATGATTTTGGTAACCCATAAACCCTTGAAAGGTAAAATTGGGGTGGGGATGACACCCACAAATCTTCACTACTGCAGTAATAAGTTTTGCCTATTAAGGCTTACAAAATGTGATCAATTCATGATCTACCCTATGAAAGGTCTTCTCTGTCAAAAGCTAAAAGACTTATATAGTCTACCTTGTTAAAGGATTTATAAACTTACAATAAAGTAAGCACTTGGTAAAGAGATTTACATAAAGTCTATTAAGACTACTCGGTTAAGAGATTTACCTTGATATACTGGTCAAAATGTCTCAGTACCTAATCTTTTGGTTTGCACTCACATGCAGATTATAGATCTCCTCTTTACTGTATATTGTTGATCTCTTCTATCTGATCTTTCTTGATTCTGCCCTTTCACTGCTTAGCTCTGTCACTAGACTCTGTCTGAATACTTAGCTATTCTGAATATATCTTCTCTAATCATTCTCTCATACTCATTCAATCTCAGTATCTCTTTTTCTCTCTAATTCACACACTTGTCTTGGTTTAGATCTTTCCCTTATATAATAACAAAAATGTTTTACCGATTCAAGATCTACGGTTCTGATTTATTTCTATTGCCGCCTAAGCTATACAATTTTATGATTGGCTCTAGGTATTACATAGGACTTAATGATAATAAGATGGGTGCATAATGACCTCCATAATTACCTCAACAATCAAAATACAAAACACCAAAAATGGTTTACCTCGATCATTGTACCATTCCAAACTTGTATGTCATTCCTGGCTAACTCGACAAAAGCTATTTCTGGCACTCGGCATTAACTATACTCGGCATTGGTTAATTTTCTCTGTCACTCGGTAATCATTGATATATGTAACTTGGCAAAGACTATACTCAACATATTACAAACACATGGTGACCATGACTTTACTCGGCAGTACTACTGCTCAGTAAGTATACAATATATAACTCGGCGTTTACAAAATGACTCGGTCACAGTGATGACCAACCATCATTGCCTAGATATATGACTAAGTGTGAAGTATTAATGGTCAACAAAACTATAGAGATCTACAATCTCCCCCTTTGACATTAGTGACAAAAACACTTTGTCATGACATTTACAATTACAAAAATATGTTTGTACTAGCCTAATACTCCCCCTGAGATATATATACATTCAAAAATTTTGATACCTATCCCTATCCAATCCTTGTCCTATCATGTCAAGATGATTCCCCCTTCTTTTTGACATGATGAATCTCTTCATCAGTAGGTAGCTCACAAATTTTCTCTAGAAAAGGTTTATGCAACACCGTGATCATGTAAAGTGCATCCATCCAAGCTTTTGAAGCAATGTTTAAAACTTCTGTCTACACTTCGAGATTAGTAGCTAAACTGATGAGGCTCTTGGTTGTGGAAAAATGTGGATCACTCTAGATTAATTCCTTAGCCTTAGCTAATTTTCTCTGTATGGCCTCCAGATGATGTGTCAAAACAATTTGTATAGAGAGTAGGCAAGAACGAATCTTGCCATCATTAGCCATCAGCTCAACTAACTTACCTTGGGTCTGCATGATTTTGACATAATGTGTAGCACTGGTGGCTGCATCTAGGCTCAGGGACTGACTTGTAGCCTTAATCTCATGCTTGAGAGTCTCAAGCAATCATTGATTCTCATCAGTGAACAGTTCAACATTACATATTTTGGCCAATAGAGATTGTCCATTCACAACTAATCCCTCAGTCTCCTTTACTAAAGTGGACAAATATGTCATCCTTTTGTATCAAAAAGTCTTCACAAGGAGGGGATAAATCAATGTATTTATCCAAGGGTTCATCCCAAAAAGTAGAATTATCCACAATGGCTTCATGAGGAAGAGAGTAATCAACATCCAAATCCAAAGGTTCATCCCAAATAGGAGGAAGAGAGTAATCAATATCAAAATTCAAAGGTTCATCCCAAATAGGAGGATCATCCACAATGCTTTCATGAGGAAGAGAGTAATCAACTTCCAAATCCAAAGGTTCATCCCAAATAGGAGGATTATCCACAATGGTTTCATGAGGAAGAGAGTAATCAACATCGAAATCCAAAGGTTCATCCCAAATAGGAGGACTATCATCCCTATCCATAAAGAACATTATAGGATCATCAAAACTCATTAAAGCTTGATCCCTAAAGGGGAAAGAAGGTATATTGTATTGTAAAACAGGCTCATAAAAAAGACATATATAAGGAGAAGAATTAACATCAATCCCTAACTCATCTTTGTAAAGGTCAATTGAAGAGGCTATGGAGGAAGGTGAAATAGGAATAGGATCAATGGAGATCTCATTTAAATAAATTTCATCTTCACTTCCATGTACCTCATTAAGGTATCTATCATCTTGAACAACAAAAGCCTCATCAAAGTACTCAAAACAAGAATCATACATGTTGAATACTAAAAGCATGAAAATGTAAATGTTTTTGTATTTTTAAAGAAATTTTGCAATTTTTTTGGATTTTTGAAATCTAGTTAGCATGCAAGATCTAACACAAAGGATAAATCTAATACTAACAAGATAAAGGAAATCTAACACCAAAAAGAAAGAGAGTAAGCTAGTCGGGTTCACCAAAATTTAATCAATAAAATATGGATGGGGTCCTAGAACAATGGTTTGCACATAAAAGAGACCCCAAAACCAATATTTTACACTTACATTTGAATTGTATTGATATGGAAAGTAAATGTAAATGAATAATGTTGAAATGAAGAGATAAAGGTACTTACCTCCAAAAAAAAAACCTGCTGAAAACCCTGTCAAACAGTCTCAGAAACTGTTGATTTCCGCATGCTTGAATTGAAACTGCGAGATCTACAAAACCCATAAATCTTTTCCAATTCTAAGGGAGTTTGTCTTTGACGCTCATAAAAGGTCAAAGGCTACATTTTTATTTTGAAGGTCAATTTTGACTTTGTTCGCAAATCCTGAAAGTTCACCAAAAAGGGTATCCAAATCTACTCTCAGATCTAAAATTTCGCACCTGTACCTGCAAGAAAAATGGTTTTGTTGTTTGTTTGGGGGGTTTGCCTTGGTCAAACCCCAGTTTGGAATCAACCTTAATATTTAAATTGAAATGGAGAATGCTAGTAAGTAGTAGAAGTAGATCTAAGAATGAAGCTATGACATTCAATATATATGCAATTGTATTTGAAATGTAATCAAGTATGTTAATATGAAAGCTTGGACATAAATGTAAATCTAAACCTCCATGTTTGTATGCTTGGAATCCACCTTGAGGGAAGAATGAAATGGATCTTGAAGATGAACAAAGGATCTTGAAGGAAGATCACACCCTCATGATGGCTAGATCTAGGGTTTGAATGATGAATCTTGAATGCTTGAACCAAATCCCTTCGAAGGCTTGAATGCTTGAATCCTTGATCTTCAATGGAGAACTTGGATGGAGAATAATACTTGAATGCTTGAATTGATTCTTTCTTGATCACCTTTCTTTGAGAGTGCTTGAGCATGAAAACTTGATTGAGAGATGTTCTCACAAAACTTGATGGATAAAATGAGAGAGGAAGGCCCCCTTTTATAGTGATCTAGGGCACAAACCTCTAGAGAAGGATGACATTGAGGAATTAAATCCCAATTAACCTTAACCCCTAGAAATGGGCCCATAATTCAAATTTCATCTTGAATTATGGTCCAATCACAATAACCAAATAAGGAGGGAAAATAATTAAATGAATTCAAATTAAAACCTTTCTGCACTCGGATCCGAGGGCTCGACATTGATTTCGGGGCCCGTCGGGACCAAATATGAAAAAGAGGCACAGATTTTGGAGGAGGTCAAAGAAAACCTCGATCCTAACCGAGTCAAGATTGAGGTCAATTCTAACCTAGTTAGGATCAACCTTGATTCTATCCTTGTGGGCCCAGATCCAGCCAGAATCAGGACAGGAGGTTCCGGGATGCTCAGAGACCTAAAAATGATGTCAAAATGGGACAGAATGCCAGGGAGAGGTATAAAATCTTATGATGACTATGATGAAGGCTAGGAGGACCTATTTTTAAGTCCTACCTAGAAAATAGAGCCATAGAAGAGGGAAATTAAGGATAATCCTCAAGATCCTAACCCTAATTTTACCTAGAATGAAGGAATCAAGTGCAGAAAAGAAGTGGAAAGTAGGGAGAAAGCCAGATCAAAGAAAAGATCAATTCAAGGCATTCAACATGACTTGAAACCACTTACTCAGAGGGCTAAATGCTCTTAACATGGAAGTGCTTCCATTTTATGACGATACACATGTTAATGAATATTGTTATGTGTTAATGAATTCTTGATTAGTGTTGCGTATTAATGAATGTTATGTGATTGTATTGATTGAATGTTATAGTTCATAAATGGATGAATGAAGTGTGTAATTAGATGTTAATGGGGAATTTATATTTATGTTAGGAGGAGGGGGGGTGAGGCCAGATGAGCTTCCACCTTCACGTGGTTGGCCTTGTTAAATAGAGAATATTAAAGTATTTTCAAAACCAAGTGAAGCTCAAACTAACATACCTTCATTATTTAATCAATTTCATTCATTCTAGGTCTTTTCTCATAAGTGCATTTTGAATGTGTCATTGTTAGGCAACTATCAAATAAAAAACTAGAAGGGCCAATAGTCAATTTCTCATTGTCATTGTTTGGCATGATTTGGCTTCACCTCCTTGTAATTATTCTAATATTGAATGCATCAACCTCTCTTGGCCTAATGTGGATTATTTCATTGGTTTGTGTTTTTGAGTAGGTGAAGTGTTAAAGGGTTTACATTTCTTATAAGTTTTTTTGTAAATTTTAAGCTCTTTGATAATGCTTATCATCCTTATATGGCAGGCAAATGAATCCAAGAAGGAAGCTTTCAGGAAATATTTGGAGTCAAGCAGCATGGTTGATACCCTCACAAAAGGTTTGTAACAGTTCTTCTTATATGTTGAAATGCTGAATCTAGAAAATTAATTTGTGAATTTGCATCTATTTGTGAGATAATATATTAATATTGGCAGTTCCTCTTATATGATGAAATGCTGATTTTAGAAAATTAGTTTATGAATTTGCATCCATTATTTTTGGATGCCTGAATGTTATGTTTACCTTGTGAGGATTCAAATTAATTTGATTGATATGATCTTCAAAATGGTGTAGTAGTCTTTTAGATTAATGTGATTTGTATTATCGTATAATATCTCTACTCTTATAATCTTTTAGGAAATATTTAGAACAAGTACCCTCAAAAATTTCATAGGACCATACAAGACACCCACCAAAATATAGACCATCAATTTATAGAACCCTTGCAAGATATCCCAAGGAATGACATGTAGTGAAAACCAGATAGACAGAAAAAAGAAGATAACCATATACTGCCTCACCTGTTTGAGGTAAGCCAAACTCGATCGAATTCTCTTAACAATGGTACATATCTGTCCAAGTGCAACAACCTTCAAAGATTTGTAATGGTAAAGAGAATCCCCATATTTTATCAGCCTAACATAGTCTTTGGCCACTTTGGCAATCAGATTGCGAGCAATATTGATTTTCCAGTAGGATTTTTTTTTTAAAAGAAAGGTTTTCGTAGCATTATCTACCACTTGAGCAAAATTTTCCATAGCTAAATTTTCTTGCCACAGTTAATATTGCTCTAAAGACTTACAAGTTAGTAAGTCCTTAGATAAAGGGCTAATAAACTAAATAAAGTTTCAAACATATGAACAGATAAAACTCATACAAGAAAAAGCCAGAGCCAAATTGAATAGCATTGGCTATTTGTCAGTGGAAGGTCCCTGCTAGAACATACACATTTGTCACTTCATTAAGATGATAATTATGTACTAAATTTCCTAACTGTATAAGTCATCATCATCTTTATTATCTGTTGTAGAAAATACATCTGAAGCACTAGGAGAAGTACCAAGAAATCAAAATTCAGAACCAAAGCCTCGAGATTGTTGTAGTGTTTGTGCAAAGGCTTGATACTTCTGAATATCAGCATCACTAACACTTCTTCAGGCATGTTTCATTGAATCCTCAAAATGAGAAGCCTTTATTTCAACTACCTCATCACTATCATCCTCATCCATTGCCTTGGGGTTCTCACTTCTTTTTCTTTCACGTTTAATATTATCCTGTAAAAGTGCAGAGGAAAGAGAACATGAAAAATTGAAATAATAAGATACAAGTTAAGGAAAATTGAATCAAAAAATGTAAAGTTCTAACAAACCAGTTAAAAAAAAACCATTAAGAAATTCATAACCAAATCTAGTTTGCAAAAGCTGCCACAATTGAAACTCACCTTCTCAATATTTTCTCTAATAGCATACTTTCAAGCCCGCTGACAAATCTCTGCAATATCTCATCAATAAATATAATGGATGGGGCATTCTTCTCAGCCTCCTCAAAAGCCTTCTGGAGATTTCTTTCACTTTCTCCAACCAACTTTGACACGATCTTAGGTCCATTGATACAAAAAAAGAAGGCACTGGTTTTATTTTCCATTACTCTAGCAATTAAAGTTTTCCCAGAACCAGGAGGCCCATAGAGTAGAATACCCTTTGGGGGCTTCACACCAATAGATTTGAAGAGTTTGGGTGTCTAAGAGGAAGCTCTACCAATTCACGGATCACCAGTTAGAGCCTATCTCTCAAATAGTTCAAATAAAATGAAAAAACCCACAGTTTCACATAGAGCAGAGCAGATGGATTGCTAGAGCACAAAGTAGTCTAGAAAACAAAATGAGCACCGCTGGCAACAAGCAGTAGAATGAGTGTGGACACCTGAAGATAAATGTCTAGACTAATCACCAATTAGGATGTCATTGGTGATTAGTCTGGATATTTATCTTCAATTTTTTTTTAAACACTTCATTTTTCGTCAAAATTTTGATGCCCATTCGTCAAAAGTCTAGTCTAAAATCAACCATTCTGTGTCGAAATGTGGTGTCATGGGTTTGGCATCTTTTTCGGAGCTACTAAATATTTTGACCAAATGTGGTTGAAATATGACCGTTGTGAGTTTGGCATCCTGGTTGGAGCGACCAAAGTTTTTGACCAATATTAATTTATATTGGTCGAAAGATCGACCAATACACCAACACTTGCCAATGTTATTTTTGGCCTAGATTGCCCTTATTTTAGACCAATATTGGCATCGATCATTCTAAGGTTTTAGAAATGGGTTGATATTTTGATGTAGATAATAGCGACAAACTAGTTGGTCGACTATTCGACCATGTTGGGTAGAAACTTCGACCAATAGTGCGTTGAAAAATGGTGCAAAATGTACTAGTGTGGTCTATCCTCTCCCTCATCCCTATCATCCTCCTCATCCCCCTCATCTCCCTCCCCACCATCCTCCCTCACCTCTAGCTCTATCTTCTCTCTGACATCTCCTACTCTTGGATTTGTTAGCCTTGATGGTCTGCACCTATCCCACCATGCAATGTACTCATCTGTCACCCCTACATCTTCCACCTATCCCTGTGCTATTGTCCATGGTACCAATTTTCTTTTCAACCTGTGATACCAAAGATTTTTCTTCTTTGACTTCTATTTCATAGTTTTCTTCTTTTATTACAACAAATCCTATGTCATCACTTTCATTATCACTTTCACTTAATAATTTCTCAATACTAGCTTCAAATTCTTCATCATTAGCATATTAACATTCTTTAGGTCTTCTAGGATTAAAGTTCTTTTTATATTTCTTCACTCTCTTAGGACACTTAGATGCAAAATGACCATATTCTTGACATGTCCAACATTTAAGGATTTTATTACCTTCTGGTTCTCTCTTCACAAGTAAGGAAATTCCTTCTTCAATATTTCTATCTTCTTCAATTTTAGATCTGCTGCTACTGGCAAAATCTCCACGGACACTTGCACTTCTTGACAAAGTAGGGAAAACAGTAAGTGTGCTAAATGTAGTTCCAATCCTGTGAAAATCTCCATATTGTCTCAAACTTATCTCTGCTACTTCCAATCTTCCAAGAAGAGTCTCTCTAGTGAATTTTTCAGTACAAGGTATTACTTGTTCAATCATTTGTGTTGTATGCTTAAATACTGGGGTCAGAGTCTTTTAGATAGTTTCTTTTTTGCATTCTTGCTTGAGATAAGGGTCCTATTTATTCACCTTCCCCTCCCCCTTCCTTAGTGGTAAGTTGATCCTATTGGTTATATTAGATACACAAAAATAACAAAATAAAGATGGTTTCATCCCATTGCACTCCACCCCATATAGCTAAGTTCATTTTCATTCTTACACATTAATCATTAAATATACATTGCATGTTAAATATATCTAATTAACCATTACTAAAGAAAAATATACATTGCATGTCAAATATATCTAATAACTCATTAATCATTAAATATACATTGCATGTCAAATATATCCAATTAATCATTAACCATTAAGTATGTATTAATCACCATCAATCATTACATATCCATAAATATAACATATGCACAATAATTCATCAATTCATCACATACATAAATTACATACTCCACATAGGACCTACATTATCAACACATTCGAACATCATGTAGTATATCTTTCACATAATCACACATCCTACATCACACATGTTAGTAACATAATCTAGAACTATGCATTTAATAAACCCTCATAATCCATCAGATAAAATCATTAAATATCTTCACAAAAATATATGTATATATATCATGTCATCATAGTACAGTAATAAAATGATACATCATGCACCTTAGTGCTGCTATACATATGCATCTCATCTAAAACATCCCAAAATGTATGTATCCCATATAATCCACTAGATCAAGTGACTCCTGGGAATATGTCCCTATTGTCTTGACCTCTCCCCATGAATCTCATGTAGTCAGCCCCCCTACTCCTCTGGCACTGTCACCTCCTATATCGCTATCTCTCGATAGTCTCATAGTTATTAACCTTGATGACCTACCTCAGGTCCTCTATGATATCCCCATCTCTAAATAAGGTGGTTGTCTCTACTTTGTAGATACTTCTTGATGATAGAGGGCCATATAGTAGGTCGCCTCTCTCCCTTCCCTCACTATCTCTCTTTGAGCATCCATGCTAGTTGTCAGTAGATGCCCTGTACCTACTATAGTCGTTGTCTATCTCTCTATCTCCCGCTCCCATCGATATGTCTATGTCCATCTCCAACATGTATCCATACCCTTTGTTAGCTATCGGATGAGATGGTATGTCCATCTTTGTATCTCCTCTATCTATCCCTATAATCTCATTGTCTCCCCCTATGTCCCCTCTGTACCTATGCCAGTCTCTGTCATGGTGAACTCTCTTGTGTCCACTCGACCTTGAAATATGAATAGCTCTCATTGCATGCTCTTTTCCTAGACCTCATTCATGTTTTGTTTGTCCCTCTTTGTTTCCCCTACTATGTTAGTCATTTATGCTATGTCCCTCTCTACTACCACCACTGCCTCTAATCATGTCACCTCAGCCTAAAAAAATGACTTTCTTCTCTTGATCCCCTATCTCTCATTTCATCTTGGTCCTCCTATCCCCATATCCTCGTCCTTTGGTAATTTCACCAGGGTTTCCTGTTCTCTATCCCTCTAAACTTATCTTGGGGCATGAGGAATCCCCCCTATGACTAGTCTTTGCACTATCCCTCTCTTCTACTTTGTGGTCCACCTTTGTTCCCCCCACCTAAATCCTAGCACTAGTACTGGTCTATCATCCTCCTCATCCCCCTCATCTCCCTCCCCACCATCCTCCCTCACCTCTAGCTTTGTCTTCTCTCTAGCCTCTCCTACTCTTGGTTCTATTAGCCTCAATGATCTTCACCTATCCCACCATACATCGTAGTCATCTCTCACCCCTATATCTTCTACCTATCCTTGCACTGGTGTCCATAGTACCAGTTTCATACCTCTCCAATTGCTCCTAGAATTATGGAGATCCATTCTGATGCCCCACACTGACCCAATTTGTCTAGAGATGATAGGATGTGGATAACTATCTAGAAAAATGCCCTTCCTAAGGCCAAACTATCTACAAACTCATGATGACATGTACCTAGCTATCTAGAACATCATCCTCCCCATCAACCAACAATCTATTTGCACATATCGTAGATACTCTACATCCAAGGCACCATCCTCTCTACCTGCCTTCTCATCCCAATAATCACATGCCTTAGAGCCTCTATACAATGTCCACTCGAACAAAAAAAACTCATCTAAAATCCTCTATGAGGTCTTTACTGATCTCACATCTCCATATGCTAATGGTGGTCTGTATCAACATGTGAATGGCTCATATCATTTTTTTCTACCCTCTCCAATTGCAATGGTTTTACCATTGTGATGTGATCCCAAGCCCATACAAGAATCAATGTCACCCCTGGTCCCATTGTATGCTAGGTATGGTACACATACATATGCAGATCATAATATAGCTATGCCAAGATCATATACCCCTAATAGTACTCTATCCCCTCCTCCAAAATTTGACTCAGTACCCTCACCCATCCAATTGGAAAACCATGCCATAAATGGTCAAGCATCAAACTTGCTCCTATCAATCTGGCTAAAAAAAATGCTAACCGAGACAATCATTCCTCCACCCCCCCTTGCCATGACATCCACTAATGATTAATCGACAACTGGTCTACTCACCACCTAAAGCTCTCTAAAAACTGCTCTGTGCTCTCCACCCAATACTCAGACATCTCTCCCCTAATTAGTACTTAGAGAATCCTCCATTCATCTCATAGCATCACAATTTCCTTTCTAATTGGTAAGTGGAAACTCGATGTCCCTAAGTGTCACCTCTTGATTAGAGTTGTCATGAGTGCATTATGCGTTCTCAGGTGCAGCCAATCATGCATGTGTTGTAGGCTGCATAGTGGCACCTTCCCCCACTCCACATCGGTCATCTCTTCATGCAATTTCATCATTTTCTACCATTGCTCCTTCGACCTAATCCAATAATCCATCTCCTGCATCCAATTACCTGACATAGTTATTGTCAGCCCTAATCAGTTCCCAAATCCCCATCCTGATCCTACCCTTGCATAAATCCCCCCCCTTGTATTTCTCTTTCCACCTATCATCTCCCATCCAACCCCATTCCTCCTTTGGGAGGGGAGGCTGACCCATGACTAAGCTTCCCCTGCCCCTTGGCAGTGGCATCTCCCGTCCAAGGACAAGTGACTTTACCCTGCCCTTCGGCAGACAAAGCTGCCTATCCATAAATGAGAAGTTCTGCCCCCTAGGTGGGCGGAGCCACCCATCCATAGATGGGCGAGTGATTCAACACTGCTTGTGGGAGGGCAAGCTGCATGTCCATAGATGATCAGCTTGACCCCACCTATAGGTGGATAGAGCCCCCTGTCTATAGATGGGAAGCTCAACCTCGCTTGTGAATAGAGTCGCTTGTCCTACGACGAGCGGCTTGGTGCCACTTGTAGCTAGGTGGGGCTGCCCATAGGAAGACACCTATGGCACCTTTTCCATGCCCTTTCCCCTATCATCTCATTCCTGACCCAGCTTAAATAAAAAATATCAAAATCATGAGATAATCAACAAAACAAAAAAAAAGATGGGTTTTGCGAACTCATCGGATCCCCCTTGTCTATTGCCCGCCGGTAGACCCATACTCTTTCATCCAGCTGCTATCTGTCTCATCGCCCTACCATTTTCTCCTCCTCTCCTCTCCCCTCCTTATGGTAAAAATGAATCCTTTTACCTCCCTTTTTCCCTTTTATAAGGGACCTTTTTAAATTTTTGTTAAAAAGGGTTCTTTTTACTTACTTTTTTTCACACAAGTCATGCAAATTAAGACTTTTCCCCTCTTTTCCTACTCACTTTTCCTTTGTGCACCTTTTAGGTCTCATTTTTCCTTTGGGGCATCTATGTTTTCTTTCTTTGACGTGATGTCATTTTTTCATCGTATCAAAGAGGGGAAAAATGTAGATGCCTAAATTTGTCCACTTAATAGAAGATTTGGTGAAGACTAGTTTCTGGACTGTGACAATGGAATTTGACAAAGTTAGTCTCGGTGTTTTGAGTGTATCGCACAAGTGATGAGGATTTAGTATATGTGAGTTTAAGGGATGACATATAACGTATTGAGGAATGTTCTTTGATCTTAGTAATTTGTGGGAAGCATGATGATGTCAGTTGTGGCGTGTGTTTTGGAGGAGACCTACTTGGGGCCAACTTCAAAGTTGTAGTGTGTATTATGGATAGTGAGCATGGATTACAAATGTTGGACCTTAATTGTTGAAATGTAATTGTTGTATACTTGTTATAGATACCATGTGTATCTTAGCAAGGGGTTATGTAATTATTTATATATTAGGAAAGCCTAATTGGTCGACCTGATCATTTATTGTAATAGTGTATATATGTAAGATATTTCCTTTTGAAAAGACAAGAACTGTAAGAATTGTAAAAGAGGATTGTGGAAGCTACAAGCTTGTATCTGTTGGATGTAGAGTAGAGGATAGTTTATACTTCATTGGAATTGATCAAGAAAAGATAGTTGCTATCAGAGAGTAGTTCACAAGGATTGTGTAATTCCTTCATATACACTTGTGTTGCGAACAATGAGTTTTGTAGGTGGATATAACCTTCTTTGGGTAGTGAGCCTTCATTTCTTTAACTCCTAACAACCCATCTATCCTTTAACAAGGACTGTGTACTATACTATTTTAATAAGCTCCTAACAGTGCTAGATCTTTTAACATGGCTACTAAACTCCCAGTACATCATTTGTGGGTGCTAATTCCCACCGGGGTTTTTACCTTTAATAGGTTTTCCTCAACAACAAAATATTGTGTTACTGTGTTGGAATTTACTATGTTATCATTTGATTTGATGTAGCTTCTATTTAAAGTTTAAAGTTTAATAATCTATCTCACAACTGATTCAACCCCCCTCCCTCTTAGTTGTGTTGGTGGACTATTATTCCTAACATGAAGGGAAAAAGTTGTTACAAGTAGTGGTTGTTGTTGCACCAAAAGATCAACCTATTAATGCTTGATACAACCACTAGACTTATAGAAGACACAGGAGGTGGTTAAGCCATGTCATGAATCCTGAGGGGAGCGCTGACCATTTTTCCAACAATCTCCCCCTCAACGCTTCTTGAGGGGATTCAAACCTATGACCAAGCTCTGATACCACTTGTTATAAGTACTTATTGTCATTGCACCAAAAGATCAACCTGCTAATGCCCGATACAACCACTAGACTTATACAAGACACAGGAGGCGGTTAAGCCATGTCATGAATCCTAAGGGGAGTGTTGACCATTTTTCCAACAATCTCCCCCTTAGCGCTACTTGAGGGGATTCAAACTTGTGACCAAGCTCTGATACCACTTGTTATAAGTACTTGTTGTTGTTGCACCAAAAGATCAACCTGTTAATGCCCGATACAACCACTAGACTTATACAAGACACAGGAGGTGGTTAAGCCATGTCATGAATCCTGAGGGGAGTACTGACCATTTTTCCAAAAAGAGCAACATTATGGTTGATGCCTTATCACAAAGACCCCGCCTTGGCTCCATGGCGACAATGTCCACAAACTACAAGACATCTATGCTCATAGAATATGCTAGACTCATTCTCAAGTGATAAATTATAATAGAAGAGAAGATACAAGATGATAGATATCGAGTCATGGATGATCTCATCCTTTATAAGGAAGGAATATACATCACACCTGTGTCAAGGGTGAAGAATTTTTTTTTGAAGAACTACCATGACAATCCATCAACTATAAATCTTGGGTATTATAAGAATTACAAACAGATCAGAGAAAGGTTTTCATGGAGAGGCCTTAAAGGAGACATGTTAAAGCATGTTAGAGAATGCATGGTATGTCAAGGAAACAAAGAGGAGCACAAATACCTAGCAAGACTACTCCAACCATTGTCAATACCCAATAAAAATGGGAGAGCATTGTATGTGACTGAATGTGACCTCTAAATTAGACACAACACAACATGGTCATTATTCACTTGATAGAATTCAGGAGAGAGTATGAAGAACTCAATTAAAATTCCATGGTGAGGTGACCTATTGCCTCCTATGTGAATGGGGTGTTTGAATACTCTCAGAATGAGAGCCAACATCCGGGAGACCAATTCAACAATGGAGGATTTCCAAGAAGCAATAAAGATGAGAAAGATGAAATTAATCTAAGATGAAGTGCAATTTAATCTAAGAATGAGGATGCAATTAATCTAAGAGCTTGAAAATAAAGATGAGATGCAACTTAATCTAAGAACTTGAAACAAATATGATATTAAACTAAGAACAAATAAACAAATTTAGTCTAAAATATGATGCAAAGATTATACTAATAATGAGATATTAATCTAATAAATGCAATAAAAAGCTTTGAAAATAATGAATCAAATGAGACTAAAAAATGCCTATAGTGTAGATGCTCTCAAAAATTGCTCTCTCTTGAATGAGAAAAAGAGGTTCATTAAATAGAGAAGCTCGGAGAGGAATGAAGAGTTTCTTGATTTGAAACTCTTGACTCTTCATTCCCCTTTGAGACAAAAAGGTATGAATTATTTAATTAAAAGAATGAAATTTGCCACATGTGGGGAGTGACCTTTCGAGTAATTTGAATTATTAAATTCAAATAAAGAGGTGTCCATTCAATTAACTAAATATTTATTAATTCCTTTTTAAGGGTAATTAGCCAAAGGGGTAGATTTTAATTTAATTCAAAGTGCTTAGGACTTTAGAACTAAATTAAATTATCATAGAGGTAATTTAGCTAATTAAAGTCAAGAACTTTAGGAATTAATATTAATATTTGATTATTGCAATTTATGGTCTTTGCAATTGACATCAAGTCAAATTAAGTAAGGTAGGAGAGAGAAAATTGCCTAGGGAACTAGGACTTTGGTGATGTAAAATCGAGATAATGCACCAAAATTGATGAAATTAAATAGGTGCCAATTTTGGGGTATTACATTTGCCCCTCTTTGAATTGATGTGCGAGCAACGCATTGATTCAAAGAATAGTCTGAAGTGATAGATGAAAGTAGATCAAAGCATGAATTTTCTAAAGTCTAAGTTAGATTGCAAAGATAATGGTTCTTGAGAGAGACGAGAATCAGGATTAAATTGCCCCAATGCCCCAGAGTGAGAATTAGATGCAGATTAGGACTGTCTCTAGAATTGGGGTTAGATTGACCCAATACGAAGCTCAGCCCTTCGAGACCCAAGTTAGATTGCCCAGATAAAGGTCTAAAAGAGATTTCGAGAGTCATCTCCAGAACGAAGATTGACTCCCAAGAATCAGGGTTAGATTGCCCCAATACCCAAAAGATTTCAAGAACCATCTCCAAAACGAAGAGTGATCCTCAAGGATCCGAGTTAGATTGCTCAGATACCTAAGAGATAGATTTCTAGATGATAGGATGCGAGGCATGAAGATGCCCCTAGCAATGAGGACTGATGATTCAAATCAGACTGATTCAAGAATAGATTCGACAAGATTCAAATGATGTAATCATCCTGCCCCCTCGGGAGTGAAATCGAAAGATGACATGTCAAAAGGATGATAAACAACAAAAGATTGCAGAGCAAACGCAATTAGACTAGATTCTCAAAGCTACAAAAGTGAATCAGAGCAAAGCAGAGGTCTTGTTGACCAAGTTTGACCATAGTTGACCATGGTTGACCAAATTTTGACTAGGGTTGACTTGATGAAAATAAGTAAAGATTTGAGAACATGATGCAAAGATGAGGATCTGGCAAGAAGATGACACCAGAAGGCTGACTGCACAAGCATTCGATCCAGAAGGAGTCCAATATTTAAAACGTGATTTTGAGCCACTTAGAGATGTCAGATTTCGATTTCGATCCCGAAAAAGGATGCAGCCAAGATGAGATAGGGACAAAAGATGAGAACCTTTGATGAGTAGATCCATAAGAAAGCAATTAAGAGAGCAACAAGAAAGCGCTCCAAATGCAAGCTTAGAATGAAAGATGCAAGTCTAAATGTAGGCCTAGGATGAACAAATGCAATCCTCTGGACTCGGCTGTTGGACTCATCGTATTTATCATCATTGAGTTTGTTTAAGCACGGGACAATTGCAAGATGCCATACAATTCTCCCCAACATGAGAATATGAATATGACATAATTCTTAAATTTGTCGGAATGAGGTGTAAGCATTAAGGCACAAGAAGCCAGAATGACCTGAACACCTATTCCTTTTAATTTAGCAAGTTAACATAAGCATCAAAGCACATTTGCTAGAATGACATGAATGTCTCTTGTGAACAAACACACCAAACACGCGAGAGATCTTTCTTTTTCCAAAGAGTGCTCGTAGTGACCCCTATGTTCACTTAGCAAGACGAGCGTTAGCAATTCCAAATGTAGCAAAAGAAGTCACTCAAAATAAACAAGGAGAAGAACCAACTTCACCAAGGCATCCATATAAAAGGAGTCAAGGTACGCATGGCCATCCAATATGAGATGGAGGCTGTTATAGATGGACACGCCTCTTATATAGATTCTTTGGATCATTGGAACTAAACCAACAAACAGAAAGCAAAAAAGCAAAGCAAACAAACAAGCACTCAAAGAAAACAAAGCTCAACATGCCTCAAAGGAACACACATTTAGTTTTAGTTTTAGTTTAAGTTCATGTTCAAGTGGATTGAAGTCAATTTAGAAAGATAACATTTGAAGTCTCAACGAGATAACGATAGCAGGCAGATGCAGTGAGAATCACTGGTGACCATCGCAAGGGACAAAGTCTCAAGAAAATATTAGGAAGCTAACGAAGTATCGGTAGGCAAACACAGTGAGAACCACTGGTGACCGATATGAGAGAGATCCTCAAAGCAAGAAATCTCATAGATACTAGCAAAACATCAGCAGGCAGACGCAGTGAGAACCATTGGTGACTGATGTAAGGGAGAAATCCCAAAGAAGAGAGATCGAATGAAAGCTAGGTATCAGTAGGCAGGCACAGTGGGAACCACTGGCGACTGATACACAAGAGATTCTCAAGGAGAGAAATCTCAAAAGTAGCTAGGCATCAGCAGGCAGACACAGTGAGAACCACTGGTGATTGATGCTCAAAAAGAGTTTCTGAAAGTGATAGGACAATGCCCCCTAGACTAGGGAGATGCCCCCAAGTATGACCAGTTCCAATCCATGAAGAGTCGAGGAAAACTAAAGACAAGCGCATGAGCTAGCAAACCAAAGCAAGAAACAAACTAAAGTAGGAAAGCGGGAAAACAAACTAAAGCAGGAAAGGAAGGAAACTAAAGCAGGAAACTAAGAGCCAAGCGATGCTAAGATGAGATGCAGCTTCAGGAAACAAGAGGTGCCTATTTACCGGGTTTTCACCATCTTGGCAGAGATTCTATTTTTGCTACCATGACGCCTGTTTACCAGGTTTTCATCAATGGCACATTTTTTCTTTTTCAATTTTTTTGTACTTTTCTCATTTTTTGATTTTTTTGTATTTTTTTGAATATTTCATTTTTTTGTATTTTTGTATTTTTGATTTTTTTTGTATTTTTCACATTTCCTATTTTTTTTGTATTTTTGAAATTTTGTATTTTATTTTTTTTGTATTATCAAGGTGCCTGTTTACCAGGTTTTCACAAGGATAATAGATACATCAAAGCGCCTGTTTGCCATGTTTTCACTAAGATGATCATTTTTTCAGGACATTTTGCAATTTTTAGGATTTTTTGCAATATATCAATTTTTAGGATTTTTTCAGGATCAATAAGTATGTACATGAACATAGAGAATGTCAGCTGTAGAATTTCTTTAGATGAAGAGCATTGATTGGCTCTTTGAGTTTCTCTCCTTCAGTAGTAGTAGCTAGCTGAAAAGTTGCAGAATCAGAACTAGATGTTGTAGTAGTAATAGGAGATCCAACCAGTAGTGTCCAACTATCAAGAGATCCATAGTCAAGGAAAGATCACTTAAGTGAGACCCACAAACATCCTCGTGGACACATCTTAACTCTTTATCAGATTTCCCATGCTCTAAATGCTTAGGGAGAGTACATTCTAGATTTCTCTTAGTCATGTCATTAGAAATAAGGAGATACTGATATGCACTTTGGGAAAAGGCAAGATGGAGTGAAGAGGGTAAAGTATGAGAGGCAAGGGTGATGGAATGGAGGGAAGTATGAGAATTTTGGAAGCTCAAAGGACAACTTTGATTTTTCCTTTCTTTGGAATCCACATAGCTTTTGAATTTTCTCTTCTTTACTTTGAGGTGATTTTGATGACAATGCCTGTAGAATGGATTTTGAGATCCACTTTTAATTTTATTTTCTAGCTTTTGATTGTCTTCTTCTTTTTGAGGACCTTTGCGGTCTTTTGAACACCTCTATTGCTTTACTTTCTTCATAGTCACATGTCGATTAGATGGGACATGGTGACCTTGAGAGATAGTGGATTCTTGTTATTTTTGTTTTTATGTTGCACATCCAAGTTACTTCCAAAAGACTTAGGAATGGTGGATGAAAGAGGCTTATATGACTGGTTCAGGTGGAGAGGTGGAAATGGAAGTGGATGGGCCACTTTTCTGGGAGATGAAGGGGGAAGAGAAGTTGATGGGATGGGCCAAGTGTAAATATATCAGTATCATCCTCATCATTCATGAATGCATCAGATAGATCAAGAAAGTAATCTTCCATAGAGCGTTGTCGATTGTGAGTCATCTTAGAAGAGTCAGACAAGTTTGGAGGAATATTATGTGAGCCTAACCAAGATGGTCTATTCCAAGAGTTAGGTCCCCTTTTAGGTGGTAAGAGTGCATGAGTAGGAACCAATTCTGTTCTGGATATACTAGGATTCCATGAGATTGTAACAAGATGGGATCTCAAATACCCATGATTTGTTGGAGCAGTAGAAGTATAACTTGGAGTAGATTTCCTAGGAGCCATCGGAATGATCTCCACAGGAGGGTGGAAAGGATTGTCATCAATAGCTTGATCTAGAGGATCATAACTTTCTCCTCTTTCTGAGTTGTTAAGACTAGCATATAAGTGCATAGCATCAACTGGTATTTCTATAGTAGCATCTGATATGGAGTCCCATTCAACTAGAGACGTAGTCGGAGGCAGATTTTCTTGATCACTATCATCTATTAAAGGAAATGTTTCTTCAACAGCAGGATCTTGTTCAATAGTAGAAGCAGCAGAGTAATCTGGAATAGGCATACCCAAGAGGAGGGAAGCATCCAACAGTTGCTCCCAATCAAGATGTGTGCCATGAGAGTCAGAAGTAGTAGAAGTATGTTCTGTAAAGTGGATAAAATTCTCCTGGTGAGGACTAGGATCATGTTCTTGAAGCACTTGAGAAGGTAGATAGTATTCTCTCTGGTAGTCTAGATCAGGATGTTGATCATTCAAAGGTCTTTCATATGTCATAGGCTGAATCTTTGTGTCTTCATTATCTGAATCCTCGCATGAGTGAAAGCTATAGCTAGGTTGGTCAAGTTCATAGCTCTGATAGCCAATACCAAATCCATCTTTAGAAGGTTCCTCATAGGAATGTGGAGATGGAGGGAGAGTTGTCAATGACAAGACGGACTCAATCTGATATTCCCCCATGCCAATATCTTTGATCTTCAAGGTTTTTTCTATTTCTTTTAGCTTAGCATCATAGAACTCAGTGGATTCTCTATTGGCGGGAACAAAACTATTTGTCACTTGGGTAAGCATCTTAGTAGAGCAAGTATTTAGGCTAGCACTATTGTCAATGAGGACATGGGGGATACTCTTGGGGCCTATCATAACTTCAGTGTGCAGGAGAGCATTATGCGAGTGGCTCAACAAGTGATCGTCTTCCTCAGAGAATGATAAATAATGAGGCAAGGTCAAATGACCCACCATAGATTGAAACTAGTTGAGATTGAGATCTTTGGGGACATTTGCCTTGGTGAGGGCTTTATCCATAGATAGTTTTGGTCTAAAAGTTGAAGGCTTGGGACCTTGGAGAATGATCTTTGCACGAGATCGAGGGATAGCATTTGCACAAGCTAGAGATTGTGCGTAGTTATAATAGGGAGGTGCAGGGCCTTGCAAGACAAAGGGAGTTTTGGGTTTAGGAGTATCCTCACTCCCTGGAGCAATGATCATGTCACAGTGAGAGATCCAAGGTTTTTTTCTAGCAAATTTGGAAGGCAGTTGAGCTTCTATTGTAGCCTTCTCAGTGGCATTGACTATTTGCATTCTAGAGCTAAGATTAAAGATAGACTTTGAGGGTTTTGGCATCACATTGTCAACAACCCTGTCATTCATAACATCTATATTTTTGTTGACAATCTTATCCTTATCCTTGTTTGAGGGAGAAGGTCCTTGCTTCTTGTCTTTGTTCAAAGTCAATTCTCCCTTGTTGACCATAAATGCTTCTATCCTCATAGCCCACCTAATCATATTTTCAAAAGTGAGGGGACCTCGTAATCGTACTTGGTATCCAAAATTTGGGACAAGATTGTCCAAGAAGATATCAAACTTTTCAGACTCGGGTAATTCATGTGGATACTTCATGCATAGTTGTCTCCATCTCTGGAGAAATGTTAGGAGAGGCTCCCCTTGTTGTTGTTTCAAATTGCAAAGGTCCTGGATGTTGACCAAATATTGAATATTGTGGGATTGATCATAACTCTTGTCATTTCAAGACTGACCATGACCTTGGTCATTTGGAGATTGCTCATGACTATCACTGAATTTACCTCCCCTTGGGAAGTGGAATGGATCTCCCATATTGTTGGTAGTATTCTGAGAGATCGTGAAAGAGTTGATAGGTTCAAAAGAATCAATAGGTTCAATTTTAGAAAGTGACCCTTCAGATTCTTGTTGGTCTTCAAACAATGGGTTATAATATTCTTGAAATAATAAGGCAGACTGTATCTGAAACAATGGATTGTAATACTCTTGGAACGAGGAGGAATGTGAGAATCTCTCACAAAGTTTAGATTTCATTACAAATTCAGGATGACCTATGTCTCGATTATGAGGTTTACTTTGATCTTGATCAGCATTCTAAATGGGATAAGTCTTGCCACTTTGAGTCATGACAGTCATAGATGAAGATGTAACGAGAAAAGATTCAGGATAAAGCTAGACTCTATCTATAAGATAATGAAAATAGGTAAATGGCTAGAATAGCCAAGATGCAAGATGAACCTGGTATGAATTGTCAAAAGAGGAGTGGCTAGAATAGCCGAGATAAGACTATCACAATGCAAGGTACAAAATGCATAAAGAGATAAGATGAATAGATGAGAGACAACGCGAGTCAAAGCAAAGATCAATCGATTCCTAACTCAAGACAACTAGTTTCTGATGGTGAACGATAGGAAAATAGAAAAATAGATCACGGACAAAAAGGTAGATCAGATTTATGTCATTGATCAAGCACATAAGACAGCAATCAAGGATTTCAAGCAAACAGTCTTCAAGCAATGGGCAAGGGACAAAGCAACCTTGTGCATGAACAGGAATAGTGACTTAGTATTTCTACTCCCTAAGGACTCTACTTGTGTATGTTCTTGAGAATGTTTTAGTAGGCACTTAGAACACAACAACATCCTAGCAAGTTGTCTACAAGGATATACATGGCTCTTCTAAAGGGAGTCCTTGATATACGTAAGGTACGTGAGGCACAAATCCATAGATGAGAAGAATCTGAAATCACACAGCCGGGGGGAGATGGTAACCCAAATCTCCTCCTTCACTTCTCAAAGGTATAAAGTTCTTTGAGGCTTAGCCAAGAGTGAAATCTAACTCATTCCCAAGAGAGGTGTCTTTGGATTCACCTCCTGATATTTATACTCCACCGGAACATGGGAGTTAAGGTCATCCCTTGAGGTGATGAAATCCCCAAGCAGGCCTTCTAGAAATGAAAAAGTAAGTAATTCTCTATCAAAAGTATTTAAAGCAATAAAGGTGGAACACTTAACTCTTCAAGTAAATGTGAAGTGAGTCCAAAAGTGAAATATTTAACTCTTCAAGTGAATGTGAAGTGAGTCCAAAAGTGGAACATTTAACTCTTCAAGTGAATGTGAAGTGAGTCCACAAGGTGGAACATTTAACTCCTCACACAAACTCAAAGTGAGTCCAAAAGTGGAACATTTAACTCCTCACACAAACTCAAAGTGAGTCCAAAAGTGGAACATTTAACTCTTCACACAAACTCAAAGTGAGTCCACACCTTAGAAAACTAATGAGTTCTAAAAAGCACAAAAGGGTTGCCTGGTAGAACAATTAACGCTTCTTTCTATGTAGACCCCTCCCCTTTAATGTGGCGCTGATCTTGCAACCACGGGGTGAAATAAGGGGCTGATAGATGAGTGAGTCCAATAACCCAAGATAGAAATCTAGATAAATCACAAGTAATCTAAGACTGCTAATCAATACTACTCATAAGTGCAAAAGGGTTTGAATCATGGAATATTTAACTGTCCAAGTAAACATGAAGTGAGTCCACAAAGTGATGCATTTAACTCTTCATGTAAACAAGGAATGAATCCATGACCTCAATCACTCAATGAGATATTTGATATTGGAACCAAGAATTACTTAAGGTTTAAACACAAGCATTCACTTACATAAACTTATATGAAAGAAAATCTATGTTCATTCATTTCCCATTAAGAGCATCAATTAAAATGTGTTCTATGAAATCATGTAAACACTCAAGCCAAACACATGAGAGGTTCAATTTTAATCCCAAACCAAGTGTTATAGAGATTTTAAGAACTCACCTTAGGTCCAAAGATCTGCAATCTAGCATTTAGCACACATCCGAAAGTACAGAATCAAGACAAATCAATGGCAAACCATAAGATATGTAACATTGTTGTCTTCAAGATAGTCTTTAAAGATTGATTTATTTGACCCATAAAATCACAATATTAAATTTTTTAGAAAGAATGAATTTTTTAGCCAACATCAAGAACTACCAGTTCCCAAAATTACAAGGTCTTATGATTCAATTTGGTTCCTCAACCAATAACCTTTTCAGACTACCATTTTTCTATCATAAACCAGATTTAAAACACCAAGCCCTACCTAGGGAATCACATATCTTTCTCAAAAAAAATCCAAATGAAACCAAACCAATTTCAAAGTAACTATTAATGAATCTAATTTCCAAATATTTAAGCCATTTATTTTTCCCATTCATAAATTATTTTCTAAGAATAAATCATTGCCTGCAACTCCAATACAAATTGTTAAAAACTATTTTTCACTCAAATGCCCATAACTTTCACAAATCTACATGAAAATGACTCAAACCAAAAGGAAATGAAATTTAATTCACGTATCTTTCTAGTGAATATTATTAGAGATCCTAATTCTTCACAATTTGTCCATACCAGACATTTCAATCTAACTATATTCAAAGAATCTCAAATCTGCAAATACCCACTTTCACCAAAATGATCATAACTTATTCATTTCTTTATAAAAATGAACCAAACAAAAATAATGAGAAATAGGATTCATCATTCTATCCATAAATTACTATATTATAGGGTTTCTAGAATGTACATGGCCGTACAAGGCCTGGAACCAACACTAAAATTGAAAAACCAATCAAGAATGAGGCCAAAAATTGATCTTTTCTGCCCCACAATGGGCACCAAAATGTATGTGACTGAATGTGACCTCTAAATTAGACACAACACAACATGGTCATTATTCACTTGATAGAATTTAGGAGAGAGTATGAAGAACTCAATCCAAATTCCATGGTGAGGTGACCTGTTGCCTCCTATGTGAATGGAATACTCTCAGAACGAGAGCCAACAGTCGAGAGACCAATTCAATAATGGAGGATTTCCAAGAAGCAATAAAGATGAGAAAGATGAAATTAATCTAAGATGAAGTGCAATTTAATCTAAGAATGAGGATGCAATTAATCTAAGAGCTTGAAAATAAAGATGAGATGCAACTTAATCTAAGAACTTGAAACAAATATGATATTAAACTAAGAACAAATAAGAAAATTTAGTCTAAAATGTGATGCAAAGATTATACTAATAATGAGATATTAATCTAATAAATGCAATAAAAATCTTTGAAAACAATGAATCAAATGAGACTAAAAAATGCCTATAGTGTAGATGCTCTCAAAAATTGCTCTCTCTTGAATGAGAAAAAGAGGTTCATTAAATAGAGAAGCCCGGAGAGGAATGAAGAGTTTCTTGATTTGAAACTCCTGACTCTTCATTCCCCTTTGAGACAAAAAGGTATGAATTATTTAATTAAAAGAATGAAATTTGCCACATGTGGGGAGTGACCTTTCGAGTAATTTGAATTATTAAATTCAAATAAAGAGGTGTCCATTCAATTAACTAAATATTTATTAATTCCTTTTTAAGGGTAATTAGCCAAAGGGGTAGATTTTAATTTAATTCAAAGTGCTTAGGACTTTAGAACTAAATTAAATTATCATAGAGGTAATTTAGCTAATTAAAGTCAAGGACTTTAGGAATTAATATTAATATTTGATTATTGCAATTTATGGTCTTTGCAATTGACATCAAGTCAAATTAAGTGAGGTAGGAGAGAGAAAATTGCCTAGGGAACTAGGACTTTGGTGATGTAAAATCAAGATAATGCACCAAAATTGATGAAATTAAATAGGTGCCAATTTTGGGGTATTACAAGCATATCTATGGACTTAATAATAGGGCTACCTAGGGTTTAGGGAAAGGACTAAATATATGTCGTAGTTGATCGTTTAACTAAATACACACACTTCATGGCTATATCCACAAATTTTAGAGCTCCCCAAGTGGTTGAAATCTTCTTTAAATAAGTTTTTAGATTGCATAGACTATCTTGGAACATTGTGAGTGATCGAGATAGTCGCTTTCTTAGTCTATTTCAGCAAGAGCTATTCAAACTAGCCGAAACAAAATTAACTCCCAACACTAGTTATCATCTGTAGACCAATGGATAAATAGAGATCATCAACAAATGGTTGGAGGGGTATCTAAGGAATCATGGTATGGGACAAAATAATTCATGGGTTAAGTGGCTTCATTTGGGGGACTACTTCTATAACACCACCAATCATATGCCTGTAGGAATGATCCCCTTCCAAGTGTTATATGGATACTTAGCAACATCTTTTAGAGATTTGATCCATTCAAAAAGTCATGTACTAGGAGCTAGGGACTTCATACAACAAGATAGGGATATCGTGCATGTACTGAAGGACAATCTCCACCAAGTGCAAAGCCAACATAAGATGTATGTTGATAAGAAGAGAATGGAACAAACATTTTAAATTGGAGATTTGGTCTTCTTAAGGTTATAGCCTTACAAGCAATCATCACTCAAAATAGCGGAGCAAATAAACTTAAGCCTCGGTTCTATGGGCCATATAAAATATTGAGAAAGAATGGAGAAGTAGCTTATGAATTGGAATAACCACAAAATAGAAAATCCACAACATATTTAATGTATCTTGCCTTATAAATTTGTTGGGGCAACATATCATCCCGTGCTTAGAACTACCACCACTTGATGATGAAGGTGAATTGAATTTGAAACCAGAAACTATACTTAATGTACAAGAAAAAAGACTAAGGGACAAGACTATTGAAGAGTACCTCGTCAAATGGAAAAGTCTACTGATGGAAGTTGCAACTTGGGAAGGAGATGATATATTTGATCATCAAAATCTGAGGTTGCTTTGAGGGCAAGAAAATTTGGGAGGCGAGGACTGCCATGGACCCTATTAGAGATCCACTAAAGAATTCAATCATCAAGTCACAACTGAGAAAATCATCTCAGCATAAGACTTCATGATTTTCTCATTAACTATTGTTAAATTATCTAACTACCTATTACTATCATAGATGATAGAAGAGACTTTGGTAGAATGTCTAAAGTGAAACAATTACACCATAAATCACCCTTGTTAAGATAATAAGAATTTTTGAACTTGTGTGATTAAATAAAAGCAATGAAAGATTGTTACTAAAGATGGGATGAAGGGACACATTCTAATAGGAGACATATCGCTTTCTGTCCAAAATATTCAGTTATGGGAGATATTTAAAGAAGACTATATCCATTCTCCAAGGGGTATCAAAGATATAGAGAAGAAAAATAAAAAAGGAAAGAGAAGAATGAGAAACTCGGACCTGCTATCTGGGTATGAAGATACTATTTGACACATATAGCACAATTAAAATCTATATATGATCTTTATTAAATTAGATATACACATCTGAATCACAATATTATATGATTGTTCATTTACTAATATATAGACAGACATATGTTTGATTCTGATTTAATCCATATTACAATACATTCTGAGAATATTTTATTATTTTATGCACATTGTATGAACTTTCTGACTATTGTAATTAGATTTGATAGGGAAATGAGGGGTTCACAGTCTAGGGGTAACGATGAGGAGGTCACCTTCTAAGCACGCCACCTCATGACATGTGACAAAGAGGTCCCATGAGGCCAAAGGGTGACAAGGAGACTATCTTTGGGCTTAGGAAGGATGGATTATCAGGACACCATGTTGTGAATATTCGTCATAATGGAAACACATAGATTAAATGAAAATCTAATCCTTGGCTCTGCGCCCTGCTAGGGTTTTTTCTTTGCATCAAACTCCTGCATTCCTTGTCCTTCACACATTCCACAGTTATTGCGGAAAATAGTTTAGTATTTATGGCTCCGACCACTTCTCATCAAGCAGTTGATGCTGGTGCCGGTGTGGTTTTAGATAGCAATGGCACCGCTAAGAAAATGCCCCCAAAAATTTGTTTCCAAAGTGTTTCATGAGGTATGGCTCATCCTAATATTGTTCTACCCATTAATGAGTTTAATGATGCTTGCACTTGGCTTGAAACACATTCCCTTATTGGCTATTTTTTGGGTCGCAACCCTCCTGAACATGTTATCATGGATTGGGTTGTGAAATCTTGGACCCCTCATGGAATCTACCTAGATGGCATCCAGAGCCTCACCAAAGGCTTTTTTTGTTTCATTTTTCCAATCCCTCCCATGTGGATGCCATTTTTGCCAAAGGTCCCTAGAACCTTAGGGCCTCCCTATTAATTTTCCAACACTGGACTCGCAAATTCTCTGTCTCTGATGACAAGATGTTGAAAGTCCCAGTGTGGGTAGAGTTTCCCGGTCTTCCCTTACCTTGTTGGCCTTTCATGCATGCCATAGCACAAAAGCTAGGTAGGGTTATATGTAACGAGCATGACCATTTTCTTAATCCACGACCTCAAAAGAGGCTCTGTGTTGAGGTCGACCTTTCCAGGGACCTCAAAGAATCTATTGAGATTCAGGTTGGTGATACCACCTTCACCCAGAAGGTGCTTTATCTCAAACTTCCCAACACTTGTTATCATTGTCAATCTATTGAGCATAAGATTAAGGACTACCCTATCACAGTGCCTCGTACCAAGACTCCTCCCAAGGATTCTGGCTCTCAACCGGCTAAGGTTGGAAAAAAATATGAGGGAAAAAAAGATGAATGGGTCATAGTTGGCCACCATAAAAAGCCACACAAGCAGCCTGCTTTGGCTTTCGCTCCCCATTCGCCACCTTCAGATAATGCGGTTTCTTTGGAAACCCCAGTTATTGAGATTTCAAACCCTACTTCTCAGGGGAAAGGAGTTTTTGACTCCCATGTTAGCGTTCCTTCAGCCCACATGCCCTAGACTACCATAGAGATTACTTCTTATAATTCCTTCCACCATTCTCGCAGCCCTTCTGAGCGTGCTAAGAATAGGATTGATGGCATGCAGAAAAAATAGCGTAATATATCTATGGAATTTTTTGGGTCTTCTTTTTCCCAAGTTATTTATCTAATAGTTTTGCTTCCCTTGGGGAAGGTGATAGAATGGATGACATTGTTACTCCATGAAGTACATCTCATGGAATGTTCATGGGTTGACAGACCTACACAAAAAAATTTCTGTCAGGGATTTGCATTGTCGTATTAGTCATCTGGATATTTTATGCCTCTAGGAAGTTAAGATTTTTGGTTTCATGCTTGATGTTGCTTGTAAAGTTATTTGGCCTACTAGCCTTGCTCTCTATTCTTAGCATGAGGCTGGTCAAGGCAGAGTTGCTACTCTCCTTGCTCCTCGTTGGCATTCCTTTTTGGTTAGTCATGGCTCTGACCCCATGCAGAGAGTTGTTTGGGCCACTTTCATTATTGAAAAAAATTCTTTTGGCATAGTTAATGTTTATGGTCCCAATGATGTTGTTGAGAGATCTCACCTTTGGCGCTAGCTTTGTGGATTCTCTGCCACGTGCTACCTGGCTTATTTGTGGTGATTTTAATATGGTGGAGATGGCATTTGACAAGGATGGCATCTTTCCTTTTCAATGGATAGTTGGGGAAAGAGAAGCCTGGTACTACATGCATAATAAATTAGGGCTTTTTGATCCCAATGTGGGTTTCCACCATTCTAATGGGGTCTGGCACACTTGGTCTAATTACAGGGCCTCCTCTAGCAAAATTCATAAAAGGATTGATCATGCTATGATCTTGACAATATTTTTTCTCTTTTTCTGAAAAGCATGTTTTACCGGTCACTCCTCTTGTTGATGTGACCTTGTCAGACCACTTGCCCATCCAATTTAATATTGTTTGGTAGACAACTAAGGCTAGGCCTCCCACCATGGAATTTTTCTTTAATACTTCTATCCTTTACCATCCATCTACTGTGGTCCACATTCATCGGGTTTGGAACCTTGAGCCTAGACCCACCCAGTTGACAGGTTGGATTTAATGGTGGAATGACGCCATCAGGCGTACTGCTTTTTTTTTTTGCATTTATGGCAAATAGTTGGCCAAGTGTCACCGTAGAGCCTATGATGTCAACACCAAAGCCTTACGGGTTGCCATTGAGGTCTTAGCCCAAGACCCTTTCAATCAGAATCTACAATTAATCTTGCTAAGTTACGTCATCAAAAACAAGTGGCTGACAACTATTCTTCCAGAGGAGCCCAGATCAAAGCTTGTCTCCACTGGTTAAAAGTTGGAGACCAAGCTTCTAAAGATTTTTTTTCTTCCCTCCATCCTCATCATACCAGTATGGGCATAACTAGAATCAGAGAAGGCCACAACCTCCTCACGGAGCTTCCTGATGTTTTGCAAGCCTTTGTTCACCATTATGAATAGGTTTTTGCTACTCAGGGATATTCTCTTGCCAGCCAAAAAGCTCTTGTTGATTGTACCGTGGTTGTGTCGCAGTGTGTCTCCCCTGCCCAGCAAGTCTTTTGTGATCAACTGCTTTCCTTGCAAAATCTTCATGAAGCAGTGTTCACCATGGCTGATGATAAAGCCCATGGTTGTGATGGCTTCCCTTGTGAGTTTTACAAAGCCCTCTGGGATGCCATTGGTCTTGATCTTCACCAGGTCTACTTCGAAGCGTATCATACCCAATCTCTTGGGGGTATCATTAACCAAGGAAATATCTGCGTGTGTGAATTTTGCACCTGATTTGTAGACACAACACTTCAGTAAAACATTAGAGGTTAGCAAAAATGAAATCGTGCAATGAATTAAAAGCTAATCTAACCAGGTGATTTAATACCTTCTAATAGGTGCGAGTATGATGTTCTCAGATTGTACCGAGATCAGTGACCTTGATGACACCTAAATGAAGGATTTGAATGCAAAAATGATATGAAATGTGAATACAATTAATCTATTTTTAAAAAATTTTTGATGCAATGATATGATGAAAATTGATATGAATCTATGATATGTAAAAACTGATATGCTATGATGATCTAACAAATGAAAACTAATATGATATGAAAAACTATGCAATGTTGATCTCACAAAGTTTGGATTCGCAAAGATGATTCTTTAGTCTCCAATTCAGCAGCATGATTATGCAATTCTTGTGGATTTGAGAGATGATTTGTGAAGAGCTAAAGCCTTAATTTATAGAAATCCAAGGCTTTGAGGATGCATGGAAGAAAGCCATAAATCACTCAAATAATTCAGCTTGATTTTGAGTTATTTTTAAATAAAGATAATTTAATTCACAAAAACATGCAAATCATGCAAAAATAGCTTTTTAACTCAAATTAGAAGTTTAGCTCAACTTTAAAACTCAAAAATGATGTTGAGTTCCAAAAAGTCAATAACTTGCATTGATTTTCTGATTTGGAGTTTAACTACTCTTTGATTGTGCACATGGATAATTATGAATTAATAAATAAAGAAAGTGATTTATTCTCAACTTAACTAATTTTTGAAATAAAATAATTGATTTATGGGTTAATCAATCATTTAATCAAACTTTTATTCAAAAATAATATCATCAAATATGAAAACTTGCTTTAATTAATTAAATAAGAATTTAATCAATTAATGATAGGAATTTTGATTTATTGTCAAATTTAAATAATACAATTTATGAATAAATAGAATTAACTTCGATTTAAACAATTAAGTGGTAGAATTAAATCTAATTAATTAAATATTGAGAATATTCAATTAATCAAACTTTAGGATAAATAAGATTTATCGCCAAATAATCATTAAATTAAAGATAATTATGATGGTTAGGAATATTACTAGGAATATTCCCTGATGCAGAATTTATGATAATCAATTAGGATTCGATGATGTTCAGATGTGCCTTAGGTTAGGACTTCAATGTCGATTTCGTTCGATATATCGATATAGGAGGTTAATGAACCTATAGCCCATTTTTTGGGTATTACATTTTCCCCCTCTTTGAATTACTATGTGAAGCGCAGTGGTTCAAAGATAGTCTGTGTTTGATAGAGATATGAAACTAATTCAAAATTGATAATTGATATGAGACAGAAGCTGATTGAAAGATTTGATATGAAGATAATAGGTCCTAAATGACCAAAGATAATGTTAACTATAACAGTGATGAACCAATGAAACAAAAGCATCAAAACGCTTGATTTTGAACCTTATGATTGTGAAGAAGTGAGTGACCGATTCCAGACTCGATTGTCCTCAGAAGAATCACGTAGGTATCACATTTGAACCCTTCAGTTACCGAAGAACCAAGGAAATAACACAATTGAACCGATAGTTACAAAAACTGATACAGTTTACAAGATTAAGAGAATACCAAATTGATATGGATCTCGATGAATCTAATATGCCCCGAGTGATGATTGATTTGCCCCGAGCGATGAGGTCTTTTTGATGAATCAACAACTAGATGTGGTTGTTGTCTTGATTACTGAGGAAAGATATGATTTCAAAATTAGATTACAGACTTTGAATTATGTGCAATACCATGCCCCCTTCAGGATTAAAATTGAAATCTGACAAGAAAAGTCAACGTTGATAGTTCAGAAGCATGTTAATTGATTTGAGAAGTGGTTATACACATCCGAAAATGCATGCTACATCATTTGGAGTCCTGGAGACCAAGTTTGACTAGGTTAAACCATGAGTTGACAATGGGTGACCAAGTTGAAATTTTGATAGTTTGATGTAAGATAATCAGTTAGGTTGAATTTTGGATTTCTGTGATGATTGAAGGTCGAATATGCAAGTAGTAGACCGTCCTGGGTCCAAAAATTTTAAATCATGATTTTGACATAGTAAATGATCTCAGATTTTGATTTTGAACGTCAAAATTATCTAAGGGTACAATTTTCATGGAAAACGGAGCACTTTTGAAAATTATGTCAAAAGCTATATAAAGGCCAGAAGGGTCATTTTCAAATCATTTCAACCATTTGACTTTGGAGATCTTGTGGAGCCCTCTAAGCAAGAAAATGGCAGAACAACGAGAACCAAAGGTACCTGTGAATTCGCATCGATTTGAGCGCAGCCGAAGACATGATAGACCTCAACAGTATGGACATCTGGTATGTGGACCTCTGTGCTCTCCTAAAAATGCAAATTTTTCATGTTTTTTAGCATTTTTGAATTTTTCCATACACGTTTTTATTTTTGAATGTCTTATGTTTGAAAACTCGTACGAGTCCCATCCCAGACTCATACGACATTCCATTTTCCTTTTCTCTGTCATTTCATACATTACCCAGTGTCGTATGAAGGGGACCTGTGTGTCGTACGACATTTCATCGGGTCCCTGGAAACTCGTATGATACTAAATCTAGTGTCGTATGACCATGGATTGTCGTATGGTCTATTGTGGAGTGTCGTACGACTTTAGGTGCCAGTCTAGATTGTCATATGAAAAACAGTGAACTTAAAACTGATATTTAGGGCCAAAATTTGACTTGTCTGATTTTTGATGCTGATAGCTGACCTCTTAACCTACCTTCTGAAGTACCCAACTATCCAAATTCTATACTATTAGCCTATTATTGAACCCAATTTTTGATAGAATTCCCTATTTTTATATGATATAGGTCACATATCCAGATGTTCATGTCCGACATTCATACCCGGTGACCCAGAGATTATGTGTCTCACTTCCTGACCCTATGAGGGTTCATCTTGCTGCATGTGGGTTTGAGTATTTGATCCATTTACCTGATATTAGGGTAAACCATGGCTTGTTGACTACACTTATCGAGAGATTCTACTCTAAGACACAGATGTTTCATTTACCGACTGGAGAGATGACTATGACTCCAGAGGATATTTATAGGATACTACGCATTCCATTCCATAGCAATCGGTGTCCTGAGTATGTGAGTTCCAGCCAGACTAGTCTTCATGCCTTTAGGCATCTATTTGGGGATGAAACATAGTTGACGGGGTCCATTTCCTGGGAGACCCTTATACAGAGCTATGGTCAGATGCACCATTTATAGTGCATTATTGCTGGGATGATCGGGGAGTTCATCATGCTAGGCCGTCAGCAAAATGGATTTTTGATGGGATGGGCTTCGATGGTAGCCCTTCTTATGGCCACTCCCACTAAGCTTACCTGGGGTCAATGCCTGTTGGCCCACATGTTTTTAGAGATGCACGAGGTCGTATATTAGGATTGCAAGAGCTTCACTTCTGGAGCTTTTGTATTACAGATATGGGCCTGGGAGCATATTCCAGTGTTGAGACCGGTTTTCCAGACATAGCGGTAGCCACAGGAGCCAGTGATATATACATATGCTAGTTATGTCACATAGGTCCGCATGGGTCATACTGAGTATTTTAGATGATGCTTGGATGATATGACTTTTGTGCATTGGAGACCATACTTGCAGATAGAGGCCTGGCCCACTGTGAGAGAGCAATATAGCTTTCTTTTCCAGAGTCAGGTACTCATTGGTCGTTCTCCCACCATTTTGGAGAGATTTTTTATTACTAGAGTGTTGTGTCAGTATGGACGTAGACAGGATGTCCCACAGAAGTATACTGCATATGCTCACATTGTTGGTGAGATTGGGCTCAGATGGACATGGAGACTCACCTATTCTTTATGTTCAGAGGAGTATAGTGCTATCATAGGTAGAGACTGGGACTACTGTCCATAGCTTGTTGATGTAGGGGTCATAAATGGATATATCTCTTGGCTAGCGGATCATCCCATTCATAGATTCTCAGATCCCATTGAGTTGATACCCTCCATGGAGGAGGTGATGGATGTTACAGGTGCTCCCGTGATACAGGGTCTGAGACCTCAGATATTGCATCCTACACCACCCAGATAAAGAGCGAGGGCTCCACTTCAGAGACCATCAAGACATATGAGGCCCCCTCATCCTTCTACTTCTTTAGAAAGTACATCCATAGGTTCATAGAGATGGACCAGGGGTGAGAGGGGCACTTTGGACGGTGTTGGTTCTGCGAATGATGTCTTAGCTGCTGAGCAGTTTGTAGGTGGTGAAGCAAATCCCTTACAGGCAGATACCATGTTTGATCTAGGAGTTGAGGTTAGATGTCGTAAGGTGCATAGAGCAGATACCATTGATCAGTAGCCAGAGAAGCTAGCACAGGACACAAAGATGCCAGTAGCTGAGGTAGATCCTACTGTTCCTCTCACTTAATCAGAGACTATTAGACGTCTTAGAGCTCAGGTTCAGGACCTGAAGGTACAGAGTGCTAGGTGGGAGGAGAGGTATCTAGAGGCAGATAGGTAGCGCACAGAGCTTCATGAAGAGTTTTACTCAGAGGTTCAGATATTACAGATAGAGGTGACACATCAGACCTCTCAGGCTTCATATTATGTGTCTGCATATTATGCTGCTATCCCTGCTGCATAGAGAGTACCCACATATTCAGATTATATGGCAGCCTTAGAGGGAGCTAGGGCACCGAGAGTAGATACTATACCAGATGCACCACCCCCTCCTCCACTAGATACTGAGGAGCATGCTGATAGTTGATTCCTGTTCTTATGTTTTGATATACTTTGTTCTTTTTTATCACTGATATACTATTCTGACTCTGATGGCTCTCTGGGGCTCATTCTTTTGTACACTGTGCCAGTAGTGCACCCCTAACACATTTCGAGTTTATGATATATATGAGATTGATGTTTTTGGTTGTGACTTCATTTGTACTTGTCATGTTTTGATTTATGATGATATCATGTGATGTTTATGCTATGAGTAGTGTAGAATGTATGTATGGATCAATGCAATGCAATGATTTCTTTCATATGTACGGATGTTATCCAAATGTAATGGATTATGAAAAGATGTATGTATGATTTATGTTTATGCACTGGATTTAATGTAATGCGACAAATGGTAATGATATGGGATGTAAATGCAGTGATACACATGATATGTTTTTGTAGGTTGATGAAGACAAGCACTCGGTCTTATGTCAAAAGGATATTTAACCTAGGAGAGTTACTACTTGTGGTTTAGTGAAGAGACCTTCGAGTGAGACTCAGCTCTTGTTAGATGTGAAGAAATGATATGAAGATTTGTTTAAGCTTTGAAGTGTTTCCAATCATTTGTGAGATCATGCAAACATGCAAAATGCAAAGAAACATGCAAAATGAAATGCAACCTAAGACCTAGGACCTAGTCACTGATCATGTGTCAATTTGTTATCATCATTGAACTTTTAGGTAACCGGATAAATCAATACAATGCCCACTAGTTACGAAACCATAGACATATGAATATTGATTTGTATGCGTAGGAATCAATACAACACCCACTGGTTAGGAAACCATGGATATATGAATATTGATTTTGTTTTTGGAATGTTGGATTAGATATAAGCACCAAGGCACAAACGCCAGGATGACTTGAATATCATGTCCATTTTGATATAGCAATTTGTATAAGCATCAAAACATAAATGTCATGATGAACAGAATACACCTTGTAGTTAACAAACATATCAAATAGTCAAGAGATCATTCTAAATCCAATGTGAATTACCCGTAGTGACCCTTTATCATTCACATCCTTAGGTAAGATCACTTTTCACAATAGGAGAAAGAAATCACTCAAAAAGACAATAGTTAGATCAAACTTCCTTGAATTTTTTGGGTATCAATGGTTGAGGTACGCATGGCCATCCAATTCGAGATAGAGGCTCTTACAGTTAGACACCATTTCAATCCAAAATTTCCAAAGTTGTTAGATTTCCACATACAAGAAGAAAACAAAGAAAAGATTATGTCCCCAATCATCACTCTCTAAATCCTGTAAAGGACATCATCGAAGAGCTCAAAGGAACATAATATGCAAGAAATCTCAATGCGAATCAGTAAGCATACAAGGAGATAAAAGCATGTAAAAAGCATAGATTGTTTTCAGTTTGTGTTTGATTGCATTGTTGTAGATGCAAAATCCTTTCTGGAGATAAGACTGACTGACTGACTCAAATGAAGCTTCAAAGGACTTTGACTGGAGATGATACATCTAAGATACATTGGAGGTCATAGGATACAACATTGATTGCCCCCAAGTGTTAAGCATTGATAGGATATAGACGCTTGAGTTGATTGGTGTACAAACTGACTTATTGAAAATAGGAAATGCAGGAAAAAAAACCAAAAAAAATTGGGAGATATGTACAAACTAAAGCAAGACTGAAAGCTGGGAAAGACCAAGATTGCACTGATAGATGGAGCGTGTTGAAACAAGTGGCGCCCGTTTGCCAGGTTTTCACCATCTTGGCAGAGATTCTATTTTTGCTACCAAGGTGCCTATTTCTAGGTTTTCACCAAGGCACTTTTTCTTTTTCTCATTTTTTTTTTTTTGTATTTTTCATTTTTCAATTTTTTTGTGAATCATCAAGGTGCCTATTGCTAGGTTTTCACCAAGATGTTCATTTTTTTAGGACTTTTTATGATTTTTAAGATTTTTTTTTAGGACATTTTACCATAGACTGAATGCCTTAGGCATAGAATTTCTTTAGATGGAGAATGTTGATTGGTTCTCAGAGTTGTTCTCCTTCAGTCATTGAGAGTTGATAGACACCAGAGCCAAAAGTAGTAGTGATAACAAAGGGACCCAGCCAATTGGGTTCAAACTTCCCCTTGCATTCTCGATGTGATTAATTTTTAGGATTCTCTCTCAAGACTAGATCACCAACCTAAAATTCTTTGTGTCTGACTTTCTTGTTGTAGCCTCTAGACATTCTTTTCTAATATAATCTGAGATGATCATACGTTGCTTGTCTGTGCTCATCTAGTAGTTCAAGTTCTTGCAACCTAGACACTCTGTAGTCATCATCAGTTACTCGACCATGCATTCTGATTCTTAGTGATGGAATTTCAACCTCAATAGGCAGTACCGCTTCAGACCCATAGACTAAAGCAAAAGGTGTAGCCCCAGTAGGTGTTCTGATACTTGTTCTGTAGGCCTAGAGAGCTGGATTGATCATGACATGCCAATCTCTTCCTATCTTATTAACAGTTCGATGCAAGATTTTCAATAGATTCTTATTAGATGCCTCTGCTTGTCCATTCCCTTGAGGATAGTAGATAGAAGACCAATGTTGTGTGATCTTGAATTTGGCACATAGATCATCTAGGTCTTTGTTCTTGAATTGTCCACCGTTATTTGTGATTATGGAATGAGGTAATCCATATCTGCATATGATATAGTTCAATATGAACATAGATATTTTCTTTCCAGTTGCTTGTGTTAAAGGGACTACTTCTACCCATTTTGTAAAATAATCTGTAGCTATGATTATATGGGTATGTCCATTAGAAGAATGAGGATGAATCATCTCGATAAGATCAAATGCCCATTGATGGAAAGGCCATTATGTTGTAAAGGGGATTAGATCTCTCCTTGGAGCATGAATTAAGTTGCCATGCACTTGGCACTTTTGACAATTCTTAGCAAACTTGATAGCCTCTTTCTCCATTTCAGGCCAATAGTACCTAGCCCTAATAAGTTTTCGAGCTAGTGTTAAATCATTCGAGTGTGACCCACAAATACCATCATGGACTTCCTCTAACACACGTTGAGACTCTTCCCATTCTAAACATCTAAGTAGCATACCATCTATACCTCATTTGTATAGATCGTGACCAATGATGACATATCAGGAGGCATTATGGATAAGGTATCTCTTTTCATGGCGGTTGAAGGTATCGGGAATGATTTGGTCTTGGAGATATGAAAATTGGTTTTTGTATCTGGATGAATCATGACCAACAACAGTGCATATCATGCGGGTTTCAGGGGAATCATATGCAGGATAAGATAGTGCTTCCACCAGAAACTCGTAGCGTAGCTCATGTTCAGGCTGCTATAATAAAGTAGATAGTGCTACCATTGCATTAGCAACCTTGTTCTCCATTCTAGGAATTTGCTCAAATGTGATAGATATGAAATACTTCTTTAAATCATCTACCATTCTCTTGTAAGGAATGAGCTTTTCATCTTTAGTTTGGTACACATCATTGACTTGATGAATAACAAGTTGAGAGTCTCCATGAATGTGTAGCTCTGTTACTCTCCATTCAATTGCTATTTTCATACCATTCAAAAGGGCTTCATATTCAACAATATTATTTGTGCAAGGAAACTTTAATCTGAATGTTTTGGGTATGGAGTATCTTTGAGGAGTTATGAACAATATGCCCACTTTGGATCCATTCTGTGTATAGGAGCCATCAAAGAATAATTGCCATTTTCTAGAAGAAAGATGCATGATAGAGGAATCTGGGAATTCCATTTGTAGTGGTGTATTATCAATCATAGGTGCATCTGCTAATTGATCAGCAATAACCTATCCTTTGATAGCTTTTCTTTCCACATATTCAATGTCAAATTCACTTAAGAGCATAACCCATTTAGCTAATCTACCTGTGAGGGCATCTTTGCTTAGTAGGTACTTGAGTGGATCAATCTTAGCTACCAAATGTGTGGTATGAGCTAACATGTAGTGTCTCAGTTTCTGTGATGCAAAGATCACAGCTAGACAAGCCTTCTCAATCATTGAATAGTTCTTCTCATATGCAACCAATGTTCTATTGATATAGTATATAGCTCTTTCCTTTTTGTTCTCATCATGTTGTGCTAGCAATGCCCCCAGTGATGTATCTGTAGCGGAGACATATAAGATCAATGGCTTCCCATGAATAGGAGGCATCAAAATAGGAGGATTGGATAGATACTTCTTGATATGATTGAAGTTCTATTCACATTCTTTTTTCCATGCAAAGGTCACACCTTTATGTAATGTTTTTGTAAATGACTGTGATATGTCCGCTAGCTATGATATGAATCTTCTGATAGATTGAACTCTTCCTTGCAATGTCCTCATCTGACTGATATTCTTAGGGGGTTGCATCTCCATTATAGCCTTTACTTTAGTTGGATCAACTTCAATGCCTTTCTTTGAAACTATGTATCCTAAGAGTTTTCCAGAAGTGACACCAAAAGCACACTTCTTAGGATTTAGTCTAAGACTAAATTTTTCCATTCTGTCTAGAATCTTGCTCAAGTCCTTTAGATGTTTAGTTCTAATCATAGATTTTGCTAATGTGTCATCAACATAATCTTCCATAGTTTGATGCATCATGTCATGGAAAATAGATGTCATTGCTCTTTGATATGTAGCACCAGCATTTTTAAGCCCAAATGGCATGACATTCCAACAGAAGGTACCCCATGCACATGTGAAAGAAATTTTCTCTTTTTCCTCTGGAGCAATTTTTATTATTTGGTTATATCCAGAGAAACCATCCATTAAGGAATACATCTCGAAACCCACAGTCATGTCCACTATCATATGAATGTTAGGTAGTGGAAAATCATCCTTAGGGCATGCTCTATTCACATCTCTAAAGTCTGTGCACACTCTAATTGAACCATCTGGTTTAGAAATAGGTACAATATTAGAGATCCACTCTACATAGTCAATAACTCAGATGAATCTAGCTTTTAGGAGCTTCTCTAATTCAGCTTTTACCAAGAGTGCAACATGAGGATGCATCTTTCACAATTTTTGCTTGACAGGTTTTACATTAGGAGCTATAGATAAATGGTGCATGATAAGATTAGGATCCAACTCGGGCATATCTGAGTATTTCCATGCAAAGTTGATCTTTTTTTCTGTTAGGAATGTAGTAAATTTTTGCTTCTCTTCTTTTGATAATGATTGTGCTACATGTACCAATTGTGGTTCCTTTGTTGTACCCAAATTGATGGATTGAGTGGCTCAATTAGAACTGGAGATCTTTCCTATAAATGACTCAGAAGGACATCAAATATCTCATCCTTAGGAACCTTAGAGAGGTTTTCACCTTCGGATACATCTTTTATTTTTACTTTTGTAGGTTCTGAGACTTCCACAAAGTGGTTTTCACCCTCAGAACTCCTTTTCTTTTTATTCTTATTCTTATTTTTCTGACTAAGATATTTGATGTCCAACTCAGTCATGCTGACGCTCAGTTCATTGATGGAAGTCCTCATAGGCTCAACTACATTTAGGTAGCAAGCAAGGGCATAGTCATTTGGGAAGGTATAACTACCATGGCTCGAATTTGTGGAGGTTTGATCAATAAGGTCTGGATATTGGATAGTTAAAGTAGGGAAAGATTGGGAGATAGTGTTTATGGATATGGATATGTCATCATTGGTCCTAACCTGATGCTCGAGTTCAAAGGTGATATTACAACTTAAGACATTTAATTCATGAATAGGCTCAATGTCATCATGGGAGTCCAATTCAGCCATAGGTGGATCAGACTCGATAAGTTCATCATTTCATTCTAGAATTACGTTGGGTTGGGGTGCATATTGGTGAATAACATCAACATGTTTCTCTGTGATAAGCTCATGTGGTTCTGGAATGATTCCCCATTCATAGTCATTAGATTCATCTTCTGATTCAGGATCTCTAGGAAATCTTAGAACATGAGAAAAGTTAGGGTGAATACCCCAAGAAGGGTTACCCTCAAATTCAGATTTGTATTCATACTCATGGGAATCTATCTCAAAATAACTACCACCTTCTTCTTCTTGATGGTTTTCGAGATTAGCTAGTTCTTGTGTTGCAACTATCTCTTGATTGATAGTAGGTTCTTGTGTTTCTACTACATTAGTTCTTTTGATTGGATCATCTTTATCATCAAGAAGGTCTTTGATCTCCTTAGGCAATTTTTCATAGGGGATGAGTTCTGAGCTATCTGAATCACTATCTGATGGTTCTTTTTCTTCTTTCTTAAGAAGAGGTTCTCCTAGTGCGATCTACTCTATGACATGAGAACAATTACCTTTGAGGTGATAGGGTTTCTTCTTAAAGCCTAGGCCAACAGTATTCTTATTTGCTCTACCAGTATGTGGGAGAGGTATCTCAAGACCTTTTCCTCTAACTCCTAGAGGTCCTTTACTTGAATATCCCATCTTAGCTATCAATTTATCTCTTGGTCCATATGACTTAGAAGGGAGTTTGGATACTATAGAGTCACTAGTTTGAACAACTTGAGATTCAGGTTCATCTTTGTATAGCCATGCAAGCACAGCTTCATCTTCTTCATATTCTTGCTTGGAGACTTGTTCTGCTACAAAATTATTTTTATATAACTCAAGGGGTTCTTTAGAGTCTGGTTTGGATTGTTTCAAAGATTTCCCATAAGACTTAGGTGAGATAGGGAGAGATGTCAAAGATAAGACTGGCTCGATAGTATATTCTCCCATACTATTTTCTTTGATATTAACCTCTTTTGCAAGATCTTCCATTTTAGATGTGGATGCTTCTTTAGTTGGTTCAATGGAATATTCTCTGTTATTAGGCACAAGCTTATCTGCACTTTCCTTCAAGGTATTGCAAGTTGTATTTAGATCCGCAGGGATAGTAACCTCTACTCCTTCATAAGGAAACTTCAAACATTGATGGTATGTAGAAGGAATAGCTTGCATTTCATGTATCCATGGTCTCCCTAGGAGGATGTTGTAGGCCAAAGGTAGATCAAGCACTTGACATATGGTATCTCTGATAGCTGGACCTGCTCTAATGGGTAAGACAATGGTGCCTTTAGAAGATCTTTCTTGTTCATCATAGGCTTTTATGGCAATCTTCTTTCGAGGATCAATAGCCAATTCTGAAAATCCCAATTGTGTGATCAAGTTGTAAGAACAAATGTTTAGGCCAGTGCCCCCATCTATCAACACACATTTGACTCTAGGGTTTTGGATCAAGACTTCTATATGCAAAGGCTAATTATGTGGGTGACTCAAGGAGTTGTCATCTTCCTCTGAAAAGGAGATATATTGCGGAGATGTAAGATGTCCAACCATAGTTTGGAACCTGTCTAAATCAAGGTCAACAGGAACATTGGAACCGAGCAAAGCTTTGTCTAGTATGGCTCTGTGAGCTGGGGATATTCAAAGCAACTCAAACATAGAGATTTTGGCATTAGTGTGCTGGAGTTTTTGGATAATGCTATAAGATGTAGGCCTTGTATCCTTTGGATTGGAAGTTTTGGAAGCAGCCTTCTATTTAGAAGCAGATGAAAGATTGAAGGGCACCTTAGGGACATTTGATGAATCTGAGATTTGTCCTTTCAGACGTGCTTGGGCTTGTGGTCAAGTAACTGCGTTGGTGGATTGATTTTGTCTATCTCTTCTTACAATTGTGATGACATTGTAATGCTCTGAGAGATAGGGTTCAACCATATTGATGGTAGCATTATTTCTAGGGTAAGCATAATTGACTTTTGCCCCCATATTAGGTGGAGAAGATGAAACTTCTTGACCATGTTTTGGAAATGGTTTTATGAATGCTGTATGACTATTATTGCCCTTAGGATTGTCAACTATGATATCTCCCCTATCAATTAGATCTTGAATGGTGTGTTTCAACCAAAAGTAGTTATTAGTTTTGTGACCTTTACCTTGATGGAAATCACATAATTCATTTTCTCTCCACCATTTTGGCTTAGGCTCAGAATTAGGTGATCGGATTGCTGGCAAAGAGATGATGTTATCAGCTAGTAGAGTTTTCATAGCTGATTCTAAAGATTCTCCAAGAGGAGTGAACTTTCACTGTTTATCCCAAGATTTGTATTCTGGCTTCTTTTGAAATGGTTTGGATGACTTTCGTTCTGAAGCTTTAATGGCTTGGGAACCAAGAGTTAGGTTGTAGGCTAGTGCCTTTGATGGGGAACTCATCAGATAGGTTGGTTCGTGCATGAAATCCATTGATTGTGTACAGAATTCTCTGACATGATCTTGAAGATCTGAGTGTTCATCATACTTATCATACTTCGACATCTCCACTCTTTTTGGAAATGGTGGTATGTACAAGTCTTTGTCAAATGGAAAAGGACGTAGAGCCTCCATGGAGAACTCTTTGGGTTCCTTCTCTTTTTCAAGTTGATTCAGTTTGACTTGTAAAGCATGTATCTGTTTCATCATGGCCATTATTGGAGTTTCTTCCTCATGTGTGATGATAGCTTTGACATTAAAATTAGGAGGAAGCTTAGCTCCTTGATGAGATAATTGTAAACAGTATGCCTCACTATCTTCTTTCAAGAAATGCTTCATCATTCATTTGAAGTTATCATCATTTTGATATTGAGCAATTTGTTCAGGCGTGGGTTCCTGATCCGCACCATGTTGAGATTGAGTTCTTTGAGAGCCAAAGTTTGTCCTTGCTTGAGACATGGTAGGAGTTTATGGACTCCCTAGAATAGATTGATGTGGGGTTTGTTGAGTACCTCCGTGAGTTGATGGAGGAGGAATATAACCAGCTTTTAATTGAAATTTGCCAAGACCGTCGTCCTTATAAAGACCAGAATTGATGAGTTGCTCAAGAGTTGGACCCCTGGTAGCGGTTATAGGTAAGGTATGGGATGCTTCTCTAGATTTCTTGTGTGAGGAAGCTCTAGTTTCCACCATCAACTTTGAGTGAAACAAAAAAATAAGATCCAGATGACTGAAGAATGAATGGAATCAAGATGATCAGATGACGCAACCTTGTCAAGGTTTGATTGATTTGAAGATTTGATTAGACGTGGGTGAAGGATACTGTGCCTTGGATGTATGGGTAGACTCCCAAAAGATAGTGGACACGAGTTCACAACACTTAGTCATTTTGATGATAGATTGAAGATTGATAGTTATGACAAGGTTTTGACACAAGATGAAAAGGACTCAAATCGATTAAACAAAAGGCTGAATTGGATTCAAAAGGCCACTCTTGGAAAATGCTAGGGTTCTCAATAGCTATTGCTATGTTCCTAACATAGTGATTTTTTCGATAGATTTTGGAAATAGGTTGAAAAGCTAAATATCTGGCAATTTTGACAATTTTCTGACAACTTTCAAAATTTTCCCAAACGACACTATGCAGACTCGTACGATAGTGGGTATGCTATGAAACAACAGTTGAAAAGCTCATACGATAGTTGCAAAACTCACACGATAGTGGGTATGCTATGAAACGATAGTTGAAGAGCTCGTACAATAGTTGAAAAACTTGCACGATAGTGGGTATGCTACGAAACGACAGTTGAAGAGCTCGTACGATAGTTGCTAGCAGGATTTGACTTTTTTGAATTTGACTGGTAGAAAGACTCGTATGAAACTGGGTTCCTTACCATATGACAGTTGGGCATGGATGAAATGACATTTGACAAAAAATCGTATGACTTTCTGATCTCCTGAGATGACTTCTGACTCCAGAAAGGAATTTCACTTCAAATTTTGCAAATTTAGGGTTTTTAGTGTCAAATTGTTTGCAAATTGTACTATCTAGATTCAAGGATTGTAACAGATTTGTTCATTTTCAGTAACTAGATAGATAAACAAGTACGCAAAATAGCAAGCAAGTGATTTCAAGCATGTCTAAAAATAATGAACAAGGGCAAAAGCAACCTTGCGCATGGACAATCAAGTGATTTTATTCGTTCTAATCCTCAGAAGTGCTAATTGTGTATGTTCCAAAATGTTTTGCAATGATGCACATATACCCTAGAAAATGAAAATTTGGCCTCACTAGGGTTTTTAGTAATGGTCTAACTCTGCAACTTTTATGATCCAAAGGGGTGAACTCCAATCCCGGCGCACCAGGGTTTTGACACAGTCTGAGAATTTAATCAATCAAGAGCTGCTAGGGACATCTGACAACTCAATAATGAACCACACCTATGAAGATTTCTTCCACAAGGACATTTATATAGCGGTTGTCACTACCATGGTGAAAATGGCTATTACCGCTCGAGGTTCTGTCAACGTAGTTTTCCCTGTGAAGGGAGTGTCCGCTATGGTTAACCCTCTCTAAAGGTGACTCACAATAGTATACCACAAGGGGACTTGGCTCCAGATCCAAGGGTTTGACGCCTTTTCACTTTTAACCCAAAAAAAGAAGGCAGATAAATCCAACATGCTAAGATGAAGATTATCTCACCAAGGTCTATGATATCAACCCCACATGATCTATCAACCTCTCTAGAAAGGAATGTATCAATCAATAAGGGAAGACGCACAAACCAAGTAGAACGTGAGACGCACTAAGTATCCTCCCTACCTACAAGGATTCCATCATCAAGAAGGATTTCACTGGGAATCCAATCTCTCAAGAACCACAAATAGTGTTCATAGGGCCTAATTACTATGTTTTCACAGATATATCAGAAAATAAATATATCCAAAAGCATTCAAAAGCACAAAAGGTGGTACACTTAATGCTCCAAATAAATGTGAGGTGAGTCCACAAAGTGATGCATTTAACTCCTCACACAAATTTAAGAGCAAGTCCACACCCTAGAATACTAATGAGATCCAAAAAGCACAAAATGGGAAAGAACTGGTGGAACAATTAATGCTCTTTCTAAGTAGACCCCTCCCCTGAATATGGCGCTGACCTTGCAACCAAGGGGTGAAATGAGGGGCGAGTAAGAATGAGCGAGTCCAATATCCCAATTTCACTAATAAGATCAATCAAAAATATCCTAAGACTGCCTATCAATACTTAAGGTGTTACAACCTAGTATTCAATTATGCAAATTTGAAGAAAAGCATGCAAAGAAAACACTCAAGCCAAACACATGAGAGATTCATTTTAGGATCCAAATTGAAATGTTATCAGATTGAGGAGAATACCTGGAATCCTCACAATGCGCTTAGTAGATGTTTACCTGCTTTTAGCAATTCTTGCACTTTTTCCAATCAAAACCAGCAGGAGTCAATCAAAAATAGAGAATTTCAATTCTTAAGATTAGCCATTAGTCGAAATCTAAAAACCAAATATGACAAACTACCCTGAAAAATGAAATGGCAATTGAAATCTGATGTCGAAACTCATACGACAAAGAGTCTGTTACCAGACGACAGTATGAAACTTGTACGATAGTGGGTGTGCCCCCAGACGACAGTCCAAAAACTCATATGATACTGGGTGTTCTGTGAAATGACAGTTGAACTTTCAAACGACAATGTGTATAGCACGACATGATCCTCAATCTGATAGACTGTCGTACGATAGTGGGTACAGTGCGAAATGACTTTTGTCAGAAACTCGTATGAAGATTGTACGGATAGAAATTAAAAATCATAGTTTTGCACAGAAACCGATGAGAAAAAGATAGAAATTGATAGAATTGAAATGGAAACCTATTTCAAGGCCCCACGGTGGGCACCAGAAATGTGTGTGTGAATTTTGCACCTGATCTGTAGACACAACGCTTCAATAAAATATTAGAGGTTAGCAAAAATGAAATTGTGCAATGAATTAAAAGCTAATCTAACTAGGTGATTTACTACCTTCTAATAGGTGCGAGTATGATGTTGTCAGATTGTACCGAGATCAGTGACCTTGACGACACCTAAATGAAGGATTTGAATGCAAAACTGATATGAAATGTGAATGCAATTAATCTTTTTATTTTTATTTTCTGATGCAATGATATGATGAAAATTGATATGAATCTATGATATGTAAAAATTGATATGCTATGATGATCTAACAAATGAAAACTAATATGATATGAAAAACTATGCAATGTTGATATCACAAAGCTTGGATTCGCAAAGATGATTCTTCAGTCTCCAATTCAGCAGCGTGATTATGCAATTCTTGTGGATTTGAGAGATGATTTGTGAAGAGCTAAAGCTTTAATTTATAGAAATCCAGGGCTTTGAGGATGCATGGAAGAAAGCCATAAATCACTCAAATAACTCAGCTTGATTTTGAGTTATTTTAAAATAAAGATAATTTAATTCACAAAAACATGCAAATCATGCAAAAATAGCTTTTTAACTCAAATTAGAAGTTTAGATCAACTTTAAAACTCAAAAATGATGTTGAGTTCCAAAAAGTCAATAACTTGCATTGATTTTCTGATTTGGAGTTTAACTGCTATTTGATTATGCACATGGATAATTATGAATTAATAAATAAATAAAGTGATTTATTCTCAACTTAACTGATTTTTGAAATAAAATAATTGATTTATGGGTTAATCAATCATTTAATCAAACTTTTATTCAAAAATAATATCATCAAATATGACAACTTGCTTTAATTAATTAAATAAGAATTTAATCAATTAATGATAAGAATTTTGATTTATTGTCAAATTTAAATAATACAATTGAGGAATAAATAGAATTAACTTCGATTAAACAATTAAGTGGGAGAATTAAATCTAATTAATTAAATATTGAGAATATTCAATTAATCAAACTTTAGGATAAATAGGATTTATCACCAAATAATCATTAAATTAAAGATAATTATGATGATTGGGAATATTACTAAGAATATTCCCCAATGCAAAATTTATGATAATCAATTAGGATTCAATGATGTTCAGATGTGCCTTAGGTTAGGACTTCGATGTCGATTTCGTTCGATATATCGATATAGGAGGTTAATGAACCTATAGCCCATTTTTTGGGTATTACAATATCAAGTTTATTCCCAAGTCTGGGGATCCAAAGGACATTTGTAACTAGCGGCCTATCACCTTTCTCAATGTCTCTTATAAGATCATTGCCAAGGCCCTGGCTCTCAAGCTTCGTCACTTGCTTCCGCAGATTGTTCAACCCAAGCAAACAAGATTCATTAAGTCAAGATTTATTCTTGAAAACATCATTGCTATGTGGGAAGGTATGGAATGGGATCGTAAGTCTCACCAGAAAGCCCTCTTTCTTAAGATTGATTTTGCTAAAGCTTATGATCGTATTGCATGGCCTTTTATCCTTGCGATGCTTCACGCTATGGGTTTTGGACCCAAATTTCTTCAATTTGTGCAAATGCTCTTCAATGATGCCTCTGTTTGCATTACCATCAATGGCCGAAAGTCCTCTACCTTTGGGCTCTTCCGTTCCATTCGGCAAGGCTGTCCTCTGGCTCTGGCCTTGTATGTTCTGGCTGCTGAGGGTTTTAGCTACTTGCTTACTCCATTTCTATGGGTAATGTTTGGGGAATCTACTTGCCAGATTCATCTCAACAGCTGGTCAATGGCTATTTTGTAGATGATTCCTTCCTCACTCTGGAAGAGGATGAAGAGAATATCAAGGAAACCTTGCAGTGTTTAGACACTTTTTGTCTGGCCTCTGGTTTGGCCATTCAATGGCACAAAAACCTCTGCTATAGATAGCTGGCTCTTCCCAAGCCTCCCTGGTTTTCTCAGTTTGGTTGAACCAGGATCGAACATCAGGAAATTTTCCACTTTCTTGGCATTCCCTTTACATTTCAAGCCCACCCTACAAATCTATGGAATGCAGTTCTTGCCAAAATTGAAAAAAAGCTTACCTAATGGATCACGAAGCCGCTCTCTCTCACAGAAAAATTCCAAATTTTCTCCAAGATCCTGGCAGCCATGCATGTGTATTACTCCTCTTGTTGGGCTCCTTCAAAAGCCTTCTATAAGAAGCTCGAGAAATTATTGTGGGATTTCCTTTGGGCTTCCGGTATTGATCACCAGGTCTTTCATAGAGTTGCCTAGGATTTCTGTTGCCTCCCTAAAATCTCAAGTGGGCTTGGTTTACTTGATACCCAGAAGCAGGGACACACCCTTTGTGCCAAATGGGTTTTGTGGTATCTCATAGGCAATGCGGCCTAGAAAATTTTGCTTCAACACTACATTTCCTTAGCTTTTCCTCTTCACAAGCCTGCTTGGATGGGGATTGGATTTCAAACCCTTCTAGTTATGAAGGAACCCATTCAAATCCAAGGTACTTTTGTCACCAAAAGTATTTGGAGAGCCTATGAGTCTGTCAAGCCCTAGTTCCGTTGGGCTGGGAATGGTTTCTGGGATGGTCTTTCTTTCAACCAGCAGAACATTTGGTGGTCCCCTCTTTTTGCTCAACAAGGGATTCCTCTTGCCAGAGTTCCAGGGGTTAGTGCTCTTCAGTTTCACAAGCGTGACATCAAACCCCGAAAGATCTTTTCTCCAAAGCCACTATGAATCTCAAATCTTGGGATGATATCTGGGTTCAATTCCACCTCATCAGCCTAGATCGTCAGACTTTTGATTTGCTGGTTTTGGCTATCCCGCCTCATCTTGTGCACAAGTTGGGAATTAAATTTGTTAGACCTTGGTGGAAGGACTGGAAATGGTATCTTGTTATGCCCTTCACCAGTTACAAACCCAAGCTTGGGTATTCTTGGCTGGTGCCTCATCTTCCCATGATTGATTCTCTCAACCAATGTTGACATATCTCTTCTTCTTAGAAGAGTTAGGGCTGGCGATTTCGTACTATTTGGGATTCTATCACTAAGCCTAAAATTTGTCACTTTGCCTAGTGTTTGTTATACCAGGGCTTTCCTTTGGGAGCTAGACTTGGGCATTTGGGGGTTCCTGATCCTAAATGCCCTTTTTGTGGTCATTCTAAGATGCTCATGCATATTTTTTGGTTTTGTCATCGTGCCCAGAATTATTGGGTTTGGATTCATGACCTCTTTGCTCCTTTTAGGCCTGAACCTTTTTCATGGCACATGGTGCTCCTTAGTGACCCTCCCAGGATGCCGTCCCGTTACACCCAAATATGGCATACTTTTAGGATGGAGATTTTGTTTACCTTATGGAAAGAACAAAATTTTGTGATTTTTTTCTCACAGTTCTCTGGATATTCATGTCTCTCTTTATGCTAAGGCATGTATTTGTAATAATGTCATGATGTAGATTCAGGTGCAAGCGGATAAAGTGGTCTTAGAGGTTTCTCATTTGTAGGAGCTGCTCCAACACTAGGGCAATGCCCTGTGTACTGTGGCTCGAGTGCTTCCAAATTCTCTCTCAGCTGACTATATGTCGCCCAAGGGCTGACATCATAGCCAGAGTTCCTCTGCCAGACACTCTAGGACTCCGCATCAATGGCATCGTCGCTCCGCCTCTCCTCTTCCTTAGAGGGATGCGGGTTCTCACTGGCCTCCTGTGCTTGCTTCCACTACTGCTACTATTGCTCGGCCCTCGACCTTTGTCCCTGCCAATCAATACAAATTCCCTCGCTTGATGCTTGCAATCTCACCCAAGCGGGAGGAAGGAGAGCTGAAAAAAGAAGATCCAGAAGATGGCTGGGTTGTTCCTGATCAAGCTCCTGGGCCCAATGTTTGGGACAATCCCGATGACAGAGATCCTCCTCCCTCTTCTACTACTGCTCTTGCAGCCTGAGGGTTTCTCTTTGTATATGATTTTTTGATAAATAGTTGTATGATTCTAACCTAAGTGCTAAGTGACTTGTGAGGTGATTTTTTTTCCCTGACCCCTTTTTGTGAATACTGTACTTTTATATTATTAATAGAAAAGGCCTCTATTCATCAAAAAATATTCATCATAACCTCTATCATGGTAAATGAATGCATGGAGATGCTCAATCATTGGAGATAAGGTAGAAGTAACAAGATTGATGGTAGCGGCATCAAGGCACTACACTAGGTATGCCACCTCATATGGATGACATGGGCCACATGAAGCCAAGGGGGACAAGATATCCGCTCTTGGGCCTAGGTGTAGGGAATCACTAGGACACCTCATCATGCCAATCTACCTTAGCACTCTGTAGACACGAAAAATTGGCCAAAGGCTTAAATCAATCAAAAGGTGCATCAAATCATCAAAATAATACGAAAAATCAATAAATGGAACAAAGGCAATTCAAATCAAAGAAAAATTCAATTAAATGATTAAATGATTAAATAAAGCTTCAAAAGGGGAAAAACACTATGAAATTGATTAAATTCAATTAATGACATAGTTGTTGAAAGCAAAAATCAAAATGAACATCTTACCCTTCATGGCTAAATTTAATTACTTTAATTAATTAATAAATATGAATTTCCCTCAACAAAGCAAAAAAGGAGACAAAATGGACACAAATCACTCACTTTTGTTGAAATGGTCCAACCTTTTGAAACCATTTAAATGTTTGTCCCCCAATTTAGGGACAAAGCAAAGCCAATTGACCTTACCCAAGCATAACCATGGTTATCTCACTCTACCCCCTACCCTTGGGAAAATCCTATAAATAGAAGGCATTTAGAAGCATAAATGATCCACTCCATATCTTTGAATTGCAGCAAAGCTCTGTCAATTTGCATCCATATCACTCACTTATCATTTGTCATTGCTAATTAGCTTAAATTGCTTTGATCATAGTAGATTGTTCATCAAATAGAGCTAGAATTTGATAGAATAGATCTAAATTTGCATATCATATAGCTTAATTCTCATCTTTAGAGTGTCACTAGTGAGGATAATAGCTGAGAGCCTCATTTACCACTTTATTTTAGAGATCCATGAGATGTTGATAGATTAATTGTGCATTTGTTAGATTATTTTGCTCTAATTCTTGTTGTTCTTAGTTAATCTTGTAATTTCATGAAGGTGTAAATCACTCACACACACACTCCTATGATTAAGACATCTTAAATCTGATACAGACAACCTATTGATTTAATCTTCTTTTCTTATATATGTTTAATTTTAACTCAAGAATGTTTTATAAATGATTTCCAAATTTGCTTGCAGGATACAAATTGAAGCAATAAGGCATCTCAAAGAAAAAAAAACCCTACTAGCTTTAAATAATTATAATTTAGGGAAAAAAATTGGGTGCTCATAATTAAGGGACATTACAAAGGAGGGTGCCAATGTTAGGTTAAATTGATGGATTTGGAACATGTATTTATAGGCATCTTCCTCATCACTAAATCAAGTGCTAAACAAGAACATGTAAGGAGCACATCACATTTAGTTTTAGTTTCAATCTCAGTTGCATTAAAATTGTGTTCTTGCATTGTTTTCCAGATACTGAGACAAATCAAAGAGTCCTTATCTCCATCTAGCAAGGCCTACAATGCTTTTCGGCATATGTCTTCTCAAGGAGAAGTACATAAAACCCAAGTGAACACACTGTAGGAGGTTGCATCAATAAGACTAGGTAGCACATTCAAACCAAGCCACATAGCACGGTTCTGTGTTCAACATCACAAACCACAGAGCAATTTAGTTATATCTGCTTGAGTTTTGTCCAGTGTCCAGATTTTAGATTCCAATCCTCTATCGTATCACATCTGTTAGTCAACAAAAAGTTTAAAACCAACACCACACATAAAACACATTACTCCCTCCTCATGATTCAATATTGGGGCTTATTTTCTATGTATGATTTGATTTATTAACTTTCCATCTAGATTATCAGCAGGAGGAACTATTGGTTCCCAAAACCACAGATTGGAAATCTAAGAGCCTGTCAATTCTCTAATAGGATTCCAAATTAGTTTTGGCCAATGAACGAGAATAATCTAAATTCCCCTGCACTTTAGGCTTCGCTACACCTAGGCAAGTAAACCTTCACCTCGAACTTGATCACTTTACTCAAAGCTTTTATATAGCGAATTTAAGCTTATGAGTTCTCTATTTGGAAAAAATCCTCAAACTCGATCAATATAAAGTTATGTGATTACTTGAAATAATTTGAATGTTTGTGTAAGGTTTATCAATAATTGATTAGATACTTGCAAGGAGGAAGTATATAGATTTATGACTTCAATTAATAACTCCAATAATTATATTCCAATGATTTTAAAAGGTCAATGCCTTTGTTTATTTGGGCAATATAGTCAACTATAACAAGGATTATTACGTACAACTTTATGAGACAATATTTATAAAAATATCATCAATTACTCCTAAGCTCTGCGAAAGACAAATCTTATATGCAATTCTTTGTTAGTCCAAAATGAATTTAACTTCTCTGAGTGGAAGTTCGATTAGACAGAGATAAAAAGACACATATATATTTCACACTATCCTAATTTTCGAACAAAGAATGTAGGAAAATATCCAATGCAAACATAAAACTCTGTCAGAATAATTCAATAATCTATTTATTGATCACAAATGATGAATCCACATTTTAATTGCAATCTCTTTGCCTTAAAAAAATGGACATTTTATTTATTATTAAAACATAATATTGAAATTTATATTAAAGTTATGCTTTAATATTTACATCTTCCCTTACAAATATTCTTCTTCTAATTGCTTATTTGAATATGTCTCTCTCTACATTTTACATTATGTATATATATGTGTTTGAATGGCTTTCACACTTCTTTAGGGTGAATAGACACAACCTTTATTACAAATTATTTTGAAAAATAATAAATTAACTAAAAAATAACTACCTAACTTTCGGATTTTATTGGAGATTGAAAAATTTGATGTTCCGAATTGGGTCGTTTTTAGATTTTTGAAGGCTTCGATTAGTTAGTTCTATTTATTTGTGTCATAAAGCTTCTTTCTTTGATTTTTTTAGTATGAAAAGACTTGCTTATTGATAATGGATTTGGACTCTCAAAATTTATGATACCACTAGAAACAACACAATACAATGTAACATCCGATAAGACAATTCATTTAGACTCTCAAAATTTAGGGTACCACCAGAAACAACACAATGAAACATCGGAGAAGACAATTCTTTATCCTGTTGTAAAATATTAGGTTGAGAAACAGAGAGAGTTGAGGAAAATCTGAGGATTACAGGAGGCACAGGAAGAAAACGCCAAAGAAATTTTGTGGGTTTTGTTTTTCTGTCAGTGTGTTATTGCAACCTTAACGTTTATGAAATTGTGCAGTTTATGTGTATTCTGAAGTTCTCTCAATTTCCATTAGCGTTGAAGAAAGAATTAAATGTGCACTAAGCTGAGTTTAGTGAAGTAACTCCACACTCACAGACTTGTTTCCAGCCTTGTAATTGTATATTGCAAAATAAGGAGCATAGCTGATGGACACCTGATTTTTTATCAGAAGTATGAAACACTCCTTTTTTGTGTGGTATATTAGTTAAAGAATACACAAGAAAAGAACCCTTTGCACTCTACTGCCGAATGCTGCAGACAGGTGTACAGTCACACAATTTTACTTTTCCATTGTAGTGAAGGCATGTGGAAACTAATCAGAACTTCAAACAGCTAACCCTTTGTCTTACCACAGTCAGAACTGGTTTAGAATCCCACGTTTTTGTAGGGAATACTCTCATAGAGATGTGCGCTAAATGTGGGTATGCCGACACACGACAAGTGTTGGTTAAAATGTCTGACAGAGATGTTGCTTCCTTTGCTGGAATTGTTAGTGGTTATGAATATTCCCGGACTGATCATGCTAAAGAGTCCTTCATAGTTTTTTATTAAATGCAACAACTCCAATTACAATGGGATGTGTTCCGTCAGATTTTGTTTGTTTAGATGCTCTGGAGAAAGGCAAGTTGATTGACAATCAGATAAATAAGTTCTACTCAATTCTGAGATTTTTATGAGTCAGAACTCTATCGCCAAAAGTGGTGATGTAGATATTGCAAACCAGCTTTTTGAGAAAATGTCAAGAGAATGTGATGGAATGAAATGCAATGCTTGCTGGACATGCTAAAAATAGACAAGTCAATGAAGCTGTATTTCTCTTTGCCCAAATGCAACTGTCAGATTCAATACCCATTGTACTAGGGCATTTTCTAAAGGTACCCGAATTTCCAGACGTTTAAGATGCAGATTCAATCCAGGGAGCGTGGAGTGCCTTCCAAAGAGTTTGATTTGTATGTACACCATTCCCTGTGAAATCTCCCACAAGAAATTTGAGCCTCTGTAGGCAATTATATTTAATATCAGTGCTGAATCTTCTCTCTGCTTGTGCTCATTTAGAAGTTGTCAAACAAGGCATAGCTGTTCAAACTCACATAATAATGGGGTTGGAATCAAGTCTTGTTGTGGCAACTGCTCTCATTGACATTTATGCCAAACAAATCACGGCTGCTGTTTGAAACAGTCTTATAGAAATGTGGTGTCATGGGGTACAATGATAGCAGGTCATGTTCAGAATGGGCTTGCTACTGATGCCTTGTACTTTTTGACAAAATGCAGTTGGAAGATACGAAATCAAGCTCGGTTACCACCACGGTAAGTATTCTCTCAGTATGTGCCCATTTAGCAGCACTGGAAGAAGGGCAAATGGATACATTGTCACATAATCAGGAATGGACTTGAATTTGACAATTGTGTCAAAAATTCCTGAAGTGTATAGACATTAGAGCCGTGTAGTTTCTACAGTTTATGATGTTAGATGTTATCTTTTTTGGATTGAACGGTGTAAGATTTTTTATCATCAATGTTTTGGATCATATTGTATGATCTATCATCAGAATGAAAGCAACATGTAATATCATAGAATCCAATGATTGCAAAGTATAGAATTCACGAACATGGATATGATGCTCTTGCATTTCATCAAATGCTAAAAGCAAAAACAAAGCCAAACAATATTGCCTTAGTTTCAGTTTTATATGCATGTAGTAATGCAGGTTTGATTCACTTGGGACATGATTATTTTGATTTTGAGTAAAGAATATAACATTTCCCCAAAGCATGAACCACTATGTATGCGTGATAGATCATTTTGTCCTTGCTGGAAGTCTGCCCTAAGCTGGAAACCTGATAAAAAACATGCTATCAGAGCCTGATATTGGTGTGGGGAGGATGATGCTCGGTGCCTGTATAATTCACTTAAATATCCAGCTAGAAGAATGTGGCACGAGAACTCTGAAATTTAGAGACTGAAGATGCTGAATATGACATATTGATGTCAAACATTAATGCTGCAACAATGCATCTAATCTCTAAATTGAGTGAAAAAATAGGTGAGCCATGTTAATCAGTTTCATCATTTCAAGAAAGGATTTTTTTCTTCTGGGGTTTTTGATGATGTTTGTGTTAAACAAATATAAGTTTCATTAAGAGCCAAAGTATGCAAGCTATTTGTAAGTGGTTAACAATCTGAGTGGTATAGCTCCAAAGAAATAAGGCAATAACATTCAATGAGCAAATAACATATAGAATTGTAGTGTAGTTACCCCAAATTACTTTATCAGCAAACAAGGGGAGCCAATGCTAGGGGCAAATCTACAACATAAATTTGAATTTTCACAGGTGATCAACTTTAAATTATTATTTAATTATGTTGTCAGGAAGAACAGGTGTCTTTTGGAAGAGGTCATATCTACCACATCATTCCTTTAGACAAGCTTATATAAATAGATAGTCATCTCAACAATAGATCAGATGTTTTTAGTTTAAGTTGTAAGCATTGAGCGTTCATGTCTAAAGCAATTGAGTAGATACTAATTTAATGTAGTTGGTATGATTAAACTAGGTCAAAATAACAATAGAGCAACACACTATGACTTAAATTAGTTTTCCACTATTCCGACTTGACCAAACCCTTGTGACTATCATCCATATTTGATAGATGTAGGAATACACAATTATGGGATTGGAAAACCAAGAAGATGCTTTTTAGTTTGTTTGTTACCCCGGTGATCCTTTACGGATGTGAGATTTGGGGTAGCAGCATGTCAGATCAGAAATGGAGGCAAGTAGAAAGAATTCAAAAACATTTAATCATCAGCAGCCTCAAAATTAAAACAGTGGTACCCTATGAAATCTTATTGGTGGAAACATGCATATTCCCTTTAGAGTCCTCGACGATGGTTCGGTTATTAAGCTATCTAGAGAAAACCCAAGGTATGGAAAAACATCGGTGGCCTAAATTGATCATAGAGGAAAAACTTGACAAAAGAAAGAACACGTGGATGAAACAAAATGTCAAGTGGATGGAAAAATGGAATGTTAATATGCATGAATGTCCGAATAACAATGATGGAATAAAAAAGTTTGTGAAGGAAAAATTTAGGAGTCTAATATGGGCAAAACAAAATGGGTGCAAAAAAGACTATTATATCAAATAATTTAACCCCATGGGAGATCATGAGGAGAAGGCATACATAGGAGCAAATGTCAAATGGAGAGCTAAAATGCTCATTTTTTTAGCACAACTTAGGACAAGTTTCCATCATTTGAGGTGTGAAACAAGTAGATGGATGATACCTAAGGAAGAATGGGAGGATAGAATATGCTTATTTTGCGACATGGGAGTAGTAGAGATAGAGCGGCATTTTATCATGGAGTGCCCAACTTACAATGACATCCGGTCTAGATATGAGGATATTCTTGAAGCTGGCAATTTAGGTACTCTTTTTGAAGAAACACAGCTAGACAGGACATCAAATTTAGTGATCAAAATTCACTGTCAAAGAGTTGACTTAAAGAAGCAGTTTCAAAAGGTCTAAAGTCCGGCACCCTATTCTTGGGGTGTTTTTTTTTCTTTCTAGGGGCTCCCATAGGCTATTTTGGCCTTGCGGACGTAATTAAAAGCTTTCATTCATTCAAATTATAGACTCCTCCCATTCTTCGATTGAATACTTAATAGCCAAAGCTCAAGGTTATATATAAAGAATTCATAATATACTCTTAACATGTAGTATATAATAATCATTCCTTTTATTTTATTATAATGTTTGAAAATAATTTTATTATACACCATCACAAATTCAAATTCCATAAAGTTATCTGAGAAGTTTAACACTCAACACACATGTATTAATATGCACCTCACAATTAGATAACTCTAACCCACATGTATTAACATGACTCACAACCCAACACCCAAATCATAAATAGACAAAAGCAACCTTCCAAGGTAAAAACATGCAAATAGGTTCTCATACTCCTATTATGCTGAGATTTCACACTTTACACCAAGATTAAACTAAATGCAATGAAGTTATAACATGTGAGGAGATATATCATCCTCTTAGACACACCTCATGGTAGGATATACTTGGTCATGATTAACACAATATACATGATGAATTCCCATGCCAAAGAGTTCCAATCATTTTTCTAGTAGGGGAAATCTGCAAGACTAAGCAAACAATTAGTAGCATCAAATTAATCACAAAAATTACTAATAATTATTAACCCTACAAACAACAAAATAATAAGCATGATGATCAAATAATTGAAATAAATAATCAAATGCAAACCATCTGATGCTCAAGGCTTCTATTGCTTCACTTTGCTTCATTAGAATATGGTTAGCTGCCACTCAGAGTTGATACCGACAACATTCTGACTCAAAGCTCTGAGAAATGATAAAGATAACCGTTAAATGATAGCATAAGTTTGATATGAAAATTGGTGGTGATCATTATGAAAGATAGGGGGTTTATATAGATTTTTAGAAATCAACGAATGATTGATTCTGGGAAAGCAGATTGGACGAACGAGATAATTAGGAATTTAAAAGATTTGGGCAACATTCCAGGATAGAAGATTTAATTCCAATTTAACTAAAAAAACAGAGAGAGTTATTTAAGAAATAAAGAAGAAGATAAAAATGAGAGGATTATTTTGATTTTAAAAAGATATTAGTTTCCAAAAATGCAATTTTGAGAAAGGAAATGATTTTTTATTTAAAACTGATTTCATTTTCAGAATTTTTTTCTTTTTTCTTTTTAGTTTATGACAATTTTGAATTTTTAGAAATTATAATTGCTTCATGTTTTAATTTATTCTAATTTTTGAAAGATTTAATTGAATTAAAAATTAAATTAAATGAGAAATTAGAATTAGCATAAAATTAATTAGAGATTGATGTGAAATTAAATTAATTTGAGAATTAATTTAATTTAGAGAAATAATTAGCTAATTTAATTTAATTTAATATAATTAATCAAATTTGGAAAATGAGAAATTGAATTTAATTAATCGATAAAGACCAATTAATTAAGGTTGATTAATTAAATAATATTAATCATTTAATTAATATTAGGGAAGTGATTAAATGATTAAAAGGGGGGTTGAATTATATAGGAATAAAGAATGATTAATTAATGATTAAAGAACCATTAATTAATAGAAGAAGAATCAGTGAACTAATGCAAGCTCACAATTATGTCCATTTTTAGGTGTCTACATTTGCCCCTCTTTGATACAATGCGATTATGAGTGTTGTGTCAAAGAATATCAGATCAAGTGCTGCCCCTTCTTGTCGTGGCGATAGCAGGTGGATTTTATGTAATGAAAAAATGTGTCGAATGAGCATCAATTTGTTGAAAATGTAAAATTGCGTGTATAGGATCAAATGGTGTGAAAATTAGAGTAACAGTTCACAAGATATATAAGATTAAAGATTCTGGGGTCCATAGATATTGAATAGGGCACCACGTTGAAAGTAGGGTTTAAGTCCTCTGGGTATAAATAGTGATTAGGGCTAATCAACTGTCACTTGCACTTTAGGAGCTCCTAGATCTCGGGTAAGGACTTGCATAGTTTTTTGCATTCTTTTGAGCGTTGGCTGGTCTAGTTGGGGTCACACATCTCTCCAACTAGGTTCACACATTTTGTCAACCAAAGGGTAGTAGACATGCGGTAAGTGATTGTACCTTGCTTCATTAATTACACACATTTATTTCTTTCAAATTTTTTAATTTTTGCATTGAAAATATAAATCTACCGCAATCACAAATCCCCTACCGCAACTACTACTTAGGTGTCGCACTTGCTAAAGCTGTTACATATGCATGTTTTAATACCGTAAATGCTAAAAGGATGCCACATTCGATTTAAAGGTGTCATAGTTGATATAACAATGCCACATTTGCAATACAAGTGCCGCAATTGCCTAATGAATTTTTTTAAAAAAGTTTTGTAGATAGAACTTGATCTTGATCCCGATGTGTGTTTTGGTTTTCCTATTTTGTAGATGGCCTATGAAATATTTTGATCTAGAGAGACCAGGCCTCTAGGGATGGTACTTAGATTCTAGCTCAGTGAGGCAGAGAGGCATATACTAAGAGATCTTGGTTTATACTGGGTCACATATATGCCCGAGTGTTGGAAACTATAATTGAAACAATTGTTATATTGTCATTGATGTCAAACCTTAACTGGTAAGATAGTTGCTATCTATTAGAGTACCATATCTTTTGATTGTTGAAGAGGATTTGAAAAGAGGAGATAACAATAGGACCTAAGGAAAGGTCGAGTTTTGTGATACTACAATGGGTACTTGATTAGTTGGTACATTGATAAGGTAATGTGTTGTTTATCTTTAACACTAAGTGAAGAAGTCAATAGATTTGAAGCATAGGCTTAACCGAACAAAAGAGAAGAAATTTAGTTTAAGCCAAGTGATGCTAGTGTCGACCGAGCGCTAGTATAAGCTGAGCAAATTTAGTGTTGACCGAGCATCAGTAATAGCTGAGCATCAGATAATTAACCGAGTAAAGACAATGTTTTCCGAGAAGAAAAGTTTTAGCGATGACCGAGTTATTCAGTGATGACTGAGGAGATGAACACAATATTGACCGAATGTCAGTAATTTCCATTTTGTGAAGGAATTGAGAATCCCATCCGACATAGTGGAATTCTTGGGATATGTAAAATGTGTTGATATTATTAATGAATGATATGGAGCATTTAATGCAGATAAACCATTTTCTTATGGATTCAAGGAGAAGTTTGGAGAATTATTTAGAAGGAAAAGGAGGAGCATAAAATGATGGAAGGATTCAATGAATCTGACCTAAACGTAAGATCTATGGAAGAGATTAAGTAGCAAAAGATTAATCTACCTGATCAAGGAGGTATAAGGATATCCTAATTGTGAGGTTATGGAGTGTGTGGAAGAGGTTGATGTTATTGACTGACGAACCTAAGCAGAAGGCTAAGAGGAGCTATGAAGAGCTTAACAAAGTTGAGGTGATTGCTTGAAGAGATTTTCGAGTAGATCAGAGATGGAGATGGAAATGAAGGTCAGTCAATAAATCAACATATGAGTGAATTGGATCTGTATTTGCAAAGTGAGTTATATATATCTGATCAGAACCTACTATTAGTTTCTAGCCATTGTATTAGCCAAAATCCTTTAATCAAGATTGACCTAACAGTCATTTTGTAAACCCTTTAATCAAGGTGACATTCTAATGGAATGTTCTTAAGCCCTCTAACCAAGCCACTCTTAACAGGGTGATTAAATCCTTTAATATGGTCACACCTAACAATGTGTATTGTAAATCTTTAATAGGGTTGGCTTCTCACAGAGCTCACTTGAGAAGAGTGAAAATTAGTAGCATGTTACTGGTGGTTTTTCCCATATTGGGTTTCCACGTTAAATCATGGTGCTATACTTGTGTGAATGTTGTTGAAAGTTTTATATTCTGCAAGTTGATTACTTTTGGACAGTGGACTGCAAGTTTTAAGTTACTAATCTATTATATAGAGATTGAATGAATTGATGATTAGATCCAAGTTTGTTGAAGAGTTTGAAAGTTGAATTAGTACATCTGGACCTAAGGATAATTGATTCACCCCCCCTCTCAGTTATTCTATAATCATTATAACACCAAGATCATGACCAAAAGGGGTTTGATCTCTTCTCTACTCAAGCAATGACACTCAACTACCTGCACGTTCCATTTACCTAAAAGCGATGCCATAGTCACACTTGAGGATGTATACCACATCCTCTAAATCCCTATTCACGATTCATTGGTAGAGTTTTCTAGGTGTCCTTGTATGACAACATTAGCAGAGTTAGCTAGGCTTCTCGAGGATCAATTAGGTTTGGAAGATCCATATGACATTCTTTGGTCAAGATTTGGAGGTATCTTGGATAGGATGGGAGTATTACTTGGCAACTTGATAAGCGGGATCCTATGTCCCAATAGGATACATCATGGTTTTTCAGTTGGATGGGGAGCGATGCTCAGAGGTATGATTCAAGATAGGATAGTTTATGCTTGGGGTCCCTACATGTTAGCCCATCTTTAATTTCACATGTACTATGTGGCTTACCATGATGGTAAGTCTATTGGATGCAGGGTTACACTGCTTCAGATTTGGACATGGGAGAGCATAGTCATGTGATGACCAATTGTCCCTAGAGGTGGACCATATGTGTACCTATATAAGGGAGCAGTTGTACAGAGCCATATTAGACACACAATATACTAGAGGCAACAACTTGACATGTTTCCATATTTTATCTGGAGACCATACAAAGCTTGTTCGATTTGGGAAGGTGAGAAGGTGCACTTGTCCTTATGTAGATAGATGAAATACTTCATATGGAATACTACTGATCGTGCCCACATGATAGATCTACATAACCATGAGTGGGTTCTATGATAGTTGGTGAGAATCAAGGGGTCATTGATTCATATGCTCTATTTTCTAGGAGATCATGTGATGTTGCCACTTGGGGTCTGGTTGTTCCTACCCATGCCACACACTTGGATTTCTAAAGGTTGAGGCTAGTTTGATGGACTTGGAGGTCAGAGATGATAGATGCAGGCACCACTCCTCAATTTGATGCATGGTCATGGGCCACCCATAGGCCAATCATGCTTATGGACATTTCAATACCAGTTACAAAGGTTATCATGCAGAGGCCATGAAAGGGAGGGAGAGGGAGATGACGAGGAAAAGAACATGGAAGAGGTGGACAAAGAGGTTGAGGGGGGAGGGATAGAGGAGGTGGCATATATGGTGATGATGGAGGAGACGGTGGAGAGGGTGGAGGTGGTGGTGGTGGTGGACTAGATGTTGGAGAGGATGGTGAGGAGGAGGAGCAACCATTAGTGCAAAGGGTGATGGATCAGAGAGATGATGCCCACAAAAAGGTAGTGGGAGGGGGAGATGAGGATGAGGAGGGCGAGAATAGTAGCAGTGGATCCTCCTTGGGTTAGAGTCAGAACAATATGCTAGTAGCACTAATGATAGCAGTGGGGATGATGGTGATGAGGGTGGGGATGAGATAGTTACTATGGAGCTTCTAGAGGGAGTCGAGGGTGAGAGTGTGGTGTATGAGCACCAAGCTATGAGAAAAGAAACATGAGAGACCATGGAACCAAGGAAGACAAGAAGGTGACAAAGGAGATCAATTGGCACATCTTAAAGCCAATCATGGAATTTTGTAAAAGCAAGAAAGATGTAATGGTCAAAAGTCCTAAGGGTCCTTACAAGGACCCTAGGACTAAAAATGATGTAAAATGGGGGAATAGCGCCTAATGGATTGGATATGGGTAATAGATTCATGAATAATGTATATTGATCCCAAAAGGATCATATCCCATAGTTTGGGCCTTTAGAGATACATAGGAATTGATTTAGAAATAGTTTTAAATTTAAAAATTTGAAAATAATGACTAGTGCCATTTTGGTGGGAAAATACCAAAACTAGTATAATTAGTTTTTGTTAAGGGATCCAACTATTCTGATCAGCTAGGATAGTTTTGTGGAGTCTATTTAAAGTCTCTAGAAAGTATTTGTACGGGCCGAGTACAAATTGTACAGACTGATGCATTAAAGATCAATAACAGTTATATTTTCTTGTATTTTTTTTGTTGTTCTAAAACTCCTTATGCATTGAATTGGTAGAATAGACATCTAGTTATGAGATATGGGTTAGGGAACACCATTTCATGGTTTATTGAATCTATTTGAAGTTTTAGAAGTTCTATTTATATCAATTTCCTTTTTGACTTTTCCTAGATAACACCATTGTTCTCTTTTTAGAAGAATTTTGTGATGTTGTGAGCCATTCCATGAATGTAATTTCTAATTCTCATGGACTGGAATCAATGTAAATTGTAATATATGCTACTTATATTCTACATGAAGGAAAGTTGACAAGTTTCGGTGTACATTGGTTGAAAGTACTAGTTAAGGGCACACGAGTAGTGCCATAAGTATAGCAGTGAGAGATCGTCCTGAACAAAGGGGTATTTTTTAGAGTTTGGATAGTTTTATACTAACATGGTGAAGGTGTAGGATCCCTCAATTAATCTTGAAAGCCTTTGGAAAGTGAAGATCCAAGAAGCCCTACATTTGGCTATAGATTAAGGGGGGTTTTGGGGAATTCATAGTAAATGAACTCTTAGCCTCAAATTAATCATAGAAATCTGTGATTGGCATCATAAGACAATACTGTCCAAGGTTATAGTCACTGGGGATAAGTATTTAATATACTTCCTTTGTAAAAGTGTGCATTTTGGAGTAAAAAAATAGGGTACCAGCAAGAGACAACATATTCCTTCCAAAACAACCATACTTATGCTTTTGATATGTTGAAGTAGGGACAAAAGGGTGTCTAAATTCATAGCTTATTTGTCTATTGTGTTAGGTTTAAAACTTTTAAAATCAAGTCTTTTAAAACTTTTAAAATCAACTTCAAAACTTTTAAAATCAAGTCTCATGAAGAATGTCCCTCAATTTTTCTCATGTCTTATACTGGTTTTTCTGACATGCTTTTGTGAAGTTATACTTTGCAAAAGGGAAGCATTACAAGAGGAGTTGTTGAACTTGAACTTTAAACCTCAAGTTCAAGGTTCAAAGTTCAATTTTCCATCTCTCATGGGTTCAAAGTTCCACATCCAATTCATGCTAGTTCAGAATGGTTTGGTAAGTGTGAAAGAATAGACTTAATATGAATAGTTTAAAATTACAAACTAGAGACACAATCAAAGACAATATGGTTATTTGATGTAGGTCTGGTTGGCGATTATGGAAAGAATATAGTTCCCTTCCTCAATGATAAATGTGTATGTAGAGGAAATTTTGTTGAAGACATGGTATTAGTTTGAATTGCCAATGGACATAAAATTTTTCATGAAAGTGTGATTAGACTTTCTACATTTTAAAAACCCCAATTTCCACTATATGTCTGTTGTGATGATGGTGCCATTAAATGATGATGATTGTTCATATCACCATTTGATTTAACCTAAACAAAGTAAGATGACATCTACAACATCATGGTGTTTTATGGTGCTCACTTTCATTCATCTTTACACCACAAACTTTGACAACTCCATGAACATGAGATTCATTTTTAAAAAAATCTGCAGGCTGAAAAAAAGGGTCTCAGTGTGGGGGCCATAACTTTCAGGTCAACTGTTGGATTTGGCCCTTCTTTTGATATGTTGTAAAGAAAAAAATTGCGCAAGCTTCCACCAAAGAGATTTTGAAAATTTAACCTGGTTTGCAAGATACGGTTGACTGAGTGAAAGTCTATCCAAGGTGACCAGCATTCGACGAGTTTTTTCTCTTCAAACATCACCAAGGCATAACTTATATTTGCAATGATGGGGCCCATAAATAATTCATAAACATTATATATTTTAAGTTATATTGTTTTTAAATTAAAACATTATAATTATCAGGAAAGATTAGAAAGAAAAGGGATTTCCAAGATTCAGTTATAAAGGAAACTGAACAAGATTTCTCAAGGAGAGGACTATGTATTAAAAAAAAAGAATCAGCATAGGGGGCGGCTTATTATTTTTCCAGCGGTCAGTTGGGTACAGGGGAAAGAGATATTTTTCTGAGCTCTATAATTACAACAGGGAATTGGAGGATACTTTATATTTTTATTTTTGTAGAGCTAGTTTTTGTTGTATAAAGATAGGATGATTAGTTGGTCATTGTATTAAGCATCTAAGGATAAACTTGATTTTGTATGTCTAATCAATTGGTTTTGATATATGATTTCTTGATTGAAATAAATCAGTAGGTGATTTTAGTCATTCTTAAATGCTATTTTGCTACACTTTTTCTAGATTGTGTGTGCATCATAGGTATGTTGGCCTTATGTTTCCATATATATGCAAAATATGATATTGAATTCTCCTTTACTTTTTTGTGTTGGTAAGATTAGATGAGTGATCTTTTGGTCACTTATTTCTTTCTTTCTTATTTTGTAAGCTAAATTGTATTCATTCCATGTTTATGGATGGATGCTTATAGGCCTTCATGTCTTCTGGTTAAAGACACATCAAGTTCTTTCATTCATTGTAAATCTGAAGAAGGAAGTTAAGCCTTCATATCAAAACTCAGAGAGCACTTGCACATAGCCATTGCAAGTGACTCAACTGTTGGTTCTAGATTTTGTCTTGTTATTTGGGCATCTTTGAGTCATTTTTTGAACATTTGTAAAAGGGACAAATCTATTTACTAATAGATTTTTTGGAGGCTTTGTTGGGGATTCGGAAACAAAGATTGGTGTCTGACCTTTGGTTCCTCAATTTTTATTTTGTCTCTATATGCAAGAGACTCGCGGCTTTGGGCAATGACCATGCTAAGTAGAAAGGTCACAAGAAAGATGAGACCTAACCCTACCATTTTGGAGATCATTCAGATGAATAATAAAGTGCTACAAGATTTCTTTGAGAAATACAAGAAAAGCATCTCTCATGCAGTAAAGATGAACCTTAGCATTGAAGATGACCACATCTCTACCTTGTTGTGGAAAAGATTGTGCTTCATATTTTACAAGCCAAGAGACCTCCAAGAAAACAAGAAAAAAGTGCAACAACTTGAAAAATAATTGGAGGTTAATGATGAAGTTCTAGCTACTCCAGAATCTTTCCATTCAAAAAAAAATTCAGTCTTTGGTGAACAAGAAGTTAAACCAAGAAAGCAATCCAAGGAAAAACCTACAGCTAAAGAGTTAAATGGTGGAAGCGATCAGATGCTACAATATCTTTGGAATGCTTTCAAGGGGAGTATATTTGAGGCCGAGAAGAATAAGATAAGTCACTTAGAAGATTGTAGATCTGACTTGTTGCTAAGATGTGTGCATCAGAGATATTATAACCTCAAGAATCACAAACAATAGACTTTGGCTATGACCAAAAGACCAAAGGGAGAATCATTATCTTGTATTTTCTCATTTCTTGAAGAAAAAGATCTTGATGCATCATCAATTCAGCCATTTGTGTCTTGGGATCACAATCAAGAGGAAAATTATTTATATCAGGTTGAAAGTATGAAGCCTGAATCTTTTTCATCATCCATGGAGGATGAGAAAGAAGAAGAATTATCCACTTCCTTTTAAGGAGAACAACTACCTGTTGAAAATAAGAGTGTTTGTATTCCAAGGAAACTTTTAAAAGACTCAAGTGACAAGTTTCAGCATGACACTATGATCCAAAATGACAACATTGCTAAAATAGGGGTAGACATATTCACTTGTGATAGTGATAATTTCCAAGAAGGAGACCCTCTTACTTGCCCAAGTGAAGGAGTCACTTTTGAAAAAATTGGCGTAGTAGCGAATAAGGGCATAGCATCAAATGAGATAGAGAAAGAATTTAAAAAATTAGGAAATAAAGTTACTTGGGGTGGGCTTAATGCATTATATTTACCTATAGAATTTTGTGAGGATAACATGATTAGAGACAATCCTCTATTCCAGTTATTTGATTCCTCATCAAGTGATGAAGATTTACTTCCTCCTCTCACAATAGAAAATGCTACAATAGACATAGAGAAAAGGGAGGATCAAGTTGTCAAAATATTGCAACCCCAAGAACCTTTAAAGGTTTTAGCAAAGACACAGTCTCACAAGGAAGAGGTCATGTCTCAGCTCTTTCCAGCCATTGAAGAAAGAAATGCTCATGTGAAAACTTCAGATATCCATTCATCCTATATCTCTATTCTAGATAAAGAATTTTCAGTTTTAGTGACAATAAAGAATGATGAAGCTATTACGGTCAAGATTGACCCTATGCTTGAAGAACATCTATATTTTGAGGGTGTTTTGAATGTTGGAAATTATTTTATTTGTGATGGTGGTCTAGAGAGTGTAGATAATGAAAATGATTTGGTAGTTCCTTTGGGAGTGTTTGAGCATTATTTGTTTTAGCTGAAAGTTGGAAATGGTTTTGAAAGTTCCATACAAAGAGCAACATAAAGGTAAAAAATTTATGATGAAACATGGCTCTTTGGGCATAATATTTTCCTTGTAAAGTTCCTGCATGTTATGGATTAGATTTTCATCTTTGAAGAGGTCTCCAGATGGCAACGGATATGGGTTAATTCATTTAGATGTAGTCCCTTGTTCTGGAAAGGCTCATTCTTTTCACAACCCGTGAATGGTTTTGTGTAAGTACTCTTTTCCCTAGCTCTTGTGGTAGGGGTTTCCTATCTATGTACATACTTGTGAGAAATTTTTGTCTACTAGTTTTGTCCTTGTTGTCCTACTACCTTCTCTGCAAGTAGAACCTTGATCTCCACTTTTGTGTTGACTCTTTTTCCCCAATGGCTAGACATTGGTCTTTACCAGAGATTGTTGGATTCTTCATGTCCCTCGTGGTCCATATCCCTAGTCCGAGCTAGCTGTTGGCTTGCCTTTAGCACCCAACTTCAAAACTTTTAAAATCAAGCCTCATGAAGAATGTCCCTCAATTTTTCTCATGTCTTATATTGATTTTTTTGACATGCTTTTGTGAAGTTATACTTTGTAAAAGGGAAGCATTACAAGAGGAGTTGTTGAACTTGAACTTTAAACCTCAAGTTCAAGGTTCAAAGTTCAACTTTCCATCTCTCATGGGTTCAAAGTTCCAAGTCCAATTCATGCTAGTTCAGAATAGTTTGGTAAGTATGAAAGAATAGACTCAGTATGAATAGTTTAAAATTACAAACCAGAGACACAATCAAAGGCAGTATGGTTATTTGATGTAGGTCTAGTTAGCGATTATGGAAAGAATATAGTTCCCTTCCTTGATGATAAATGTGTATGTAGAGGAAATTTTGTTGAAGACATGGTATTAGTTTGAATTGCCAATGGGCATAAAATTTTTCATGAAAGTGTGATCAGACTTTTTGCATTTTAAAAATCCCAATTTCCACTATATGTCTATTGTGATGATGATGCCATTAAATGATGATGATTGTTCATATCACCATTTGATTTAACCTAAACAAAGTAATATGACATCTACAACATCATGGTGTTTTATGGTGCTCACTTTCATTCATCTTTACACCACAAACTTTGAAAACTCCATGAACATGAGATTCATTTTTTAAAAAATCTGCAGGCTGAAAAATAGGGTCTCAGTGTGGGAGCCATAACTTTCAGCTTAACCATTGGATTTGGCCCTTATTTTTATATGTTGTGAAGAAAAAAATTGCGAAGGCTTCCACCGAAGTGATTTTAAAAATTTAATTCGGTTTGCAAGATATGGTTGACTAAGTGCAAGTCTATCCAAGGTGACCAGCATCCGTCAAGTTTTTTCTCTTCAAACATCACCAAGGCATAACTTATATTTGCAATGATGGGGCCCATAAATAATTCATAAACATTATATATTTTAAGTTATATTGTTTTTAAATTAAAACATTATAATTATCGGGAAAGATTAGAAAGAAAAGGGATTTCCAAGATTCAGTTATAAAGGAAACTGAACAAGATTTCTCAAGGAGAGGACTATGTATTAAAAAAAAAGAATCAGCATAGGGGGCGGCTTATTATTTTTCCAGCGGTCAGTTGGGTACAGGGGAAAGAGATATTTTTATGAGCTCTATAATTAAAACAGGGAATTGGAGGATACTTTATATTTTTATTTTTGTAGAGCTAGTTTTTGTTGTATAAAGATAGGATGATTAGTTGGTCATTGTATTAAGCATCTAAGGATAAACTAGATTTTGTATGTCTAATCAGTTGGTTTTGATATATGATTTCTTGATTGAAATAAATTAGTAGGTGATTTTAGTCATTCTTAAATGCTATTTTGCTACACTTTTTCCAGATTGTGTGTGCATCATAGGTTTGTTGGCCTTATGTTTCCATATATATGCAAAATATGATATTGAATTCTCCTTTACTTTTCTGTGTCGGTAAGATTAGATGAGTGATCTTTTGGTCACTTATTTCTTTCTTTCTTAGTTTTTAAATCAAATTGTATTCATTCCATGTTTATGGATGGATGCTTATAGGCCTTTGTGTCTTTTGGTTAAAGACATATCAAGTTCTTTCATTCATTGTAAATCCGAAGAAGGAAGCTGAGCCTTCATATCAAAACTTACAGAGCACTTGCACATAGCCATTGCAAGTGACTTAACTGTTAGTTCTAGATTGTGTCTTGTTATTTGGGCATATTTGAGTCATGTTGTGAACATTTGTAAAAGGGACAAATCTATTTACTAACATTAGGATTAACAAGACAGAGATAATAGTTATTGGTTATAAATGTGTTTGGCTACTAGCCTATAGTACTCTGCCTGCTATCTATATGTACTACCAAATCTAAGTCAACATAGCCTTGTACAGTAGTAGTAGATCCCCCAAAGTGTAAACACTTATTGGATGTACCTCTCAAATATCTAAGAATCCATTTGACTGCATTCCAATGCTCAATCCCAAGGTGACGCATATACCTGCTAACGACTCCCACTGCATGTGCAATATTTGGCCTAGTACATACCATACCATACATTAAGCTCCCTATAGTTGAAGCATAAGGTACCTTGGACATTTTAGCCTCCTCTTTTGGTGTCTTAGGACACATATCCTTAGTCAATTTCAAATGACCAAGTAAAGGTGTGCTGACAGCTTTGGCATTCTCCATAGAGAAACATTGCAACACCTTCTCAATATAATCAGCCTAAGATAAAGTCAATTTTTTATTTTTCCTATCTCTGCAAATTTTCATACCAAGGATTTGTTTTGCTATCCCCAAATCCTTCATAGAAAATGAATGTGCTAATTGTTGTTTCAACCCCTTAATGTGATCCATGTTAGACCCAACTACAAGCATATCATCAACATATAAACATAAAATAATGTAGCTATCATCATCTAACCTCTTAAAATAAACACAATGGTCAAAATGACACCAAGTGTATCCATTCTCATTCATAAAAGTGTCAAATTTAATATACCATTGCCAAGGTGCTTGCTTCAAGCCATATACACTTTTCAGCAATCTGCGCACTAGATTCTCCTTACCCTTGACCTCAAACCCTTGTGGTAGTACCATATATATTTCTTCATCCAAATCATCATGAAGAAAAGTTGTTTTAACATCAAGCTACTCTAAGTGCAGATCTTCAGTAGCCACAATACTTAAAATAGTAGGAATAGAAGTCATTTTAACAACTGGAAAAAATATCTCATCAAAATCAATACCCTTTTTCTATGCAAATCCTTTTACAACTAACCTATCTTTAAATATTTTCTTACCTCCATCCTCTTCTTTTAGCCTGTAAACCCTTTTATTCTGTAAAGCCCTTTTACCTGCAGGTAACTTACATAAATTCAATGTTTGATTTTTCAGCAAGGATTCCATTTCATCTATCATTGCATACTCCCACTGAAGCTTTATATCCACCTGCAAAGCTTCATTATAACATTCAGGTTCACTAGCATCTGTTAATAAAATAGAATACAAAGAGGGAGAAAGTCTTTCTGAAGGTCTACTTATCTTTGTTGACCGTCTAACATTCACTGGGGTTTGTGGTATTTTTTGTTGTTGTTGTTGCAGAGCATAAGGAAATACTGGAACATTATCTTTTAGAGTATCATCCAATACTACATAATCATTTTCTGTCTTCTCATTCTGCTACAACAGATCTTTGTACAACACTTTCTCATTGAATATGACATCCTTGCTTCTTACAATTTTATGATTTTCAAAATCCCAAAGCCTATATGTGAGGCCTCACCCCTAGCCTATCATAGCCATTCAGTTCTGCTTTTGACATAGACATATTTTATGATTATATTTTGATGCCTTATAGATTTTATCGATACTTTATGATGTGGTTTTATCACTTAGTAGATTGATGGACGTTATATTATGATTATATGATGAATATTGAGACATTGGTTTGAGACTAACATGTATGTTTTAATTTTAATTTTAATTTATGAACATTTATGATGATGAATTTTAATTGCAAATTGAATTATGTATGAATGCGATGTTTATGTTTGAATTTAATTGAATTAAGTATTTAAGATGAGTTGTATGTTGTGGATAATCAATTGTCATGTAATTTATGAATTGTCAGATGAATTACTTGATTACTAATGCTATGTATTTACATGTTCATTTTTAATTTCTTTGGACTACTGATATTGGAATTGAGTGTGCAGGGAGATAGGCCATGGAAATTCGGGGAATCATCACAGAGACTATTGTGAATATTTGTTGAGCCAAGGTTGCTTCTAGTGAGAAGCCAATAACCTCGTTGTGATGTATTTATTTTGTAAAGTGTGATGCATGAATGTTTTTGATTTATATGTATTTGTGAATGTTATTTTTTATGAGAGAGCCCAAGTGGATATGTACATAGCATGTGAAGTGTCTTTTTGTATTATGTCACTTGACACATGTGTGTACATGAGGCCATGACATGTCCACTTGGGGATTGGTTGAACACTAACCTAGGAAGGTACCTTTAGGATACCCATGTGTTAGCTTGCGGTGACTAATCAGGAAAGTACTATCCAGGAAAGTACTGTACACTTTTCCTCCCGACCTCGCCAGGGTTCGGGGGCGCAGCCCCCGAGGAAATTTTTTTTTGAGGCTGACTACTTATAACTCATTCTAACCCTAAAGCGGGAAAAATATTGTATAATATGGCTTAGGGTTAGGGATTTTCATGATGTATGATTTTAGCACTTGTGGCAGAATTGGGCTGTAAGGGATTACGGATTGTAATCAGGTTGTAATCACTGGATAATAATAATATTGGACTCGCTGTTGGTGGACGTAGCCCAGGGATTGGGTGAACCACATTAAATCTGTGTGTCTTGTGTTCTATTTTGTGTGGTTTATTATTTTTTGATATTAGTTATATTTGCACATAATTGTTATTTCTGCCTTGTTAATCCTAACACCATGAAGACCACTTGATTAGAGAGCTTAGAGTGTTGTCTAATCCTTGAATTTCGAATTTGAACTTTGCTTGCACTTTTGGAAGGTTAAAAAGGCACCTAGGGGAGAGTTTTGACCATTTTTAGTTACCCCACTTGTTATACCATAGGGTAAGGGTCATTTTTCACCAAAGGATAACCCTTGGTTGACCAAATGACCCATCCAAAAGTTGGTTTCCCAAGATGGACGAGAATCAACTTTTGGGACCAAGCTTTGGATAGATCACCACCCACTTAGAAGGAAGTCCTCTTTCCACCTTTTTAGCTTACCATTGTAAGAGACCAAAATTGGAAACCTTGTAAGAGCCTTTGGGAAGACCACCCAATATGAATGCAAGCCTTATCCATAGGAGAGTGTGTGGAGGCCTTTTTAGAGGGCCCTCTTCCTTTGGAAAAGGTTGACACCCACTCTCTAGATTTAGAGATTTTTGCCAAATTGGAGGACCTGGGATATTGGGAAAAGCTCATCTTCAACTATCTTCCTTTAGCATTGGATCAAGGTTGGTGGTTCACTTCTCTTAGTTGTTGAAGTTTTTCTTTCCTTTTCATGTTGAGAGAAAATGCTCTCTTGAATAATAGTTGTTGTATGCATAATGAAAATATGGATTCTTGTAGTGTTGTGTTGTGAATTTGTATGTTGTAGTAATGGAGTTATTTCTTTGTGATTCATGTTTTTATGTAGTGATTCTTCTTTGTAAGCTATGAGAAATCTTGAACTTGATATGTTCATGATTTTCATAGCATTGTGAATGTGAAGTATTTTTGTTGCTCTTGAACTTTTCCTTTGTTTTCATGTGAATTGTAGTGTGTTGTGAGGAAGTTCTCAAGGCCACACTCACCCTTGGGAGGGAAGAGTAGCCTTGAGGGTGAAGGGCTTTGTTGGGACATCCAAGAGTGTAGAGTCTCTCCTTGGAATGGAGAGGGATGAACATGGAAGTATGGGCTCCATGTAGCCATCTTTATTTACATTTTGTTGTATGGGGGTCATAAGGATTTCTTTTGTGAAGTTGTGTTGTAGAGAAGAAAATTTGATGAGGAAGCCAAGTGATGGCTTAGTTCCCATCAATAGATGTGCTTCTCCTCTTGGTTTAGTTCCACCTTCACCCAATGTGAGTTCATATGAGACTCTTTGTAACAAACTTGGGAGGGAGTTTTCATGTAGTTATGTCTTCATGTCCTTGTGTTTGTGAGCTTGCTTGAGTGTTTTCCCTTGTCTCTTGATGATTCCCCAAGCTCGGGGGTGGCTTCATAGAAGCTTAGGTTGGGAGGTGAGCACTCCTTGGCCTATGCATTTGTGTTTTATTGTAGGATTTTGGAGCCATGAAGTCTTCTTAGATGGAGGTGTAATCTTGTGAAGATTTGAAGATGTTATCATTTTAATGTTGGAGTACTTTGTATTGTGAATGAATCCTTGAAAAGATATCTTGGGATGTCCATGAGCTTTGTAATTTAGTAATGGAGTTGTCTCTCCAAAGCTTGTGTTGCAATAGTGTTGTTGTAATAGTGTTGTTGTATTAAGTTGTGAGAATATGTTGTAAATCATGTGGTAGTTTCATTTATGATAATGTAGAAATCATGTTCTTGTGGACACAATGGTTGTTGTATAAAGCTGAATACAATATGTATAATGAAAATTTCTCAAGGTATTGAATAGTAATATTAATTGTGTTCCTTGAGTTTTCTCTTTTGAAATAGATATGTGAAGTAGATGTAATTGTTATTTAAGAAAGGAATAGTGTATGGTTATTTTTATGATGAAATGACAATGTATTATCTTGATTAGTGAAATGAATAAGTAGGAACAAAGTTGTCAATTATGTTGAAGGAAACTACTTTTCAATTTGAGTCATTGGTTAAACAAGATAAAGAAAGTAGTAGTTGCAAATGTTCTAGATGTTCTTTGAATAAGAGATCAATTTGATTAATCTATTTGTTGAATTCATTGTTAAAGGAACACTTATATATATCACCCACACCATTTGAGAACTTAGACTTGAATTGATAAACCCTTTTCACACCTAGCTAATAGGTAAATTAAATTTAGAAGAAGATTGAAAAAGCAATGAAAACAAGAGTAAAAATACAAGCAAAAGAATGAAAAAGAGACCTACAGGTCTCTGGAAATTGTATGGGAAAAATTCCCATACAATTTCCAAATCCACAGTCAATAAAAAATTATTATCTCCTATCTACTTGGCAATATTTAAACAAAAAAAAATAGAGCTATCTCAAGACCTAACCTATTCTCCTAGATGACTAGTCCTCTTAGGGGATCCTACTTGGGATCCCACCCCAAGAAGCTCTGAAAAGGAACCTTTATATAAAAATATAATATACATCTAGCAAGCAAATTATAAATTAGCAATATTATAAATCAGAAAAAAATTCCCATTCTATACCCACGTTAGGACTGATTCTTTTTGTTTTTACAAAACAAAATTTAAAAAAATTTCAAAAAAAAAAGTAGTATGAGAGGGGGACCCGTGGGCCCCACCTCCTTGGGACCCATCCCCACATAGGTGCTGCCATGCGCAGGAGGGCAAGTACCCTCCCCCCTGCGCATGACAGTGTGGGGGGACCACGTGAATCCCTTTTGGGATTCCCCCCTTACACTAGCGCATAGGAAATATGAATTCCTTTTTTTATTTTACCTTTTTTTTTAATTATTTAATTTATTGTTAATTATTATTAATTCATGATTTTAAAATTTATTAATTATATAATATATATATTATTAATTAGTATATTATAATTTATTAATTTAATTAATAATCATATTAATTAATTAATACTTTATAATTATTAATTAATTAATATATGTACTATTTAATTAATAATTTAAAATTATTGATTAAGTAATATTATTATTTCATAATAGTGTTAATAAATATATTCGTAATATTAATTACATAATTTATTATTTAATAAGAAAAATCAGTTATATGCTATTAATAATCATAGTAATTAAAAGATAATATATGATTATTGTTAAACATGTTTTTGACAGTGAACAATATCATTTATAGATTTATTAAAATATTGATTAATATCTTATACTAATTAATTGATATTTGCTATTCATTAGTCTTAGCATCCAATAATGAATTTATTTACCTTGTCATAATTATATTAATTGTTAAATGCTAATAGTTGATATAATTACTATTCTACAATTATGTCTTTATTTAAGCCATTTAAGGGGTTAATGTACATAGCTGATAGGCGAGAATTGTGGGGTAGATTATAGAAAATTTTATGATCAAATAAACCTGTACGACTATTTAATAATTGAATGGATTCCTTGCCTTACTAACTCATTTCTTTCATAAATGAATCCAATCAACTCATTGTAGTATAGCATCAGCATAGGGGACAAATATTCGGCGACGACATAGCTAAATTTTAGATGGTTCTCTCATGATCGAACTTGAATTGATAGGTTAACTTGATCGAAACTTCGCTAACTAGATATCATTCCTTTCTTTGATCTAATTCAACTAGAAACCTTTATCACCAACGTTGTAGAGGAAATATTGATTTTTACTCTTTTCAAAACTATAGTTTCTCTATTAACCCTCAACATAAACTTAGTCTTATTTCTTCCTTTATTACCTATCAAAAAAAAGTTGGTGTGTTTTTAGAGTAAATTTTTATGGGCATGACACTATAACCAAATTCATCAATGCCATATCCAACAAATACACATGTATTTGACTTAGCTTCCATCTTGGTTCTATTTTCAGAATCTATATGTGTAAATGCTTCACAACCAAAGGTTTTGAGAAACAAATAACTCACCTTCTTACTAGTCTATGCTTCCCCTGGAATACCACAGTCCAAAGGAGTAGAGGGACCTCTATTGATTAAATAAATAGTTTTATTAATAGCCTCTGCCTACATGTTTAAGGGAAGCCTAGCATGCAACCTCATACTCCTTGCACACTCCATTATTGTCTTGTTCATGCATTTAGCCACTCCATTTTCTTGTGGAGTCCTTGGTATAGTTTTTTGCCTACAAATACCATTAGAGGAACAATAATCTTCAAATTATGTGCTACAATACTCACCACCATTATCAGATCTGAGACATTTTATCTTTTTACCAGTCTCATTCTCAACCAAGCATTTCCATTTCTTAAAAGTTTGAAATACATCAGATTTATGTTTAAGGAAATAAATCCATACTTTTTTTGTTGCATCATCTATAAATGTAACATAATACAAAGAGCCACCAAGGTAAGATACTTGAGTTGATCCCCATACATATGTATGCACAAGCTCTAATTTCTCATTTTTTTTTTCCTTCCCACTCTTCACAAAACTAACTCTCTTTTGTTTTCCATACACACAACTTTAACAGAAATCCATATTAACACATTTCAGACTAGGTAAAGCTTTCTTTGAATGAAGTAATTTCATACCTTTTTCACTCATGTGCCCAAGTCAGATGTGCCAAAGTGTTGTGTCAGAATCTACAACAATTGTTTGATGTTCTTCCTACTCAACTACAGTAACTGTCCATGAATATTCATTTTTCTCTGAAATGATTAAAGTAGAAGGAACAATATGACCTGTACAAAGATATAAGGTGCCTACTTTCACACCTTTTGCTACTACTAGGGAACCTTTTGAAACCTTCCAATTTCTATCATTAAAAGTAACTATGCAACCCTCATCACCTAATTTCTCTGCTGAAATTAAATTCCTACTTAGTCTTGGAGCATGTCTTACCTCTTGTAGTAGCCAATGATTCTCATTCTGCAACCTAATCTTAATTTTACCCTTTCCAACAATTTGATAGGGTTCATTATCTCCCAAATAAACTATCCCAAAATCCCCTTAGACATAATCAAAAAATTAACCTCTATGGGGTGTAGCATGAAATGAAGCCCCATAATCTAAAACCCATGAATCATCAACACTTTTTAAAGAAAGAAGCAAAGCATCCTCTTCAGATTTATTGCTTACCAAATTTGCCTCCTTGTTACCTTCTTGTTTGTCTCCTTCTTTATTCTTCTGAGACCAAAAATCTTTCTTCTTATGACCTGGATTTCCATAGTACCAGCAATCATTTGGTCATTTCGATTCAAACCTCTTTCCCTTTGATTTTTCTCTTGACTTCCCATGATTTCTAGAATTGTTTCCTCTCTCATTCATTTTGCCTCTTCTTTGTGCATTCAAGACACTTCCAAATGTAGACCCACCTGAGATTTTCCTATGAATTTCCTCAGTCAGACTTACACCAATAACATCATCAAATTTTAGGGTATTAGAACCAGAAACTGAGTTACTAACAGTCATTACCAAGCCATTCCAGCTTTCAGGCAAATAACACAAAATCAAGAGAGCTCTAATTTCTTCATAAAAAATAACATTTATAGAAGATAATTGACTAGTAACCGTATTAAACTCATTCAAATTATTAGTAACAGATCCACCTTCTACCATCTTCATATTAAACAAACACTTCATGAGAAATACCTTGTTAGAAGTAGAGGGATTTTCATACAACTTCTCTAGGGTTTGCATCAAATCTTCAACCATCTTTGCTTGTGTAATATTGAATGCCACCGATTGTGCCAGACATTATCGAATACTACCAAGTGCCTTTCTATCAAGAATATTCCAGTCCTCATCAATCATTGTCGATGGTTTTTTTGGATTTTCCTTCCAATGGCCGTCATAGATCCTTCTGATAGAGATAGTCCTCCATTTGCATTTTCCATAACTAAAATTTTTGCCCATTAAACTTGTCAACCTTCAGCCTACCCTCATCTTCCATTGCTCCCACTCAACCGTGAGACTCCCACTCAACCGTGACTCCCACTAAACTATGAGATCTTCTTGCAGAGGATAACTGAAAAACAACCTCACTCTAATACCACTTGTTAGGATTAACAAGAAAAAAATAATAGTTACATGTAAATATAACCAATATCAGAAAATAATAAACCACACAGCAGAGAGCACAAGACACAAATATTTAATGTGGTTCACCCAATCTCTAGACTATGTCCACCAACAACGAGTCCAATATTATTATTATCCAGTGATTACAACCTGATTACAATCCACAATCCCTTACAACTCAATACTGCTACAAGAAGCTACTAAAACATACATCATAATGAAATCCCTAACCCTAATCTATTTTATACAAGTTTATTTTTCCACTTTAGGGTTACAACATGGCAAGGGCGGGGGGGAAAGTGTATAGTACTTCCTTGATCAATCACCACAGTATAACATATTGTTTTGGGAAGTTTGGAAGAAATTTGCAGAAAACCACATTTGGAGGGCTAGTAAAGGGGCTATTAGGCCCATAAGGGAAAATTGAGAGTTAATCACCTAATTCAAAGGACAGAGACCAAAAACCAGTTGAATCACCTTATAATAGCGATAAAAAAAACATTCTAAGCTATTAGGAACATTGGTTAAGGTCTTGATAAGGTTTTGACCTATTAAAGGTATTTAGGTGCCTTTAGGCCTTTTGGTTGAATTTGAGAATCCTTATATTTCCCTTATAAATAAATAAGCCCACTACTAGCTCTGCATCAAGTGGTATCAGAGAAGAGAGTAGGTCATTGAAGAAGGGACTTGGTTGGTTAGAAGAAGCAAGGGCACCCAAAAATCAGTTGGCTAGGGAGATTGAGGAATTAAGAGAAGAGTTGGAAAGAGAGAAAAAAGAGAAGAGGGAATTGGAAGCATCCAAGGAGAGGGTGTTAGAAAGTAAAGTCCACCAAGATAACTGAGAGGGGGGGTGAATCAATTATCTAATAAAAACAACTTTTATTAACCTTGTTATATCTTAAACTTGTAATCAACATAAACAACAACCATAGAAAGATAATCATACACAATGACACCAGATTTGTTGACTAGGGAACCTATTGATCAGAGAGCAAACCCCAGTGGGGATAGTACCCACAAAAGATGTACTAATATGAAAATTCCTTGTGAGAGGATGGACTCTGTTAGGAGTCTTATGAAATACATTCAATACAAATCAGTCCCTGTTAGGAGACTTTGAATCCCTGTGAGGAGATTCTAACCCTACTAGGAGTTAAGGAAGATAGAAGGACCCACTGTCCAAACAACTTCAAGGGAAAGATCACTGAACACACTATCCAACTGATCTTTGTATTATCTGATTAGAATAAGAAATCTACAAAATGATCAACAATTGAAGCTAATTATCAATGAAAATAGCTAAGTGAGTGATGTGGATGCAAATTTGTAAGTCACGGCATATCATCAATATTTTTCAGAAATGAAAACATATTGGACCAACTAATCAAAATTTTTCAAATCAAGGAATCAATATGTTTTATTTCTGAGGGGGCATCAGAGTATCAAATTGGCATCGCATCAAAAACATTTATCAGTGGGGCATATCATATCAAGTTATCATATCATATCATATCAGTATCATATCAGGAGAAAAAACAATATCAAATCTGCTATCATATCAAACCTATCAACATATCAGCAATCAATCAACCCAGGACCTTTATCAGTGAACCCAGGACCTTTATCAGTGAACCCAAGACCTATCATCAAATCAGGACCTATTATCATATCAGAGGCATCAAAATCATATCAGCATCATCATCAGAGGCACATCATCATCATCAGGAAGTACATCAATCAGAACGATCAGAGGCATATCAGAACCAAGACCTGAATCAGATCATCATACCAAGGGAATCTTTAAATCAGTGTTCTTCGCACATCGACTCAAAAAGGGGCATTTGTAGACATGGAAAATTGGCAAAGGCTTAAATCAATAAAAAAGGTTGCATCAAATCATCAAAATAGCACGGAAAAATCAATAAATGGAACAAAGGCAATTCAAATCAAAGGAAAATTCAATTAAATGATTAAATGAAGCTTGAAAAGGGAAAAATACTAAGAAATTGATTAAATTCAATTGATGACATAGTTGTTGAAATGAAAAATCAAAATGAACCTCTTACCCTTCATGGCTAAATTTAATTACTTTAATTAATTAATTAATATGAATTTCCCTCAACAAAGCAAAAAAGGAGACAAAATGGACACAAATCACTCACTTTTGTTGAAATGGTCCAGCCTTTTGAAACCATTTAAATGTTTGTCCCCCCATTTAGGGACAAAGCAAAGCCAATTGACCTTACCCAAGCATAACCATGGTTATCTCACTCTACCCCCTACCCTTGGGAAAATCTTATAAATAGAAGGCATTTTGAGGCATTATTCATCCACTCCATATCTTTGAATTGCAGCAAAGCTCTTGCAATTTGCATCCACATCACTCACTTAGCTATTTTCATTGATAATTAGCTTCAATTGTTGATCATTTTGTAGATTTCTTATCAAATTGAGCTAGAATTTGATAATTAGATCTAGTTTGCATATCATTCTTAGTTCAATTCTCATAATTAGAGTGTCACTAGTGAGGATTTGCAGCTGAGAGCCTCATTTACCACTTCAATTTAGAGAACCATGAGATATTTAGATTAATTTCTGCATTATTTAGATTAGTTTGCTTTGAATAGTGTAAATTCTCTTTAAATCTTGTTATTTCATGAAGGTGTAAATCACTCACACACAATTACTGATCTTAGAAACTTACTTCTCCTCTCTAACTGTGTCAAAACCATACCAAATGCTTCACCAAATCCCACTACCAGATCTGTTCACTTCGCATCACTAATTCACATTATTTCACCTTCGCATCATATACTTCTCATATCATTCACACATATAATTAAGGAAAACAATCCTTCCTTTATACTATGCACAATATTTAATAATTGAGTCAGCCAATTAGGCTTAACCAATTACAAAATATAAAATATTACATGTTACATAATATTTCCATAATCACATAAAACTGTCGGCTCACAAGCTTAATAAATCATCACACGTGAAACCTTTGACTATGCTGACTCATCTAGGTTGCCTCTGCAATGTCTTCAACCTCTATATAACTTTTCTTGGCTAGATTCTATCCCTGTTAGGAGATATAATCTGATTATCACAAACTACTTTTAAGGAACACTGTCAGAATATAGTTTCCACTAAGTTACTCATAACTGACACAAATACTTGAATTTTTTTACGTGCTCTTAACCATGATATTAGGACATCATACAAAACATGTACTCAACTCTACATAACCTCATCTGCAATATGCCATGTGCTCTAATCCAAAATTTGTCTGCTACTTTGCTAATCTTCAGTAAAATCAGTATGTTGACATCAATGACAAACACAGTCATGACTGCAACATGCAAATACTCCAGAACTGCTAGAATACTCCCCCATAGGATATATTCAATATTCATGCTAACAATCTCCCCCATTGGCATTGATGGTAACATAGATGAAAAAAAATCCAAGTTCCATGAATACTAAAGTGCAACTCTATTGTTCTGCTTTAACTTGTCAAATCCTCTTCATCAATCATCAAAATTTCTTATGTATCCTTCTCCCCAATGTTGCTTCTTTTTAGCTCTACTCTTTAGCTTTTCAAATCCTCTTCAATCATCAGATGTTTTTCATGTATCTTTCTCCCCCATTGACATCAATGGCAAAGTAAGCATCACTATGTCAATCCAATAAAAGATCGAATGTCCAAAGACACTGTTTGAAGATACCTTTTTACCAAGAGTCCTTCATGACTTAGCTCAAAAACACAAATACTCCCCCATAGAGGAAGAATCAACATATAGTCTAGAAAGATAGTGCTCTATACCACTAGACTGATGCAACTTTCTACATCACTACTCAAAATTAGGCTGGGGCATAACCCCAAGCATACCTCTCAAATACTCAAATGTATCTTTAGGTAAATGCTTTGTAAATATATCTGCAATCTGCTCTTTTGTACTAATATACTCAAGTCTGACTTCTTTTTCTACAACTTTCTCTCGTACAACATGATACTTGATCTTTATGTGTTTTGTTTTAGAATGTAACACATGAATCTTAGACACACTTAGTGTACTTATGTTATCACAATGTATGATAATAGGCTCATTGAACTTGATTCCAATATCCTTCAACATTTTTTTCATTCATATTATCTAATTACAATTATTTTTTGTTGCTACATATTCTTCTTCTGCTGTGTTCTATGAAATACAACTATGTTTCTTGCTTAGCCAAGAAACCAATCTTCCTCCAAGAAAAAATTCTCCACCACTTGTTCTCTTTTTGTCATCCACACTACCTCCCAAATCCACATCTATATATGAACATAGGGTAAAATCATTTGATTTATCACACCACAACCCATAATCAGTTGTACCTTTCAAATATCTGAATATTCTCCTTACTCCTGCATAATGTGATTCCTTACGATCAACTTGAAATCTCACAACAATACCAACTGCATGTGCTATATCTGGTCTTGTGTGGGTTTAGATATTGCAAACCTCCAATCATAGATTTGTACTTCCTTTGTTCAACTACAGGAGTCTCATCTATGCTAGATAATTTATGGCCAGTTACCATAGGTGTACCAACATGATTACAATTTTCCAAACCAAATTTCTGCAACAGGTCTTTCATATACTTACTCTAAGATAATAAAATACATCATTATTTTGCACAATCTGTAATCCTAGGAAAAATTTCATTTCTCCAATCATGCTCATCTCAAATTATGTCTTCATTTCATTAGCAAATTGATCACTCGCTTCATCTTCACCTCCAAAGATTATATCATCAACAAAAATAACTACAATTAATAGACCATTCTCTATTTCTTTCAGATACAAATTACTATCTGCAGTGCCTTTAGCAAATCCAAATTTTGCCAAATATTTATCGAGTCTTTCATACCAGGTCCTAGGTGCTTGCTTTAGTCCATAGAAGGCTTTGTTCAGTTTACATACCATGTTTCCTTCTTGAGTCAAAGGAAAACCTCTAGGTTTCTCAATGTAGACTTCTTCTTCTAATTCACCATTTAGAAATGCTAACTTCACATCCATCTGATACACTTTGAATTTCTTATAAGATGCATAGTGATGAGTCAAGATTATAGGGTGTTTTGTTTATGGTTTTCTAAGTACAGACTTGAATATCTTATAAGTTTTTCATAAACATGATATAGTCTTTTATGTTTATAAGTTTTAATTACATGAATATTTGATACTTATGAAACTTAAAGACAATACTGAATATATATCTAGATTAATGAATGTCATGGTAAATCTAGTATATTTCTTCTCTAGCTTTAAATGGGTAGACCTCCTGTAGTTGTGTGACAAGGCTACATTAAAATAGGGAAAACTTATTATGATCTATGCTTTGGATTCATGTTTTGGATTTTGTTGTGTTAACCTTTTTGCAGGAGGAATAAGTCAAGCAAGGAGCGCGAACTAGAAAGGATGAGTGGTCTTTCAAGGTGGATGACTGTTTTAGAGTTCATTATAGCTCCACTCCTTCCAACACTTTGTGGTTGCTGATTTGGTCCAAGACAATCTAGTTGTCGGCGGTCCTATATTCCTGAAGCATTGAATGTGGCTTATCTTCTTGCATTAATGATGTTGTCGCTCCTAAAACTAAAAGTTGTTATACTATGTAATGGAAGACCTAGTTTATAGGCGTTCTATTTTTCCTAGTTTCCTTTAAATAAGTTGGAACTTATGTTTCCAGGCTAGTTAGATGTTTTGAGAAATTCATGTTGTAATCAAGCAATAGAGTAAAGCATTTTGATATTCTATCCTGTATCCATGTTTTATTGAATGAATATATGACTATTCTTCATTTCAATCTCTGAGTTATAATTCATTCATACTTCCGTGGGGGCCCACACGGGAGATGAATCCCCTGTTCATGCTTAAGTAAAATTCAGTTTAGTTTAAGTTCAGTTAAGTTTCTTTCAAGTTATTAAGTACTGTTGTTCCTGCAGCCACTGGTAGCAGAACCATTGACTGTATCCTGCAGCATAGGTTTACTTTCAAAGCATTACTTACTAATGTGTCTTTCCTTCAAAGATGAGAATTAATCTATAAGTTTAGTTTCTAGTATAAATTTCCTGTAGCAACTGTTTTACCTTAGTAGTAATGACTATTGAGAAGAACTAAAGCATAAACTTTGTAGTCACTGTCTCAAGTTCACATTCCTAGATTGATACATTAAATGAGTCTAGCATGATGTTCTAAGTAGAAACATGATGAATTTAAGCAATGAATCATTGTTTAAGGATGTCCAATCCTTGTGCTACTAGGATATTATTCTAAGCAGTCATTTTTGGCATCGCTGTCGGGGATGGTGTCAATTTAGTTCGAACCAAAAGTCATTAAGTTAGTTTGCATTTTGCTTAATTTTGCATGCATAGGCGTAGGGACAATCTTGGGTGATTCCTACCTAATCTTAACCAGGAAGAACCATTGGTGGTTCTCAATCTAGCACCTGAGGAAACCCAATTAGAAATCCCACAAGAAGAAGAACCATTCAAGAATGTATTTGCTGACGCCTTTGACCAATTGCCTTCACCACCGTCATTTGAAGAATCCTACCATCTCAATGCTCTTTTTTCCGACCTAGAATATCTAGACAACGTAATGGCTCACCCTACCTTTCCTTTTCCTATTCCTACTCAGTAAGGTAACCAGAACCTGAAGAATATTCCTGTAGCTGCACTTCCTAAATTCTATGGACTCATCACAGAAGACCCAGAGACCTTCCTCTTTGATTTTGATGTCCTTTGTCAAAGCTATGACTACACCACCAACGGCCATAAGCTTAAGTTGTTTCCTTCCACCTTAAAAGAGGCTGCTCTCAGATGGTTTATGAGTTTGGGTGTTGATGCTATAGTAGACTGGAATACAATGTGTACTCTATTTCTTGAGAAGTACAAAAATTATTGCAGAGGAGGAGACTTAAAATGAGATGACATCTTTAAGATGTCACAGAAGGAAGTTGAAACCTTGGAAGATTATGTCTCCAGGTTCATGTTTAGCCTGCGCTGTAATACGCAACATGAGCTGAATGAAGAATCTCAAAAGCATCTGTTCTTGAGGGGTGTGAATGATGGAAGCATAGAAGCCCTTGACCTCATGGCAGGGGGAGACATTACACAGAAAGATTGGGATGTGATAAAGAGTATATGTCTTAACTATTCTAGAGCTACTGTCAAGAAAGGAAGAGGATTGAGAACCCTGCCTCACAAGTCTAATGGCGGAGGTGTGTCTAAAATGGAGTTATCCAATCTATTGTCAAACTCCAAGCAAGACATCATTAACGATGTTGCTACTCAGTTAAAAACAATGCAAGCAAGAAGAAAGAAAGATGAAACTGATGCAATGTTGGCAGAATATTGTCCACATTGTAGGGTAAAGAAAAAGAATTGTCGGTGCAAGTCTGTTGCAAGCCTGGAGTCTCAACCTATGCCTACTGAGTTCAAAGCCATTGATGAGAATGGAGAGGTCCTCTATGTTGCCCAGTGAAGGTCATGGGCTTCGAGGCCAGGTATTCCCCAAGATCCTCTTCAAAATTTTAATAATAATAATGCATGGCAAAATCAACAGCATAGTGGATTTAGTGGATATAATAGTTTCCATCAACCTTAGCAAGGTTGGCAACAACCTCAGCAGTCATGGCAACAACCCCAGCAGGGGTGGCAACAACCATACAATTGGTTTAACCAATCAAGCCAGCAAGCTTTGATGCCTCCTCCTACAGCCAATACTACTTCCCCTAAACAAACTCAACTACCTGCTCAGCCTACACCTAATCCCAACAAAGCTAAGCCAACAACACAGCAGTAGAGCTATGCCATTTCCCTGAATAACATCCATCTAAGATCTAGCACGACTCTTCCTCCTCTACAACAGCCTATTATTACCAAAGTTGAGGATACTTCAGCACAACCAACTGAAATACCAATCCAACCTATTGCTCCTGCTGTTCTTGCAGCACAAGACCCTCCATTTCCTCATAGGTTGGAGGAGCAAGTTAAGCCGGTGGAAAATCAAGCAGTGTTGGATTTGCTTACCCAACTAAAACAAATGACAATAAAGATTCCTTTGTTAGATGCCATAAAAGAAGTACTTGCATATACCAAAGCTATCAAGGAAGCTTGCATAAAGTAGCCTAGAAGAAAGAGAAAAGATCCTAAAATTAGTCATGTCTTAGGACAGTTATTTGATCTCATGTTGGAGAAACTAACAATTCCAAAGTATTCTGATCCTAGTAGCCCTATGATAACAATCACAATTCAAGGAGTTCAAGTCCACAATGCCCTAGTTGACTTAGGTGCTTCCATAAATGTCATGACCAAGGAAGTAATGTCTCAATTACATATCATTGGTCTTAGGGAAACACCTACCGTCCTTCAGCTTGTTGATAGTTCCACCATTACACCTGATGGGATGATAGAAGATGTTATAGTCACCTTGAATTCTTGGAAATATCCGGTTGACTTTGTTGTCCTTTCCCCAAAGGCTAACATGGGAGGATATCCAATAATTCTAGGAAGGCCCTGGCTAGCTACTGTCGATGCATTTATAGCTTGTCGGTCTGGAAAAATGACTATATCCAATGGAGTCAACACTAAAAATTTGACTTTGTATTCTCCAGCTCAACCTCTGTTGCAAGATGATCAAATCATCTAGCCAGAATTGGATGATACTGAACCTGAGGTTAATTCCATTCGTCAGTTAATGATGATATCTAGGGAACCTTTTATAGCTTCTAGGGGAGAAGATGAGATCATTTCATCCATTATCTTGAATGAATATGGAGTGGAACCCCAAATGTGTTCTCAAGATAACTGTGTTCTTGCCACTTTGTTACCACCTATTGATGCTCTGCAATTTTTAGAAACTTCAAAATTTCTTCATACATTGCTGCCTCATGAAATGGAGTCTTTCCCAATTGCTCAACTATCCATGGAAAAAAAGGTCACTAAAATAGAAGTCAGCTCAGGAAGGGAATTAAATGTAAGCAGTGCTTTGACTTCCTCTCAGTGGTCAGATGTCCTGCAGCTTCTAAAAGAACACCAATCAACCTTTTCCTAGGATTATACTGATATGAAAGACCTCGACCCTAAGCTCTGCACTCACAAAATTTATATCAGCTCTGAATTCTAACTTGTTCGCCAACCTCAGCGCCAGGTAAATCCAGTCCTTAGGGATATAGTTAAGAATGAGTTGTAGAAGTTGTTAAATGCTGGCTTCATCTATCCTATTTCAGATAATCAATGGGTATCCCCTCTTGTTATAGTACCTAAGAAAGGAGGGAAGTGGAGAGTTTGTGTTGACTATAGGGAGCTTAACACTGCCACTAAAAAGGACCACTTTCCCTTGCCATTCATAGACCAAGTCCTTGATAACCTTGCTGGAAATAAATACTTCTCCTTTTTGGATGGATTCAGTGGTTATAATCAAATCCAAATAGCCCCTGAGGACCAGGAGAAAACAACATTCACCTGCCCATAGGGCACAATTTCTTATTCAGTGTTGCCTTTTGGGTTTTGTAATGCCCCTGCTACCTTCCAGCAAGCTGTGATTAGCATATTTTTAGATATCTCTGCAGATTGCATGGAGATTTATATGGACGAGTTTACAACATATGGGAATACCTTTGAAGAGGCTAAAGCAAACTTGGAAAAAGTTCTTATAAGGTGTCGTGAGTACAATCTCTCTCTCAATAGTGAAAAGTGTTTCATGATGATGGAAGAAGGGGTTGTCTTAGGAAATTTCATATCTTCCAAAGGTATACAAGTGGACCCTGCTAAGATTGAGGTAATTAGTACATTACCTACTCCAACCAAACAAAAGGATGTGCGCAGTTTCCTTGGACATGCCAGATATTACAAAAGGTTTATAAAAGATTTCAGTCAGCTTGCAGCACCACTATATAACTTGCTTAAAAAGGATGTTGAGTTTGCTTGGGATTCTGAGTGTGAGAAGTCTTTCCAGCAACTAAAAGAAGTACTCACTACAGCACCAGTTTTAAGAGGACCTAACTGGGGCTTGCCTTTTCATATTCATACTGATGCCTCAAATTATGCTATAGGTGTTGTACTTGGACAGAAGGTAGACTTAGTTGAGCATGCCATTTACTTTATCAGTAAGAACTTGCAAGGAGTTGAGTTTAATTACACTGTCACTGAAAAAGAACTACTAGCAGTCATTTATGCCCTGAACAAGTTCAAACACTACATCACTGGGTATGAGATCTATGTGCATACGGATCATTCTGCAATTAAGTATCTCATGAACAAGCCTGCAATCTCTGGCCGGTTGGCTCGATGGTTGTTACTTATGCAGGAATTCAACATTACCATCATAGATAAACCTGGTAAGGCCAATGTGGTGGTAGATTTTCTTTCTCGGTTGCATATGCCTGATGATCCTACAGCCATTGATGATAGCTTTCCTGATGAACATCTTTTCTTGATGACTGCCCACAATCCTTGGTATGCTGATATTGCCAATTATTTGACAACTGGTAAGACCCCAGCTCATTTCTCTGCTAAAGAAAGAAGATTGCTAACTGAAAAGAGCTTTAATTATTCATGGATTTCTGGATTCATGTTTTACACTGGTCCTGACCAAGTCACTAGAAGATGCATCAGAGAGGATGAAACTTATGATATCCTCATAGCATGTCATGATGAACCTTGCGGTGGACATTTTGCTGCCAAAAGGATCGCATTAAAGATCTTAACTACAGGTTACTATTGGCAAAGTTTACATAAGGATGCTACTCAGTACACTAAAAAGTGTGACAAATGCTAGGGCATGGGATGCCCTACGAAGACAGATGAAATGCCCCTACAGCCACAGATTGTTGTTGCACCATTTGATAAATGGGGGATTGATTTTGTTGGTCTTATTGAGCCATCCTCACAAGGTAAATCCTATATCCTTATCTGCACTGATTATGTTACAAAATGGGTTGAGGCTAAACCTATGAAACACCCAAGAGATAACAATGTTGCAAAGTTCCTTTATGAATTCATCTTCACTAGATTTGGTATACCAAGAGAAATTCAGTCTGACCAAGGTCCTCAGTTTACTTCTAATCTAATTGCTACCCTAATGGAGGAATACAACATCCAACATGGTAAATCTTCACCTTATCACCCTCAAGCTAATGGGTAGGTGGAAGTTACCAATTGAGAGTTGGAATCCATTCTCACTAAAATAGTAGCCATTCATAAGAAAGACTGGGATATCTGACTTCCTGAAGCACTTTGGGCTTATCACACCACATGGAAGTCCACCACTAGTTTTACAACATTTGAGCTTGTTTATGGTTGTTTTGCAATCATGCCTATCGAGTTTGAACATAAGACACTCAGGACAACTCTTGATCTTGGGATGGGTCTCACTGCTGCACAGCAAGAAAGGATACTCAGTTTGAATGGTCTTGATGAATGGCGTAAATTTGCCTTGCACAATACCGAATTGATACAGAACCAGCGTAAGCAATGGCTCGACAAGTATGTTAAGGACAAATTTTTTTTGTTGGTGACTGGGTGCTCCTCTATGACTCCAGGTATCAGCATAATCCTAGAAAATTCCAAACCAGATGGTTAGGGTCGTATGAAATTATTGCAGTCTTTCCAAATGGAGCTATCCAGCTCTCCACAGTGGATACGATTTGGTTCAAATTATTATTAAATGGTCATCGGTTAAAATTGTATCACAAGCCAGCGAGTAAGGAAGAGTTCCTATAGCAATTCTCTTCTGCTGCTGATGTTGAAGTTCCTACAACATCTCCTACTGAGTTTTTTGCTCATTTACCTTCCTCCCTCTAGCTATTCTTCTCACTCTCATAATAAACACTTTCCTTGTGAAAGTTGATTCTATATAATAAATTTCTACTTCATTTCTAGTCTATCATCCATCCACCTCATCAATTCTTTCATTCGTGGATAGCAACTGCCACCTCACCAGCACTTCCGGTTAACACATATTTCAAGGTATGCGATTTTAATTTGTTTTTCCACTATTTTATTTTGTATGCCTTGTTACCGCTGCAAGTGTGGGACCACTTGCAAGATTTTAGCTGGGGGGGAAGTTATATTAGTTTTTTCATTATATTTATGCAATTTTTTTATTTATTAGTTTTGTTGTACTTGCAATACTTTCTGCCAAAGATTAGACATTTTTGAAAATCATTTTGTTGCGTGATATTTTTCGCACATATAAAACTAAGGTGGCAAGATATGTTAAATACGAGTTTTGTGGGATGTACTTATGAGTAATTATGAAACGTTAACGTGGAGATTTGCATTTATTTTACTCATAAGCTCTCATTTCTCGAGCTGCATTACTCTAGAAATTTCTAAATTTGAACTCATCCTGCAACCCGATGTTTTAAGTTTTCTTGTCCAAATTTGTGGTTGTCTGTTATTCTCTTCTGCAACTTTGTTTTGGGTACCCTGGAAATTAGACGATGGGGGGAGACCTGATTCAAAGAGAGCCTACTGTGCATAATGTGTTGCTCGAAGACCAGAATTATAGGCCGTATTTTCAAGCAAGGGGATGGATAGATTATGTTCAGAAGCTAACTAGCTGGGATGATGAGGTTGTGTTTCAATTTCTCAACTCCTTAAAGAATGGAGTGGCAACAGTTAAAGGATTGAAGGTGCCATTTTCTCAGACAGTTCTGGTAGAGGTTATGGGACTACCGTTGGAAGGTGAGGAATTTACAGAGAATCTTGACCCGACTTTCACCAAATCTCAGTTCACTCTTCATGCAGACCCACAGCTTGAAGTTAATAAGAAACAAGGTACTGTTAGACTATCTCTTCCTGAGTCGTTTCAACAATGTGTGGTTTTTATCATTAGGTATTTCACCTGTGAAGGGTGACACTCATTTCTGCATGTTGTTCATTTCAAATTCTTGAGTTGTTTACGGCATAATAATAGACCTATCAATGTTCCTAGTTTTGTGTTTGGCATTTTGTCAAAACAAGCCATACTAGTACAAGAGTTTAGATGAAACTCTGTCTCTCACCATTGCTTAATCAAACTAATAGTATAAAAAGCTTTAAGAGAGCAGTCAGACATTCCTTGGGAGGAATTTCTGTTGTGAGGGTTTAAGGAGCCTACCCCGGAGCCAATTGGACGTAGAGTAGGGCAGAGGGTTAAAACTGCTAAAGGAACTAGAAAAATCTTTATTGAAATTGGACAATGTTCTTTGTCCAAAAAGAAAAAGAAAGCTAAGGTTAGAAGCCCTAATTCCTCTGATTTCTCTGATTCTACCAATTCCTCTACTTCAAGAACAATTCATGAAGAGGAATTGGAGACTCCTACAGAGAAAGTTGAAGTTTCCCCTGTAGTAGAAACAGTTTCCCCAAAGCATAAGAAATGAAAAAGTAACCCTAGTACTGGTCAACAGGCTAAGGCATCTCCTGTAGCCAAGTGCACTGGCAGAAAGAGGAAAATGCTAGAAAAGGAGGAAACTCCATTGAGGAGAAGTGCTAGGAGAAGAACAAAACCAACTAAGGAGATTCCAAATAATGAACCATAGGTAATCCAAGATTCTGAGCCAAAGGAAGGAGAAAATGAAAATATCCAGCAAGAACCTGAATTACAGCCTGAAATTTCTCAGCAAGATGAGCAATGGACCGAGGTTATGGAACAGGGCACATTTGAGGAATCTCGTGATGGCAAATCAAAGAAGGTTCCTGATAAACCCGAGAATGCAGAAGTTATTACAATCGGAGATGACAGCTCGGAGGAGCATGCCTATGTATTTCAAAGGAGAGGACCAGCCTCTGGGAATTTTCAAGGAGAAGATTCTGGAAGTAGTGATTCTGATAGTTATATTAGGGAGGCAGATGAACCAGCATTCTCTCCTATAGCAGAAAAGGGTCTTTCTGAAGAAACTCCAGATGTTGTTATGAATCTTGTCAATAAGGTGGTTGAGCAAATTTTGAATGAAGGGTTAGATACATTAGCTTCAGTGGCTCAGCAATGCTCTAATACTAAGAAAGTTATGATTGTTTGGATGGATCCTTTGAAAAGGACAAGTGCTAATGATGGTAATTCATCTATTCCTCAAGCAGCAGATAATTCTAGCCATAGAAAAATGTCAGCTCAATCCAGTTCAACATCTTTGTTAAATGTTATTTTTCTGTTGGCCAAACAATTAAATTCTGAGAGGGAAAATTGGAAACAGCAAAGGAAAGAACTGAATAAAATCATAGAAAGTCACTATCAGGAAACACTTGTTCAGGAGGAAAAGGTAGAACAGTTGAGTGTGAAACTTGACAAAATTACATCCTTAATCCCTGACTTAATGGGTTGTAGATCTCCATCACTTGTCTATGCTCTGTTTCTTAAAGAACAGTTGTTGAACTATCAAATGACCTGCATTATGCAAGATAGGACTCCCTCATTACAAGAGCCTACCCAATTTTCTCAAGCTTTCCATCACTCTCCTACAGCCATAAAAAATTTGTTGTGTGAAGTTTATCTTCACAATCTTGCAGTTCCAGATGACCGAGTTTGGAATCCCTTACTTTATGTTGGGGATATTCAACTTAGAGCCTTCATGTCCTGGATACATAATGAAATTAGTTGGAACACCCAAGCTGAAGTGTATAGAGATTTGGAGTCAGATATTCCCCTGTTTCTAAGGCTTGAAGACAAGGATCCTCGAACTCTCTATTATAACTGGTTAAGAATAGCCCCCTCTGAATCAGGTAGTGAGATCATCTATCCAATGAGGAAGGAAGCATTTAATGCATATGAACAGATGGTGAATACTGAACTACATGAGGCTAGAAATGCCATTCATTGGCGTTGGAATAGTTTATCTGGGGAGATGAGAAAGAGAGAACCACATTCACCTCTCAATTTTGCTATGGAAACTCAGCTTGCTCCTTGGTACATTTCTTCAAGAAGGGAGAGAGAAAGTTTCTGGATCCCATTAACCTTTCAGCCTCCATTATTGATGTCTCCATTACTTGCAAATTCAGAAAGTCTAGACAGTTTTAACATGAAAAGGAAAAGGACAGGTGGAAGACACAGGAAAACAAAAGGGTTCTATTGGAGTTTTGCAGAGGGAGGATCTGGACAGAGAGTAGCTGCTGACTATAGAATGACAGCCAGGATTAAGAGTTTATTTGTTGAGGGACCAGCAAATGAATAACCTAGAGGGAATGACGAGTCAATATTATAGGGTGTTTTGTTTATGGTTTTCTAAGTACAGACTTGACTATCTTATAAGTTTTTCATAAACATGATACAGTCTTTTATGTTTATAAGTTTTAATTACATGAATATTTGATACTTATGAAACTTAAAGACAATACTGAATATATATCTAGATTAATGAATGTCATGGTAAATCTGGTATATTTCTTCTCTAGCTTTAAATGGGTAGACCTCCTGCAGTTGTGTGACAAGGCTATAGTTTATCTGGGGAGATGACAAAGAGAGAACCACATTCACCTCTCAATTTTTCTATGGCAACTCAACTTGCTCCTTGGTACATTTCTTTGGGAAGGGAGAGAGAAAGTTTCTGGATCCCATTAACCTTTCAGCCTCCATTATTGATGTCTCCATTACTTGCAAATTCAGAAAGTCTAGATAGTTTTAACATGCAGAAGGAAAAGGATAGGTGGAAGACACACAGGAAAACAAAAGGGTTCTATTGGAGTTTTGCAGAGGGAGGATCTAGATAGAGAGTAGCTGCTGACTATAGAATGACAGCCAGGATTAAGAATTTATTTGCTGAGGGACCAACAAATGACTAACCTGGGGGGAATGATGAGTCAAGATTATAGGGTGTTTTGTTTATGGTTTTCTACGTACAGACTTGAATATCTTATAAGTTTTTAATAAACATGATACAGTCTTTTATGTTTATAAGTTGTAATTACATGAATATTTGATACTTATGAAACTTAAAGACAATACTGAATATATATCTAGATTAATGAATGTCATGGTAAATCTGGTATATTTCTTCTCTAGCTTTAAATGGGTAGACCTCCTGTAGTTGTGTGACAAGGCTACATTAAAATAGGGAAAACTTACTATGATCTATACTTTGGATTCGTGTTTTGGACTTTGTTGTGTTAACCTTTTTGTAGGAGGAATAAGTCAAGCAAGGAGCGCGGACTAGAAAGGATGAGTGGTCTTTCAAGGTGGATGACTGTTTCAGAGTTCATTATAGCTCCACTCCTTCCAACACTTTGCGGTTGTTGATTTGGTCCAAGACAATCTAGTTGTCGATGGTCCTATATTCCTGAAGCATTGAATGTGGCTTATCTTCTTGCATTAATGATGTTGTCGCTCCTAAAACTAAAATTTGTTATACTATGTAATGGAAGACCTAGTTTATAGGCGTTCTATTTTTCCTAGTTTCCTTTAAATAAGTTGGAACTTATGTTTCCAGGCTAGTTAGATGTTTTGAGAAATTCATGTTGTAATCAAGCAATAGAGTAAAGCATTTTGATATTCTATCCTGTATCCATGTTTTATTGAATGAATATATGATAGTTCTTCATTTCAATCTCTGAGTTATAATTCATTCATACTTCCATGGGGGCCCACATGGGAGATGAATCCCCTATTCATGCTTAAGTAAAATTCAGTTTAGTTTAAGTTCAGTTAAGTTTCTTTCAAGTTATTAAGTATTGTTGTTCCTACAGCCACTGGTAGCAGAACCATTGACTGTATCCTGTAGCATAGGTTTACTTTCAAAGCATTACTTACTTATTGATGTGTCTTTCCTTCAAAGATGAGAATTAATCTGTAAGTTTAGTTTCTAGTATAAATTTCCTGTAGCAACTATTTTACCTTAGTAGTAATGACTATTGAGAAGAACTAAAGCATAAACTTTTTAGTCACTGTCTCAAGTTCATGTTCCCGGATTGATACATTAAATGAGTCTAGCATGATGTTCTAAGTAGAAACATGATGAATTTAAGCAATGAATCATTGTTTAAGGATGTCCAATCCTTGTGTTACTAGGATATTATTCTAACCAGTCACATAGGATAGAAACATTCTACAAATGTTTCTTTATAATCAATACATTCTTGTTGTGAATATCCTTTACATACAAATCTTGCTTTGTTTCTTACAATTTCACCTTGTTCATTCATCTTGTTTCTAAAAACTCATTTAGTTCCTCTAACATTTTTGTCCTTAGGTCTAGGAACCAATTCCCAAGTATTATTCTTTTCAATCTGATCTAATTCTTCCTTTATTGCTTGAATCCAATTGTTATCTTTACAAGCTTCATTAATAGTCTTACGTTCAATTTGAGAAATCAAACATAATTATTCTTGTACCTTATTTCTTGTCATAACTCCTCTATCTTTTCTTCCAATAATCTGATCAGTAGGATGATTCCTTATCAAATTCTTATTAGGTGTTACTGTCTCAACTCTTGCTTCAATTCTAGGTTTAGATCTCGGTTCTTCTCTTTGTTCTTCATCATGAATCTCATTCTACAAATCATTGTTAGTTTCATAAAATAATTCAACATTCTCTTGATTAGTTTTAGGATAGGCTTCTTCATCTGAATCATAATCAAGTATTCTTTCCTGAACTTTGAACTTCTCATCCACTTTAACATTTGCATTCTCAATAATAGCCTTCGTTATCTTATTAAAACATCTATAATGTTTTTTTTTCAATGAATAACCAAGAAACATACATTCATCACTTCTCGGATCAAACTTACCAATATCATCAACTCTCTTTATGTATCTTCCAAAGATTCTGAAATATTTTACTAATGGTGAATGTCCAAACCATAATTCATAAGGAGTCTTGCCTGTATCTTCTATATTTTGTACTCTATTCATTGTATACACTGCTATGTTTATTGCTTCTCTCCAAAATGTCTTTTCTACTTTATTCTCAAACAACATAGCTCTTTCTACCTCATTTACTGATCTATTTCTTCTTTCAGCAATACCATTTTGCTCAGGTGTTTTAGGGGCTGAAAGTTTTCTCTTAATGCCATTCTCTTCACAAAAAGTATTAAATTCTTTTAAAGTAAATTCTCCACCTCTATCAGATCTTAAACATTTAATCCTCATTCTTGATTCATTTCTAAACTTATCAAATGCTTCTGATTTTTCTTTAAGAAATGATACCCATTTGGTATTGCTAAAACAGGACAAGAGCTCATCACTTCCTTAAGTCTTTCAAAAGCTATTTGTGTTTCTTCGTTAGAAGTAAATGCTCCTTTCTTCGTTAAATTTGTGAGTGATGCCATTAGTTTTGAGAACCCTTTCACAAATCTTCGGAGTAGCTGGATAGTCCCAAAAACCCTCTAAGGTGTGTTAGTGTTTTTGGATTTGGCCTGCTTCAAATTGTCTCAATCTTTTCTTCATTCACCCTTACTCCTTGAGCATTAATTTTGTGCCCTAAGTACAAGATTTCTTTCATACCAAATTCATGTTTGGATAATTTAGCATGTAAAGGAGTTTTCTCAAGTATCTCTAGTACTTCATTCACATGTTTTAGGAGTTATTCCCATGTTCTATTATATATTAGAATGCCATCAAAGAATACCAATAAGAAATTTCTTAGTTGCCCCTTGAGAATATGGTTTATGCATGATTGAAAAGTGGCTAGTGCATTGGTTAGTCCAAATGGTAGGACAAGAAACTTGACAAGGCCATAGTGGCATCTAAAGCTATCTTTGGTATGTCCTCTCTTAGTCTGATTCGGTGATACCTTAACCTTGAGTCAATTTTTAAAAAGAAATTTTCTCTGCGGAGTTTATCAATAAGCTCATCGACTCAAGGGATGGGATATCTATTTTTTATTTAATGTCCTATAATCGATGAATGTCCTCATTGTGTCATTTTTCTTCTTTAAGAGTACCACAAATGAGGTAAAAGAGCTAGAACTTGGTTGGATGTTCCCTATCTCCAATAATTCCTTAATGGTCTTTTCAATTTACTCGTATTTGTGAGGATGATGGTAGGGAGTGGTGACTATGGGTTTTTCCCCTTCTTCAAGTTCAATAGAGTGCTCAAACCTATCTTTAAAGGAAGCTCTGAAAGAATAAGAATAAGAACCCTCTCGTGTTTTCTTAATAGAGGTTTTATGTCAATATGGATGGATTTTCCCTTTGTAGTGGACTTGCCTAGGACCAAGCATTGCACAGCCCATTCTACTTGTCCACAATTGAGGATCTTTCCCATCCTTTGAGATGAGATTACCCTTGGAGATCCATTGGATAGTCTATGTAAGGTTACCCTCTTCCCATTGTGCATAAAGCATATCTCTAGTTTTGGGAAGTCAAATATGAAACATCCCAAGGAATATATCCATGGGGTGTCCAAGATCACATCAGGGTCTCCCATATTTACAATGTAAAACTTTTCGTTTATTGGGTGTTTTCCTAGGGTGATATTTAGTTGAAGGATTTTCCTCTGACATACAGTGGTAGCCCTATCAGCCAAGGTTAGTTGGAAACCCTTAAAAGTCTTCAATTTCCAGCTTTAACCTTGCTACTAATCCCTTGCCAATAAAGTTGTGGGTTGCTCCACTATCCACAAAGATTGTTACTTTTTTTCCTTCTTTGACACCTCAAATTCTAAAAGGATTGTGTTTGGCTACTTTTGAGATATGTGCCAAAGTTCCACTTTCTTCATCCTCATCATTGAGTTTTGCTCTTTTGCTAGTGTGTACTAGAAATTGTACCTTCATAGAATTAGTATTGTCAAATAAATCAAATAGAAACTAAGTTACCGCAAATAGAAAATCTATTTAGCAAATAAATGAGTAATTAAGCATTCTATGGCTCTTTAACTAAGAGTGTTAATGGTGAAGCTCTCAGCAAGCCTCCATTAATGACAGTCCTAGAATGAGAAATGAGTGATAAGATAAGCTAATTAATTCAATTCCAAAGTGAAATGCTCAATTACCTTCTAAATTGCCTTTCTAGCTATAATTCTCAAGAGGTTAGATGCAATTCTCAAATTTGTGGATGATTTATGAGTGAATTTAGCCTTGCTTTTATAGGATTTGGCAAGGGTAGGGGGTGTGGTAGAGTTGATCATTATTAGACTTGAGTTGAGTCTTTGGTTCCACCCTTTGAAGATAATTTAAATATTGTGTCCTCAAAGCTTGGGACAAGAAGACAAGATGAGTGGACAAGATGCTCTTTCAATTTGAGTGATTGAGATTCATTTTGGCTTGATCCATGTGAGTTCTTTTCTTAAATCCTATTGGTTGAGGTTTTTTCCTCCCATGTGGTGTTGACAGAAATTAGGATTTAATCAATTGATTTTAATTCATTTATTTAGCCAAGTGTACCCCTTGAATGGGTTGAGTTTATTTAATTCCAAACTATACAATTAATTGAATTAATTGCACATTGATTTGATTTAACTTGATTAAAATGCTCTTGATTTTAATTTTGAGTGGCTAAATACTTGTTTTGATTCAACTTCTTTGATTTTGCTTTGATTTGCCTTCATTAATCTCTTAAATGATCCTGTCCACTTTTTGGTGATTACAAATGCCCCTCTTTGAGTCGACATGTGAAGCATGTCGATTCAGAGAATGTTCTGATCCAACTGATAAAAGGTCCTAGTTTTGTCGATGGTTGATCTTGATGTTCGATATGAGATGCAAATATTGATGATGTTTGATGCAGTTCTGATTGATTTTTGTGTCCTGATGGTCGATCTGATGTTAGATTGCTGATTTGATACTTGATTTGATGTGGTTCGATGCCCCTTTCGATTGATTAGCGAAAAATTTCTTGATAAAAGATTGCGCTCTAATTTGATGATCGTTCCCCTGATTCGATGATGTTGTTGTTGTTACTGATTATCCGAGTGTATGCCCCCTCAGAAATGAAATGAAATTTGATAGATGTTCAAAATTTTTATGATTTAGGTCAATTTATAATGAATTTTGATTTCATTTCTGATATTTTTTTCGCATTTGTTTGATGACAAATGCCCCTGATTTGGCAGAATTAGTGAAAAATCTGGGTCCTCGGGCCCTCTTTGATGAAAGATTCCCTTTTTAGGTCAAAAGGTTTATATAAAGGGGTAAAAAGTCTTTTTTACTATTCATTTTCACTTTTACTTTTGACTTTTGAGCTCCGACCTTCTTTGACTCCTTGATGATATTGATCCCGATACGTGACCATAGATTCGAGCATGGGTCACGATATCAGTGGCCACTCACCTATGGACCTCCGGTAAGTGCCTGATCCTCTTGATTTTTTTCATTTATGCATTTAAGTTCAAAAAAATTTTAATTTTTCATAGTAAAAACCCTCTTTTTTTCTTTTTATTTTTTAAATAGCACTTTTACCCTTTTAAATAGCGGGTTTACCCTTCAAATAGCACTTTTGCGAATCGATATAGTGCATTTACACACCTGTTTCAGGGCATAAACCACTTTTTCTCTATCAAATAGTGCTTTTAAATTTGATTTCACTTTTGCAATTTAGATTAGCGCATATGAATTTAGAAATGATGCTTTCAAAAAGTTTTGGCGTGTTTGCCTTGACGTTGCACTTTTTCATTTTTAAGTAGCGTGTTTAAAATTTTAAACAACGCTTTTGAGTTTTAGCGCTTTTAAAGCTTGAAATAGCGCTTTTTCCCTGCTAAGAAAGTTTTCAAATTGTCGTAGTCCACTTTGTAAATTGTTCAACATCGTCAATCAGATGATTGGTTAAGGTAACAAACTTGATGTTATAGCGAGTTGTAAGATATCAGTATGAGTTAGTCATAGTTTGAATGTTTGAATGTCAATCTAGATTTAGATGATGGGTGATGATGAATTTTCCATCCTCTCTGAATAGACTCAAGAAAATTGATTGTGGTTTGATGTTTTTAAATTTTTGATTGACTTAGGATAATCTAAATGATAACTAATTTTGAAATTGACGTGATTGAACTTGCTTTTTGCAGGCAGTGCTTAAGTCCTTGGGTGTTCGTGGTTCCTATCCCTTGCCTATGAGCATGATTGATGACCTTAGTGCATTTGATCGGTGACATGTCGGTCTTTGTGGTCTGTCTTTCCTTCTCATTCTACCACGATTCTATGTGGATTAGGGTTTGATCACTGCTATGGATGAGAGGTGGCACTCAGACCATAATACCTTCCATTTGCCTATGGGTGAGATGACTATCACCCTGGAGGATGTGTATCGCATCCTTCGCTTGCCTACCAGAGGAGAGTTGGTTTATTACGATTTCGTTTATGATGAATTGGCATGTTGGTAGGTATTCCTGGATCCTACCATTGGAGATGATCATATCCAGTGGGTACAGTTCCATTATTTTTCGGTGTTACCAGCAGTGTTAGGTGCTTTGATCGGTGGGTTCCTTCTTCCAGACAAACATGGTCATGGATTTGCAGTTGGATGGGGTCCTATCTTGGAGGACTTGATGGCGCATCCCTGACATTTTGATTGGGGATCCTCTGTATTAGCTCAGTTGTACCATGAGTTACATACAGTTGTTTATAGACGGTCTTCCACGCTCACTATAGGAGTGATTTTACTACAGCTTTGGACTTGGGAGCTTATCATAGTGACACATCCTATCACAACATGACAATGAGATCCAGGTTGGCCATTCACCTAGATGTATGAGGGTATGGTGATTCAGACCCATGTGGGGAAGTTGGATTATTGGCATCGTGTCATTGATGATATGGATGTTGTGGTCTGGAGGCCATATGTGGGATGTGAGGCTTGACCTAAGTATGGCACTGAGTTGCCTTTCATGTTTTGTCCTTGATGGATGACTGGGCGTTCAACCTATATCATTGAGAGATTCTATTTTTGGAGAGTTTTGCGTCAGTATGGGTGCACACAGGGTATGCCCCAAGGAGTGGCTATGTATGCTCAGGTTCAGGCAGAGAGATCTTTGTGGGGTCCCTATGTAGATTACGGGACAACTTTTTGAGAGATTTGAGACCTTGGGTATCTACCTTGGTCGATGAGAGAGCATATTATGGATGTTGGGATTATAGATGAGTATGGAGATTGGTTGGCTCAACATCCATTTTTGAGGTTTACATATCCTACTAAGAGAGTCCCAGGTATTGATGAGGTATTAGATGGTGATGGAGGTGATGCGGGAGATGATGGAGATGATGGATATGGTGGGAGGGGTTGGGGTAGGATTAGAGTGCGGCACGGATGATGGTGTCGTCAGGCAGTTAGAACAGGGAGAGTATAGATTCCAGTGATTGTTGATACTCCTATCCCTCCTAGGGTTGGTGGTGGTCACAATAGAGGTGGTGCAAATAGAGAACTTCATCAGGTTGCTACAGATCCAGCTATTAGATAGGGTTGGCATAGGGCTAGGTGATAGAGAGAGATGGATGCACAGATTGCACAGGTTTTACTTGATCAGGCACAAGGTTCTCCTGCTCATCAGGCTATACCACCAGTTTTTCCAGAGGCTACATCTTCTCAGGCACTTGGTTCTACTTTGATGTCATCATCTTCTTCACATCCATCTTCTTCAAGTTTTGTTCCATCCTTATCAGATCCATCTTCTTCCATTCCTTCTTCGTCCATACCTCCACCATAGACATCTGCAGCACAAGCTCCTGAACCAACTTTAGCATCAGATGTTATATCTCTTCAGTCTCAGATGTCAGTGATGCAACAACATGTTACTCAGCTAAGTTTGATGATGCAGACCTTTATGACCGTGATGAGTCAACAGGGATTACAAGTGAGCTTGAGTCGTCCTCTAGATAGTGCTCCTGGTCCTGATGGTGGAGATGGTGCTAGTGGTTTAGCCAGTTGAGATATGATATGAGATACTTCAGATTTTTGCATTTGATGATATATATGATCTCATTCCTTTGTTGATATCGAGACATTGGACTCTATTGTATCATTTTTTATTCAATCTATGTTGTTCATGTTGATACTTTGATTTACTTTGATAGACTTTGATTATCTGGATATTTGTATTTATGATCTTTCAATGGACTCTAATATCCTATTGATTTTATGATGATGTTACCACAGACTCTGATACTCAGTTTTGATAGCTTTCACTATATATGATGTCATGATGTGTTGGATCTCCTTTTCAGGTGTTTTAGCATGATATGCAGATCTAGATGGTTCTATCTCCTATATGCTTTATTTTATGCTTTTCAGACATGTTCTAATGATGCTTAAATGATTGTCTTATGTATGACATACAATCAATGAATGAATGCAATGAACTTTAATGATTAATGCTTTAATATGAATGCAATGATGTATAGATGTGGTTTAATGAACAATGTGATGGATGTATTTATTTTGGTATATGGATGTAATGGATTCTAAGATGACTTAAATGATATGCACCTAATGATGGTTGTATGTTCTATTTTGAAATGCAATGATTTAATGGATGTAATGATGTAACATTTTTGGCCTAATGAATGCAATGATAATTCACTTAATGGATGCAATATATAGATGGTTTATTTTGTAAAGAATGATGTGTTCTAAATGAAAATGAATCTTGAATGATGCAACCTAATGCACTTAATGATTGTTAACATGGATGAATAAATGCAACGTTGTGCAATTAATGTAATGTAAATGGATTTACCTCATTTATGCAACCTAATGCAATTGATTTAAATGAATTTGGATTTAAATGATATATGCAACCTAGTGCAATTGATGTAAAATACTACTTAACGTAATGAATTTAATGAACCTTAATGCAATGAACTTAATGATTCAAATGATGAACATGCTTAAATGAATGCAAGGTCTAATGAAGATGATTTAATGCAACTCAAAGGTAATGATTTAAAATGAACCTAACAAATGCAAGTGAGCTAATGAAATGCACTTTTGTTTTTGTTTTTGGATTTCCAACACACTCAATCACATATAGTTTTTGATGATCCTTTGATTCTTGATTTGACCACACCCCCTTTTGTTTTTGTCATTTCTCCCTCTTGCAATTATAAACTAAGAAAGGCAAAAATACATTAAATGCATTTAATCTAAGATGTATGCAACTAACTGTCATTATTCAAAAATTTGGAGCTTATTATCATCATTGAGCAATTTTGGAATCCCAATTTAGCACAACCATCACTAGTTCAACTATGATGATATGAATACTTTTTTGCACCTCTTTTGTTGCTTTCCCATCCTTTCTAGTATGACTATCACTGATTGAAGCCAATCATGAGAGTTTGAATACTGATTTTGTCAGATTCTATGTTGCAAGTGGATTTTGGTATTATGATATTAAAGATCAAAATATCCAAGCTATCCTTTTGCGTAAACAAACAAAGATCTCAGTTTTATCCTATGTACAAGTCCTCGATGATTCTTTGATGATCACATCCTTAGACAAATAATATATGATTTAGAACTTTGATCTTAAGACAGTCATTCAGAAATCAACTAAAATATCACGCTTTTATCATAGCTTGTCTAGTTTAAAAACTTTCATCGATTTGCTAGAAAGGCATGATTTCATCAATCAAGTCAACACTTAAAAAAAAAATTGCAATGTTTTTCACATCCATATTTCAAGTGTAGTTTCATCCATTTCATACTTTTAATCCTGATAATGGTAAGGTCATGTAAGATCTCGGATCAAATTTTGCGTTTGGTTCAAATTGGATTAGGATTTAGGATTTGATTAAGTGTTTCACTTGCGTTTTTGATGAATTGATTCGATGATTGATTGAAATTTTCTTTTGATGAATCCTTTCTCCTTTACAGTCGATTGCCCACAGTTTGATATGATTTCAAAGTTGGACTTAGGAAAATTTGTAGATTAGGTGACCAAAATCTTTAGGTACTTGCAAATGCAATTGTGGGGTTTTATTATGCAATATATACAAATGTTGGTGAATGCAATATTTACAAGGTGACCTTCTAGGTATGCGACTGAATTGGACTTTCAATGGCGCCTATTTACCATGTTTTCACCGATTGAATGGATCTTGCTTCTTTTTTTGTTTTTAAAGCTTTTTCCTTTTTCTGCTACCAAGGTGCCTATTTGCTAGGTTTTCACCAAGGCACTTTTTTCTCTTTTTTTATTTTTTTGTATTTTCTCTTTTTTCAATTTTTTTCTTTTTCATATCATCAAGGCGCCTATTTGCTAGGTTTTCACCAAGACAACATCTTTTTGAGGATCATATATGAATGTTTTTGGCTTTCTTCATACTCAATTTTCCACTGTTTTTGATCTTTTCTGCTTTTCAATTTGTTTTGTCTTTTCTTTTTTTCAATGTTTTGGGTACTTTCAAGATCTCGTTTGACTATATACAATAAATGGGATGCTTTCCATCTGATTTTTTGATACTCTTTATACTCTTTCATCTGCTTTATGTATAAAACCTCTTTAGATGAATGTTATTGATAGGTTCTTGTAGCTCTTCTCCATCACAGTCAGCTAACTTATAGGTGTCAGTACCAAAAGATGAAGTGATCACAAAAGGTCCTAACTAGTTTGCTTCTCATTTTCCTTTCTTTTCCCTTTCCACTTGGTTCTTGGGATTCTCTTGCAAAACTAGGTCACCTATTTGAAATGTTCTTGACTTGATGTGCTTGTTACAAGTCCTTGACATTCTATTTTGATATAATTTTAAGTGATCAAATGCTTGTTGTTGTTTCTCATCTAGCAGTTCTAGTTCATGCAATCTAGCAACCCTATAGTCCTCTTCACTTATTAGACCATGTAAAGATACCCCTAAGGATGGAATTTCTACCTCCAAAGGTAAAACTGCTTCTGTTCCAAAGACTAAGGAAAAGGGTGTAACTCCTATTGGCATTCTGATACTTGTCCTATAAGCCCATAAGGTTGGTTTTGTTTTTATGTGCCAATCTCTACCTGAATTGTCCAATGTTCTCTTCAATATCTTTAGGATTTTTTTTTCGTTGCTTCAACTTGTCCATTACCTTGGGGGTAATATATTGATGAAGAATGATGGATCATATGGAACTTGGTGCATAATTCTTTTAGGTCCTTGTTTTTGAAATGTTTGGCATTATCTGTTATGATGGCATGGGGTATGCCATATCTAAAAATTATGTGGTTTAGGGTAAACAAAGATATTTTCTTTCCCGTTGTAGTTGATAAGGGTACAACTTCCACCCATTTAGTAAGGTACTTTGTTGCCATGATAATAAATTTATGACCATTTGAGGATGGTGGATAAATCATTCCTATTAAATCTAGACCCCATTGATAAAACAACCAAGGTGTTGTCATCGGATGGAGCTCTTGTGTGGGCACATGTATCAATTTTCCATGAAATTGACACTTTCTACAAGTTTTGGCAAAGTGAAAAGTGTCTTTCTCCATTGTGGGCCAAAAATATCCTATCCTAAGAAGTTTCTTAGCTAGGGTTAATCCATTCAAATGTGACCCACATATTTCCTCATGAATTTCTCGCAAGGCTACGTCTGATTCCTCTTTATCTAGACATCTAAGGAGCATTCCATCTAGACTCTTACGATACAATGTTTCAGATATTAAGGTATATCGAGCGGCTTGGCAGATGAAGCTTTTCTTTTGGTTCTTGGTTTGGTCCATTGGTAAGATTTGGTCTTTGAGGTAAGTGTAAATGGGTCCATACCAAGGTGATTCATGTGTTGTTAGAAAACAAATGGTATGAGGATGGGTAGGGTCAAATGCAAGTTGTTCCACTTGTTCTACCAGGAATTCATATCTGGCGCTTTGATATGGTATTTGTAGAAGTGATGCGAAAGTTGCCATTGCATCCACTGCTTTGTTCTTTTCTCGTGGCACTTGCTCAAATGTGATAAGAGTGATGTACTTCTTAAGATTTTCCACCATGTTTTTATAAGGTACCATCTTGTTATCTTTCATCTAATATTCATCATTAATTTGATTAATGACTAGTTGAGAGTCTCCATAAACCTTTAGTTCTATCACCTTCCACTCTAATGCCAATTTTATTCCAATGACCAAGGCTTCATATTCGGCTATGTTATTGGTGCATGGAAATAGCAATTTATATGACTTTGGAATTGTAGATTCTTGTGGAGTGATCAAGAGTATGCCTACTCCTGATCCATGTTGGGTGTATGAACCATCAAAATATAGTTGCCATGTCTTTGCCTCAACATTCACAATCTCAGAATTTGGGAATTCTAGTTGAATTGGATGATCATCTTGTAGTGGTGATTTTGCTAATTGGTCAACAATGACTTTCCCTTTGATAGATTTGCGGTCTATATACTCAATGTCAAATTCACTCAACACCATGACCCATTTGGCTAGCCTTCCATTCAATGTTGTTTTACTAAGTAGATACTTCAAAGGATTGATCTTGGAAATGAGTCTTATCTTATGAGATAACATATAGTGGTGTAGTTTTTGAGAGGCAAAAACCATGGCCAAACATGTCCTTTCGATGAAGGTATAGTTTAACTCGTATTTGACCAAAGTTCTACTTATGTAATATATTGCCTTTTCTTTGCTTGATTCATCTTCTTGTGCCAAAACTGCCCCCAATGGATGTTTTGTTGCTAAAATATATAGTATCAAGGGTTTGCCTCTTATTTGTGGCATCAAAGTTGGAGGATTCATGAGGTATTTCTTCAACATGTTAAAGGTTTCTTCATGCTTCTCATCCCATTTGAAAACTGTATCTTTATGGAGAAGTTGGGTGAAGTTATGACATTTTTTTGCCAATTGGGATATAAATCTCATGATGGATTGGATTCTTCCTTGTAGTGACCTCATTTGGCTTATGTTTCAAGGTGCTTCCATCTCCATGATGGCTTTGACTTTAGCGGGATCTACCTCTATTCCTTTCGCTGGTACAATGTAGCCTAGCAACTTTCCTGATTGGACCCCAAATGCACACTTTTTTGGATTGAGCCTCGCTTTGAATTTCTCTAATCTGACAAAAATTTTCTCTAGAATTGGTAGGTTCTCCTCTCTTGAATGATATGTTGCTAATATGTCATCTACATAATTCTCCATGAACTTATGCATCATATCATGGAATAAAGTGGTCATTACTCTTTGATATGTTGCCCCAGCATTCTTCAAACCAAAAGGCATGACATTCTAGCAGAATGTCTCTCATGCACATGTAAATTTTTTTTTATCTTGATCCTCGGGTTCTATCTTGATCTAGTTATAGCCACTAAATCCATCCATAAGTGAAAACATGGAATGTCCCATTGTTAGGTCCACAATGGCGTCTATACTAGGAAAAGGAAAATCATCTTTAGGACATGCCAAATTTAGATCCCTAAAGTTTGTGAAAATCCTGATGGACTTATCTACTTTTGAAACCGGCACAATGTTTGAAATCCATTGTGCATAATCAATGGCCCTAATAAATCCCACTTTTAGCAATTTCTCCAACTCCACTTTTACTAGCAAGGCTCTATGTGGATGCATCTTTCTTAACTTTTGTTTAACTAGTTTGGCTCCTTCCTTTATGTTCAAATGATGCATAATCAAGTTTGGATCTAATCCTGACATATCATCATATGACCATGCAAATTTGTTTTCTTTTTCCTTGAAAATTTTTATGAATTCTTTTCTCTCTTGACTAGATAAGGATGTCACTAGGTGTATGATCTTCGGCTCACTTTCTGACTCAATGTTTATCTTCTTTGTAGGCTTGATCAAAATTGGAGATCTCTCTTCATAATGTTTAGGTAAAGCATCCAAACTTCCTTCCTTAGGTTCCTCAATTGGGTTTTCACCTTTGAAAACATCCTTTATTTCTTTTCGATCTAATACTGCCACCATATGGTTTTCAACATTAGATTCTTTTCCTTTTTTTACTTTTTTTGTTTTTTTCATTTTTAAGTGGATTGAAAGTTTGGATACTCCCCTTTATCATTTCCTCCTGATATTCCATAGTAGAAGAAGGTTCAACCACATTGAGATATTGGGACACCACATTGTCATCAAAAAGGTTGGGAGGATGGTTGGTTCAATGGAATCCCATTCGATTAATTCCAGGTATATGAGAGTTAAAGGATAAATGCTTTGGTTTTGTTTGATGAGATTTAGGGATAAGACCTCATTTGACAGTTCGTACATTGTATCATTCAAGTCTATGACATGTGCCTCTTCTAAATGTTCCAAAGAAGTAGGATCAAAGTCTTCCTCGCTAGACTCCTCTAAGGTTTCTGCTGGATAAAAGTCTCGTGGATGAAACCTAACGTTTGATTACTCCATAGTACATCTTCATGAAGGTACATAGGGTTCACCTACCCATTGATTTATTGAAATTTCTTGAATTTTAAGGTTCTCTAAGACCACTTGATTTGAACTAGAGGCTTGATTTTGATTTGATTTCACTATTTGTCCTTTTTCCTTGCTAGAAGTGTAGGTATGAATAACATCTATCTCCTTATCATGGCACAACTCACTTGACAATGAGTCCCATTCCCATTGATTAGAATCTTCATCACTATGGGATTCTAATTGCAATATCTGATCATAGACTTTAGGATAGTCCTTTTGTGTGTACCCTTGTTCTAAGTACCCTAATCCTATCTTTTCCTTGCTATCTCTCCGTGTCATTTCAATTGGTTCTATAAGTCCTTCATTCCTTGTACCCAAACGTCCTTGGCCTTTGTATCCCATCTTTTTCATGATTTGAAATCCTTTCCCTTATTGATGTGTGGGAATGCTGATATTTTGGATACATTTTTCTTGGGCACTTGACTCCTCATCTTTATAAAGCCAATAAAGGATTTCATTATCATCTCCATAGATGAAGAAGTATTTTCTCTCACAAAATGATCATTATATTTATGGGGTAAATTAAGTGGTCTTCCATATGACTTGGGAGATAATGGCAAGTCCATCATGGATAGTGAATATTCACCTACTCCTTTTTGCTTGATTTTGCATTGTTCATCAAAAAAATTCATCATTTGGTCTATCTTTTGGTAATGAGCCTCCTTGGTGTATACTTGGACAGATTTGGTTTGATCTTCTTTTGGCTTTTCAATAATATTTTCCTCACTAACCTTCTCTTTCCCCTTTGCCGATGTAGCTAGGTTAGTGGGTCTTGGGATGTCTTCAACAACAATTTCTTTTTCTATCTCTTCCTTTTCCTTCAATAATGGAATGTCCTTGGAACTTTTCCATTTCTCTATTTGATTAGGTATAGACCCCTTTGCATTATGAGGGACTAGAGAGTCATTGATAGGCTTAATGTTGTTACAACATTGGAATCGGTTTGAGTCCCCACCTACCATTATTTCATGCCCTAGATAAGGAAACTTTAAACATTGGTGGTAAGTAGAAGGCACAACCTGCATTTCGTGGATCCACGACCTCCCTAACAAAATATTATAGGTCAACTTCAAATCTAACACTTGACAAATTGTTTCCTTTTGCATAGGACCAACTCTGATGGAAAGTATTATGACCCCTTTAGACGCTCATTCTTCATCACCGTAGACTTTGATCGTTATTTTTTCTTTGAATCAATAGCCTCCTCGAAAAATCTTAGGGCTTTTACCAAGTTTAGGGTACAAATATTTAGATTAGCTCCTCCATCAATAAGCACTCTTTTCACTCTATGTTTGTGAATAAGGACCTCTATATGCAAAGATAAATTTTGTGGGTGGTTTAGCGACATGTCATCTTGTTCGGAAAAAGATAAGCAATGAGGAGCAATGAGATGTCCCACCATTTTTTGAAACTTGTCCACATCTAGGTTTAAGGGCACATTGGTTTCTACTAAAGCTTTCTCTAGAATTTTGTTGTGAGTAGGTGACCATTTCAACAATTCGAGGATTGAGATTTGAGCAGGAGTCCTTTTTAATTGATCCACCAAGTTATATTCTTTTGATGATGAAGATGTCTTTTGGTTGGGTAGAACAATTCTTGGAGCATTTTCGGGTAGGGTGATTTTAGAAGCTTTCCCCCTAGTGACAACATTGGATGATGCTTCTCTTGGTTTCTCCTTTACCATGATAACATTTATGGTATTGTCCTTTTTGCTTAGAGTATTGATTATGTTATCGTATGTATGAGAAAAGTTCACTTTCTCATTACCTCTTTTCTGATTTTGGTTGGCATTAGATGACTCACCCTTTTCATGGTTTAGAAAGGGGTTCTTGAAGGCTGCATAATCCTCATTTTTTTGAGGCCCTTCAATTTTGATAGTTCCATCATCTATTAGGTCTTGCACTAAGTGTTTTAACTTCATGCTGTAATACCCCAAAATTGGCACCTAATAAATTCAATCAATTTTGGTGCATTTTCGTCAATTTTACATCTTCAAAATCCTACTTTGCTAGGCAATTTTCTTTCTCCTACCTAACTTAATTCGACTTGATGTCAATTGCAAAAACCCTAATTTGCATTAATCAAATATTAAAATTAATTCCTAAAGTCTTCGACTTTTATTAGCTAAATTACCCCTATGATAAATTAATTTAATTCTAAAGTCCTAAGTGCTTTAAATTAAATTAAACCCACCCCATTTGGCTAATATACATAAAAAAGAATTAATATTACTTGTTATTTGAATGGACACCTTTATTTGAATTAATAATTCAAATTATTCGAACGGCCACCCTTATGTGGCAATAAACATTCTTTTAATTAAGTAATTCATGTCTTTTTTTCTCAATTGGGAATGAAGAATCAGGAGTTTCAAATCAAGAACCTCTTCATTCTCTCCTCGGGCTTGTCTATTTATTGAACCTCATTCTTCATTCGAAAAGAGAGCAATTTTGAGAGTAACTAAACTATAGCATTTTTTTGTCTCAATTTAATTATTTCAAGCTTTCATTGCATATTTTAGATTAATTTCATCTAGTTTAATATTGCATCTTCATTATAATTAGTTTGCTTACTTTCTCATAGCTTAATCTCATCTTTATTTCAAGTTCTTTAGACTAGAATATGCATTCCATATTTACTTTCAAATTGTTAGACTAAAATCTGCACTCCATTCCAGATTATAAACTGCATCTTCATCTTAGATTAATTGCACTTTTACTTATCTTCATAAGCTTTCAAATCCTCCATTGTAGTACCGGTCTAATGGTTGTTGGGCTCTTGTTCTGAGAGTAATTAAACACCCCATCTACATAGGAGGCAACAGGTCGCTTCACCATGAATTTTGAATTGAGTAATCAATACTCTCTTTCGTAATTTGATTGTGTGAGTAATGACTATGTTGTGTGTGTAGTTGGATTAGAGGCCCACGTTCAACCACATACATTTTGGCACCCACCGTGGGGCAGAAAAGATCAATTTCTAGCCTCATTCTTGATTTTTTTAACAGGAAATTTGAGCTCTGCAATGCGTCTGTACTTCCTATGTACGGATTCTCGCATGAGAATCTAGAGCATATCGCGCGAAGTTTCGCTCCCAGTAGCACTCTCTCACGTGAACTTTTACATCCTCACGCGGCACCCTATGTTTCCTTGCGCGCTGTGGAGTACTTCCTCGCATGAGATTTGATTACAGTTTTTAAAATTTTCAGTCTGTCTTTCCTGTTCCAGATTTCTGACAGTTTTTGTTTGCTGTTAATTTCCATTTTTCTATTCTTTTCATAGCATAACAGTTTTCTGCAAGACGTTTAACGAAGAACATAAAACATGCTAATGGTTTGATTGTAGGACGATAGTCAAAGGACATTTAAAAATGTTGTGTTCGTTTCTTGCTTTCATTCACATAGTCTAAATAGGGCTTCGTTAAAATTTCTTGAGAATTTTGATAGTAGGTAGGGAATTTGGCTCTTCATTACATGGAGGTGATGACCATGAATGAACCCGAAAACCTAATGATCCTACTAATATGACAGATTCTTGAGGAAACAGAGAAAGGTAGTGAATCTTTAACACTTCTACTTGCCAGGGGATTATGCTCTTATCTCTATGAGAGAACCAGAAACCCAAAAGCTTGTAGATTTGGTGAAGTGAAGCTAACTCGGTGATGAACTTGCTTGATGTGTTTGGGTAAAGTGATGAGGTAGAGAAGTATGCTCTTCTATCTTTGAGAGAAACAGAAAATCAAACCCTCGGCTCTAAGCCAAGTTGTGTCACTTTTAGAGGGCCTGCCGGAAGTTGAACCTTCGGGAATGACCCAAGTGAGTACGCACCTTTCGCCGGTGATTCTGCCTCACTTTAATAAAGAACACTTTGTTGAGTCTAAAGACTCCAAAGCCATATTAGCTTCCTTCTCATGATTTTGACTATCATCTTGAGAAGGCCTTGTTTGTTGTACTGAGCGGCATCGCTCCTAGCCCTGCTTGTGGGGGTGTACAAATTTCAAGTGTTGGTGTGGCTGCGAGGCCTCAACCCTATATTGGGGGCACCAAAGGTTAGTATGAATGGAAGCCTATTAAAAACTTTCCTTAGCTAGTAGCCTACTCGGTTCACCTCTGAAAGGAATCATAATCTTTGCGCAAGGAGGGGGAAGAATCTCTCCCGTAGATTCCCATCATAGGCATACACCTAGACGCTTGAAGGTGGTATATGACACTGCCCCCTACCACAAGGGTAACCTTTGAACATATACTATTGAGTCCTTGGAAACACCAAAAACACGGGTGCCCTCTAGGGGGTGACATGGCTGTGTGAGGTGCACGTATGCGCATAAGCGATGGGGCAAAGGTTTTGTCTTCTCACCATTTTTTTGGTAGGGATAAGCTATGTGTTTGTTGTCAAGTCTTAAACATTGTCCAATCATTATCAAACAAAGAGTCCCCCTGATGCTATCAAGTTGCTTTGTCCTTGATAGATCTGTTAACGACTACTTGTATCACAACTGCTTGATCTAAACCTTTGTGTCTTTAAACGAATGCTTGAAACCTCAAAATGAGATTGTTGATTAAACTATTCTTCAAACCTATCAGGAAACTAGATTTTCTGTCAAGCTTCAATTCAGGCTGTATCTCAGAATTCAACTTTTACCTTGAAAATTGTGTCAAACTATCAAATTTTGGATTTTTCCCGTGCGAAGTTTCACTTTTTAGAGCACTTTCTCATGTGAGACTTTGTTCTTTTGCGTGAAGGTTTGTGTTCTCTCATGCGGCCTGGTACTCTCTCATGCGAGACTGTAGCCCAGTTTTAAAAAATAAAGACTTGTTTGTTGTTGATTGTTTACTTTTTATCTGATCTGCTTTTTGTCCGAGGTCTATTTTTCTATTTTCCTATCGTTCACTATCAGAAACTGGTTGTCTCGAGTTAGGAATCGATCGATCTTTGCTTTGACTCGTGTTGTCTCTCATTGGTTTACCTTATCTCGTTATGCCTTTTGTATCTCATGTTGCGATAGTCTTATCTCGACTGTTCTAGCCCCCTCTTTGGACGATTTGTACCAGGTCCATCTCGCATCTTGGTTGTTCTAGCCATTTATCTCCTTTCCGTTAGCTTAGAGACAAAGTCTAGCATTATCCCAAGTCTTCTGTCATCACATCTTCGTCTATGACTATCATGACTAGAAGTGGCAAGACTTATCCCATTCAGAATACTGATCAAGGTAGAAGCGAACCTCCTAATCAAGAAATAGATCATCTTGAATCTATCACAAAATTTGAACGTTGTGAGATATCCTCGAGTTCCTCATTGAGTACTTCGAAAGATAGCCCGTCTCAACCATCACCTTCAGTATTCCAAGAGTGTTTTAATCTGTTGTTTGAAGCGTAACCTGGTTTCTCATTCCAAGAGCAAGACAACTCATTCTTCCAAGACAACTCATTGTTTCATAACATTGATAGACCTTTTCCTTAGACTAATCCTATTATCATACCTGTTGATCCTGCTGAGAATAGTCCTATCATTGAATCTATTGATACTATTGACGATATCTTCTCACCTGAATTTGTTAAATCTTTTGATCCTATTCATTCACCAAAGGTTGCCTTAGTCGTGCCCTTTCAATCTCGTTCATATCACTTTACCAAGTCTTCGTGTACTACGCAAGTCTACAACAAGATGGGAGATTCGTTTGATTTCCAACTAGGCAAGTACAGTCAAACTTTTGATCAATCTCAAAACAATTAGTATCATGGTCAAACCTCTAATGACCCACGTCATGCTCAACCTTGGAATGAGCAACCTCATGGTCAATCTCAACATGACCAAAATCAGTCCCACAATGATGATCAATCTTGAAACAAACCTCAAGGCGATTGACAACCCACATATTTCTATCGCCCTCCTCTGTTCAATCAAAACCAAGATGATCAGCAACAAGATCAGATTTCGAGCATTTATGAGATCCTTGGGCATGAAAATGATGTGATAACTCAACATGATATAAACGCCACCAAAGCTAATAAGAGTCTTGTTAAAATGATGGAGATCCTTCTCCTAGAGGAGAAAGAAAAATACTTCCTTGAGTTAGCTAAACAAGGGGCCAAGTTACCCCCAGACTATCAAGTTGAAACACTCGTAGCCAAGGAAGAAGAAACTGAGACCGAGAAGTTACAAAAGATGGTCCGAGACATGCAAGATCAGATTAGTCAACTTGCGAAGAATAAGGATAGACCCGCTCAACAATTTACAATGGAAAGCATTTGTCCTTTCCCTTTTGATAGAAGTCTTCATATGCCACCTTTTCCCAGAGGTGTAGAACTCCCTAAATATAACAAATACTTGGGTGCAATCGATCCCCAAGATCACTTAAGGGAGTTTGGCGCATTATCTATGGAATTTATGCACGATCAAACATATCTTATGTGCTTATTTCCTCGTAGTTTGGGTGGACCCGCGATGGAATGGTTTTCTAGATTTCCTACTGGCATTAAGACTTTTGACGAAATGGCTAATCTATTTCTCCAACATTATTTGCATAATATTCAGCATCTAGTCAACATCTGGGATCTTTGCAATTTAAAACAGCGACAAGGAGAATCTTTCCTAACACTCCTCCAAAGGTGGAGACAATTATGTACAAGGTGTCCTCACAAGCTACCAGAGTCTGAGAGACTTGACATTTTCTTAGACAATCTTGTCCCAGACTTCAGATACCAAGTGCAATAATAAGGTCCTCTAACTTTTGATAGCATGATCAAACAAGCAGTGCAAATAGAGGCCTTTATGATCAAGAAAGGTGAATTGACTTTGAGTAAAGACAACAAGCAAGGATCTTCAAACTCAAATATCTTGTCCCCCTTGACCTCATGTAGCCTATGCCATCCATATGAGGTGGCATACCTAGAGTAGTGCCCTATTGCCACTACCCTCAATCTTGTTACTTCTACCTTATCTCCAGTGATTGAGCATCTCCATGCATTCATTTACCATGATAGAAGTTATGAGGAATATTCACAACAAGGTGTCCTGATAGTCCCTCCTTCCTAAGCTCAAAGACAGTCCCCTTGTCCCCCTTTGGCCTCATGAGAACTCTTAGTCACATGTCATGAGGTGGCGTGCTTAGAAGGTGACCTCACCGCTACCCTCAGACTGTGAACCCCTCATTTCCCTATCATGGCTGATTACAACATTCAGAAAGTTCATACAGTGTGCAACGAATAATAAAATATTCTCAGAATGTATTGTAATATGGATTAAATCAGACAAACATTAATTGCCAGTCTATATATCAGTAAATGAACGATCATATAGTGTTATGATTCAGATATGTATATCTAATTTAATATAGATCACAGATAGATTTTAATTGTGCTATATGCGTCAAATAGTATCTTCATACCCAGATAGCAGGTCTGAGTTTCTCAGTCTGCTCTTTATTTTTAATTTTTCCATCTTCGATGCCCCTTGGAGAATGGATACAGCCTTCTTTAAATATCTCTGGAACTGAAGAGTTGCAATGTTTGGATGGCAAGGGATATGTCTCATATTAGAACGCATCCCTTCAGCCCATCTTTATTAACAATCCTTGATCGCTTTTATTCAATCACATAAGTTAAAACTCTTATTGCGATTTTAACAAGGGTGATTTATGGTTTAATTGTTTCACTTTAGACATTCCGCCGAAGTCTCTTCTATCGGCTATGATAGTAATTGGCACTTAGATAATTTAATGGTAGTCAATGAGAAAATTGTGAAGTCTCATGCTAAAATGATTTTCTCAGTTGTGAGTCAATGATTGACTTCTTCAGCGGGTATTTCTGATAGCGGCCATGACACACTTTTTCTATATTATGCAATTTTGAGCTACCATCCTACAATTCTGTACATAATTTGTTCATTCATGGATCTTTAGGGGATGTCATTACTTTAAATCTTTGGAACTATTCCACTTACTGTGTGAGTAACCTAACATGCAATATAATGCTGATACTCAGATTGCAGCCATCAGTAAGTAGTTTGCAAATGTTGGCTGTTAATGAGACTTATATTTGCTTAACACAAACATCACCAAAAATCTCCACATGAGCAAAATCCATTATTGAAATGATGAAACCGATTAGCATCCCTCACAATAATCTCTCGCTGGACTATTTTAGAGATGAACTTAGATGCGTTGTGGCAATCCCCACATACACGAAGGTTTTTGGTAATACGAATGGGCATCACAGAATTGATATTAATGAGCCCAAAAGCAATAGCAAGCTTCTCACTATGGCTGAAAAGCATACGCTTCTTCACTTTCTCGTCCACGTCGTGCAACACGAAATTTGTGTCAGGCACATACCCAGCTTTCTCAATCTTCTCAATCAATATCACTAACATTGCATAAATTTTCTGAGATTGAGGATGTGATTTGTCTCCCGAAAGAAATGTGTGAATCTTATTATTTGCCTCAATCCAACTGCACCCTGGTGTCTTTTTTAGCATCTTAACTTTCATCAATTCTCTCACCTTGGCTACATCATCCCACTTCCCTGCCGCAGCATAAATGTTTGACATTAGCACATAATATCCAGCATCTTCAGGCTCTAAATTAAAGAGTTTTTTGGCCGCATACTCTCCTAGCTGGATATTGGAATGAATTCTACAGGCACCTAACATTGCCCCCCACACACCAATGTCAGGCTCTAGTGGCATGGTTTTTATCACGTTTCCCGCTTCCTCCAGATTTCCAGCACGGCCAAAAAGATCCACCATGCATACATAGTGCTTCATGCTTGGGGAAATGTTATATTCTCTACTCATAGAACTAAAATATTTGCGTCCCAAGTCAACCAGACCTGCATGACTACATGCAGATAAAACTGAAACAAAGGTAATGTGGTTTGGCTTTATTCTTGCTTCTAGCATTTGGTTAAAAAGTGCAAGAGCATCCTCACCATGCCCATGCATTCCATACCCTGCAATCATTGCATTCCATGAGATCACATCTCTTTTAGACATTTTATCAAAAAGATTTCGTGCAATGCCTATACTGCCACACTTTGCATACATATCCACTAAGGAATTTTTGACAGAGATATCCAATTCAAGACCATTCCTTACTATGTAATGATGTATGAGCTTGCCTTCTTCCAGAGCTGCTAAATGAGCACAGGCTGAGAGAACACTTACCATGGTAACTGAGTTGGGTTTCATATCTTCTAGCTGCATTTGCTCAAAAAGTACCAAGGCATCACTAGCAAGCCCGTTTTGAACATATCCTGCAATCATTGCGCTCCATGAAACTACATTTTTACAAGACATTTTTTCAAAAAGCAGCCTTGCTATATCTATACTACGGCATTTGGCATACATGTCAATGAGAGCAGTTCCTACAACAAGACTTGATTCAAACCCCCTTTTAATGATGCAAGTGTGAACAGCCATGCCTTGTTGGACAGCTCCTAGATGGGCACAGGCAGAGAGTAGATTTACCGTTGATATTAAATTGGGCATTGCATCTGACAGTTGCATTTGATTGAAGAGCATTATTGCTTCATTGGCTTGTCCATTTTTAGCATAGCCAGCAAGCATTGCATTCCATGTCACCAAATCCTTTCTTGACATTTTCTCAAACAGCTGGTTTGCAATAGCTACATCACCGCATTTGGCATACATATCTACCAGTGCGGTCGTTATGAATATATCAGAATCTAATTGATCCATATTTATCTGACTGTGAATCAACTTGCCTTGCTCTAGAGCACCCAAAGTACCACAAGCTGATAAAACACAGACCATGGTAACAGAGTCGGGCATAACATTTTGAAGTTGCATTTGATGAAAAAGTGCGAGGGCCTCTTCAGCGTGCTCAGTCCGGGCATAACCAGCAATCATTGCAGTCCAGGAAACGACGTCTCTGTATCTATCAGACATTTCATCAAACACTTCTCGGGCATGCTCAACACATCCACATTTAGCGTACATATCTATGAGGGCATTCCCTACAAAAACGTGAGATTCTAAACCACTTCTCACTATGTGGTAATGGATGGCCTTACCAGTTTGCAGAGCTGACAGCTTCCCACATGCCTTCAGCACAAGCGGAAATGTAAAATGGTTCGGCTGTATACCTGCCTGCAGCATCCGGTTGTACAGTACAAGGGCTTCCTTGCTTGTGTTCTCTTTGATTAATATATTCCACAAGGAAAGGGGTGGATCATACATTTGATCAAAAATCAGGCGTGCATCAGCTAAACTCCTTAGCTTCGTATACATAATTACAAGTTTGGCAGCTAAACGGGTATTTTTATAGAGTCCAGAGACGAGTATGTGAGCGTGGAAATGCTTCACTGACTTCAGTTCAGTACACGACTCCATTCTTTCTTCAATGCCTGTGGAAATAAAGGTACGAAATTTATAATACACGCTAACCGCAGAATTTTCATTGCCGTAGAGGTTGCGATAAGGAACTGGTAGGAGAAAGAATCGCCCTCGAAATGCCTCTATCATTTGCTTGTCTGGTTTCCCGTAATGATCGGATTTTTCTCCGACTCCGTCTAAATCTCTTCGCATATAAACATTAGGAAGAATGGTCTATACAGTTGTGTTAAATTGTTGCAAGGGATGCTGTCACTACTGCACATTTTCGGGAAGGAGCACAGAACCATATACTAAAGGGAAATAGCCCAGTGGTGATGCATCCTCCCTTTGATGATGTCCAGAGAAATTGGTGCCATGTCAAAATATCCCCAAGTGAGTTTGCTGGCTGTTCTCGTCTGTCACAAATAGATATATTTTATTTTCAGTTTAATCTTTCTACTGTTTTATTTGGGCACGGGCTCCCTACAAAATGCCTTAAAAAAAAGTCAATTTTTTTTTAGATTTGTAAAAATATAGTGATTTTTTTTCAAATATTTTGTGATCTAACTACAAAATATGCAGATCTTGAAGAATAGATGTTGAAAATTTTGTGAAAATTTGTTGTGTTTTCTAGTTTTTGAAATATAGTCAATGGTACAATTTGTAAGAAGCTTAGCCCGTGCTTTTATTTGTGGCATCAAATTGTTTGTATGTATGCCACACTTACCATTAGTTCAGGCATGAACGAAATGAAATGAAAGATTTTAATAACTTTCGCAAGGGTGAAGTCGGTTACAAGATAGGTAGGAGATATTTTTTAGTCAAACTCATTGACCCATGTTTCATGAGTAGTAGTTCACACAAACCCATCTCTCATGAGATTGAATGGAGCACTTACACTGATTGCATCTAGGTGATGCTCACAGAGGTGAAGCACCGGGACTTCCCGAGAGGTCACGCATCTCAATACTACTCTAACTCAAGTGTGCTTAACTACGGAGTTTCCTCCATGGTTAAACTCACTCTACTTGTAACCACATTTGTAAAACCTTCAACAAGTGTTGTGTCTTATGAACCATTCATTGGAAAGCCCTTTAAGCTCATCAATTGATAAGTAGGAGATATTTTCCACAACAAGTCAAATTGTGATATTTCTATTAGGATTCAACTGTGTAGATTTTTTAGTCAAACTCGTTGACCCATGTTTCATGAGTAGTGGTTCACATGAACCCATCTCTTATGAGATTGAATGGAGCACTTAACACTCATTGCATCTAGGTGATGCTCACAAAGGTGAAGCACTAGGACTTCCTGAGAGGTCACCCGTCCCAGTACTACTCTAGCTTGAGCGTGCTTAACTACGGAGTTTCCTCCATGGTTAAACCCACCATGCTTTCTACCTCATTTGCAAAACCTTCAACAAGTGTTGTGCCTTATGAACCATCCATTAGAAAGCCCCTTAAGCTCATCAATTGATAAGTGAACCTTCGGGAAGTCTCGGTGTTTCACCTTTGTGAGCATTACGTTGATGCAACAACTGCTAAGTGCTCCATTCAATCTAATGAGAGATGGGTTTGTGTGAACCACTACTCATGAAACATGGGTCAATGATTTTGACACAAAAATCCACACAATTGAATCCTGATAGCAATATCACAATTTGACTTAATGTGAATTAAAGTATCTCCTATTTATCAACTGATGAGCTTAAGGGGCTTTCTAATGAATGGTTCATAAAGCACAACACTTGTTGAAGGTTTTGCTAATGGGGTTGGAAGCAAAGTGGATGTAACCATGGAGGAAACTTCATAGTTAAGTGCGCTTGAGTTGGAGTAGTACTAGGATGGGTGACCTCCTAGGAAGTCCTAGTGCTTCACCTCTATGAGAATCACCTAGATACAATGAGTGCTAAGTGATCCATTCAATCGCATGAGAGATGGGTTCATGTGAGCCACTACCAATGAAACATGGGTCAATGAGTTTGACTCAAAAATCTACATAGTTGAATCTTGATAGCAATATCACAATTTGACTTGCTATGGAAAATATCTCCTACTTGTCAATTAATGAGCTTAAGGGGCTTTCTAATGTTCATAAGGCACAACACTTACTGAAGGTTTTGCAAATGGGGTTACAAGCATAGTGGGTTTAACCATGGAGGAAACTTTGTAGTTAAGTGTGCTTGAGTTGGAGTAATACTAGGATGGGTGACCTCTTAGGAAGTCTCGGTGCTTCACCTCTGTGAACATCACCTAGATGTAATGAGTGCTAAGTGCTCCATTCAATCTCATGAGAGATGGTTTCGTGTGAACCACAACTCATGAAACATGGGTCAATGAGTTTGACTTAAAAATCTACACAGTTGAATCCTGATAGCAATATCACAAGGTTACAGGATCTCCGGCTAGTATATACTTTAGAATAGATTATCAAAGTCTTTAACAATTTATAACTTTTTTTAAGATCTATTTTTTTCCATTGAATTTTGATCATTAGGTTTATTATTTTGTCTAGTTGTGTTTTCTCAAATAAAGTACTTAAATTGCCCACTTCTAAAATATCTACATTGTCATTGTATGTTGGGTAATTCCATTCTTCCTTAGGTATCATCAATCTATCTATTTCGTGTCTGAAATTATGAGAACTAATTCTCAGTTGAGCTATTAGTATTTTTGCTCACCATTTAATATTTGCTCCTGTGTATGCTTATTTTCTTATAGTCTCCCATGGGATTAAATTCTTTGAAATAGAAGATTTTTTTAACACCCATTTTATTTTGACCATATGATACTCTTGAATATTTCCCTCACAAACTATTTTATTTATTCAAATGTATTTAAACACTCTTGTATATTAACGTCCCATGTTTTCATCCATTTGTTGTTTTTCTTTATCCACGTGTTCTTTCTTCCATCTAGCCTTTCCTCCACATTCATCTTAAGCCAATGATGTTTTTCCATATTTTGAGTTTCTTTAGGTAAGTTAACAGTCGGACCATCTTCGAAGCTTCTAAATAGAAGGTACCTATTTTCACAATCAGATCTTATATGGAACAGTGTAAAAAAAAATTGAGACTACTGATGTTTAGATGTTTTTGAATTCTTTCTACTAGCCTTCATTTCTGGTTTGGCATGTTTCTGCCACATATTTCACATCTGCAGAGGATCACTGAGGTGACCACCAAACCAAAAAGCATTTTCTTAGTTTTCCAACCCCATAACTCTACATTCCTACATCTATTTTATAAGGAATATAGTGTTTTTCAGCCTCCTTGAATTATTTTTTCTCTACAAATTTCCAATCGAATGTGTTGTAAAAATCAGTCCCAAGACATTTGTACTCATTCACCATTTCTAAATGACCACCTTTAAAAAGAAAAGTGTTGCGTCTTCATTTTTCTTTTCAAAGAGAAGATCACTTTGGTTTTGCTAGTGTTCACTAACATCCCAACCTCATGACAAAAGGTTTCAAGAACCTTCAAGTGTTCCCTCAGTCTATGAGCCATTTTAGAAATTAAAATGAGAGCATTTGCATACATAAGTAACTTTATTACATATTTAGCTAGTTGAACTCTCTCATCATTAGTCGTGTTTAGCTATTATTGTAACTTATCAATATATAGCCCAAGTAGAGTTGGCGAGAGAGCACACCCTTGTTTGACACCAATATTACTACCAAATCACTATGACATCCCATATATGGTTCTGATTTTAGGCTTGACCTACTCATAAAGTCTATGAACCACAACTCTAAGTTTATTAGGTTTTTTTATTTCTTCCATTCTATCCCAAAGTGTATTGTGTGGTGTCATGTCAAAGGATTTTCTAAAGCCTACAAAAAAACAAAAGGCTTCACCACCTTTTGTATTTCATATTTTTCAACCAAGAACCTAAGGGTAATACCATGGTCAATAGTGGAATATTTTGGTCTAAAACCAACCTACATGTTAGCTCTTTTACCCTCTATTTTTGTCTACCTATTGATTTTGTGTTCAACCATGCTTCCAAAAAGTTTTCCAAGGAGGTAGTTAACCATAATATTGTGGAAATTTGATGTATTATTTATTGCACACTTTTGTGGAGAGGAATCACAACACTGGTCGTCCAATTTTCTAGAAAACCCTCTTCAGTGAAATTGTTGAAGATATGATTGATATGAGGTGCAAGGACATAAATATCTTGATCTTTTCTACCTATCATCCTCTTTATGCCTTGAATGATATCTTTAATGGTAAAAACTCAGTCGTAGCATTGATTACTGGGGGCCTATGCTTATCTTATCATGTTCATATAACATCTTTGCATGTCGAAGCCACTGAAGCCTTGTGATGCTATTCTCTATTTTCTTCCTCTTTTGTTTCAATTCCTTCCAATTTTTTTATGGATTTTATTTTCCAAGAGAAATCAGCTCCATCCTCCTTATGTCCACATATTTTTCTTTTTTATAACTTAGCATCTTTTCATATTTTTTCATGTTTTCCTTACTCTTTCCTCCTCTCAGATTTCTTTTTGCTAACTATAATTGGGGTAATCTGGTATCATAAGCTTGCAATAACAATAAGATCTTAACCATGACTAAATCATTAATAGTAATTAATATCCCAATATCAAAAGAAGAAGCAAATAAACAACATGCATAATCATTCAAGCATAATGAAATCTATTAAAAAACACATGAATATGCAAATCAAAAGTCTTTTGTCATTGTTCTCCTTCTCTATGCAATGTTGGGCTCTCAGGAATTGAGCTCAAAGTGTGTCAACATAAGAATTCAACGCAATTGTGGTATCCAAAATATGAGAAAATGCTCTCATTATATAAATTTTGAGAAAAGGCTCTCATTATGTAAAGTTTTAAAGGTTCCATTTACAAATAATTATAAGTCTTTTTAGAGATTCCAATCATGTCCTGAAAAAATACCAAAAACAACAAAAAAGTCCTTCAAAACAATAAAAACATAAAAAAAAGTGCTTCAAAAAACAAAAACATCAAAAAATCCTTCAAAACAACAAAAACATTGAAAAATCCTTCAAAACGACAAAAACATCAAAAAACATTCTGAGAAAATAGCAAAAAACATTGTAAAAAGTCCTGAAAATATTATCCAAGACAACAAAAAAATTTGAAAAACTGAGAAAAATATGCAATAAATCTCCTTTGAATGTAAACCAAATCTTTTGCATTTCAACATGCATTGAATGATGTCATACAACAAGTTTGAGCTTTAGCGTAACCAAGTCAAAACTGTCAAACTAGTCAATAGGTCCTCAGTCAAATGACCAAACTGTCTTATCTATCAACCAAGTCTCATAGCCAAGTCTTTTGCCAAAAATCATGTCATCTTAGAAAAGGGAGGGAATGCTCAAAACTAGATAGGTCAGTCTTATATAGGGTACCTTACTCTTGAAACTAGACAACATCAGAAAAATGTCAAAATTTAATGTCCAAACTACTACAAAAACATAGACACATAATCAATATGATTGTAACTTGTTGAGTCAAGTTGGTCTTATTGTGTCTTAATTTTCACAATTCATGTTCTTGTGCATCTTTGGAACATCCACTAGTGATTAGAGATGTCATGATGGTTCATGACTTATTTTTCTTTGTCTGTTATCTATGGAATGTTTTCCATGAAGTCTTAAAAGAGCATTTTGGGTGTCTGTGATAAGAGCCTTCACATCCGCATACACCATCTAATTGAAAACACATTGAACTAGATGGTTTGGTTGTGATTCACTACACATACCTTGACTCTTAATGCTCGACCTAGATGGATTGGCCCACATTCCTTGTCTGTTCAAAGTACATGTTTTAATGCAAGAGGATAATCATACCAAGATCATTCATATCTTGGTAAGATGGTATCCATTTTCGCTATAGTAAAGTGGCTCAATGATGAAATAAATTTCTCATATAAGTTCAAATTCAAGCATGGTTAATAGAATTTAAGGTTCTAATCAAGATTCATCCTCATTCTCTCCTATCCTAAAATTCTATCAATCAATTTTAACATTATATTAGTCAATCAATCAATCTATCAAAATGGTCAAATTAGTTTTCAAATCAGTTAAATCAATCAGTCAATCATTCCATCATCATTTGTCTTATACAAGGTATGTCTTTCCTAAAATTAGACATTATCATTTGTCTTATACATGATGTATCTTTCTTGAAACTAGACATTGTTGCTTTTCTTATATAGGGTATGTCTTCCCTAAAACCAGACATTGTTACCTAAAATCAAACGTGATTCTTATCAACAATCTCTATGTCCAATGTCAATCAAATAGTCATCATCTACTAATGTTCTTTACTTCTTACTAACTATTCTTCTCTTTCATCATTTCATCTAACATTCATCATCTTCTTTCAAGAGATCATTCATGTCTTTCTTGCATAAACAATCTCTCGAGGGGGCATCATTTACCTCACCATCACATTGTTCCCATTGGTGCATAATTTTTATTATTCTTTGAAACAATGTCTAAAAATGCATTGTGTCAAAGAGGGGCAAAATATAGACACTTAAAAATGTAATCACCTTAAAATGGTCAACAAAACCATAAGCCCCTAATCTCCTTTGTTCATCAAGAGAGCCCTAATCTTGATTAAATTTCCTAAGTCCTAATCTAAGGCAATTCAACTTAACAATATGATTTGACCTATACTTAGGTCACATTCAACCATCACACTTAATCTTATTTAATTGATTAATTCCTAAATCCTAATGCTGTTGATAATTAAATCAACCTTATACTATTTATTTATTTAATATCTTGCGATGTTGATTAAATAAATAAGAATTGTCAATTAATCACTAAAAGGAATTAAATAAATTATGTCATCGGATTTTGGAGAAAAATGAATTAAATCTCTTAATTATTCCAAAAATGCATTTATGGAGTCATCATTCAATTAACTGAACACGATTTTGGAGATAATTCAGTTAACTGGGAAACCACCTATGTTAACTCATCTGTCAATTTAGCAACTTTAGTTCATCCTTAGAAGTTTCTGAAATAACTAACCAAACCAATTCAGTTAACTAATTCTCTCAACCAATCGAATCAGTTACACATGGATTGTGCTAGTCTGGAACAAATCTCAATCATCCATCTTTGGGTAATCTCGTCTGTCCATTCTCGAGAGGATTCCTATATAACCAGGCCTCCATTCTCACAAAGGATCAAATATTTTTGCTAAGTAGTTTAACATTGTTAGTTTTCTCATTATTATTTATACATTGTATTGTTGCTAGTTAGCTTAATTGCATAATTAGTTTATTTTGATTACATCATTGTTGTATCTATCAAATCTAGGAACACTTCATTTCATTTAATATGGATTAACTCTTAGCTAACTGGATGAACATTTCATTTTCATGTTTGACGCAAGGAAGGATGTGAAGAGGGTCCAAAGGCACACCCAAATCACCAACCTCCTTGCAAAGACAACACACGGAAGCAAAACACCAAAAGGGAGAGAGAATGTAGAGACTTCATTTATTATTCATCAATAACTTTATACATGTCAGTTGTAAGGCCTTCTTGGTTATGAACAAATACAATCATAACCTAATTACAATAGTCCTCATGTATGCGAGGATTCAAATTTCAAATCTGATCTCTTCTATATATACTAACTGCCTAAGAACTACAACATACTACTTTATTTATACAAGAAGCCACCGAAACAAGTCGGCCTTCAAATCCAACATTGAAGAAGGGAACAACCAAATCTAGGTCCACATGCTTCCCAATTATCGATGCCATTATTAACTCTGTGACCAAAATTAAATGCATGATTCAGCCTCAACATAAATCCAAAATAAACCATTCTATGAGCAAGATTACCAAGAAACAAAAAATCAACTTTGTGACCAACTAAACCAACTTGGTGAACATTCGAGCCAACTCGGAGAAATAAGGAACCAAGCAGCAATCGAGCCCTGTCGGTGGAAACAAGAATACATCACTGAGAGCCCAAAAGTAGCTACCAAGCACAACTAACAAATCTAACTTATTTTTGGTGATACATGATTGCCAAGAACCTGAGATGTTCATGCATTAGACACCTGGGGTTATTTTGAGATGATTATCTAAATCATGCAGCAAGTACAACCTGAGATGAATCAAACTCAGTTTGTGTAATCCACGAACTATCTTCAATTGGTTTTTTCTTCCACTTTACTAGATATTCCATGTACTCTTTTCCTCTTATGCTTCTACCAACTCTTTGTTCCAAAACCTACTCAACTTCTTTTTTCTTCTTCTTAGGATAATCATTTGGTACTGTCATTTCTTTATCGGATTCATGATACTCATATAAGTATGCAATGTTGAATATAGGTGATATATCCATGTCATTAGGTAACTCAATCTCATAGGCATTTTCACTATCAAACTTCCTCAATATCTTGCAGGGACCAAATTTCTTCATCTTTAATTTTCCATAGGTTCCAACATGAAATATGCCTTTATTCAAATGAACCATTACTTCATCATCAACTACAAAAGTATTGTCTTCTTGATCTATCTTCTCTATCCTTGTATTTTTTATTACTATGTTCTAACTTATGCTTCACTTCCTCATGCAATGTCTTCATGAACTCAAAAAATTATTCTCCTTCAACACTTCTCTTTTCTTCACCAGCAATGTTCTTCAAATCTAATATACCTCTCAGATGTGTGCCATCAACAATCTCAAAAGGTGTTTTTACGGTACTCCTATTCATTGAATTATTGTATGCAAATTCTTCTTGTGCCAACATAAAATCCCAATTACTTAGTTTATCTCCAGCTAAGCATCTCAACAGATTACCCAAACTTCTATTTACAACTTCAGTTTGCCCATCAGTCTATGGGTCAAATGTAGAACTATACCTCAACTTAGTTTCCAAATTTTTCAATAGAGTCTTCCAAAAGTAACCAAGAAACTTATTGTCTTAGTTAGAGATGATACTCCTCGGTAATCCATGCAATCTGACAATTTCCTTAAAGAAAAGATTTGCTACATGCACTACATCTGATGTTTTTCTATAGGGTATGAAATGTGCCATTTTAGAAAATCTATCCACAACAACAAATATAGAATCATTACCTATTACTGTCTGCGGTAAGCCAAGAACAAAATCCATACTCATATCAATCCAAGGTTTCTCAAGAACAAAAATTGGTGTATACAATCCAGTATTCTGACTTACTCCCTTTGCAACTTGACAAACTCCACAACTTTTCACAAATTTCTGAACATCTTTATACAACTATGGCCAAAAGTATCTCTCCTTAAGAAAATTCAATATTTTATCAATGCAAAAATGTCCATCCAAACCACTATTATCTTTCTCCTTTATCAAATTAGTTCCCATTGATCCTCTCGGTATACACAACTGAATGCCTTTAAATAACATACCTTCTTGAATGAAATAGTCTTCCCATTTTGTACTCGGTTGATCTTGAATAGGTTCTCTGCACTTTCTCCATGACTCAGAAAAATTAGGTTCAGTTTCATACAAATCTTTCATGTCATCAAAACCAAGAACTTCAATTCTCATTTTAGTCATCAAAGTTCTTCTTCTACTCAATGCATCAACCACTGAGTTAGTGACTTCACTCTTATGTTTTATCATAAATGTATAACTGCAAATATTCAACCCATTTCATATGTCTTTGATTCAACTTATTCTGACTACCCAAATATTGTAAACCTTTATGATCAGTATACAACATAAATTTACTCGGTATCAAATAATGTCTCCATTTCTTTAGGGCTTGAACAATAGCATAAAACTCTTGATCATACACAAAATATTCCATTTTTGCATCATTCAAATTTTCACTAAAGAAAGCAATAGGTTTACCTTCTTGACTCAAAAAAACTCCTATTGCACTACCACTTGCATCACATTTCACTTGAAATACTTTATTGAAATCAAGTAAAACTAACACAGACAATTCAACAACTTTCTACTTTAAAGTCTCAAAACTTTTATTAGCTTCATGTGTCCACTTGAATTCTCTTGTGTCTCCTCTCATAGTCTTAGTCATAGCATTACAAATTGAACCAAAAATTCTAATGAACTTTCAGTAAAAACTTGCTAAACCATGAAATGATCTTACCTCACTATCATTTTCAGTTATAGGCAAATTCAAAATAGCTTCAACCTTATCACAGTCCATTTTCAAATCATCAGTTGAAATCCCAAATCCCAAATATACAATCTCTTCTTTCATGAAGGAACACTTTTTCAAATTAATCAACAACTTTTCTTCTTTCAATATTTGCAATACCTGTTCAATGTGAAACAAATGTTCTTCTCTAGTCTTACTGACTATCAAAATGTCATCTAGGTATACAATCACAAATTTACCTAAGAATTCCTTCAAAACCTCATTCATCAATCTCATAAAAGTACTTGGTGCATTAGTTAAACCAAAAGGCATAACAAACCACTCATACAAACCTTCTCTTGTCTTGAAAGAAGTCTTCCATTCATCACCTTCTTTGATTATGATCTGATGATATCCACTCTTCAAGTCAATTTTGGTAAAATATTTTTCTCCACTCAAGCTATCCATTATGTCATCCATTCTCGGTATAAGAAACTGATATTTCACTTTTATCTTGTTGATTACTCTAGAATCAATACACATTCGCCACTCTCCATTCTTCTTAGGTGCCAATATAGGTGGTACTACACATGGACTCAAACTTTCTCAAATCAAACCTTTTTGCAATAACTCTTGGATTTGTTAGTTAAGTTCCTGATTCTCAGCAGGTATCAACCAATGTGGTGCCTTGTTCGGTAAACTAGCTCCAGGAATCAAATCCATACAATGGTCAATGCTTCTCTTCAGTGGTAAACCATTAGGTACATTATAAAAAATGATCTCTTTGTACTCAGTGAGTATCTTATCAACCTCTTCAGGGATACTATCCACTATTTTATCACTCAGTTTGTTAGGAATCATAGAAAAACATACATCATTCTTCTTTAAATCCTTAACAAACTTTCTTCCTTCCATCAAACAAACTTTCACAGATGTACAAACATTACCAATAGATTCTTCAATCAAAGGTAACAAGATTTTTCTTCTCCCATCAACCCAAATAGTATATTTATGTAATCTTCCATCATATATAATATGTCTATCATATTGCCAAGGTCTACCCAACAAAATATGACAACAATCCATAGGCATGATATCACCCTATACTTTGTCATAGTACTTGCCAATTTTCAAATTCACATAACATTGTTCACTTACCGATAGTGTATGCTCATCCTTGATCCATGAAATTTGATAAGGCTTCGAGTGTTTCAACCTTTCCAACTACAGATTTGCAACCATTTCCTCATATTCCAAATTCTCCAAGCTTCCATTGTCAATTATTACCTTCCACACTTTATCATTAACTTTGCATCTAGTCTTGAACAAACTTTTCCTTACTGGATCTTCCTTATTACTTTCACTCCATAGTGCTCTTCTGACCATCAAGTTATTTTCCTTCTTTGGTTGATTCGGTGAGTCTTCTTGCACCAAATAATTTCTACTACTACCAAACTTATTGCTTGTATGTGTACACTCAGATGACCTATGTCCTTCACCTCCACAATTGTAAAAAGTTCCTCAGAATCCACCTCTAGTATAGCCACCTCGGTAGTTACTACTTCTTCCTCTAGAAGAACTTTCACCTTTCCACTTGGTCTTTCCTTTATCCTAATTTTTTTTGTCTTGATCATATCTATTATTTTCACCATAAGATCTACCTCTTCCCCTAGGGAATCTACCACCTCTTCCTCTTTGTCTTTTCTCATATCTTTTGTTCTATTTCTCCTAAGCTTTCAGGGAAAACTGATAAGCTTTTTCAATACTTTCCAACTTGACCAAACTGATTTCCTCTTGAATAGAAACTCTTAACCCATTCAAGTATCTAGAAATTCTTTCCACCTAATCCTTAATATGTCCAGATCTGATGTCTATTCTATAGAATTCCTTAGTATAGTCTTTTACCGAGCTATCTTTTTGCCTCAAACTTTGCATTTGCCTAACTAGGATAATTTGATAATCACAAGGTAGAAACTTTCCTTTAAACTTATTCACCATCTTATTCTATACCTTGATTTGTTCTTTACCTTTCCTCTTTTTGTCCAATTGCAGATGCTCCTTGATCAGGATTAAATTAGAAAAATACTGAAATCTATTTTTTTTCAAAATTTTATATGTTTTAGTAAATTGCAATTTTGAGGGTCTTCGGTGCATTTTTGGGCTTGGATGATGTGCGTTTCTAAAATTTGCCTCTAGATCTTTTGAATACCTTTCCAACACATCAAACGGTTTGCAATTCGGAGCTAGGATGAGAAAGTTATGCCTTCTCCAAGTATACCTAAATTTTATATATAGTTTTTTGATAAATTTTGATAGTTTTAATAGTTTATTTGTAATAAACATTATGATGACTCTTCATTTTGATTCCAAGGGATTTGTGTGACCCTTGGGATCCATCCGAACTGTATAAACTCCAATTTTGAATAGAATGGAGACACTTTTTGGCTTGCAATCTTGTTGTTAGTCTTTTCAGTTTTTATGTCCAATTTCACAATACTGCAGGTTTCACACCAGGTATTGTAATCTGATTCATAATTTAGATCAGTGGTATCAAAGAGGGAATGCTCCTTTATGCCAATTCACACAAGGTCTTCCTACCAAAGATTAGGATTGGATACACAAGATTTGTCAAAATATCCACCTTTGAGATGCACGAAATCAAAGATGTTGGACGATGCTATTAAATAGTTGATAGAGGAAGCCTTAAATAAGCAATGAGAGGAGATGATGAGTCAATTTTCAGACCTTTTATAGAATTAAAAACCCTCTGGATCAGGAACACCATTTCATGGAAGTACCCCTTTCAAGGTGCGGGTCAATTTTGACATCTCGAATTTTGAAGGAAAAATTGATTCTGAAGCTGTTGATAATTGGTTATCAAAGTTGGATAGATACTTTTCTATAAATGATTTCTTAGATGCTGAAAAAATAACATTTTCTCTCCTAAAAGCTGAAACCCATGTGAAATTAGCATGGGAAACCAAAGTAGTAAATAAAGAATGAGAATTAACTGTTGAAGATAGTTTTGGATTATCTCTTGATAAGAAGCCCACATGGGGAGAATTTGTGGAATACATAAAAGAAGCTTACCTTCCTGAGGATGTATATGAACAAAAATATATAGAATGGCAGCTACTTCGACAAAAGAGGGATCAGTCTGTGCAAGATTACACCAATACATTCCATTCACTTTCAGCAAAACTTGGTATTGAGGATTCAGAGAAGCATCAAATTTTGAAATATCGGAGTGGACTTCACAGGTATATTCAAATAGAGATGGAATTTTTGAATATTGAGACATTGGCAACTGCCTATAAATATGCTACAAAAATTGAAGAGAAATTCAAGCAGAAAGGAAAGAGGGACTACTTTTCAAATAATAAGCCAAGGATTGAAGGTGGCAATAAATTTGTAGGAAAACAGGTGACCAAGGAACCTCATTCAAATTCACCGAAGAAAACATGGTGGGCTACTAAAAAGACACAAACAAATACAGGCATGTGGTGTGAGATGCATAAGTCCCCAACCCATAATACAAAGGATTGTCAAAGTATTAAAAATTTGATGATAGAAATAGGAGGAGAGGATGCTGAACCTGAATCATCACCAATAGATAACTCTGAGAAATAGGAGAATGATTCCATCATAGAAGCAAACCCATATGTTGTAGCTGGAACTGCTAAAGTATTGCCTCGTGAAGATGAAGAGAGACTTTTTCATTCACAGATGTGGGTTGATGGAAAGCCTCTACATTTTATTGTTGACAGTGGGAGTCAAAAGAATTTGATCTCTAGGGAGACAGTCAAAAGATTAAATTTGAAAGTGACAAGACACCCACAACCATACTCTATGGGATGGGTAAATGAGGGATGAGATATTCAAATAAATCAACAATGTCATCTACCATATTCAATCAAGCCTTTCAAGGATGAAGTGATATGTGATATAGCACCATTGGATGTATGTGATGTCTTGCTAGGGAAACCATACATGTATCAGAGGCATGGGGTGTATGAGTCCAGGCCATGTAGTGTTACAATCAAGCTTGGTGGGAAGAGATATCGAATACTGGAGGTATGTCCAACACAAACTGCTTCTTTAATTACTGCTAAACAATGTAAATACTTGATTGCTCAAACTGGAGCTTTTGTTCTACTCATGATTCACCTTGAACAAACAAAGTCAATTGTTCTTAATACACATGCTAAGGTAGCCATTATAGAAAATCAACAAAATCAGATGGATAGAATTTTGAAGGAATATCATACTGTGTTTAAACCACCCATGGGAGTACCAACACACTGTCAAGTCAGGCACTCTATTGATTTAATCCCAGGCACACCACTACCACATGAGCCAATATATAGGAGGTCGGTTTTGGAAAATGATGAGATTAAGAGACAAATCCAAGAGTTGATTCAGAAAGGACACATTCGTCCAAGTGCTTCACCTTGTGGTAGTCCAATTGTCCTTGCTAAAAAGAAAGATGGGACATGGAGACTTTGTATTGATTATAGGGCATTGAAGAAAATCTCTGTTAAGAACAGATATCCAATCCCTCGAATTGATGATTTGTTGGACCAACTTACGGGGGCTAATTTCTTTACAAAAATTGACTTAAAGTCTGGATACCACCAAGTACCAATTGATCCAGTAGATGTGTGGAAGACTACATTTAAATCTAAGGAAGGTTTGTTTGAATGGTTGGTCATGCCTTTTGGCCTAACAAATGCCCCAGCCACATTTATGAGGTTGATGAATGATGTGCTTAGACCATTCATTGATTCTTTTGTGGTTGTTTATTTGGATGACATACTTGTCTTTAGCAAAACTTGGTCTGAGCATTTGCAGCATGTTGAACAAGTGCTTTCAACTCTGCCAAAACACAAACTTTATGCCAACATTGAGAAGTGTTCTTTTGGTATGCAGAGTATTCAATACTTAGGGTATATCATTGATACTGAGGGTGTTCATGTTGATCCAACAAAGATTCAAGTAATCAAAGATTGGCCATCCCCTAAAAATTTCACAGAGCTTCGCAGCTTCTTGGGCTTAGCCAACTTCTATCGCAGATTTGTGTTTGGTTTCTCACATATATCATAACCTCTCTATCAATCACTAAGGGGTGGAGCTCAAGCAACATTTCAGTGGACAGAGGCAAAGCAACGAGCATTTGAGGAGTTAAAGAAAAGATTATGTTTAGCACTAGTATTGGTCCTCCCAGATCTACACCAATCATTTGAGATAGAAATTGATGCATCTGATTATGCTGTTGGTGCAGTACTCATGCAAAATGGGCATCCTGTTGCCTATCATAGTGAAACTTTTTTTGATATAGTACGTAGGTACCCCACCTATGATAAGGAGTTGTATGCCATTGTTCATGCCTGCAAACAATGGAAACATTATATACTGGGAAAGGAAACTATCATACATATAGACCATAAACCACTTCAATTCTTGCAAACACAAGGGAAGCTATAGAATGATAGACATCAATGGTGGTCAGCCTATCTACAAAAATTTCACCTCAACATTTGTCATAAAAAAGGAAGTAGTAATAAGGTGGCAGATTGTTTGAGTAGGCCTCCAATTGCAGGTTTGAGAATAGTGTTGGATTCATGTGGTCATCAATCATCCACTTGGGAACAACTATATGGTACTGACCCTGATTTTGCTAACATCTATAGTAATTTGGTAAAAGGAAAGATTGTCTCTGATTTTCACTTGTAGGATGGGTTGCTTTGCCATAATGGTCACATATGTGTACCCACCAAGGAACGAAAGAAAATGATATGGGAAGCTCACTATAGTCGTGTTGCAGGGCATTTTGGTATTAGTAAGACTACTGCTATCCTTCAAAAGTATTTCTATTGGTCAAAAATGAAGCAAGATATCATTTCACATATACAAGCTTGTGCAGCCTATGCAATTGCAAAGCCAGCAAATCATAAGTTGGGTCTATAGTTACCATTACCTATTCCTGATAAGCCATGGCAGTCTATTTCAATGGATTTTATGTCTAGGCTTCCCACTACCAGGTGGGGGCATGATTGTGTATATGTTGTGGTAGATAGGTTTTCTAAAATGGCTATCATGGTGGCATGTAAAAAGATGATTTCTGCAGAAGATATTGCCAAGCTATTTTTTGAACATGTTTGGATTCATTTTGGTTTGCCAAAAACCATTATTTCTGATAGGGATAGCAGGTTCATTAGCAAATTTTGGTCTGCATTATGGGCTAAAATGGACACCAAGTTGACAAAGTCCACAGCATTCCATCCCCAAACAGATGGGAAGATAGAAGTGGTGAATCAAATGGTTATTCATATTTTACGAATGTATCATTCAAAACATCCTCGCACATGGGATGAAAGTTTACTCTATGTGCAACACAGCTACAATTGTGCAATCCATAGTACTATAGGGCACGGTCCATTTGAGGTTTCTCTTGGGTATCAGCCATTGGCACCTATGGATGTAGCAATACCATCTCTACAATCTAATAGTCCATTGAATGGTGACAAGGAGGTAGATAAAGCAAAAAAATTCATTGATAACATTAGACACCTACAGCAACAAGTTTATGAGATCTTGGAGCAGAGCAATCAGAAGTATAAGGAAAGGCATGATAAACATAGAACTCCTCATCAGTTTCAAATTGGTGACATGGTATGGTTACATCTTCAGAAAGAGCGCTTGCACAGACCAAATAGGAAGCTTCATCCTCTTCATTATGGACCATACACTATTGTGAAACAAGTTGGTGAGAATGCTTTTGAACTTAATTTGCCATCTTTTTTGGGACTACATCCAGTTTTCAATGTGGAATTGTTGAGACCCTATTTTCCTCCTTTATTGGACATTTCTCTAGCTACTGAACACATTCAAGCTACAGAGTTAAATCCATCTACTACTGCTCCAATCCAGTGTGACCATGTTACTGAAGCCATTTTAAAAACTTTGAGAAATTGGAACATTCCTCTGTATCGGGTGGTTCAAGCTAGTCAACAGTCTCATCAAGACAAGTGGTTTACTAAGGAACAAATTGAAGAACAATTTCCTCATCTGTTGCAATAGATTAGTGCAATGGGGCCCATTGCCTCTTAAGGGGGGAGGAATGATCAGGATTAAATTAGAAAAATACTGACATCTATTTTTTTTCAAAATTTTATATGTTTTAGTAAATTGCAATTTTGAGGGTCTTCAGTGCATTTCTGGGCTTGGATGATGTGCAGACGCCTCTAGATCTTTTGAATACCTTTCCAACGCATCAAACGGTTTTCAATTCAGAGCTAGGATGAGAAAGTTATGCCTTCTCCAAGTAGACCTAAATTTTATATATAGTTTTTTGATAAATTTTGATAGTTTTAATAGTTTATTTGTAATAAACATTATGATGACTCTTCATTTTGATTCCAAGGGATTTGTGTGACCCTTGGGATCCATCTAAACTGTATAAACTCCAATTTTGAATAGAATGGAGACACTTTTTGGCTTGCAATCTTGTTGTTAGTCTTTTCAATTTTTATGTCCAATTTCACAATACTGCAAGTTTCACACCAGGTATTGTAATCTGATTCATAATTCAGATCACTCCCACCATAAGGATGCATGATTTTTTAACTTTGTACTCACAATTTTCACCTTCTTTTCCTCGGGGACATTTTCATATTTAAAATACTTCTCCATATTGGTTATCCAATCCATCAACTCATCCAAATCTAGCCTACCACTATATTCAGGAGGATTGAAATGTGGTGTAGACTTCAAGTTTTTCAATGCCTTCAAAAGTCTTTCTTCACCTTGATCCATCATAGGTGCAGGTTCTTCTTCACCTTGTTCATCTTTGGCTTCTTCATCACTAACATCCTCAAGATGTCTTCCTCAGTGTTGGGTTGTCTCGACAACTTCTAACCTAGCAACAATTTGTCTTAGCATATCAGCTAAGCCTTGATCTACACCTTGCCTCCCATAAACCATCTTGAAACCCTCTATAATTGCAAGTCAAATTGTAATCTACCACCCCACAACAAATACCAACTAGGGCTTACAAGAAGGAATCCTTGACCAAAGACCTAAATTCGTAAATCTAGGTCAAGATCTAACCTTGCTCTAATACCACCTGATGCAAGGAAGGATGTGAAGAGGGGCCAAAGACACACCCAAATCACCAACCTCCTTATAGAGATAACACATGGAAGAAAACAACTAGAAGGGAGTGAGAATGCAGAGACTTCATTTATTCATCAATAACTTTATACATGTCAGGTTGTAAGGCCTTCCTAGTTATGACCAAATACAATCAGAACCCAATTACAACAGTCCTCATGTATGCAAGGATTCAACTTCTAGATCCCATCTCTTCTATATATACTAACTGCCAAGAACTACAACATATTAATTTATTTATACAAGAATCTATCAAAACAAGTCAGCCTTCATATCCCACATTGGAGAAGGGAATGACCAGATCTAGGTCCACATGCTTCCCAATGATCAATGCCATTATTAACTCCACGACCAAAATTAAATGCAGGAGTCAGCCTCAAAAGAAATCCAAAATAAACCACTCGGTGAGAAAGATTAATGAGCAATATAAAATCAACTCAATGACCAACCAAACCAACTTGGTGAACATTCGATCCAACTCAGCAAAAGAAGGAACTAAGCAGCAACTGAGCCTTGTTGGCGGAAAAAGGAATACATCACCGAGAGCCCAAAAGTAGCTACCAAGAAAAACTAACAACTCTAACTTATTTTTGGTGATACATGATTGCCAAGAACCTAAAATTCTCCTGCATCAATGTTATCTTAAAATCCTTCATTTAGATTACGTCTATAGTCACTGGCTTTTGCAATGACCGGAGAGAAAAACTCATACTCGTGTCTACTAGAAGGAAATGAGTTGCCTTGGTTAATTTTGGTTATAGATTATTCCATTCTCGTTGTTTAGATCAATCATTTAAAGACTCATTGAAGTGTAGTGTTAGTTAGCAACCACTTTTCACACTCACATTTCTGGTGCCCACCGTGGGGCATAAAATCAATTTCTATCTTGACAACTACATTTTTTTTGTAATTTCTTGATATTATGTCTGTACTTTGGCCTTATTTTCTTGTATGAGAATTTTGATAGGACATTACGAGTGAGGATAGAACCTTGTATTAGAATGCATAGATTCTTGCACTAGGCTCTATAGATTCTCATACGAGAATCTACCCTAGTTTTTATTGAAAACAACAAACAATTCTCTATTCTTCTGATTTCTATAATTGGTTTTTCTAACTTTGACAAATTGGTTCTCTTTTATGTTTATGTGGTTTTTGGCAGCCTAACAAATTTATGCAAGATGTTTTGGAGAAGACATTATCTAGACTTTGTTTTATGCAAGACATGTGCCCAAGATGGAAGCAAAAAGACTACTGATGTATTTTGTGCAGGTTGCATGTGAGTGTAACAACTAAATATTTTGTTTGCATTAATGATTTTTCTTAGGAACCTCACATGCAAGACATCTTTAAAAGAACTCTATTTGGTGTGTTTAGTAATGGTAAAAAAGTAGGAGATTATGCTCTTTTCCCCTTGAGGGAGAATTAGAAATCCAAACCCTCATAGCTCTTCTTTTTTTCATTCTTGCATTCTTTTAGATGGTCATGTCCAAGTGGGAAAAAGTACTCACCCTTGGAAAATGACCCACGTGAGCATGAGCTGTAAGAAACATGACTCCAACTCATGTTAAATAAATTGCTTCCTTGAGGCCAAAGCCTCAGAAGTCAGATTTCATTTGAGCTTATACTCGTCTCTCGCCTGACCACATAATAGGGCCTTAGGGTCTCAATCACATTTACATGACTATTGGTGCAAGGGTACTTTGTGGGGCTATAGGCCTAAATCACACTTGCACGGACAAAAAGAATGTATTCAAATGGAAACCCTTACTAGACTCCATAGATTAGCAACATATCCAGTTCACCCCCAAAAGTGGGATAATCCAAATGCAAGGGAGATAGTAACTCCCCCAAGACATTCATCATATCGTGCCCCCATTAGTATCTAGAGTCAAATAATGTGACATCATTATACCCATTGCATGGTTAGTGGTGTTTGTATTCCAATTAGCTAAGAGGAGAGACCCCTTTCATTTGAAGAAAATCCTCTTTTTGTAAAACCACTAGAAACTTCCTGGAGATCAACCCATCACTGAGATAAATATGCTGACCCAAACATGTCTGGAAAAGGAAAAGGGCATAAGGATTTTAGACATACACATCATAGTGTTAGTGCTCATGCTACAAATAGCAAGGATTCCTCAAGAAAATCTTAAACCGATGAGGCTAGTATCGCTAGATGTAAAGCTAACAAATACTTCCTCAAAATGATGAAAACCATCATGGCTTGGGAGAAAGAGAAATACTTTCTCGAATTAGGAAAAATAGAGCATAACTTCCTCCTCAATACAAAGCTGAAGATGTCATTGCTAAAGAGGAAGAAACTCCTTTCACCCTAGTAACCAAACAATTACAAGCCTTGCATATAGAGTTGCAAGAGGTCAAGAAGAACCAAGAGAATCTAACCATGAAATATTCCATAGACTCCATTGTTCATTCCCTTTTGATAAGGACTTGTATTTGCCTCCATTCTCACGTGGAGTTGAGATCCCAAAATTTGACAAGTACCTTGTAAATTTTGATCGATAGGATCACGTTCAAGAATTTTTTGCCCTGTGTATGGAGTTTATGCATGAAAAGATATATCTCATGCATCTCTTCCCCCAAATTATAGGTGGTCAGGCTATCAAGTGGTTTTCAAAGTTACCCATTGGAATCAAAACTTATGATGAACTTATCAAGTGATTTTTGCAACAATATTCTTACAACATCCAACATCCCGTGACTGACTAATTTGTGTAATACCAAGCAACAAACAAGAGAACCTTTTCTAACATTTCTCTAGTGAAGGAGGAAAGTTTTTTCTCAATATCCATGCCTCATACTTGAATTGGAGAAGATGGATATATTCACTAGTGCGTTGATCCCTGAGTTGAGTCTCCCCATCTAATTGCAAGACCCAGATACCTTTTCCAAGTTAGTGAATAATGCACTAAAAATAGAATGTGTTCTTGTTAGAAAGGGTGAAATCTCCCTTTACAAAAAAAGAAAATATAATTCTAGTTCCAAAGACAAGAGCAAGTATTGGAACAAGAATAAAAATGTGGTAAATGATGGGGTGGCTAACCATGTTTCTCCCCAACCAAAACCAAAAATCTTCAACTTGACAAGTGGCACCAAGGCCCTAAAATTTGTGGAGACTACCACTAAGGCCCCTTCAAAAGGGACAAGTAATCTTCTGAAAGAGAAACCCTAGGTTAAACATAATCTTAACTTCACTCCTCTAGGTGAGTCATATTAATCAACACTCAAGACTCTTCTGGAAAATCATTGATCGTGTTGCCAGATAATTCCAAACCATATGAACCTTAAGTAAAACTAAAATGGTAGAATAATAATGATTATTGTGAATTTCATAGAAATAAGGGACATAAGATTGAGAATTGCATGTGACTCAAGCATGAGATCCAAGATCTCATTGACAATGAGGTGATCGTGGTTGACAATCACACTTCAAATACTGATCACAAGGCATTTAAAGACCCCTTACCTAAGTTTGAAAATGGGGAAAGTTTCAAACCAAAGGAAGGTGCCCAGATTAATCACACATATGGAACTAGTGATAACAATGTGATTCATTCTGAACATTGCAATGTCATTATCATCAAGAAAGAAGAAAGAGAGTCTAGTGTCGCTAACGCTATGACCCGATCACAACCCAAGTTCTCCCTAGGAGGAGAAGGACCTTCCAACTCTGGCAATCAACCAGCATCGTTGAAACCCTCTACAAAAAAAAACAACCAACTACAACCATGTATAAGTCGTCAAATTCCAAACAACGGGTTTCATCACACGTTGCTGACTACAAAATTATCGAGCAACTAAAGAAGATGAATACTCATATATCAATTTTTGAATTGCTCAAAATCTCTCCAGCTCATAGAGAAATCTTGGATAAATCCTTGTCAATAGCCAATGTCCCTAAGGACTTGGACTTAGATCAACTCCAATCCATGGTGGGTCATTTGACCTCACCCCAACGGGTTTCATCACACATTGCTGACTACAAAATTATCAAGCAACTATAGAAGATGAATACTCAGATATCAATTTTTGAATTGCTCAAAATCTCTCCTGCTCGTAGAGAAATCCTAGATAAATCCTTGCCAATAGCCAATGTCCCTAAGGACTTGGACTTAGATCAACTCCAATCCATGGTGGGTCATTTGACCTCACACCACTACTTGTCATTTTTGAAAGAAGATAATAATACTTTGAGTCACTCACATAATCTACCACTGCACATTGAAGTTATGATCTGCATGCATCAGGTCAAATGAGTTTTGATAGATGGAGGCACAGGGTTGAACATATGTACCTACAAATTGATAGAACAATTGGAATTTTCAGAATATGTCATTGATCTGAAGAAGGAGATAACAATAAAAGCCTATGATGAACAAGAGAGATCTTCCAAATGTCTCATATGTCTTCCTATCAGAGTGGTACCTATTGAAAGAGAGGTCATATGCCATATACTGGATCTCCCACTCATATACAAAATTTTGTTGGGATGGCCATGGATCCATGAAATGCAAGTTGTTCCATCCACTTATCACCAATGCATCAAGTTCCCTTTCAATGGTTTTGAATTCACCATCCCTATAGATACCAATTATGTTTGCAATACACTAAAACAATTAGCTAATACTCTTATCCCACACAACAAGGAATATTCTACCTCTGAGTTTGGAAAAAACATGATGAAAGAGATGGAGAAGAAACTAAAAATCAAAGACATGGGGATGGGTGGATACATGATAGAGCCTATTCTATCATTTAAATCATATCCCACATCCTCTAGATCTTACAGCTTCATTCAAGCAACTGTACCTCTTGAAGATGAAAATGAAGAGAAAGCCATTCTAGAATGACTATATAGAGAACCCAAAGGTAATGAGGTCAAACATTATGAAATATCCCCTAAAAAATATGGTAAGGGGTATGACCTGATGAAACAAATGGGTTATAAAGGGAAGATTCCTTTAGACATGAATGAGACAAGACTCATTGAGCCACTTCATGTTGATTTTAGGAATTCAAAAGATAACACCGGCCTTGGTTTTAAAGAAGAAAAGTTTCATCCTATAGTCAATCGTGGAGGACCCATATTTGATATAGAAAGTGAGGAAGAAGATGAAATTGGAAATCTACCCTTTGAAAGGCTATTGCATATAAAAAAAAAGAATACTAATTATCACGAAGAACCATGCCTTCCACAATGCTATAGAGTTCTCTTAGAACCAAATCAACTAGCAGAGGAACCCTTGATAAATCAACATGAGCAGGATCAAGAATCTGCTACAGAAGAGAATGATCTGAACCAAGGATTAAATGATAGACATCTTAACCAAGGCCAACTGGTAACTATAGAACATGTGTTGGATCTACCCCACTTTATTGATCCTAGTGAGTTACCTATATTAGCATAAGAAGATGAAATGATAAGACCTATGCAAGAGGGTAGACAACAAGAGAGAAATAATCTAGGTGAGGAGGAAGAACCTCTCATGACTCTTGCATGATACTTAGGTAGGTCCGATGACAACTAGAAAAATTTGCATGAGTATGAATGGGAAGTACTCTTAGATGCTATAATAGATATAGAAGTGGGTGTGATACAAAAATATGCTACTTAATTTTAACAAGGAGAAAACTCAAGCAAGGGCTATAGAAAATATTTTGTTAAACAACAATTGGGACTTTGGGGAAGATGATGGATCTCAAAAATTACTACCGCAAACAACTCATAGGTTCTCTAACCTAGTGATTCAGGATATAAATTAAATAGACATAGACACCCAAGTGATTCAAGAAGAACCTGAAAGAGTATCCAAAGACAGAAACTCAGACTTGAGAAACAATGATAGAAGCCTTAACAATAGAATTCTCTCAAGGTCCGAAATTAAAATAATCCCTCTTAGGACATGGCTTCGTCAAATAAATGAAAGAGATACTAGGGTGGCATGAGAATGGAATATATGTCCCAATGTTAGACCAAATGAGTTAGGTTCGCATATAGCGAACATGAATTTTGATGAAATTGCTAAGATTCCTTCTAGTCTAAACACTCTATCACAAGGTAATGTCCTAGATCTTGACTTATTGATCATGAGTTATGATGAACATACCATGAATTCCCTAGAACCATCCAATGAACTACCTCTCATGCATCCTGATCTAATTGACTAGACATAGAAAAACAAGCCATTTGGTATCCCCACCATTCCTAATGACTATTCATTGGCTTGTTATATGAACATTGTTGAAGCAGTTACCTCTTCCACTGGCAAACCTAGCGTGAACATGGCTGAAGAAGATATCAAGTACCTCAGTCATAAAATAAAAATAAAAATAAATAAATGTTTTGAGGGAAAAAACCACATTGTGGTAGTTTCAAAATAGAAAATAGTAAAAATAAAAGATGTGTCCATTGGTGAAAACCTCCTTGAGGCACCGAAGGATGGGGTACTTGATATATTACCTAGTCACTTCTAGGAATGACCATTTGTACTCATAGAACCAAGACAATTAGTAGACCTAGGTACTAAAGAGCATCCACAGGTGATCCATCTGGCACAATCATTTCCAATAGAAGAATTGGAAAAATTCACCCATTTCTTCAAAGAAAAGAAAATAAACTTTGCATGGACATACTCTAACATGTCGGGATTAGATCCATATCTCATAATGCATCATCTCTCAATTGCACATGGAGTCAAACCAGTTAAACAAAATCTCTAAAAGATGCATCTTCATGTGGCCCTCCTAGTCAAAGGTGAGTTGGAAAAAATTTTCAAAGATGGGTTCATCATAGAAATTTCTTATGTAGAATGGATCTCCAATATTGTGCCTATATCAAAAATAGATAAGTCCATCTAATTATGCACAGACTCGGAGATCTTAACAAGGCATCTCCCAAGGATGACTTCCCTCTTCCCAATATTGATATGATTGTCGATGTGAAATTCGAATACAAAATGTATTCCTTAAAGGATGGCTTCTCCAGATATAACCCAATCAATATTGCTCCAGAAGATTAAGAGAAAATAACATTCACCTATGCCCAAGGAACTTTATGTTGGAATGTCATGCCATTTGGTCTGAATAACATGGGTGTGACTTATTAGAGAACTATTAAAACCATCTTCCATGACATGATCCATAAGAACATGGAGGATTATGTAGATGATACAATTGTCAAAACAATGAAATGATCCACACATCTACAAGATCTAGGCCAGATTCTAGATAGAATGGAACAATTCAAATTGAGGTTGGACCCAAAGAAATGTGCATTCGGGGTGACGTGGAAATTTTTTGGGATACATTATCTTAGAAAAAGGGATTAAGGTGGATCCTTAAAAAGTACAAGCCATTCTTGAGATGCCACCGCTAATAAACATCAGCCAAATGTGAACTCTTCAAGGGAGGATTCAATCAATTAGAAGATTCATCTCCCAACTGGATGATAAAGCACAACCATTCACAAAACCTTTATGAAAAGGAGTAGCATATCAATAGGAAGAAGCATGTTCTAGGAACTTCAATCAAATCAAAGAATATTTGGAAAATCCACTAGTCTTGATGTCTCCTATCCAGGGAAATCCACTAATTTTGTACGTCTCAGCTACTACAACATCACTGGGTGCACTCCTTGCACAAGACGAGAATAAAAAGGAATGGGCTATCTTTTACATTAGTAGAAATTTGGTTTTGTATGAAATGAACTACTCAATTACTGAGAATGCTTATCTAGAAGTGGCCTTTGCATCACAAAAATTGATACATCACATGCTGGCACACCATGTATAATTGGTTTCTAAAATAGAACCATTCAAATATCTCCTAAGAAAAGCCACCTTGATTGGTAGGTTGGCTGAATGGGTCATGATCCTCAGTGAGTTTGACATTGAATATGTTGAACAAAAGGCTATCAAATGGAAAGCAATTGTAGATCAATTGGTTGAGGCTCCACTATAAGAAAATCAACCTATCAATGTGGATTTCCCAGATGGATTCATTATGCACATCACTCAGGTCTTGGAAGATGTTCTTTGATGGTTCTTTCACTTAATAATGTTCAGGAGCAGGTGTTCTATTTATCACTCCTTAGAGTTACTCTATTCCTAAGGCATATAAGATTTGTTTTCCTTGTATAAAAAACATTGTTGAATATGAAGCCTTAGTCAATGGAATGAAGTTGGCCATCGAATGGAACATCTCTGAGTTGCATATCCATGGTGACTCTCAACTGGTGATTAACCAAATCAATGATGTCTATCAAACAAGGGATGATAAACTCATACCTTACAAAAGATTGGTTGATGATTTCAAACAGTACTTCACCTTCATCACATTCCAGTAAATCCCAAGGATAGAGAATAGAGTTGCTGACAAAATTTCTACTCTGGCCTCCTTACCCTAACAAAGAGAAGATTTCTGCTATGAGTTCCTAGTGGAAGAGCCCCATTACCTAGCATACAACTCCCTTAATTACCATATAATCTATACCATCATAGGAAAAAACTCCTCATGATATAACCATGTCTACTCTTACCTCCAAGACTGAGTTATCTATGATAACTTAACCAAAATGAAAAAACACACCTTATCTGAAACTCCTCATGGTATGTCATCATTGTTAATGACCTATATAGGAGAGGCATATATGGTACTTTTCTTAGGTGCTTAGAACGAGAGGATTCCAAGTATGCATTAGCTGAAGTTCATGAGGGCGTGTATGGATCCCATTCTAATGGTGTGACTCTAGCCCGAAAACTATTGAGAGTTGGCTACTATGGGCCAAACATGGAGAAGGAAGCAACAAGGTACTCCAAATATTGTAAGAAATTCTAGCTGCATGGAAATCTTATAGACTCTCTAGCCAGGGAGCTTATTCCTTTTATCACACATTGGCCCTTTTAGCAATGGGCATTTGATCTCATCGGGAAGATACATCTGTCCTCTTCAAATGGACACAAGTTCATAATAACAACCACATAATACTTCACAAAGTGGGTTGAAGTAGTCACACTTACCAAAGCAATAGAAAAATAGGTGGCTCTGTTCATTCTAAATTATCTATTAGTATGGTATCCCTTCCTCCATTATAATTGATAATGGAGAAAAATTTAAGAACAATGATATAACTGAGCTTTGTGAAAAATTCAAGATCAAACAACATTCTTCTTCCATCTACTACCCAGAAGGAAACAACCAAGTCGAAGCCTCAAATAAGAATCTGCTAAAAATCTTGGATCATACTATGAGTAAGTCGGGAAAGGATTGGCATCTATAGCTCAATCCCACATTGTGGGCTTACCACACCAGCATTAGAATGCCTACTGGGGTGACACCTTTCACTCTGGTATACGACATAGAAGCAGTCCTACCCATTGAAGTAGAAATCCCATCTCTGAGGGTTTCTTTACATAGATTGATACTAGATAAAGATTATTGAATATCCAGATTCCAAGAGCTATAAATACTATATGAATCTTAGCAAGTGGCTTTTGATCACCTCAAAGAATATCATAAGAGAATGTTAAGAGGATACAATAAAAAGGTCAAACCATGAAAAGTTTAGGTTGGTCACTTGGTGTTGAGATAAAATCCCCGCAATCAGTCACATTGTGAACAAAAGGGGGAGTTTGAATCTAAATATTTGGAACCATACATCATTACTATAGCATTTATCTTTGGTGCCTATCAAATATCTACACCAAAAGGAGAATAACTCTAGGAGCCCATCAACACTCTCCACGTGAAAATGTTCTACGCTTGAGCATTCTCAATATCCAACAACTTATACATATCTATATTGTCCTGAATAAAAAGTGAAAAATGTCCTGAAAAAAATGATCATCTTAGTGAAAACTTGGAAAACAGGCGCTTGGATGCATCAAACCAAAAAAAAATGAAAAATCTCAAAAAAAAAAGAAAAGAGGAAAAAAAATGAAAAATAGAAAAAGTGCCTCAGTGAAAAGCTTGTAAACAGGCACCTTGGTAGAAAAAATAGAATCTCTGCCAAGTGGTGAAAACTTGGTAAACAAGTGCCTCTTGTACTCAAGCACTCATATATCAACACAAGTCTTGGCATCCTTCATGTTTTCCTATCATTTTCTTTAGTTTTTACATAGCCTCCAGTCACTTTCATGATGAATCAGTTGTTTCACACAACACTACCACAAATTGGAATCAGTCTTTATCTTCACCATAGTACATTCAAGTCTTTCTAGGGGGAAGTTTCCTATCATGACAGTTAGCCATATCACCATCCAAAATGAATCAGAGTCAATTTTCCAAAAACCACTGAAAGGTTCATCGCTGACACACAATGGTGTTTCTCAACACCCCACAACGTGAAGACATCGACAAAAAGTTTGCTCAACACTTATCAGATATCATCAATCCAAAAAAATGAATGATACACATGAACAATCAAGTAGTATTTCTTAACACTACACACTTCAACAAGCTAGAATGCAAAACACAAACAACACCCAAAACTTCCTAAATTGATGTTGATCACATCTCTATTGCAACTTGACGATGTCTAAATGACTAGAGAAGCAATAAAGGTTGTGAATTTTCTTGGTATGTTGTTTTTTATCATTTTACTTTACTGTTTATCCCTTTCTAAGTAACTCAATGATGTCTAAATGACTAGAGGAATATGGAATAGGGGCATAATCATTTTCTTTAACTTATGTTGATCGATGTGGTTCCAATGATCCTAAAAACTATCTAATAAATTGGGTATATTTGGTAAGAGCCTCCCTCTTGATTGGAATGTCACACATACCTCAAATCATTTTATATGGACACTAATGTGAGGTTAGAACTATCTCCTTATCTATTATTGTGTTTTCTTACACAAGATTGCACTCAGGGTTATCTCAGCTTTTAATGCCTTGATGCTAGTGTAAACTTGCAATATCAACTGGAAATGATGCTCAGGTCATCTCAGATTTTATGCCCTAATGTTTGCATTCATTTTTCACATTTCTATGATATAGGTCATATTCTTCTGGTCATAGTGGCACCAATGATAATTATATCAGTTATGATGTCCCACAATGCTTAATGATGAAAATTTTCAAATCAAAATCTAGTGACTAAGTCCTAGGGTACATTCATGCTAGTTTAGCATTTTTCATTTGGACAACACCACTACTTCACAAAATTATCTCTTAAGTGGAAGGTGAGGCCTAAGTTTGAACTAATCATCATCCTCTCTCATCAAGCAGTCAATTATGTTATCAAAGATATGATCGAGTACCTGTGTATCAACAAGCAGATTTACTGCAAGAGATGTTAGAAAAGCATATCTCATAAATTCATTTGCATATCAATTTAGAAACCATTGCATATATAAACATAATTTTATATCCATGGCATATTCATTACATAAACATTTTCATTCATATATAAACAACATAAAACCATCAATAGATAGTGCATCCATATAACATCATAAAACCATCAATAGAAAGTGCATTCATATAGCATCATAAAGCAATAAATACATCTCATAACCACAACTGATACATGCATACAATGAGATCCAATCACATATCTCTATATATATCATCAAATGTCAATATGGGATACATAAAAAAATGTGCAACTATCATCGAAGAAAGTTATCATATATAATGACAAAACTGGGGTACAAAATAGATCAACAAGATAGCAAATCATAGAGGCTATCTCTCTATCATGTCCTCAACATCATATGGAGATCATGGAGGAGGTACAACCTCATCATCCTGTGGCATCCATGCACCCTCTGACTTGGCTATGTACTTAGAAAAAAGAGTCACATGTTGGCCCACTGGAACAATTGCACTATAAGATGCAACATAGTATGTTGCTCGACTAGTCTAATGAGTGGCCACTCACTCGAAGTGATCTCTCTCTTCTATAAGCTCAGCTATCCTCTAGTCTCTCTCAGTGATCCTAGCCTGAGCAATAATGATCTTAATATGTAGACCACAAACTCTCTCTCATAGGGATCACATGATATCTTGTGGTGTCCTTTGTCGCGAAGCCTCTCACTCACCAACCACGGTTGGCTCCCTTATCCTTGTATCCTCCTTTGTCTATAGCCTCACTTGATAGGCTACCCCTCCAAATTGATCTATCTTCCCCTACTCTGGTTGGGTCTCTTCTATCCCACTTGGCCCAACATCTATTGAACCAACTTCTCCAAGGGTACCTACATCTCCCCTCCTCCATTGTCAAGTCATGGGAGCTGCCTTGCTAGTGCTAACCCCTACATCTCTGCTAGTCAGTCATGACCTTGTATCCCTCCTACCTTATGGCGATGGAGGTGGAGGAGGAGCATCACCCTCATCCTTGATCTTTGGTATGGGAGATGTCAGATCGATAAAAATATGTAAAAGGATGGTGATAAAAATACTCCCCATACTCAGGAGTCACAGTAACATCTGTAACTACCTCTAGATAGTCCCCCCGAGATCTCGTAATGGTAGTCAAATCCTATAAAGTGGTTGTAGGAACTAGTCTTAGCCCCCACCCTATGCGTACCTCATTTGCATACTGAGCATATGTTGTAAACTCCTACGCAATAACCTGAGGCTAACCAAACTACTATAAAACTTGGGATACCACGAACCACTCTAGAATGGAATAAATCTGACCAATCAGAGGGTGGTTCATAGACATATCCCTCTGGTATGATCTCCAATCCCCCCACTACTCTATACCTAGGTATGGTCACTAGGTGACCACTATCATATCATCTAGTCATCATCTCCAGTAGGTAGTCTTCCCCAAGTGAGGCTGAACAACATAACTAGTATATCTATAAATGTACGGTGTCCTGAGTGTCCTAGCATCATCTCTAATTGGCAAGAAAATAGGGAGGTTCTCCCACACCTAGATTGCAATATCAAAATCCTGATAGCTAAGATCCTCATCCCTCAGTACACAATCTCATGAAGCTCATGGTACATATGGGCCAAAATATAAGAGCCCCACCCTAGCTTTGCTAGATGAGCTAGCAACCTCTCTAGAACTACTCCCCACCCACACTGGAAACCTTGTTGCCCTCTATCGGGCATGATAAGGAAACCTATGAACCCTACCATAACACATGCTAGGGGATAATCATGTGCATATCTGGACATCATAGTGTCCTACCCTACCCATTTCTCTAAGGTTTCATCATCCTAGAATAACCTATAGATGAGTAACATACCAAGGTGTTGAGAAGACTCATACTCTACCAAAGGGCCACCAAAAGGAATATGCATGATATGATATACATCCTCTAGGGTCACTATCATCTCTCTTGTGGGAAAGTGAAAAGTTTTATTCTCACTATAGAATCTCTCCACTAGAGCAGTCAATAATCTGTGGTTCACACAGATATCAGGAATCTGACACAACCAACCAAACCCACACTCTTCAAGAATCATCATCTCATCCTCAGATAGACATGGAACAATTCTCATCATCGGTGGATATGTGATCTAGAACTACGTCACATCTGGGAGAACCTCCTGCAAGAAATGAACATGTTCTCATCAATAACAAGTTTGAACAGTTTATCCAGAAGCTAAAAAATAAAAGAACATGCTAATGAACTTTAATCAACAAATAGAAAGACTAAATTTGGACTTTAGGGCCTCAAAAATGCTTGATATTTTTCATATGAGCAAACACAGTTCACCAGGTCCTCATATGAGCATTCTCACCAACCAGTATGAGTAAACTCTCTAGTATGAGTAAAATTGCATAATGGTATGATATTATGGGCATCTTTGTGTTTACTCGTACGAGTAAAGGGTGGCTCTAGTACAATAATTCTAATGGCTTCATACAAGTAACTAATTTGGTGCAGTTACTCATATGAGCCCCTATATGAGCTTGTACAAACAACTAAGATTATTGGCAAAAAACACATCAAAATTTCCTAAAAATTGAAAAAAATTACTCGATAAGAGAAGAATTTGGACCGCTGGCCCATAGTTCTACAACTGGTTGTGGACCTGTTGCTTCTTGAATCAGTGGGTTTCTACTAGAATCACCATTTCCACTCAGAGAAGGTTTTGAGTTTTCAAAGTTGGAGGTGTGAAAATTAAATGAAATTGATGTAAAAATTACACCCCTGAATAATTTGACTGTCCTCATTCTATTTTCAAGATCAAAATGAAAATTCAAGATTATTTTATTTGTCAAAATCATAGTTTAAATTTTTACTCCAATTGTAGTTGACCGCTCACACAATCAATCCTTTGTTCTCCAACCTAATGAGATTTTTTTTCTCCACAAGAAATAAAAGTGCCAGAATCTTGGTCAAATCTTATCCAAATTTTGGTCAAACTTGGTCAATAGGACCTAAATTAAGTGCACAATGTGGCCTACATGCTTACAACCTCATCAAAATTAGATCAGTCTCTTCCGGCATCATTTTATCAATTGAAATTACTTCAGATCATTGGGGAACCTAGCCATATTTTGATTTCTCTCCTAATGGGGCATGATCATGACATCAACAATTTAGTGATCACATCATAAAACATCGATAAACCTATGAATTTTTAAATTAAATCATCAAATCAAATAAGACCTCATCGCAAGGGGCATCTCAGCTTCATCACACCACATCAAGTTGATATTATTCTTCATCAGTAAATCTCTAGGGGCATATTAGTTTCATCGCTTCACATCAAATTGATATTGTCCTCGTCAATCCAATTGGCTTCATCGCATCAAATCAAGTCAAATTTTCTATCAATCTTGTAAGAATTTGCCTAAGACAATGAATAAATGCCAAGATCTAGAAGCTCAAGAGATAGCATAAGAGAGACAAAATATGATATGATCAAATGATCAAATAATGAATAATAGATAGATAGATTGATTTGATACAATGTATGAATGCCTCAATATATAGGCAATGTGATAAGACTACATGATAAGGAGATGATAAGCTATCAACCACACTAGGTGGAATCATATGTCCACCAAAGGTGGATCATCCTCCATTGTACATCAAAGTATGTGAAACATGTGCAACAATGAGAGGATGATAATATGATAAGAGTGCTAAAGGTGGATCTCACACACAAAGATTGTATGTGATGACAACTATCACACCTAAAGTAGAAATTCTCCTAACCATGTGCTAAAATAAAATGCAAACTCCTAGGTGTCACAATGATAACTAATATGCAAATGCATTATCCTAAGTAACTTAAGTAAAGTGTAATTAGTGAATATTTAATTACACCAACACCCCCCTTAAGTGCAACTTAGGATAATGCACTTAATCTCATAGTGCAAGATGGATCCTGGCTACTAGGCCATGCTAGGTACCCTTGTACAATATGCAAGAACAATGCAATCTCTCATAAAGTGGAGAAAGAGGGAAAACCTCATGGGAAAAATCCTCTCCCAAAAAGAGAGATGAATACAATAGGAGAATACGAGAGAGAAGACCTCGTGTGAGGAAAATATCCCCCCATAACATAGAAGAAGTGGAAGAGAGACCAAGTATCCTCCCCTCAATGTTGAATGAACACCAATGGTAGATGCTCTAGGATCGATGTAGAAACTTCTCCATGAGTGTAGAACAATAGTCCTCCCCTTAGGAAGAAACAAGACCAAAGGTGTATATATGAAGCCTCCTCCCCAATCTATAGGAAGAAACCTCAAAATGTATGGAATCTCTGAAACCTTCTCAAGTGTCCCCATGTCAAAGTTGAAAGGTGCCTCCTCCAAATCATGTGTACTAAGCCACTCTGCTGAAAAAGAAAAATCAGGATCAACTGAGGATGAATGTACAACATGTACCAAAGAACCAAGTGTCTCCTCTGAAGAGAAAGTGACCTTCTCCAACTATTGTATCTAAGTATCCATAATCATGTCACCCTCGAAAGAATGATCAAGTAGAGAATGAACATGAGGGTTGGGATGCTCCCTCACAACAACTGAAGAAGGATCATCTTCACCAAAGAGAAGATTAACGTCATCAATGAAGTCTCCCAAATCTGAAATGCAGGACTCCACAAACAAACCTGCAATGTCTTGTCAAGTAGTCATCCCATGGAACCAAGTCTGGAAGACAATGAATATCCTGCTGCACTGAAGCACCTAAACCCATGGTTGTGTGAATGCAAGCATCATCAGGAGAAAGAGTATAAGTAGTCTCAATAGGAGGAGATGAAATGGAAGGCTCAAGAACTTGATCATGAGTGAGAATACCCAAGTTCAAGTAGCCAAAACTCTCCTCAAAATCTGAAACATCATTGTAATCAACATATGCTGAAGAATCACTGTCATCAAGAGGAACAAAATCTGCAAAGGAGTACAACCAAGAAGAGTGATCCATTATCCCAGTAGCAATAACTACCCCACTCTCCAAGTCCTTGATGAAAACTGAATGAGGTGTAACTTCCACAGTCTTCTTTGTAGCACCATTTGTGAGTTGATATATAGAAAGAAAGTTATTGGTCAAGTGTGGAACACACAACACATCATTGAAGTGTCCCTCCCTAACATCAATACTTCCTTTCCCAATCACATTCATGTAAGTGTGATTGCCCATAAAAATAGGTGGACCTTTACAAGGCTCAAATGATGAAAACATGGACTGTGAAGAAGCCATATGATGAGAAGCCCCTGAGTCTAGAATCCATCTACCTGAATCAGGACTTGAAGAAGTATACAAAGCTTGTCCTTTTTGAGTGACAAATGCCTTACCCTTTCCTTTATCTTTTTTTGAATTTTGTGAAGAAGAAGTTGAGGTAGACATCCTGGAAGGAAAATTGATGTTTTTCTTAACAAGAAGATTCTTCAATTCATCAATTTCCTTCTTATAAAAAAAGTGTTCTTCGTGTCCATCCTTTTTGCAATGTGCACAAAACCGCTTCTCCTTCTTTGAAAATTCACCCTTTTGAGGTCATGTAGAAGTGCCATGTTGTGTGGAAGTGGATTTTGCACCTTCTTGTTGAGACTTAGACTTCCAATTCTTCTTCTTCTTTTGACTTTGATTGCCTTGACTCTCATGATTAGCCACCAATTCCTTGGATGTTGAAGACTTGAGAATCCCCATGCTCATCAATTTTTCTTGTTTTAAGATCAACATTTCTAAAAATGACTCAAATGAAGGCACTACCCATGGTCAACTTGTGAGTATTATAACTTGAAACAAAGGCTACATATTCAGGAGGAAGATGTTTCAACAAGTGACTAACCAACTTCACATCCTTCATGGGATTACCACAATCCTCAAGTTGTGCTCTATAGTCATTGACTTTGTTGAGATAATCTTGGATTGTTTCAAAATTCTTGGGCTCTAGTTTGATGAGATTAGTCTCAATTGTGAATCCCATTTCTTCATCCACTTTACCAAACAAATCTGCAAGTTTATCCCACGCGTCTCTAGCATCATTTATGGTTTTGATGTGATAGATGACAGCTTCAGAAACATTCTCTCTCAAGACTCCTAAAGCTTTAGAATTTTTTCATGATCAATTACCTACTGCAACAACATCATCATCAATTGGGTTTTTAATTTTACCATCCACATAAGGATTTAAACCATTAACCATTAACTTGCTCCATACATTATCTTTCCATGTAGCATAGTTATGTGGATTTAATTTTGCAATAGAACCCATGATGCAAAATGAAAAGAGCACAAGAAAGAGAGAGACAACAACACACAAGACACCCCCCCAATTCACTTAATCAAAGAACCCCCCCAAAATGATGATTTTGGCACTTTATAGCTAGTGCGTGTACAATTGCCACTTGTCAAAATGAATCAAAGTGGACTTCTAATTTTGATGTTTATAATAGAAAATATGAAGCTATAGCAGACTCAAGAGGATAAGACACAAGATCCCTCAAAGATCTAATCAATTACAAGTGCCAAAATAGGCCAAAATAGACCATATTCTGAAAGTACTATGTCCACTCAAAATTTCTCCAAAGTGATACTAGATTTAGAAAGTAGACAAAAAATCATGCACTTTCAAAAAAAATTGCACATGGAAAAGTGTCCATATGAGCTCGAACGAAGCCTCTAAAGTTGCAAAAATAGGGATCAGACAGGTACAGCCACCAAAAACTACAATTTTTGCAAACTCTATGATCCAAAACCAGAAAATAACACCACCACTGAAATTTTTAGCAAGTTCTAGCCAAAATAATAAAAAATTGCACTCAATTTGGAGCCTGGATGACCAAGTTATGGCCTCCCAAAGTCAGACTACAAAATCAAAATTGCATATGGTGAGGGCTGAAATTTTTTGAAAACCTACTGACGTCAGCCTTTCAGTGTCTGAATTTTGACGATCAAATGGCTGTCATGATAGTGCAAAAAAGCCTAGATTTGATAGTAATACGGACGTCAAAGTTTATGACATAAAATGTTGATGTAATCAAGAGCTTAAAATTGATGGTTTTGAGACCGTCAAAGAAAAAGAAAAAGTGCACCAAATGACGTCCATATGGGCGTCAAATTTAATATAGTAAACTTCTATTAAAAATGCAAATTTTTAAATTTTTTTAACCCTTTTCCTCCTACCACATGGTGCTCTGGGATAGGTTGTTGTGTCGATGACATGGCATCCACATGTTTACTGGCATGGATGGCTACTGGTATGGTGCTGGTGGTGCGGTGTGGAGATGGCAGGCTAGAGCGGAGGTGGCACTGGCCAGTGGAGCTGCGCTAAGGGTATGTGGGACTTTAGTCCCACATTACTGGTATTGTTGGATCCATAGTGTATAAGAGCCCCTTTGCACGGTAGGGAAATAAAGAAGCTTGGCTAGGAGCTCGAGCTCGGGTTCCGTCTGGGCTCATTAGCTTGAGCTGGGGTCAGGATCTAGCTCGGCTTGGCTCACAGGAGGAAGCTCATGTTGGATCCTTCTCAGCTCGCTGGCTTGAGCACTGGTTTGATGTCCTGTCTAGTTTGGTATCTAACTCAAGTCGGTAACCTGATTTGAGTTGTGTGCTCTCAGATTCAACCTTACATGAAACTCAATACAGAGGCCTAATAGGCCAAATTTTTGCCAAATCCGAAAATAGAAAAATACCCAGATCCAAAAATTGATGGAAATAGAAATAAAAATTCAGATATGGAGTAGAAATTAAAATAATATTTACCCAATTTGCAGATCGGCTTTAGAGGTCCGATTTGCCAAAAAAATTTGCCTCAAATTTGACTTTTTCACAAGGTAGGAAAATTTATAGTCAAAATTAATAGAAACAGCCACCCGGATGCAATGGTGAGGTTTGATCTTGCTCAAAATGCTCTCACTAAATGCTAATCCCAAATTTGGTTCGTGGCTCTCTAAAAGTTGAAGCAATCAATGGCTCTCCAACAGCTATGCAATGAAGAATCCTTTGGCTCTGATACTATGTAAGAATTTTCCTAAGACAAAGAATAAATGCCAATATATAAAATCTCAAGAGATAGCACAAGAGAGACAAAATATGATATGATCAAATGATCAAATAATTAATAATAGATTGATTGATTGATTTGATACAATGTAGGAATGCCTCAATATATAGGCAATGTGATAAGACTACATGATAAGGAGATGATAAGCTATCAACCACACTAGGTGGAATCATATGTCCACCAAAGGTGGATCATCCTCCATTGTACATCAAAGTATGTGAAACATGTGCAACAATGAGAGGATGATAATGTGATAAGAGCACTAAAGGTGGATCTCACACACAAAGATGTATGTGATGACAACTATCACACCTAAAGTGGAAATTGTCCTAGCCATGTGCTAAAATGAAATGCAAACTCCTAGGTGTCACAATGACAACTAATATGCAAATGCATTATCCTAAGTAAACTTAAGTAAAGTTTAATTAGTGAATATTTAATTACACCAATAAATGTCTTAATGATAATCAGTTTCATCACTTCACATCAAACTGGTAATTCGTTCAAACCAATCCAATGATTTAAGAGTCTCTTTGACATTACTCAATTTCATCACTCCACATCAAGTTGGTTATTTGATCGGTTCTTGTTAAATCAAGTTCATAATCGCTATCTTGGTCTTCCTACCAATACTTGTTCAATCAAGTTCAGAATCGATCTTTGAACCAATCAACTTGAGAGTAGTTTCACCGCTTCACATCAAACTATTCTTGGTCTCAACATTGACTATCTTTTTAATCAATGCACTAATCACACACCAATTCAAGAGGGGAAAATGTAATCACCTAAAAATGGTCAACAAAACCATAAGCCCCTAATCTTGTTTGTTCATCAAGAAAGCCTTATCTTGATTAAATCCCCTAAGTCCTAACCTAAGATAATTCAACTTATAAATCTGATTTGACCTATACTCTAGGTCCCATTCAACCATCGCACTTAATCTTATATAATTGATTAATTCCTAAATCCTAATGTTGTTGACAATTGAATCAACCTTATATTATTTATTTAATTAATATCTTAGAATGTTGATTAAATAAATAAGAATTGTCAATTAGTCACAAAAAGGAATTAAATTAATTATGTCATCACGTTGGAGAAAAATGCGTTAAATCACTTAATTATTCCAAAAATGCATTTACAAAGTCATCATTCAGTTGAATGAACATGATAATGGAAACAATCCTGTTAATTGGGAAACCACCTTTGTTAACTCATCTATCAATTTGGCAACTTCAATTCAACCTTAGAAGTTTCTGAAACAACTGACCAAACTAGTTCAATTAACTGATTCTCTCAACCAATCAAATCATTTACACATGAATTGTGCTACTCTGGAACAAATCTCAATCATCTTTCTTTGGTCAATCTCATCCATTCATTCTTGAGAGGATTCCTATATAACTAAGCCTCCATTCTCACAAAGGATCGAATCTTTTTGCTAAGTAGTGTAACATTGTCAATTTTCTCATTCTTGTCTATGCATTTCATTACTGTTAGTTAGCTTAATTGCATAATTAGTTAATTTTGATTACATCATTGTTGCATCTATCTAATCTAGGAACCCTTCATTTTGTTTAATATGGATTAACTCTTAGCTAATTGGATGAACATTGTATTTGTATGTTAACTTAAAATCCTTCATTTAGATTACGTCTATAGTCACTAATTTTTGTAATGATTTGAGAGAAAAACTCATACTTGTGTCTACTAGAAGGCAATAAGTCGCATCGGTTGATTTCGGTTAGAGATTGTTCTATTCTCATTGTTTATATCAATCATATAAAGACTCATTGAAGTGTAGTGTTAGTTAGCAACCACTTTTCACACTCACAAAAATGACCAATTGCTTTAACACAATAACTTTAGTAACATTTCTCTTAAATTATTAAATAATTTTTATTATTTAATCAATTTGTGTCTTTCTACTATGTTCTAAATTCAAATTCACCATTTCTCTTTAATTTCATAATCAAGTAAATTTAATTAATTACTTAGTTATTAAATGTCTAAATCAATATCCCATCAATTATTCCTCTATAAAGTAATTAAATAATTAGCATTATTTAATTATTCTCTATAACACTTAATTAAATAATCACATTATTTAATTAAAACTCCTTTATTATTATTATTATGCACGTGTAATAATAAATCAAATTCCCTCTCATGATTAAATAAATGATATTTATTTATTTAAACTAACCATTCTTCTAAAAATAAATTATTTATGTATATCTCTCCACATGTGCAAAAAAATTCATTTATTTAAATTATATTTATTCCCCCAAAGCTAACTAATACTAACCTTCACTTCACTAATCAATCACAATTCCTAACTATTCAATCAACTCTCAAACTCCATAATTCTCTCTCATGACTAATCAATCTATTTAGTCTTCTATTCCACTTCATCAATTAAGTCTTCAATCAAATTAGTCAACTCTTCTAAATAGATCAATCAAATCTGCTAACAAAGAAATCAATTAAGATGAACTCCCACTCACTCTAAATTTAACTCTTTAATCAAAGCTAATCAACCCACTAATTAGGGAATTCTAATTGGAACCTCTAAAAATCTATATAATAAGAGCCTATTCTCATATTTTGGTAACCATGCGTGCCTTAAATTCTTATGTTGGCACACTTTAAGCTCAATTACGAGAGTCCAACATTGCATAGAGAAGGAGAACAATGATGGAGGACTTTTGATTTTCATATTCATGTTGTTTTGAATTGATTTTATTATGATTTTAATTATGCATGCTATTTATTTACTTCCTCTTTTGATATGTGGCTATGTAGGCAATGCCATGACACATTGAATGACATGGGTCTATGGGAAAGACATGTCAAGATATTTTTGAAAATATTTTCTTCACTATTTTATGTCCTTAATTTTGGTCAAGACCAAGAAATGGATTTCAGATAGGCAATATGAAATATGGTAATAGATGATGGAAGTGAGGGACAAGTATGAAAAAGGATATGTATTGTAGGGTATGGATTAAAGTGAAACATATAGGATGCAAGAAGCCTTGTTAAGATCAAATATGGAAAAAGGGATATGAATGGATGCGAGAGGTAGGATTGCATGAGCGAAACTTGACCCCAAATGTAAAGGGTAATGGATTACACATGACACATGTTTGCTATGTTTTCATCAAGGTACTTGCCCAAGGTGCCACAAGAAGTAGTTTTCAACATAGGATAACTTATTTCTTTTTATTTCTATTTTTTTATGTTACACAAGATACCTATTTGCCAAGTTTTCATTACTTGGTAGCCATTTTTTCGCTTTTTGATTTTTTTTGTATTTTTGACATTTTGGAGGATAATGGACACAATAAATGACATGAAGGCCTAAAATATCTTATTCTTTGGATATTATTCCTAAAGGATGTGTTGTAATGGACCATGGTTGTTGAAAGTATAGTCAAAGATGTTGATAGGGTGATGGGAAAAAGGTGATCAAATGGATGATAAAATAGACTAGGGTAAGAGTTTATGCATAGGATTGGATAAGAGGGATAGAAGGATGAAAAGTATGTGTTGGATAATGATTGGGGTGTTGGTAGAATTTTGTATTGGTGGATAGAAATGTTGGCAAGATCAACATTGGCACACACCTCAAGGGGTGGTGAAGTGATGGAAGGAAAATGTATTTTTGATTTTGAGATTTAGATGGAGGAATGGATATGGATTTTAGGACATAAGGACCCAAAATGGATTTCGAAGGTGATATGAATTTAGATGGAGGGATAGAGATTTTGGATGCCAACTTGGATTTTTCTTTTGGACATTGTGCTTTGAGGAGTCACTTGGGAGTCCATATGGTTTTTAATTTTTCATTCTTTTGTGGGTCCTTTAACTATATTGATTGCACAAGGGATTTAGGAACCCATATATATCTTTTGACTTTTCTTTTTGCTTTCCTTTGTGGCCCTTTAGATATTTCTTTTTTGTTTTAGATTAAAAGCATTTATAAATAACCTTTTTTGGAGAGTTTTAGATATTTATATTTTGAAAGCCTTTGTACAAACTCAACAATCACAAAATTAGTATATAGCTATAGTCCTCACTCAAAGAAATGATCAGTGTATGTTCAAAAACTTTTTCAAGTTTCAAGGTTTTGACAAGGTGTGTCACAATGAAAAATATAGATAGTTAGTCTAATATAAGGTCATAGTCTTTAATTATAATAGTATAGGCTCATTGCTTGGATTCCCGTCATCTCACACAACTGTGTCACACTACTAGAACATGAAATATCCTCTTGTAGGAATTTTTGTTTTTTCCTTTTTCTAGGTATTATTGTTTTGGTAATGAAGATATATTTCATAATACAACACCCTAGGACGCATATGATGGGGGTATTGGGGGAGATTCTTCCCTCCTCTTGCACTATAATAAGATAATGATTTGGAGGTGAACTAGGTGGCCTCTAATTAATAAGGCTTTAGTTAAATTTGTGGAGTCTACCCAACTGGTTTGTACATGTGTGACACACTTAAGTCTCTAGCTGACCATATTGGCTATTTAGGTACGTTCTCTTGATCCAAACTATCATCAACACACCTCACCTAAGCTTGGTTAGATATAAGACCATATATTTCTCAGAGTCTTGTTCCTATACCAACTATAGGGATTTGTCAATTTGAGATCATCTTTTAGAGGTTAAGTGCACCCCTAGATAGGCCTCTCTAAAAAAAAGATAGCTTTTTAATCTAACAAAATGTGCAAGTACACCAAACATAAAAAACACTAGGTTAATTGAATTAACCACCAAAAGATCAAATTTTCATTACTCTACCATCCACACAAGCACATGGGTTCATTTTTAAGCACTAAAACATATGCAATTTTACTTGTTTAGTTTTAAATGCACCAATATCAAATCTATTTTTATTTGTGCCTTTGTGCTTGGATGATCCAATGTTTTTGACTTTGTGCTTGGATGATCCGACATTTGCGACTTTTTCCTTTGATGATCCTTGATGCTGCTTTAATATTTGTGTTCATTGCTTGGAGACTTTCTTGTTATTATCATGAGATGTATATGTACTTGTAGTGTATTATTTTTGTCTATGTGACATGTATAGTGGAAGTTGTATTATCTTGATAACTATGTTGTATCAGTTTGTATCTTGTTGTATGTACCTTTGATTACATTGATGTAATGGATGCATCTTATTATTCAATTGAAATGAATATGTTAGTCTACCTTATGATTTGTGTCCTTTTCATTATTATTAAGTAAAGGATTAGGAATGCTTCAATTTGGGTTTTAAAATGAATGTAAGATATATCATGTAATTATGTTATGGATTGTACTTAGTAGATTAGTTAACTTATACGTAACTATGTCTTGGAACCCTTGGGATAGTTAATATATTTTTATGAACAATAATGTAAAGTCTAATCTTATATTGATTATGTTATCCTAATTTATGGTTGTACTTTCTTCCACATTTGTATTGGTTAATGTATGTTTAACATTTAGGAAAGAAAATATTCCATCAAATTAGTGTAATATTTTGGTTATTTTCTCTTGGGTTGCCTGGTAGGGCATTATAGGGAGGTAGAGAGAGAGAGAGAGAGAGAGAGATGGTGGGAGATAGGGGAAGAAGGGGATATATATATATATATAGGGTAGGAAGGTGGGAGAGAGTGTGAGAGTAAGACTGTGAGAGTGTCATAAGGGGTATTAAGGGGTCCTATGACACCTTATGACCCCTAATATGTATTCTTAGGGGCCCTCAAGGTTCCTAAGGGTTCCTAAGGGGTCTTATGACCCCTTACGACTCCTTACAACTCATTAGAACCCCTAAGATGTACATAGAGAGAGAGAAGGGGGGAGACATGCTAAGAAGGGGATAAATAGATAGAGAGGGTAGACAAGTGGGAGAGAGTGTGAGAGGGAGGCAGAGAGATTAAGAGAGGGTCGTAAGGGTTATTAAGGGGTCCTATGACTCCTTATGACTCCTTAGGACCCTTAATATGTATTCTTAGGGGTCCTCAAGGGTCCTAATAGTTTGAAAGGGGTCTTATGACCCCTTAAAACCCCTTAGGGCCCCTAAGATGTATTCTTAGGGGTCCTAATGGGTCATAAGGGATCTTAAGGAGTCCTAGGACACCTTATGACCCCTTGTGACCCATTAGGATTCCTAAGATGTATTCTCATGGGTCCTCAAGGGTTGTAAGGGTTCCTAAGGGGTCTTATGATCCCTTGAAACTTCTTATGCCCCCTTAGGGTGCTATGTAACAATAGGGGAATTATTAAGGGAGGGAGAGAGAAAGAGTGAGAAGGTAGAAGGGGTGAGAGAGGAAGAGAGAGAGTGAGAAGGGGTGTGTGTGTGTGTGTGAGAGAGAGAGAGAGAGTAAACAACCTTACCAACAATAGTCGTATTAAGATTAATAGGACCTTGAGGGAGATAAAGAAAACCATTACAAGCTTGAATCCAAACACTAGATGTATCATAGGTATCCTTATGCAATCCTTTACTAAAAAGATGTGCTTCAATGATAACAATCACGACAGAACAGGGATAAATTAAAATACCAAGGGAAGGGATATCAGAAACCCTAAAAGTAATGTAAAGAGGACCATTAGGTGCTTTAAACATATATCAGAGTCATCCAAGGCGATAGAAGATGAAGGTTTAGGTGAATGTTGAGGTTGAGACTCAACATGATTAGCCACATGATTAGCCACATGATTAGCTTCTTCTACCTTATCATCATAACTAATGTTGGTAACCAGAGAAGAAGGTTGATTAATGACATTTGTTGAATGTGAAGGCAAAGGGTTGGTGTAAATTTAAAAATTCTAGTTAGGAGGTGCTATAAAATTATTCATACTATTAACCTCATCATTATTAGATATAGTATTGGAATCAATAAGGTCTTATATAACATTCTTAAAATCATAACACCTTTGAGTATCATGACCAAGTTGATGATGGTACTGACAAAAATCATTTTGATCAAATGACTTAGGCATTGATTTTCTAGTGTCAATAGGATAGATAGGAAGAAGTTTAAGAATGTTATCATTAATTAACTTCATTGTCACTATAGGAAAAGGTTCAGATAAAGTATTATGCTTACGATTAGGATGATACAAAGAGGAAAAAGTAGTTGTACCTTTGGATGTAGCAACCACTTGCTCATCAAGTGTGTTTGTTGACTTGTGAATATTTATGTAGTTGTTAGGCTTAGAGAACTTATTTTAATTAACAATGGTATCACTCTTATCCACAGTAATAGGATTCATTGGAGTAAAGATCTCAAGATGGATCACTTGTAAATGATAGTGGTGAAGTACTACACAAAGATGTGAAAAGGAAGTATACTCAGTAAGGAGAATCTTATCTCTAATGTCCTTTTGCAAATTAGAAATAAAAATATGTTGAATATCATGACCAGGATTAGGATAAGAAATTTGAGCATACAAATGATTAAATCTACCAATAAAGTCACTAAATTTTTCTTTAACATTTTTCTTACAATGCATTAAATCAATCAAAGAAATTTGAGGACCAATATTATTTTTAAATTTTTGAATGAAGGCATTAGAGAGCATTTGGAAGGAATTAATAGAGTAAGGAGGTAAAGAGAAATATGATTGCAAATATTTATCCCTAAAATAACGTGTGAACAACTTAGCCATGAGCCTAAAGTCATGAGAAAAATCACTACATATAGTTTGAAAAGTCCTAACATGAATCACAAGATCACCCTTACCATTATAAGTATCAAGATGAGGTATCTCCATATGTTGTGGGATAACATCACAAAGAATATCTAAGGAAATGGGATTGACAATATTAATGTATGGATGTTGAACTTGGATTGAGTGAATTGATCTACTTGTTATAAAGCAATGATAGTTTGAACTAAGCTACTAATGGTAGGATTAGAAGACCCAATAGTAGGCATAGACATATTATATGTACTAGGAAAGTTGTAGGAAGCTGAAGGAAAATGCAAGGATGTTGGTGGAGGATTAGAAGGAATGGGAAGAGGATTGGAATATGTGAAAGGGAAAGCATTGTATGAGGGTAATGAAGAAGGTATGGAGGTAGGAGAAACACTCGAAGAAAGTGAAGGATTACAAAGACCAACACTTAAAGGAGTGGAAGCTTGTGTAGAAGTTATCATGAGAGGTGGCACATAAGTAGGTATAATAGGAATGGTAGTAAAAATCAGGATAGAAGGTTCAACGGTTGTGGAAGAGTATATCCTAGCTCTTGAGAACATTTCATCAAAGGCTTAGCATGAGTATTAATAAGGTGTGAGATACCACACAAAATGGATATGTTATTGTCATCATGAGTAATAAGATTAGTAATAGGCTCAATAGTGGCAACACTATCAGAATTCGGGTTCTCTTGCACAAGCCAATTTTTCAATTTATCAAACTCATGAGAGAGCTTATCAACTTGGTGTTAGTTCATTTTCCTATCATTGCAAAAAATCCAAAGCAAATGGTCTATTCCTTGCAAAACCCTAGAAAATTGTCTTGCCCTGGCTGCAACTTGTTTTTATCAGCGAAGAAGATTTATCATGTTTCATGGCGTGTGCCCTTAGCGTGGGATAGTTCAAGAGGTCACCAAGCCCCATTTAAGATTGCATATGCTCAAGTGTAAAAACTAGACAAAAATTACAGTTTCAAGTTGATGAGGAACTAGGGTTTTTCCATGCAAAGGGTTTCATGAAAATTATCTAAGTCCAGAAACCCTACCCTTGTTCTTTTTCCTCATTACCTTTTTCAGGTCACTTAAAATCCTTATAAAGCATGTGCTTCATTTTACCATCGGGCGGGGCCATACTTCTTAGACTTCTTTTTCACCTAAGCCAATACTTTATTTTCCCTAAGTCTAAGCCTTGATGATTTTTATTAATTTCCCTAAGTCCTAATGTTATGCAGTCAAGGCCGGTGGATCCAATGAAGGATAGTCCAAACCTTGCAGCCAATAGAATTACATAGCAGATTACTCAACAATGCAACACAAAGTAATTTTTCAACACTGATTTTTCATTAACATGCCCGACTGTAAGGCCTTCCGGGTTAGGGCCAATTACAATTAGAAAAATAATTCTGCAAGATCCACACTAGATCCAATACAAACTCAGCTAGTTCATCTTTGAAGACAATCAGAAGCTAATGGAAACCCTAAGGTAGATCTAAACTTGAGCTCACAAGTCTTCAAGCAATCTCCTTGTTCCCAAGTATGCAAACCCCTAGCTCTGCTACAAAATGATTATCAGATTACAATCTGATTTGCAAGAACATCAAGAACTTTTTCACAACTTCGCTCTCAAGCTTCACATTTGACATTCACATCTACTCCATTGTCTAACTCCTAATCTTCTCCTCCCCCTCTCAAACATCTACCCAAGCCCTCCTTAAATACTAATCATCAACCACAAGTCAGCTAGATGAAACCCTTAACTCCCCAAAACAAATAATTAAATGCCATACAAGTCAGCTTACAAATGTATACAAGCATTTAATACTGCATGTCGGCCCAAGACAATGGCTACCAACAATTAATTCACCAAGTTGACTCAAAAAATCACACAGAACTCTACTCAGTAAGTCATAACTACCGAGCGATAGTAAAATTACTGAGCACGCCAGGCATCACCGAGCACCAGTGTTGACCGAGCACCGCAGGCATGACCGAGCAACCATTTCACCAAGTGCCAGAGACTACCAAATTCCTTCAGTGATCGAGCTTCCTTCAATGACCGAGACCATCGGTCAAGGCTGCAACCGAGTAACACCGGCCAAAATACAAACACCCCATGTAGTTTCACCGAGGACACAGAATGCCCTGCCTTAACCTTGGATGCCCCTGCATTAGACACCCTAGGTTCCAAAAGATGTTCATATGTGAGAAGAACATCTTTCAAGATTCAACACATAAATCCCGAACTGGTTCTTCACATACAAGTCCTCCACCTTTTCTACTTGCAAAGTCTTCCACTTCAGTTTCCTCTGTCTCTTCAAGTCTTTTCTTGAAAATGTACAGGCTGATTCTTCATACTGATCATTCATTTTCTCAGGATCCACAATCTCAACTCGGCTACCAATACTCAAGCTTCTCCTACCAAGTGATGTATCCATCAAAGGCATCAGTGAAAACTTCCTGTCATTCTTCTCAACAGTAAACACATTTCTTACACAGTCATAAATAGCTCTGCAATCATATTGCCAAGGTCTACCGAGCAATATATCACAACTATTCATCTTCACAATGTCAAAAAGCACAAGATCCTTGTACTGGCCAATCTGAACACCAATGAAGCATTTTTCTCTAACTTCCAAAGCATGAACATCTTGTAACCAGCCAAGCCTATAACGACAAGGATGCTTCATTCTACTCAAAATAATTTTTTGAATCAGGTCCTCAGAAATAAGGTTATCAATACTACCACTATCAATAGTAACATCATAGAGTTTACCTTTGGTCATGCATCGGGTCCTAAACAAGTTACTCCCCTGACAAGGTTCATCCTTTGTACTGAGCAATGTTCACCGAAGCAACAAGTTCTCTGATTCAGGTTCATTCTGAATGTTCTCATTCACCACAGCAGTTCGTCAGTCAACCTTCTTCTATGTGCATTCAAAAGAACAGTGTCCTTCCTCCCCACAGTTATAGAAACTACCCTTAAAGATAACTCTACCTGTCTTCTTCTTTGGTTCCACAGGTTTCTATTCATCTTCTGCATCAGTCAGTTTCTTCTTCATCGAGTGATCAATCTTTTCTTTCCCTCAGGAGTTACTAGGTTGTTTTCTTTTCAACTTATCTTCTACCTTCAAAGCATACTGATAAGCATCTTCAATAGAATCAATCTTCAGCATACCAAGCTCATCCTGAATATTGAATCTCAGACCATTCACATACCGAGCTACCTTTTCCTTACCAAGCTCTCGGTGTCCAGACCAAATAGTAAGTTTGTATAACTCCTCGGTATAATCCTCAATAGACAAATCCTTCTGTTTTAGATTCTACAACTTCTTAAACAAGTCAAGCTCATAGTCAGTTAGTATGAACTTAGCTTTCAACTTAGTCACCATCAGTCTCCACCGATTGATCTTTGTTTCACCTTCATCTTCTCAGTCTCTCTATAGTTATTTCCACCAAAGAGAAGCATGTCCTTTCAACTTTGTCAGTGCTAATCTCACCCGAAGAGGATCTTCAATTTCTTCCAGCTCAAAAAAATCTTCAAGTTCACCAATCTAATCAATCAGATTGTTGGGCTTCAAAGTACCAGAGAAAGCATAAACTTCCATTCAGTAATTACTAAACCGAGCAATAGGTCTAGGCAACTGAGCATTTCTATCTTCACCATATCTGTTCCTCCTGTCATCACCACTAGATCCAGTAGTTTCAAATTCTTTAGCAACTTCTTCATAGCCATCCTTAGTACCAACATTCTGAGGTATACCAGCAATAGTTCTCATGATCTCAATGACCATATCATTCTTCATCAATTCCATCTCAGATCTGAAATCTGATTTCACCTTCTCCATGATTCAGGATTCAATAGTATCACAAAGATCAGAAATAACTCTAGGGTCCAATCTTCTCGAAGGCATCCTTAAAGAATAAGAGAAACCCTCTGCAACAAAGCCTCACTGACCACCTTGTGACAATCTCCAAGTTGCAACAAGTCAGATCTCAACCTGCAATCTTGTAAACATCTAGGGCACAATTTCACAAGTTCAGTACTTCAGATCTGCAATTCAGATTGTGCATAATCTTTTCTCTAATAAGATCAATTTCACAAGATCAACCTTGCTAGGTCAAGCTTTTTCTTCAACAAGAACAAACCTTCACTCCAACAAGAACAAACTTTCGCTCTGATACCACCTTATGCAGTCAAGGGCGGTGGATCCAATGAAGGATAGTCCAAACCTTGCAGCCAATAGAATTACATAGCGGATTACTCAACAATGCAACACAAAGTAATTGTTCAACACTGATTTTTCATTAACATGCCCGACTGTAAGGCCTTCTGGGTTAGGGCCAATTATAATAATAAAAAACAACTCTGCAAGATCCACACTAGATCCAATACAAACTCAGCTAGTTTAGCTCTGAAGACAATCAAAAGCTGATGGAAACCCTAAGGCAGATCTAAACTTGATCTCACAAGTCTTCAAGAAATCTCCTTGTTCCCAAGTATGCAAACCCCTAGCTCTGCTACAAAATGATTATCAAATTACAATCTGATCTGCAAGAACATCAAGAACTTTTCCACAACTTCGCTATCAAGCTTCGCATCTAACATTCAGATCTGCTTCATTGTCTAAGTCCTGATCTTCTCCTCCCTCTCTCAAACATCTACCCAAGCCCTCCTTAAATACTAATCATCAACCACAAGTTGGCTGGATGAAACCCTTAACTCCCCAAAATAAATAATTAAATGTCATACAAGTCGGCTTACAAATGTATACAAACATTTAATTATGCATGTAGGCCCAAGACAATTGCTACCAATAATTAATTCACCAAGTCAGCTCAACAAATCACACAGAACTCTAGTCGGTAAGTCAGAACTACCGAGTGATAGTAAAATTACCAAGCACGCCAGGCATCACCGAGCACCAATGTTGATCGAGCATCATAGACATGATTGAGCAACCATTTCACTAAGTGCTAGAGACTACCGAGTTCCTTCAGTGACCAAGCTTCCTTCAATGGCCGAGACCATCGGTTAAGGCTACAACTAAGTAACACCGGCCAAAATACAAACACCCCATGAAGTTTCACCAAGGACACAGAATGCCCTACCTTAACCTTGGATGCCCCTGCATCATAATGGTATATTTCACTAAGGTTTCAGCTTTTATTAAAGCCCTTAATCTCCTATTTTGATCTAACGGCTATCACACATCTGCAAAGAAAATATTTACCCATCGTGATGTTGTGACAACCGTTGATGCAGCAGATAAATCAACATCTCTGCTAGGTGGGACCAATTTCATTTGTTAAATCACAACTGTTTGATTGAGATGATCTATCGGCACACATTCACTGGGCCCAGTTACTGAAGGTTTTAAGAGACTGGCAACTTGCCTTTGATCTAATGGCTATCGTATGTCTGCAATGAAAAGGTGATCAGATGTTCATGATCACAATGTTACGATAGCCATTGATTCTATATTAAGCCATGGGTTACCACTATGGGTCCAATCGGGAGGAACAAGAACATCGACTATTGGATTCTTTCATCTGAAGATAGCGATAGGTCTAGTTGTTAGGTGCATCCAAGATACTGCATTTTTCAAACCACTGTAGATCTGTCTTGATCTAATGCTTGTTGCATTGCCCTATAGAAAAGATACATGAGGTTTTAACCAATGCGGCATTGCAACAATCATTGATTCTCTCTTAAGTGAAGATTGATGGTCTTATTTTAAAGATCGATGAAGACAGTGGGTCCATTGCCAAGTGTGCTGAGGTGCTCGTTCTTGATTGGTTGCCAAGAAAAGATGATGTGGTTGGTTGATTTTAAAAGGCTTAGTTGATTGTTTGATGATTAATGAGGATCGTCCAATGTGTCAGGAAAGGATATGATCGATGACCATGTTTTAAACTTTGATTAGTTAGCCATTGCTTCTAGTATTTGAAATAATGGAGGGTTTCTTTGCAGGGTTTGTTATAGTGGACCAGAATATGAAGAAGCCAGATACCTTTGAACCGGGTGTAACTCAAAGGGAAATCACCATGAGAAGAAACAACTTCTGGCACCATTTTCCTCCATTGTTGTTGCAATTTAAATATATTTTTGTATTCTAGTGCAAGTCACTATCAAAGCCATTTGAAGCTTGTTGCATCCTTTTCTCAAGGATTCCAAGATGGTTTTTTCTATATATAGTGAGTTCTAGGAATTTTGAAGAGGTGGTGAATTACTCAGTGTAATAGGAGTTTCTAGATTTAGTGTTTTGATTCTGAGGATTCTTAGTTTCTGAATGTACTAATACATAATATTTGTTAATGAAAATATACTGAAATTCCTTGTATATGTTTTGTTGTCTTCATGTATGCAATTGATTTCTTTGTGCATTTAATTTGTAAGGTAATTTTAAAAACATCAATCTACAAGGTAGATAGTGGGGTTGAATCTCAAGTTTCTTTCAAGGGAAGGGTAATTCTTGAGTGAGGTCTCAGAGATTTCAATATTTGTGCATGGATCTGATGATATAGTATATACATGAGAGGATAATTTGTAAGGCATCTTATCTGGGTTTTGGGGTTATTTGAATGACAAAGTTTTTTGTAGATGTATGTTTATTGACTCTGATGCCCTAGGATTTGGCACTGGTCATTGCTTAGGTTGCATTGTTTCACCATCAATCAATTTAAATAATGATTTACTTTAAAGTTTTGTTGAGAGTTATATGTTTACATCTGTATCAAGCATATAGATAACTATTGTGATATTTGAAGAATTTAATCTAATAGGTATACTAGCCTGTAGCTTAGAGCTCAAAGTGAAGAAGGATTTAAATCCTTAATACCTTAGTGTTTATTACTGACAAATGCATTTATTGGGACTACAAGAGTTAAGAATCAAAGGCTTATTTATTAGTTTTGATCATCTGCAGTTTTAGGTGCTAACACTTGGGAAGGAGGAATTCTTCGGGATTCATTTTCATCATGGGAGTAATGAGAAGAATTATGCTCCATTATGAGATTGAGATCTTGAGGGAAAATATTAGTATCATCAGGGGTCCTAGGAAGGAAAAATGAATCATGGTCAAAAGAACCCATGAGTTTATGGCTTCTCCTAAAGGGAATTCTAGAGGTTAGACTTAGTGTAATAAATCTCATAAAAGAGGAGATCACAAAAGGAAACTCTAATGATATCTAACCACACAATTATCAATTTAATAAAGAGAAAAGAAAGATCTAACCACACACATATAGCTAAATCTAACTCCAAAATAGGATTCACCAATGGGAAAAAAAGAAATGGAGATCAAGGGATCTAACTCCAAATTCAAAAGGTAGTTGTAACACACTGGGTTCACCAAAATGTTCATGTGGAAAATGGTATCAATGAATTTAGGAATGTAAACTATGTGAGATGTTTTCATTAATTAACGATTTCCACACTAACATTAGAAATATAAGAGAAAGAGGGGCTTCCACGTGTAGCTCTTAATATAACCTAAGTTAGATTATAAAAACCCAAGAAGATGAGGGGATGCTAATGCTAAACCCAAATTATACTAAGGAATTACACAAGAAAGTCCTCTTTCATGAAATATAATATTTTATTAAGGTTGTGTAAATGCACTTGTAAAATTGAACTAATTGATTTAGCAAGATAAGCAATAGATATCTAGGTGTTAAACATAAGCAATCAACCCAATTAAGATGTGAAAATAGATCTAAACTAAGATATGAAATAGATAATGAGGTGCTCACCTTGAAGTATGAAGAGGAATATGCTTTTATGCTCTGAAAATTGTTGTTCTGGACCTATAGTGGAATTTCTAACTGTGGATCTGCGATCATGGCTAAAAACCCAAAAAATGCTAAAAATCTCAGGCTGCCAGGAATAGGTTGACCATGTCACCATGTTTTAGAACAGGTCGACCAAGTCACCATGTTCCCGAGGCACTTTACTAAATTCAACCCATATTTTTCTGGTAGATATCTCTCTGCAACTTTCAGATTTGTACTTGCAATTTCGAGATCATACTCCTGCACATAGAAAAATAGGTTTTTGGGGTTGGGGTGGATAAGGGCTTGCCTTGGTCAAGCCCTAAATTGAGAAATCAACCTTGAATTGAAATGTAAATGTGTAAATGAAACAAGACAAATATAAATATTCACCTTGCTTGAAGAAACACTTGTCAATAAGGATTTTTTTGTGTTTGTATGTTGATCTTGAACTTGCAATGTAGGAAATCTCCACAAATATTATGGATCTACCAAAATAACTTCACGGAGCCATGGATGTAAGTGTGCATAAAATGAAGAAGATGATGAATGACTCAATGTAGATCTCCTCCCTTGATGGCCAACAATATGCTAGATCTTGAAGAGGAAAGATGCCCACAAAGGATCCTTGAATCTTTTGAAGACTTGAATGCTTGAATGCATGAACGCTTGAATGTGAGATTTATATCATCAATTTTCCTCCCCAAAAATGAGGTGCCTAGGCTTCCCTCTATACTATTTTCCAGGCGGGAAAATAAAGTAAGCCGATGGGGTCACCAAATTTTTCAAATTGAATCCCCGAGACAACACCGAGCCCGAGGCTCACAACCATTGGGGAATAGGTCAACCCATTTGACCTATTCTGGAATAGGTTGACAAAGTCGACCTGTTCTAGGAATAGGTTGACCTGATCCTAGGGTGGCCCACAGAGAACCAACTCTGAGGTCTCAAAAATTGCATAGATGAAAGCGGGAAAAATAGGGCTAAACGGAAGAAAAAGGGAACTGAGCACGAATCCATCCATGGTCCAAAAAGTTGATAAAGGATGGGAGCTAAAAAGTCTTAAATGAGGAGTGCATCCATTTTAAGATGGTATCATATATATGTATGTATATTTGTGAACACCTACATACATACATATGTGTGTATATATGTGTGTGTATACATATATATACATACACATATATATACATATATTTACCTGTATATATACATACATATACATATATACATACATAAATATTTCTTGTTATTGCTTTTGTTTAGTTTGGATTTTTTAGTTATTTTTTGGTTTTTTTCCTTTTCATTTTTAATTATATTTATTCGCTTGTTTGTATCTATTTGTTTATATTCTTAGTTTTGAGGTTGTTTGTAAGTTTGTGCTTTATTCATTTGTATTTTATTCAATTATATTGTGAACCTTTTATTTTCTATTAGGTTTTTAGTTTTATTTTGGAATTTCCTTATTTATTGTATTGTTTATTCTTGTTTCTAGTTATTTTTTCAATCCTTTGTAGTTTAATATTTTGTTGTGTGTTCACTTACACACTTTATATATATATATATATATATATATATATATATATATATATATATATATATATATATATATATATATATATATCACTTTTTTGGTTTGTGTCTTGTCTTATTTGTACTTAGTTTCTCCCCTCTTTCTTTGTATTTTTTCTCTTGTTTGATGTTTTTTAATTTCCTTTGTAATTCTTTGTTTTCCTCCCTCCTCCTCTCTATGTGTGTCCCCTTCCATCCCCTTATATCTTTTGAGTGGGTCTTAGTTTTCTACTTTCATTTTTCATCTTTGGCACTCTCTTTCATCCTAATGATGGAACATGGAGTGTGGTCCAGAATATTGATGCAAAAAACACTCACACAATCAAAACCAGAAGCTTACAAGGAAATCAGTTACCATACCTATAGATATTACACAAGATGTGCTAACAAAGACAAGACACCTAAAGTATTTGTTGAATGTCATAACATTTTTTGATAATTTTTTATTGAAGAAAATAAAAAATTATCAATATTTATTGTTCATGCACTAAATTTTTTCTATCACTTTTTTTATTGTTGTCAAAATTCAAAGGTGAACTATTTCAATAAAATAAAAGAATTTTGCACATTTTCATTCATTACATGACACCTAGCAAATAGTACTTGTACCTTATCTCCACTAACACATTTTGTATGATTTGTACAAATACATAGCACCTAAATGAAAATATACAATATTGTGGTTTAAACAAAAGTTTTGATTTCATATATTTGGCTGCAAGTATGAATATTGACTTCCTTGTTTCAATCTTGTCCTATCTCATCTTCTTAGGATTTGATTACACTATTATGCTATGTTTTCTTGTATCTATATTTTCATGCCATTACATAATATTTTATTAAATCATTGAGTTTCATACTAAAGTGTTTATAGCACTTGTCTTTTTTCTTATCTTTGCATTGTTGTCCTTTTCAACTCTATACTAGAACACTAATATCTTAATTATGCTAACCATGTAGGTTTGATTTTTCCACCTTTTAAAACCACCAACTAAAAATGATCAAGATCTACATCATACAACTGGCATTGCCCAAACACTTATCCAATACAACGTTCATCCACATTTAAAAGTACTACAAAACATGTTATCAAAATTTATAATTATGGCCCATGAATGAGCTTTGTTGGGTTAAGACAATGATTATGGTGTCAGAGGCAATTATGTGGATAAACCTAGAGGTTGGATGGTGGAAAGTAAATTATGATGGGGCCTTGAAGGGAAACTCTAGCCCATTAGGAGCAGGTTTCATTATTTGGGATTAGAATGGAAACACCATAAATTTTGGTGGTAAGAGACTTAAAGATGGAATAGATAATGTGGTAGAAGCGGAAGCATCCTTGGTGGCAGTTAAAGTGGCTAAGATTCTAGGGGCTTCAAAATTCTATCTTGAAAGGGACTCACAAATTATTATCAATGCAATTATGAAAGGCAAAATACAAGCATGACATTTGTAGAATTATGTGAAGCTTATTGGTGGGGAATTATCCCTCATGAATGATTTCATAATTTCACATGTGTGAAGGGATGGTAATAAGGAAGCTGACACCCTTTCAAATTGGGCCCTATCCTTTGCAATGAAAGGATAAGTGCAAATTGAAGATTTTATAAATTTGAATCTATGAAGTTAGCATTAAAAATTAAAAATGAAAGGAAACTAAAAAGGTGGAAGGTAGGTTGGAAACACTATATGACTGCAGGAATTAATTGTAGATGTGAAAGCCGTAATGACAGTGGGAGTAACGGGAGGACAAGGCATTAATTTTCGGGGATCTCCCAAAAATCTCATAAATCCCCTAATTATTTCCTTTTATTCTAATTGCAAGATAGATGACATGATCCAACAGTTTAATAATTGAGACTTCATCTACCTTTCAAAAGCTAAGCAACATAACCCATTCTACGGGTCATTAACAAAGAGAAGGCTAAATGGAATGTTTTTAGTCCACGATCGTAGGCTGGTGGAAAATTTTCCCCTTCTTCTAAGTGACATGTTTAATCAAATAAAAAATCAACATAGGACAAATACTGATGTTTACTCCATGATAGCAGCTTGGGGTTTGCAGCTAGGCACGCCTATTGATAATGTTAAAATGATAATTCAAAAAATTGTGCCTGTAGAGTTCGTGGGTGACTTGGATGCTATCCTGGCCCAAGCGGTTCCAAGGTTGGGAATGAATTTTATGGATGACCCAATACATTTTGAAATGGTTTAGGACACAAAATTCACTCCATTTATGTGGAGGCTTGAGGCTAAGAAGCAGAAACAAAGGTTTAAGGAAGCTAGGGCAAGATGGATGTGTTTAAAACCAGTACTAATGATTCAGTAGCTAGATGAAGAAATTGAGGAGATGAAAAATAATGCAGGTTTAGCCAAAGTGGAGGTTCCTAGAAGGCGATGATCATCAAGGCATAGGTGGAGGAGGGTAGGTGGTGTTGGAGGTGAGGCTAGTGGTAAAGAAGAGTGGCGACACTAGTGATGAGGCTAGTGGTGAGGCAGGACCAAGTGACGTTGGAGGTGAGGTTGGTGGTGAGACAAAGCCAAGCAGCTGAAGGACAAAAGTACACCAACCAAAATGGAGTTGGCATGCTAGTAATTAAGTGCACTAAAGACCTTTATTGAATTTTTTTTTGTTAAAAATATTGATGTAATTATGCCATACTCTATAATGAGGGTGGTTGGGTTTTTTTAGGTGGAACCCTGTAATTTTGTTGTAAATAATGAATTGCAATCTTATTTTTCTTTAGTTCATTTTGGGTGTAGGGTTAGGTTTTCAAGGAACTTTAGGTCTGTAATTGATCATAGAATGAAAGGGGTAGTGTGGTGGATGTTTTGGGTGGTGTGATGGAGCATCATAAAAAAAATTTGTACACTTACTTTATTTAATCAATAAAACTAAAATATTATTACCGAAAAAATTTATAATTATGAGTTCACTTTATGATATATAGACACACACCTTATTCAATTTTTTCCTCAAACAAACATGTTAGTGCTTATCTTTGTTTCACTATTGCAATTATTCATACTTCTCTTTTCTTGCACATGATAGGGACTCTAGCTCCATTAGAGCTCTTTTTATTATATAGTTATAATGTTCTATAAAAATGAGATTAAGTCACCTCATATGTATTTCTCTTTATTGATGTAAATATGATGCAAAAAGGCTACGACTAATTCTAGTCACTCTTATCATTTGTAGTGGTTGACAATAAATTTTACTAAAAATAGCTAGAGGATTGACAATCTAAATCATAAAGTCTAATAGTCATTATGATAACAATTGACATTAGAATCACATTTTCTACGTGAAAAATTGCTCTCTAATAGGTAATAAAAAAACTTTAAATAAGAGTAGGTAATCTATTATAACATTTTTTGTTGTTATATAGTTATTTAATGTTCTATAAAAGCTAGATAAAATCACCTCACCTATCTCTAATTATTAATGTAGGATTTACAAGAGTCACATATAATTCTAGTTTCTCCTATCATTTGTGTTGGTGGATAACAAATTTCACTAAAAATGGCTAGAGCATTGACTATCCATAAAATATTAAGTCTAACAATCGTGAAAACTATAATTAACATAGGAATCATTTGGCCCTTTGCCCTCCCAAACCCATTGTTGTCTATAATGCCCCTATCTCACACTCCTCCAACCTACTAGCATCATTGATATGCCAGACCAAAACAAAAAGAAAGGTATTAGTGTCATGCCCAAAAATTAGGGTAAAACACAGTGACAATCTTTTTTTTGAAAGCACAAAAGACAACTAAGCTAACACACTAAGGAACACTTAACATGTACAAAACACATAACCAAACACAAGTTAACTCTCAAGAGGTATCATGGCATGTGTTGTCTTGCCAACATCCCTTAGTTGATAACTACATTAGTTAACTCAAAACCCTAGAACTAGGTCTCTAAGAAACCCTAACAGGGTTCAAACTGAGCGTTTAATAAAAAGAGATAAAACAAGGGAAATTAAAACTTGGATAATAATATAAAGTCAAGGGTTTGATTAAAACACCCAAAAAGGTTTAATTAAAATAATAATTAAATAAAAAAGAAGTAGTAACCCTAATGGTTCCTAACGTGAACCAGGTTACTAACTAGGGTAGGAATCGCAGGAAAATATTAAACAATATAATAGGGTCATAAAATTAACCCTATGCGAAACCTAGGGTTACAATAATATTACCCATTTAAAATAATGATATTTTAATAATTAATTTAAAATACTATATTCTAATTCCAAATCATAATGTTACCAAGGTTATTGATTAATTTAAATTAAACAATTAAAAGCATTAAAATAACCATAATAAGGCATTAATATTAAATTTAACATTTGTGCAAAGGAAAAATATTTATCTAAGTCCCATTCTAGGACATTAAATAATTTCCCCTAAATAAACCATTAATATAATAAAATATAATAATAAATTAAATACTATATTCTACCACCAATCATAATATTAAATAATAATAAAAATACAAATGGAAATATCATCAAATTTTAAATTTGAAAATAACAAATCCCAAGAATAATATTATAAGAATAAAGGTCCATTAAATAATATTTCAACATTATCAAATTTAAAATAAATTAGAAATGACATCCAATAACCAATTATTAAAATCCCGCGAACTAATAAAAAGAATCTTTTTAAAATCTCATTGATTAATAAAATATTAATAAAAAAAAATTCAAAACAAAGTGACTGTGTAAAGTCAACAATCATTAATTAAAATAAATTTGAGATTAGAATTCAAAACATAACTTAATTAAAAAGGGCCCAAAAGGCCAACCCTAACCCTAAATCTGAAATCAGGGTTAGGCTAAGGGATAAAACATCTTCCAAAACCTTAATTCCTCATTAGTTGTTGCAGGTTTGACAAGGAGGGAGATGAAGAAGATTTCAAGTACTTGTATACATGTGTGTATATACACACCAAGAGTGTGTATATATATACATATATACTTATGTATATATACCCATCAAGAAACAACAAGAGAGAACAATCAGAAAATAAACAAATCAACAAGGGGCTTCATTCAATATCCTTCAGCCAAAACCCACAACAAACTTAAAAATTGAAAATTAAAAAGGGCCCAAAAGGCCAACCCTAACCCTAAATCTGAAATCAGGGTTAGGCTAAGGGATAAAACATCTTCCAAAACCTTAATTCCTCATTAGTTGTTGCAGGTTTGACAAGGAGGGAGATGAAGAAGATTTCAAGTACTTGTATACATGTGTGTATATATATACATATATACTTATATATATATACCCATCAAGAAACAACAAGAGAGAACAATCAGAAAATAAACAAATCAACAAGGGGCTTCATTCAATATGCTTCAGCCAAAACCCACAACAAGGTAATGGCATTAGGAAAATATTTAGATTATTTAGTTTTTGAGATTTAAGAAAAATAATATTAAAATACCCCGCAGGTGTGTGAGGTCGGCAGCCCATGCTGCAATGGCCCAAGGGTCTGTGGTTATTGTCTTGTCGTCTGCACCCACACAGGGTTACGAAGGCCCCCTGCTCACTGCACTCCATAGGAGTGGCAGTGGCAGGCCTACTACATCCCTTTGAGGATGCGGTGGTAGCCACTCCCCCCCCCCACTAACTTTGCTTAAAGTATTTTTTTATTTAATTTTTTTTTAACAAAGTTTGTTTTAATTAAATTTTTTTATTGTATATTAACAAAGTTATATATATATATATATATATATATATATATATATATATATATATATATATATAACATGAGCATTAGGCAAAAGAATAAAAGGGAGTACATACTCATTAAATATGTAAATATATATGTTTTGTATATATATATATATATATATATATATATATATATATATATATATATATATATATATAATAACATGAGCATTATATATATATATATATATATATATATATATATATATATATATATATATATATATATATATATATATATATATATATATATATATATATATATATAAACATACATTTCATTAGAATAGAAAGAGGTAAAAAAATAACCAAGTCTATATTTTTTTGCATCCATAATGAAAGTATATATAAATGTGGAGTATACATCTATGTATATATACAAGTATATATACATATTTATACCAAAAACAACTTAACATGATTTCTAATGAAATATTTTTCTAACAATAGCAAGTAGGATAGTATATTAACATAGTCTAATTTTTTTTAGTACAAAGAGCATAACACAAGCATCATAGAAATATTACATTTACTAAATGAATGAATCTTTTTGTTTTTGCAAGAGGGGACTAAAAACAACAATTTATTTGTGCATTCAAATAGCATAAGAAATCCATTTTCTGTGTACATTCTATTTTCATTTGATCTACATAGCATAAAGGAGAGAGACTTTCAACTTTCATTTACAATAATTTTTTTAAAAGAAAAATACATACAACATAGCATTTACATTGCCTGAAAATTTACTACTTTTTCTACACATGGCTTTTAGCCATTTTTACAAGTAAAAATCTGCAGCCTAAGAAATGACAAATGTCCATGATTCTCCACTTTTTCTTCAATCATAAATCAACAAGCTCCACCATAAGAAAATCTACAAATAAAACAACTTTGACCATGGAGGTTCACCTCCCAACCTAGGCCATTACATGGCCACCCCTAAGCTTGGGAAAAAAAAGATGGATGGGGATTACGCTCATACACAAACACACTTTGACCACAAAACCAACTAGTGTAAAACAACATAAAATTCCCTTTTCCATGGATTTTCACATTGGATCACCTTTGACCCATAAAAGGGGTGAAAGTGGAAATGTACCCAAGTAGGAGAAGCCATAAAAGTAATATCATGCCTTCAATAAGGCTCAAAAACCATATATTATTGCCTTTACAAGGCCATCACAAATTTACCATTTACTTTCATTTTCCCATACACAATAACATCCCTTATGACCCCCAAATATGTAAAAAAATATGATGGCAACATGGAGCCCATACATCCATGTCATATCTCCTTCCTCCATGAGGAAAGACTCTACACTATTTGGGCATTCCCAACTAAAACTCTTCACCCTCAAGGCACTCTTCCTTCCCAAGGGTGAGGCTAGCCTTGCACACCCCAACAAAAAAAATAAGAAAACAAAAACAAAACCAACAAATGAACTAAACAAGACGCCATGAAAAAAAACAAGCTTGAAGCTTCACAAAAACACACACTAACACTTCACATAAATCTACATATACAAACATGAAATAAAATCAAGTCTTCCATGAAAGGAGCGCCAACCTTGCTCCAAGCTATGGCAAATGAAAGTTTGGCGAAGAGCTACCTTCCTATGAGCCTTCATTCTTGCTAAGTCCACCAAACCCTGCTAAGTCCACTAGAAGTCTCCAAAATTGGAGAGTGGGTAATCAACCTACCAAATTCCTCTCTATCCCACTAAAATGAAAACCCTACCTAACATCCTGCCTAACCTCAAAGGTGATTGGACACACTATCCAAGGGATCCCTCTCCAACAAGGGAGAAATTCAAATTTGCAAGAGAGGAAGACGTGACACACTTCCCAAATTTGTCACATTCTAAAAAGACATTTTTAGAAGAGGCAAAAATAGGATAAAATCATCCTATTGATCAAAATTTGACCCCCAACCCAAAGTGCACCTATGGGGTTATCTTATTTTAACCCTAACTAGCCTCTAGGGCTACATTTAACCCCTCAAAAGTCTACTAAGAGTTGACCTACAAAAATTTAAAATAAGATTCCCTACCAAGGCTCAACAACCAAGATACCTAACCTTTGGATTCTACAAGGTCACTCAAAGGTGGCAAATAACCAATAAACAACTTTACTTGGCCATGCCAACTCACATACACATGTGTCAATTGACACCACATAAAGTCACAACACATCACTACACACATGGCATGCCAAGTAGACATAAATATAAATTAAAAATAACACAACATTATTTTACATTCAAACATTATTTTTAAAATATTAGTACATAACAATGAGGTTATTTCTCCCCTTGAAGTTAACCTTGACTTAACAAGATTTTCACATGCATCCATCTTTAAAGGTTAACTCTTGAGGCTTGCTTGAAAGGTAAATATTCCACGTTGTCCTCCTCGAAGAGGAAAGGAAAGAATCCTTTTCCCCTGCCAAGAAAACTAAATTCTCTGTTCAGGAGGTAAATAGTGAAGATGAGAAGGAGGAGCATAGCACCCCTCATAGATCCAACAAATTGGCCACCGTGTGTGTAAAGAAAGGAAAAAAGTTACTTGTTGACCATGACTAGGATGAAAATATTGAGCAGGGGAATTGAAATTTTGAAAAGGAAAGTGCGAAGACCAAGACTATAAAGTGTGAAGATTTAGAAGTTGATGTTATTGTAGCTCACATAAGTCTACCTCCAATAGATCGACTCGCACTTCTGACAAGGCAAAAGAGGGGCCTATTGTGGAATTGACATGCTACCAATTGAGGAGAATTCAATTATGCCTTAACTCAAAATTTGGCTTTTGCATCAAATTTGGCTAACCTAAACAGTGAGGTGGAAAGAAAATTAGGAAGCATTTCTAGGTTCAACCTTCGAGTGATGCACAACTTTACAATTTCCTTGTGCCTGCTGCAACGTAAGATGCTTGATGACGATGGATAGGAAGAAGGTAATTATAAGGATTTATTCAAATTCCTTACTAAAGACTGGACACATGTGTTGCACTAGCCAAGTTGCAACATCAAACTCTCCCATAATGCTTAATCTTTGGTTGGTCAAGGCTACGACCCCCCACCCCTCTAGAGTTTTTGTGAATATTTTTCTTGTTAGCCTGCTTGGCTTCTTGGGCTCTAGTTTGTTGTTTTATGATTTCAGTTGTAGTAGGATTATTTTTTTTTTTCTATTATGAATAGTACTACCTTGTACTGTGGTGGAAACTTTGATGGTTATAGGCTACGTGACTATGGCATATGTTTACTTACTCTTTTAACTCTATTGTAGGATATTTTTTATGTTTATCTATTGCTAGTGTGATGTGTCTATATGCCTTCAGACAATGGTTTTGTAAGGCTCAACACCCTAGTTTTGCTACTGATTAACATAAATAAAACATTGGAATCACCTTCTAATAGGATTATACTTTCACAATAGCATTACAAGTTCAAAGTTTGTCAAATCTACAAATATCCCTTACATTAACATTCTCTATGAAATGAAAGAAAGATTCTCTCCAAAAAATGCTTTAAAAAACTATTAAAACATATTGATGCATCTTCATATATATTTATCTCCATACATAATGTAGAGAATAATCATATTAAATTAAAAAAAAAAACCTTCCACATAAAATAATGCTAATATAATTTAATAAGTTAAATAAAATATTAATTAAAAATACATCTATATTTTTTTAACAAAATCTCATGCCCAATAAACCTTTCAATCCAATTATTAGTAATTAAACAAAACAAATATGAATGGGATTTATCTTGACACTATTTAACAAGATTCTATATCCATTACACCTTTGATACTGATTAAAATTTTTTAATGAAAATAACTTATCTTCAACATTCTAAGTAAGATAATCCAATTACCAAATTGAGTATGTTCATTAAGGAATACCGAGACAACTAAACATCTAATCAATTTTAACCAAATCTCATGTCAATTAAATATTTCAATCTAATGGCTAAGGGTGGGGTCCTATGGAGGGGTTCGAGGATCTAGTTTTTAAGGGGTAGAAGGTCCTACAGAAGAAAAATAAAAATAGCAGCCCCTACTTTTTAGAACTGCAAATTTAAGCCACTTGAGAGGTGGGGGCTAGAAATTGCCCCACTACCTTAAACTTTTTTCTATCACTTATCAATCATCTCAAAAAAATTTAATTTATTTTTTTAGATTATTTTTTATTTTCCACTCAACATGCCAATTCATGAAACTTGGAGGTTAAATTTTGAAGCATACTATGAAACCTCTCCCTAATAATTGAACCAAATTAACTATAGAGGGATTCTATCTTGAACACGGTAGTTAATAGCTAATTAATAACTGCAATCCCCTCACGGAACTGCACATGCGGATTAACAGCTCTAAACTTTTGGGGTTGAAACCGCTCTGCGACAGTTAATATAAGAGCTTCAGACAAAGAGTCCTGAGCAAATATAAAAAGCCACGGAATCTGGGCCGTCTGTATTTGTCTGTAACAGGAGAATCCTTTCATAAATCAAGATCGCTCAAAATACAATATAAGATCAATCTCCCCCTCTCAGCCCTGCAAAGATTGATGGAACTTTCAGATTGAAATTTTTGAAGAAGCAGACATGGATCCCGAATGCACAGAGCTTCGTACTCATAAATTTAAAGCTCAGAAATCCAGTGCACAAGTGGAGAAGAAAAGAATTCGATTAAACTTGCGCAGAAGTGCGATCAGAGAAGGAGACATGGCGAACAGAGAGGGAGTCATGGCGAACAAGAGGAAGCGCCTGGGCAAGAGGCGAAGAAGGAAGAGGGCTCATGATGGGCGAAGGCAGGGGAGAAGTCCTGCACATAGGGCACGTAGGGTGAAGCTTCAGCCACTGGTCAATACACTCCACATGGAACATATGCCCGCAATCCGGCAGCAATCGAAGAATGTCTTCCGATTCCTGGTAATCGCTCAGGCAAATCGAGCAACATGATCGCTCCTGAGCCTCCGATTTGGTCCTGCACAGTTTCTCCGAGTACACCACTTTGGGATAGGACTCCAAGGTCTCGGGGTCGAGTCCCACCTCCGCCGTCTCCTCGTCTGCCATTCCTGGGCCATCGTTGGTCACGGCCCTGCGAATTGTAGGACCAATTTGGCGCCTGACAAGCCTTACCCATACGAATACCGCGAACAGGATCACTGCCGTCATCAGAAATACGATTCCTAGGGCCAGAGCAGAGCCCATTCTAGGGTTTCCAGTCCCTGTGTCCGTTGAATTTCTGCTCATCTTGGACAATTTCTCTTCCCCAAAAATTGGAGAATGAGAATGGGTAATTAAGTACGAGGTCATTCGTTCCTCTTGTCCTGATTCACCTGTAAATTGCATAATCTGTTCGGTTTTGTTTGTTTGTTTCAGGTTGGCGTTTTGCAGAGCATGGTGATACTAACGCTTTTCGTGATCTCCGAGAGAAGAAGGGGGATCAAATGGCCGGTTGCTGGATATTATAGCAGACGAGTTTGATGGGACCCGAGATGGTCATGGAGGTGAGATTGAGGAGATCATTTGCCCTTTTGTTTTTGGTTGGTTTTGTAATTTTTAAATGTGGTGTAATGAGAGTTATTGAGTTAGTCACCAAATTTATGACTAGATTGAAATTTCTTCAATAAAAATATAATAGAAATTGGTGTCCTCCTATTCAAGTTTAAAAGTTTGTGTATAAATTGACATGAACATAAAAATGATTCTATATTATTTTTTAGTTGGGCTTGTAATGGTTTAGATTTCAAATCAATATTGGTTTCTTTATTCTTATATTATAGAGTAGCTCATGCATATAAATTTGTCCTTTAGGATAATATAGCAGTTATAACTTTGTTATTTCAAAAAAAAAATTCTTTTGAATATGATCTTTGAAGATTTAATAATCATTATTTATTCAATCGCATGTTTAATAATTTAAATTTAATATTTAAGATTTTGTATTCAAAGACAAGTCTTAATATATTAATAAGTATTAAGCAAGAACAATTGATTATTGGATGGTAAGATTATCACACTAAATAACAATGTTAGAGCATTTTAGTTTAAAGGGGTACGTACATCTATGCATCTACCAATATTTATAGTTACTACACCAAACTTTGTCTTATGTGTCTTGGACCTTGAGAAATTTGACAGAGGCATTTGACTCACCATTGAGGAAGTTTCATATTTCTCTATATTTACAAAAAAAATTAAAGGTGTTTCTTAGTATTGTGACTGTTCAACATTGTACGAGCATACATGATAGTCATAGTCCACTGATGATCTAGCGATCAAGCTCATGAATCATGCAACATGAATAAAACTCTCTCAACCTTTTTGATCTTGATAGAATTGCATTCTCATTTCTTAGAACCTGTCATTGTTTTTGTCTAGTTAAACTCCCTAAACTTCTATCTTGTTCACATATCATCATTCCAATCAAAAGTTGTGTTTTTACCCTTCAAATGGTGAGGTTGTATATGCATCTAAATCACCCAAGCATCCTTAAAGACTCCCAATCATTTTTAAGGTTGCCTAAGCAAGTTCCCTTGGCAAAATGGGTGACCCTACCTAGAAAAAGAGACAACCTTGGTGTTCTAAATTGATGTGTAAAAATTATCAATTATGGCATATATCCACCATTTTACACTTAACGGTTGGTAGAGTCCTATTAACACATTATGCAATTAAACTCCAATAGGATTAGACATATTCATCCCATCACTTTCTTGTCATCAAGATCATGCTTCCTAGCATCAAAATGATTAAAACATAATGAGTAGTAAAGGATAAGGATTGGAAGCACAATCCCCCAGTTGTGGGAAGGATGACAAGTTAGTATGACGATGCCCCTTCGAGAGGACGTGTGGATTAGGAGAAAATGCATGTGCTCTCAAAAAGAAAGATGGAGGATAAGCTAAAAGAGGTGGATTAGAGGATAAGCTTAAAAAAAGGCAACAAACAAGGCTATGAAAACCTTCTACATTTCAAGCTCCACAAAAGTTGAGAGGGTATTCCTTTTTGCAAGTCTAAAAATAAGATTAGCTCATGCCAAACAACAAACTACAAGCCTCAAAAAGTGGATGGTTCTCAGACCTTGTGGTGATGGGTATTTCACATTTCACTGAATTCGGGCATAATCTCATTTGCCTTGCAAACCATTGAGAACAAAACTAATATACACCTACACTAAGCAACATGAAAAGTAAACATGATTTGAAGGTCCCTATAATTTGAAGGTCATATTTTCATGCTACACAAAGTTCTAATTGTCATATAATTTGAACATCCATTTGACACAATTGAAAGTTCTTCACGCTCTCTTTACATAGAGACATGTTTCCATATTCATTGGACATCGTACATGCATTCTTAGAGACCCATATAACTATCTTTTAATTTTTGTAGCTTATAAGGATTATAAATGATTGGTACTTTTCTTTTGAGAGATGTTTAATCTTTACTAATATTTAGCCAAAGACTCTTCTCTCTCAATGTTGTACACTTGGATTTGTGATTTTCATTCATCTTATTCTCCTTCGTGACTAATTTAAAAGTTAAATATGTGATGAGAGAAATGAGATTATGATTAATTTTCATATATTCTCTATTTTGTAGGCACTCGTATTATTGTTATTGTTTTGGTTATTGTAAAGTTTATCTTTCTTCTTATTAAGATAACAAGGTCCTCTTAGAAGGATTTATTTTACTTTAGGATTTAGCCTTCATACTCTGTGATTTTCGATTGGATGGATTGATAGAGATTACAAGAAGGATAATGCTTGTGTGTAAAAGGTTAGTCAGCTTGGGCTAGGGCTTGCGAGCCCTTGTTTATTTTCTACTTAAAATTTTATGTGTTCATTGTGTTGAGGGAGGGAGTTGTTTATTTTTCCATTGGCTACTCACCCAGTGTGTGTGGGAAGGTGAATTTTTGGGTGCTGAGTTAGGGTGTGCCATTTTTAGGAGGGGGTTTGAAGCGTTGGCCATGTTCAAGGGTTTGAATGGTGTTTGTAGGGGGGTTTGTCAGGTGTTTGTAGGGTTGTGTAGCTTTGTCTCTTAGTGCTTTGGTGTTTCTTGTTGATGGTTTTTTGTTTTCATCTTATGTTCAGATGGAGGGGCACAAGGTTTCCAATTGTCTAGTGGTTGTTGGTGTTGTGCCACCCATAGATTTTCTTCAAGTGTGCATGCAAAGCCTTCTGACTCCTTTTATGTGTGGGCAAGTTCTAAATTAAATAAAATGGATGGTTGTCTTTCGAGGATTCGTGATCATCTCATCCTTGTCGTTCCTCCTGAATTGATTATGGAGGATGTTGCTTATTGGAGCAAACATGCATTGATCTATAAATTTTATGGGATCCACATTTCTTTGTCAGCTTTGGAAGCTTGGATTCATCATACGTGACAAGTGGAGGGAGATATGGAGATTATGTTTGTTGCAAAACTATTTCATGGTTGTTTTTTCCTGCATGTTTGATCAGAATCATGTTTTTGAGGGACGGCCATATTTTTACAATCATATGGGCTTTTTTGTTAAACCGTAACATTCAAGTTTCAATTCGATAGAGGAATTTACCTTGAGGGTTCCTATTTGGGTTCGTTGTTCGCAACTTCCTTTAGAGTTTTGGAGGGAAGATATTTTGAGACATATTACATTTTTGCTTGGAAAGTCAACTACAATAGCTCAACAAAATTTGTGTTCTCATGTATAGTTGATGATATAAAACTATTCGTTATTTTTTAATAATATAAGATGAAGTTGGGTAGTTTGAAAACATATGTTTTAAGATTTTATTATGAGAATAATAGTATTAAAATATCTTAATTTATTACAGTGGATTATGCTAATGTTACAATTTATTATTATTGACAACTTTTAGAGTCCTGATGACATTAGTAGTGATCCATTTGCTAGGAGATTTGCAATACTAGATATCTGTGCAAAAATAAAAATGAGCAACCTCCTCTTAGATCTGGGAATGCAAGACTTGATCCATGATATGTTTCATCACTTCTTGGTCACAATCAAGGAGTACCATGATAATAAAATTTTCTTTTCTATGGAGAGCATTATGATTTCACATATTGAAGAGATGGAGGTAATATCCCAATCTATCATATCTATGTTATGGGTTGTTCGTAATATAGAATACATTTGTTCTATTGCAACATGTAGATTAGTCAATAATGTATTCAAGCATTGTGAAGAAAATCTAAAGTCCCATTTGCACAAGTGTGAGAAAGTTGGTGATGACAATAAGAGTGATGCACTACATGAGGAAGATGAAGACAAGTTCATATGTTCACGCCATCCACAAGAGGATATGGACAAGCAAAAGACAATAATTGTCCCTTCAAATGGAGAACACCTAAACTTTCAAGATAGTCGCAATGATGCAGAAGATGTTTGTATGAATTTTATCAAGTCAATAGTGGTTGATCAACCTCATGGAGATGAGAACTCTACCAATGATCCCTTGCATGAGAAATGTCTACAGTTGGTTGAGTATGGAGTTTACCCTTTGGTTGGTCATGAGGCGTGCATGATTGCAATCTCTTCACATGAGTGGTTTCCACATGGGAAGAACAAGTGGCACCCGAGATTTGAGATTCCATACCATCCTTTTTTGGAAGTGATTAAATGGCATGATGACATAATAGCTTGGGATCCAGGCATCGATATGTTTGATGACTGGCTTCAATGGGATCCTAATGACTCCAAGCGTGGCAATGTTTATATCAGAGTGGAGCAGCAGAATCTTGATGGATAGTTACTCCTCTTGCCCACATCCATGTGCGTGCACATGGTCATGTTGCGACATGGAGATCTTAGTAGATACGGCTATAAGTGTTTGCGCTTGGTTTGGGATCTTGGAGCATCACAGTTTGAAAACCATTCAATGATAGATTGCTTGAGCACAAGCAATCTTTGGGCGGCGAGGATCTGTGATGTCCCCAACTTTTAATAAAGTGACTTAATTAAATTAATTAATTAAGTGGTCCCAAAATTTAAATAATATTATAAAGGACTTTTAATTATAATAAAAGAGGGCCCAAGTAATAAATAATAAATAAAGTATGTTGAGTATTTTGTAGCCCTTCGGGAAACTTCTTGGAGGCCTTTATAAGGCGTTGGTTGGCACTGCATGTAGTATATTGTGGAGTTTATTGGACTTGTGTATTTTCAATTTTGGTTGGAATTCAGTTTGTATGTGGTTTTGGAAGTGCAAGACCCTCCCTATTCTGTAATCATAGTTTTGGTGGTTCACAACCACCCTAGTCTGTTGTTGGAAATATCATCCCAGATATTTCAACTTTTACTTGAATGCCAATTTTATGAAGTCTCCTTTAGCGAAAAATTTGTATTATTGAACTTCATCATAAATATATCTTAGATCTGGAAGTACAATAATCGATTGGCATCCATACATTCTTGCATCAGTAATATTGTTTGGTATGGCAAGTTTATCTATGTGTGATTTTGGAATTAGAGGAAGATATGTTTGTGTCGTCATTGTGAACTCAGAGAGTTAAGTCGCATGCTCACTTAGGTGTATGGTGACTAGTTTGTATGATGGAGGTTGAGCGTGTGAGTGGCATGCACAATGTGTGCATGTAGCGTGTGGAGTATGTGCAATGTGTGAAGTGTGTGCGGGTGGCATACAGAGTGTGTGCATTGTACATAGTGTGTGTTGGGGCCTATAGTGTGTAGAGTGTGTGTAGTGTGCAGAGTACGTGCAGGTGGCATATGATGTGCGAAGTGCGCGCAGGTGGTATTGTGACGTGCGGTGTTCAAGTGTGCATTATACAGTGGAAGTGTACAGTATGGTGGAAGTGTGTTGTCAAGTACTCTAGAAGTTTCCATACTTATGAGGTGTTTCGTTTGGTACATTACAATAGTATCAGAGTTGGTGATCTTACCATCCTATTGGGGAGATTAAGATCTTGGGGGTTTGGATTGTAGTATAGTGCCCAGTGATGGACAATGGTGCCTACGAAGGATGAAGTTATGCCTATAACTCCATTGCAACCACAAGAGGATATGGATAGTCAAGAATCAACAATTGTCCCTTCAAATGTAGTGCATCCAAATCTTCAAGGCAACTAAAAAGGTGAAGGAGATGCTTGGACAAATTTTGTTGACCCAATGCTTGTCAATCAACTTGATGGAATTGTGGGCTCTATCAGTGATCATTCCAATGATAAGGCTCTACTAGTGGTTTTTCAACCTCATGGAGATGCAGACTCTACCAATGATCCTTTGCAGGAGCAATCTCTATAGTTGGTTGAATATCAAGTTTACCTTTTGGTTGGTCATGGGGCATGCATGATTGAATTCTCTCCATGTGAGTGGTTTCCTCATGGGAAGAAAATGTTGCAGACGATCTTTGAGATTCCAAACCATTATTTTTGTAGAGACAATGATTGACATGTAAGCATGATATCTTGAGGTACAACCAACAATGTATTTGATGATTGGCTTCAATGGGATCTTGATGACTCCAAGCATGGCACCATTTATATCAGAGTAGAGCGACGAAAGCTTGATGGAGATTTACTCTTCTCACCTACATCCAAGTGTGTGCATGTGATCATGATGTAGCATGGAGATTTCAACGGATATGACTACCAATTTTTGTGCATGGTTTGGGATCTTGGAATTTGTGGGTTGCTTGAGGATAAGCAATCTTTGGGCCAAGAGGACTATAATGTCCCCAATTTTAGTAAAGTGACTTAATTAAATTAATTAATTAAGTGGTCTCAAAAATTTTAAAATATTATAAAGGACCTTTAATTAATTAATAAAAGGGGAGCCCAAGTACTAAAATAATAAATAATGTATGTCGGCTATTTTGTAACCCTTCAGGAAACTTACTAGAGGCCTTTATAAGGCATTGTCTGGCACCGTAGGTAGTATGTCATAGAGTTTATTTGTCTTGTCAATTTACATTTCTAGTTGGAATCTAGTTTGTATGTAGTTCCAGAGGTGCAAGACCCTCCCTATTCTATAATCGCATTTTTGATGGTTCATAGCCACCCTACTCTGTCATTGGAAATATCACTCAAATATTTCACTTTCTACTTCATTGTCAAATTTGTGAGGTTTTCTTGTAGAGGCAAATTTGTGCATCTGGATATAGCTGAGAATATAAGTCTCCAATTGATAGAATTTCATTTCTTGTGGTTTTCTTATGCCCTAATCTATGATCTATTGTGTTACCTTGGATTATAATAATAGCTATTTTTATTTCTAAATAAATCAAGTATAATATTCATTTGCTAGGTATTGAGTGTCAAATTATAGCGCACAGCAATGCCGACTGGTACGGTGGTAGTGATGATTAGTATGGTGGCAGTGCCAACTAGTACAGTGGCAATGTTGACTTATACAGTGGTTGTCTTGACTAGTTCGGTGGCAGTGTCGACTGGTAAGGTGGCAATACTGACTAGTACGATAGTAGTGTCAACTAGTACGATGGCTGGTATGGTGGTAGTGCTGACTGGTATGGTGGCAATGTTGACTAGTACAATGGTAGTGTGTTGACTAGTACGGTAGCAATGTGTTGACTGGTACAGTAGTAGTGTGTTATTGGTACGGTGGCAGCAAGCTACTAGTATAGTGGTAGTGTGTTGACTAGTACATTGGAAGTGTGTCATTTGGTACGGTGAAAGTGTATGTACGGTTGGGGTGTGCTTTCAGTACATTACATAATAGAAGTCTACAAAATCGAGTAGTGAAATGTCAAACACAATCATTCAATTTAAAAGAAAATTTATAATAAATGTACAATGACTGTAGAAGCATAGTTATTTGGAGCATTTATGAAATATAGTTGAGTAGATACTATTGTAGACGATTGTGGGTGTGGGTGGCTCTGTGCGACTTATATGGTTTTAGGAATGGTATGTGTTGACCACCTACTATTGGTTGTGATATAATTAATTTTTTTAACACTATGAACATGTAGGTTCAAATTGGAGAAACAAAAAGAAAGATAATTGATAAGTGTAATGCTAGAACTCAATATTTCTATTAGCCCCTAAAAAGAGAAAGAAATACTAGTAGAAAAAATACACTAAAATAGTGAAGAATTGTGGAACACAAGGGGGCACTAATACATTTGGGGTGAAATTGCGACGGCAATTTGCGACGACAGGGAAATGTTAAGCGGTTTTGGCTTTTTTTTTTCAAATATAGCCCGACACCGTCGCAATTGCGACGTTGTTGGGATATAAGTGCAAAAAAAAAAAGGAACGTTGTCATTTGTGTTTTCAACAGCGCCGAGAGAGATTCCCTCCGCGAAATCAAGCGGGTTATCATTTGTGTTTTGAACAAAGCGGGTTGTCATTTGTGTTTTGAACAGCACCGAGAGAGATTCCCTCCGCGAAATCAAGCGGGTTGTCATTTGTGTTTTCAACAACGCCGAGAGAGATTCCCTCCGCAAAATCACAGCTACAATTTCTGAGTACGTTGGGTTTATTTTTCTTTTGTCATTATTATTTAATCTGGTATTCAGCTGTTAGAGAGCTAAAATACCCAGAAATGAGGACATATCTGTGTTGAATTTATTGTTAGCGGCTTTGGTTATTTAGAATGCTTCCCCACAATACTTAATAGGATGCATTTGGTTTTCAAAGCTTTCACTGACTTGGATTCAAGATTCTGAGACTTTCACGTGCCTTGCTTCAGTTGTTTCCGCAAACAAATCGCGTGCCTTTTGTATGCTTCCACATTTTATATACATGTCCATCAGGGTAGTCACCACCACTATATTTGACAAAAACCCATCTTCAATTACTTTTTGGTGAATTTCCCTACCCTGTTCTAAAGATCCCATTTTGGCATATGCTTGAAGAATGCTGGCAAAAGTGGTTGAGTTTGGTTTTATACCTCCCAATTGCATTTGTTTAAAAACCTCCAACGATTTTTAAACAAATGCAATTGGGAGGTATAAAACCAAACTATAACAATCCACCCTTGCTTGGATAGATCACTCACTGCTATACATTAGCATTCAACTCACGGTAATTTCTCATAGTTTATCCTGTGATCACACTATTTTCCACAAAACTTTGCATATGCAATGTCAGTACTTCATAATACAAGTTAGTTATTGTCATCCCATGAATATTAGGCCTTCTATGTTCATGGGATGATCTTCATTATCTCTAAAACTCTACTGCAATGACAAGTCTAGACAAAAGAATGACTGTTTCAGCAGTGACTGGCGCGACAACAGTCTCAATATAATAGTAAACTCATTCAATAACAAGAATAATTGAATAATCAAACCAAATGATTTGAGACTTAAAAGATCAAGGAACTTGCAGAAATTAAAGTTTATTGCTCGCTGTTTCCTTCACCAGTCCATACACCCGCGCAACAGCAAATTCAAAGTAAACTCATTCAAAACGATTTAGAATAGATGAAAGAAATCCTTCTAACTCATGTATGTGTTAGTTCAAACAAACTAAGACTTCCAAGATAAATGGAGTTGCAAAAACTAAGAGTTTTATATTTCTTACTGTTGCAGTCCGTATATATCTCCCTTCTTTGTCGTAACAGAGATATATATAAGATTCTTTATAACTTCTCAAAAACTAATCCAACCAATTTTCATCGGTTGGAGCTTAGTTTGAGCCTAACTAAATCCTAAATACTAACTCCCTCCATTGTTAGCTAACCGTTGGATTTTGAAAATTCAAAAATTCCAACTTATAATTAATTAAATTATTTTAATCCAAAGACCACTAAACTCACTAACTTTGATCTCTTATGATTATTAAACTTTCCAAAAGACTTAAACTTCCGCACTAGCCTATTCTAGATTCTTAGAACATTATTGAACTTTGGACAATCTCAGTCCATTGTAAACAAGCTTTTAGTCCTAATAAGGACATCATTACAAACTCATTGAAGTATTGCATTATTTTAATAACATTAAAGGTGCTAAGATCCTCCAATTGACCTGTTGACCTTGTTTATGTATTCCATCCCTCTGATTTGTCCTGAAAGTCTGTATAATCTCCGTCTCTAAATTGGTTGTGTGAGGTGCTCCGGCACCAGTTCACCAATGGAATAGAAGTTGTTCTTCCTATATCAATGGAAATCCTAGCTCTACAACTTCTAACACTAATTGAAGTAGAGGAAGATGGTGTGATGAATGTCATATTAGTAAAATTGTTGAATCTACAAGAAGCTTATGAGAATGCTTATAATGCCTTGACACATCACCAAAGAATAGTATAATGTGGGTTTGACAAGAGGTATGCAATCCCCCTCTTAAGAAAATTGATATGATTTTGAAGTACAATGAAAGAGCAGCCAATCCAAGTCAACATACAAAGTTTGATGCCTTATGGGAGGGTCCTTTTTATATTTCTCGCTACAAAGAAAATTATGTTTTTGAGTTGGAAAACATGGAAGGTAATCCTTTTGAGATATTGATAAATAGGATCCATCTTAAACATTTCTATTAATAGTTTATCCTTCCTTCTTGTACATAGTAGGTTATTTATGCTTTAAGCTCAATAAGTATCATGAGGTACATTTTCTTTGTTGTTAGTCTCTAGTTTTCTTAAGGTTTGAGCCCATGTTTTACCCCGTGCATAGCATTTTTTGTTGTCCAACACATTTTAAAATGATCACCCCCCTATTATTGTATCACTTCCTCCTTGTTCCTCATTCAAGTGGCAATTACACAAGGGACAGTCACTGTGAGATGTCCTCATTTGTGACAAGGACAGTCACACATGAGGACATCTCATAGTGATTGTCCCTTGTGTAATTGTCACTTGAATGTATTGCTATTCAACCACATTTATGGGCCCGTGTGGACCACGACACACAGTAGCATCTACAGAGAAGAATATCCTAGGTGTAACAAGTTGTAAGAATATACCAACAGTTCTAAGAAGTTCCCTAGCACGTAGTAGCATCTACAGAGAAGAATATACAACATGAGGGCAGCCACTGTAAAGACAACATGATAATGTACACTCATTGTATGTGTACATTATCATGTTGTCTTTACAGTGACTGACCTCATTCAAGTGGCAATTACACAAGGGACAGTCACTGTGAGATGTCCTCATTTGTGACAAGGACAGTCACACATGAGGATATCTCACAGTGACTATCCCTTGTGTAATTGCCACTTGAATGTATTGCTATTCAACCACATTTATGGGCCCGTTTGGACCACGGCACACAGTAGCATCTACAGAGAAGAATATCCCAGGTGTAACAAGTTGTAAGAATATACCAACAGTTCTAAGAAGTTCCCTAGCACATAGTAGCATCTTCTAATTGTCTATACCACTTCACAAGGTATTGTTTGCACACATTGTTTTTGGTTCTTTTGATGACCCTTGTTTTGAAATTGCTATTAGGCCTTGTAGCTTATATGTTTTGATTGCTGGAGAGCTTCTAAAGCTAAGCAAGAAGACCATTGCACGAGTTATAGCCGCGCGCTCAGGTTTGAAAATTGTATATTTTAACTAGACTTTTAGCTTATTTTTGCTGTATATTTTAATCTAAAGGGAATCATGGATGTGAACTTGAAAGAATTTTGTACTTAGTTCTTATGGAGAGAATAGTAGTAGTTTACGGTTTAATATCAAATAGAGTTTTCCAATTACAGAAAGTTAATGAATTCTAATAGCTTATATGTTTTGATTGCTGGAGAGCTTCTAGAGCTAAGCAAGAAGACCATTGCACGAGTTATAGCCGCGCGCTCAGGTTTGAAAATTGTATATATTTTAATCTAATGTATATTTTAATCCTTTTGCCATGTCATGTAATATGTCTTGCCTTGTAGCTTATATGTTTTGAAATTGCTATTAGGCCTTGTAGCTTATATGTTTTGATTGCTAGAGAGCTTCAAGAGCTAAGCAAGAAGACCATTGCACTAGTCGTAGCTGCGTGCTCAGGTATGAAAATTGTATATTTTTTAATCTAATGTATATTTTAACTAGACTTTTAAAACATTAAAGGATTTAACTAGGTCTAAGAAGATTTGTATACTTTTGACAATTTTGCTTAGTCACTGAAAGTTGTAGACCGAAGTTTTCATAGCCCAATTTTTGCTTCCTGCGAAGAACGATCATGTTAGATAATATAAGTGAAGAACAAAATAGGGAGACAATCGCTAGATTGTGGTCTAACTTGAAAAGAAAAGGTGATAGAAAATGTTATTGTCCCTGCAAAATTTGTAAGGACTTAAACCGTAGAAGACTGCTAATCAAAACAGTTAAGAGACATTGTAGGGAGAATGGTCACATTGAAGGGGGGCATGACTATCATCCACTGGTAAGTTGTTCATTATATCATTTTAACAATTTATATACATATGAAATCACTTGATGATGAGTTGAAGATCATGGTTTATTTATGTTAATCAATTTTATATAGGTTGATCTCCCCAGGGAAGTACATGATATGGAGGAACATGGGGGTGCGAATATCCAAGGTGAAGATAATGATCCCATGGAAGATGACGATCATGCGCCAGAAAACACAATTGAAGATGATGGTATAAATACATTGATCCATGACACATTTAGTCCAAGCGGATCTGATCATGATGATGATGATAGCCTCGATGTACCTCTACTTGAGAAGGCATACGAGCCCCTATACAAAGACTCCCAAACAACTCTTCTCTCTGTTGTATTGTTGTTGTTGAATTTGAAGGTTATGAATGGTTTATCTAACATAACAATGTCACGTATGTTAAGGTATGTCATATATGTCTTTATAGTTAACAAAGGGTGAATAATGTACCACTAATATTGTTTATATTAACAACTTATATTTTTTGCTGTAGATTGATATGCGAGTTTTTGTTACCACCATCAAATATTCTACCTCGCTCATATCAAGAATTATCTGCTATTATGAAAGATATTGGAATGGAGTATCAAGCAATACATGCTTGTCCCAATGATCATATTATATATTATAAAGAACATAAATTTGCAACACAATGCCCTGTATGTCATACGAGTAGATATCGAACAGATCGAATAACAAAAAAGGTGCCTCACAAAGTTTTTCGTTACATCCCCATTATTCCACGGATGCGACAATTATTCAGGTGTACTAGCTTGGCACAATTTATGGATTACCATGCACGCAATAGAAGTCGAGATGACATTATTCGAATCCCTGCGGATGGTTCGGCATTTATGCACATAGAGGAAAAGTGGCAACACTTCAAAGAAGAACCTCGTAATCTCAAGCTTTCATTGGCAGCGGATGGTGTCAATCTATTTGGAGAGATGAGATCTGTTTGCTCGGTGTGGCCTATTTTTGTTATCAACAATAACATTCCTCCGTGGATGTCAATAAAGGAGCACATTATGTTGGCAATGATTGTTCCAGGTATTTTATCATTTGATAGTTATTAATTTACATGTACTTACAAATCTTACAGTAAAATGGTCACAATAATTATGTAATGTTACTGTTCATTCAAGTAGTTAAAGATATGAATGTATATATTGAGCCTCTTATTGACGAGTTGGTGGAGCTATGGAACGGTGTCACTATGTATGACGTGTCTAGACCAATAAGACAAAGACAATTTCAATTCCATGCAATACTTGTATGGACAATACATGATGCCGCAAGGCTAACACATTTTTGTGGTATGTTATAGTGAATTCAAGTTGCGCATGATAATTCTAATTATAAAAATCAACATATTTAATAATCCAATTATATCATTATCTTGTAGGTCTTCAAACAAAGGGAAAATTTGCATGTCCAGTTTGTGGTCCAAAGATGAAATCTCGTCATTCAAAAAGTTTAAGAAAGCAAGTGTTTGATGAGTACAGACACTTCCTCCACAGGAATCATAAGTATCGAAGTATGGAAAAACATCTTTTCAATGGGAAAGAAGAGACTACATCAAAGCCACGAAGAATGACACCTCGCCTATGGAAGTTGGAATATAATAGAATTAATCGTTGAGGTAATGTCGTTCCACCTAATGGTTTATGTTTGTAATTTATATATTTCTATTGTGATTTTTGTTTACTAATTATGTAATTGATGATCGTGAAGGTCGTCAAGGCACTACTGACAACCTTCCAAAGGGACTAAAAAGCTATCCCAGATAATTTAGTAGGTTGCCCTACTACGAGGACCTACAAATTGTGCATTTGTTTGATCCTATGCATATTGGAAAGAATATAACAGAGACATTGTGGAAAATACTGGATGGAAGGCGTGACAAAGAAAAAATTGTCAAAATTTGTAATGATATTCATGAATCTAATCATGCACTAAAGAATTTCATTCACTCAAATAGCAATAGAGATCAGATTAATATAAGTGCCCTTCCTTGGTTATTAACGGAGCAGCAAAGTGATGCCATAAAAGAAGTCATACGAAAAATTTGATTTTTCACAAGATTTGTGATGAAGGGTGATCCCCTTAATACCGCAAACACATAACAGATATAGAGAAACAACAACAATATGCAAGAACAGAAAATTGGCTTCTTATTATCTCCACAAATGTGAAATTACAAACTTTCAGAATTACAATATGCAAAGCCACATGGGCATTCCCTTACAATATTCTTTAGGACAAAGCTTCGAATCAATACCCAGATCTACTACCCAGAACTATTCTGAACTGCCTAAGACAATAATACAGCCTTCCTTATATAGGCAATTTCCACCGCCTGGGAAGGTTCCAGAATTTTAGCCAATAAGGCCGACCAAACTTAGAATTAATTTATTTTACATTTCATTACATCATAGTCGGCTCAAGATAATCTTTGAAACCCGAACAGAAATTTTGAAGAAAATTATTTTCCGCCATTTCAGGTGGCCCAACTTCCGAAGACCATAAGTCATCACCAGTTGACCCGATCGGCTATTATAAGCATTTTGGAAACGCCACGAAGCGCTCTACAGGCTTGACCAGCGCAAGCGCCCGTCACCCAAATTTTCGACCTCATCCGGGGCTTCTAAAGCCTTCAAAACTGAGTTCAAAGTTTCTGTACCCTGCTGCCAATACCGAAAATCTTCAATATCTTCCAATATACACTTGATCTGGCAATGAAACTTTACTGGCAGACTTATATGGCCAAAATGAACCTCCAAGAAAGGTATCAGATCATTCTGAGCACATATGAAAATTACCAAAAATAGTAACTTTCCATAAATAGCAGCTCTGCACAAAATAGCCCTTATTGAATATAAAAACAGAAATATTTTTGGGTGATGCAAGATTGCTCTTACACCCAGGATGCTCCTGCATCAGACACCCGGGGTAATTTGAGAAGTGACCCTGTCACGACTCAGGTGTGTAGAGGAAAACCAAGACGGTTAACCTCCTCCTTTGTTAGCCATGATGAATCTTCAACAGGTCATCCTTTCCACTTGACCAGATATTCTTCATATGTCCTGTTCCTTGTGCTTCTGCCAACACGACTATCCAGTATATCTTCAATCTCCTTAGTGTCTAAACTAGTTGCTGGAATACTCCACTGTGCTGCTGTGATCTCATCTTCAACACCTCCTTCATGATACTCTGTCAGATCTGAAATGTTAAACACTGGTGAAATATTTAGCTCAGTAGGCAATTCTACCTCATATGCATTTCCTGAATCATGTTTCTTCAATATCCTGCATGGTCCAAGCTTCTTCATTTTCAGCTTGTTATATGTACCAATTGGAAACCGCTCCTTCCGCAAATGAACCATGACTTCATCACCAACCTGAAATTTTTTATACCTCCTTTTCTCATCTGCCTTAGCCTTATACTGTGTGTTCATCTTGGCAATATGCTTCCTCACCTCCTCATGGACGTCGTTCTTCAAGTGTTCTGCAAAATCCTCAGCTTCAGCACTACTTATTTCTCCTTTATCTATTTTCCTCAATTCAGATGCATATCTTGGACTACTTCCATATACAATCTAGAATGGTGATTTACCAGTGCTCCTGTTGACAGAATTATTGTATGCAAATTCTACCTGTGGTAAAATCAAATCCCATCCCATTGGCTTATCTCCAACCAAACATCTCAGCAAATTTTCCAAACTCCTATTCACCACCTTTGTCTGTCCATCAGTCTGTGGATGATGTGATGAACTGAACTTCAAATCTGTCTTCAACTTCTTCCACAATGTACGCCAGAAATATCCAACAAACTTAGTGTCCCGATCTGAAACTATGGTCTTTGGCAAACCATGAAGTCTCACTACTTCTCTGAAAAATAATTCTGCTACATGAACAGCATCATTAGTCTTCTTGCAGGGAATGAAATGTGCCATCTTTGAAAATCTATCAACCACCACAAAAATTGAATCATGTCCCCACTGAGTCCTCGGTAAACCAAGAACAAAGTCCATGCTGATATCCTCCCAAGGCTTCTCTGGTACAGGTAATGGCTGATACAATCCTGTATTCTGCTTCACTCCTTTCGCCATCTGACATACTCTGCAACTCTGTACAAACCTCTTCACATCTTGCTGCAACTGCGGCCAATAATAATTCTCACCAACCAAAGCAACGGTTTTATCACGACCAAAATGTCCAGCCAATCCTCCACTGTGCTTCTCCTTGATGAGATTCTCCCTCATAGAACTTTGTGGAATGCACAACTGACTCCCTCTGAATAGCATATCATCCTGGATGATGAAATCCAACCATTTCGTCCTGTCTAGAGTAACAGGTTCTGTACAAGCTTTCCAAGCTTCACCAAAATCAGGATCCTCTGGATACAAATTCTTGAGTTCCTTGAACCCAACCACTTCAATCTGCATTTCTGTCAGCAATAGTTGCCTTCTGCTAAGAGCATCTGCAACCCTATTAGACTTTCCACTCCTGTGTTTCAAAACAAATGTATAACTCTGCAAAAACTCAACCCATTTCAAGTGCCTCTGATTCAACTTTCCTTGACTATTCAAATATTGCAAAGCTTGATGATCAGTATACAAAACAAACTCCTTAGGAAGCAGATAATGTCTCCACTTCTTTAATGCTTGAACTATAGCACAAAATTCTTGATCATAAACAGAATATTTCCTCTTGGCATCATTTAACTTCTCACTGAAATAAGCAACAGGTTTACCTTCTTGGCTCATAACAGCTCCTATTGCAGTACCACTAGCATCACAATCTACTTGAAACACCTTATTAAAATCTGGAAGTGCTAAAATAGGTTGTTCTGTAACTTTTTGTTTCAATAATTGAAAACTCTTTTCTGTCCCATTAGTCCACTTAAACTCTTTTCTATCCCCTCTCATTGTTTCAGTCAAGAGTCCACAAATACTGCTAAAATTTCAGATAAACTTTCTGTAAAAGCTAGCCAAACCATAAAAAGATCTTACCTCAGTAGCACTCTTTGGAGCAAGCCATTCAAGGATAGCCTGTACCTTCTCTGGGTCCATTTTTAGACCTTCTGCTGAAACTAAAAATCCCAAATACACTAACTCTTTCTTCACAAAACTACATTTTTTCAAATTAATCAACAATTTCTCTTCTCTCAGCTTTTCAAATACCATACGAATATGCATCATATGCTCCTCCAATGTCTTACTAAAGATCAAAATATCATCTAGATAAACAATGACAAACTTACCTAGAAATTCTTTCAGAACCTCGTTCATGAGCCGCATGAAAGTGCTCGATGCATTGGTTAGCCCAAAAGGCATGACTAACCACTCATACAGTCCTTCCTTTGTCTTGAAGGCAGTCTTCCATTCATCTCCTTCTCTGATCCGAATCTGATGATATCCACTTTTTAGATCTATCTTTGAAAAATACACAGCTTCACTCAAACAGTCCATAATATCATCCATTCGTGGCAATGGAAACCTGTACTTGATTGTGATCTTGTTTATTGCCCTAGAATCTGTACACATCCTCCATTCTCCATTCTTCTTTGGTGCTAATACCGCTGGTACAGCACAGGGACTCAGACTCTCACGGATCAATCCTTTCTGTAACAGTTCATGTACTTGTCTGTTCAACTCCTCACTTTCTGCAGGTGCCATTCTGTGTGCTGCCTTATTCGGCAAACTCGCTTCTGGGATCAAGTCCATCTGATGACTGATCTTCCTGACTGGTGGTAATCCATCAGGCACGTTATCGGATATAATATCCTGAAACTCATTCAACAAATCTGCAACTTCTACAGGAACATCTTCTACTTCCTCTTTACCAGCTTTTGGAATTAAAGCAAAACATACATGCTCATGCCTCATACCATCTAAGAAATTTCTTCCATCAACAAGAGTTATCCTTGCAGTACCACATACCTTTTCTTCAGTCTCCTTCAATGGTTTTAGCTTATGTCACACTCCATCCTTTGTCAGGGAATAGGTATTCGCACGACCATCATGTACAGCACATCTGTCAAACTGCCATGGTCTACCCAACAACATATGACATGCATCCATAGATATGATATCACACAATACCTCATCTTGGTATCCGCCGATCTTGAACTTTACCGGGCACTATTCACTGACCATCACCTTGTGGTCATCCTGCACCCAAGCAATCCGATATGGATGTGGGTGTTTTTGTCTCTTGAGCTTCAACTTTGTCACCATCTCTTCTGACACCAAATTGTCAGTGCTTCCACTATCGATAATCACATCACAGCATTTACCCTCACACTTGCATCTAGTGCGAAACAGGCTCCTCCTTTGTTCAGGTTCATTCTCACCACTCAGCAAGACTCTTCTATTAATTAGCGTTTCTCCTCTTTCAGCATCTTCAGAATTTGATGATCTAGCATCTTCATCGACATGTGCAACTCTGGCCTGGCCTTCATTTCTCCTATCTGTTCTACCTTGGCGCTGAGGACATTCAAATGCCCTGTGACCTTCTTCTCCACAGTGAAAACATGTTCCACGGAAGCCACCTCTTCCAGATCCTTGTCCTCTTCCTCTCCCTCTTTGATCTCTATTATTCTGATCCTGGAAGCGATTGAAATTATTTCCTCGCTGATTCTGACTGCTACTGGCCTCATCCTTCTTTTTCGGATCTTCATTTCGGCCACCATATGACCGTCCACCAGATCGTCCACCGCGACCTCTTCCATTTTGTCTGCTCTCAAACTTCTTGTTCAGCTTTTCCTCTACTTTTAGGGCAAACTGGTATGCCTCTTCAATACTATTCATTCGAACCAGATTCAGCTCCTCCTGAATGCTTGGCCTTAACCCATTAAGGTATCGGGCAACTTTCTCCTTATCAGCTTCTGCATGGCCTGTTCTGATGAGAAGTCGATAGAACTCCTCTGTATACTCCTGAACAGATCTTCCTGCTTGCTTCAAACTCTGCATTTTCTTCAGTAGGTCAAGCTCATAATCAACAGGAATGAACTGTCGCTTCAATTTATCCACCATCCGATCCCATCTCGTGATTTTCTCCTTTTCCCTTCTATTTCGCTCCAACTGAATCTCTTGCCACCATATCTTCGCATGACCTTTCAGTCTGGCCTTCGCAAATTTGACCCTATCAGGATCCTCAACATCTTCATACTCAAAATATTCTTCACATTCATTGATCCAGTCGATCAATTCCTCTGGGTTAAGATTTCCAGAAAATGTAGGAACCTCAATCTTAGGTCTTTTCCCAATCTTGGAAATCGCCCGAAAAAGTCTTTCTTCCTCCTGGTTCATAATTTCAATTTCTCCTTCTTGATATTCTTCTTCGGCTTCATCCTCACTTTCGTCTCTGATATTAAGATTCATTCCTCTGCGAATCTCTTCTTGCAATGCTCGCACTTGTCTCTGCAGCTCTCTAACCTCAGGTGTCACAGCACCAGGTCTTCCGCCACGTTCTCTTCGTGGAGGCATTTTCGCGATGCGCGCTGAAACCCTAACCACGGTCCTGGTGCAAACTGTCTCATAGTCGGCGATCTGTTTACACACTCAAGAAAACCTTCTCTGATACCACTTGATGAAGGGTGATCCCCTTAATACCGCAAACACATAACAGATATAGAGAAACAACAACAATATGCAAGAACAGAAAATTGGCTTCTTATTATCTCCACAAATGTGGAATTACAAACTTTCAGAATTACAATATGCAAAGCCACATGGGCATTCCCTTACAATATTCTTTAGGACAAAGCCTCGAATCAATACCCAGATCTACTACCCAGAACTATTCTGAACTGCCTACGACAATAATACAGCCTTCCTTATATAGGCAATTTCCACCGCCTGGGAAGGTTCCAGAATTTTAGCCAATAAGGCCGACCAAACTTAGAATTAATTTATTTTACATTTCATTACATCATAGTCGGCTCAAGATAACCTTTGAAACCCGAACAGAAATTTTGAAGAAAATTATTTTCCGCCATTTCAGGTGGCCCAACTTCCGAAGACCATAAGTCATCACCAGTTGACCCGATCGGCTATTATAACCCCATTTCGGAAACGCCACGAAGCGCTCTACAGGCTTGACTGGCGCAAGCCCCTGTCACCCAAATTTTTGACCTCATCCGGGGCCTCTAAAGCCTTCAAAACTGAGTTCAAAGTTTCTGTACCCTGCTGCCAATACCGAAAATCTTCAATATCTTCCAATATACACTTGATCTGGCAATGAAACTTTACTGGCAGACTTATATGGCCAAAATGAACCTCCAAGAAAGGTATCAGATCATTCTGAGCACATATAAAAATTACCAAAAATAGTAACTTTCCATAAATAGCAGCTCTGCACAAAATAGCCCTTATTGAATATAAAAACAGAAATATTTTTGGGTGATGCAAGATTGCTCTTACACCCAGGATGCTCCTGCATCAATTTTCTACGAACATAAGCAATCTCATATCAAAGAAAAGCGAATTTGGGCCAAGGCTCAAAACGCATGATTGGCATACTTTCATCAAGGTAAGTTATGTTCTTCTGTATTTACAATATATTCATAAACTACGTGTACTATTCATTATGTTATGTTATAAAATAATGAAATGATTGGTTTATAATTACTACAGTACGTGCTACCTCTATCTCTCCCAGAGCACTTCAACAATAACATCAAACAAGTGATATATGATCTTGGAAAATACATGAGGTAAGCAGTAATATCTGTTCAATTTGTTGTATATATTCATTATATTCGTGATTTGTTTTTCTTGCTATGTAATCTATTGTATATTATTTTGTAAAGTCTCGTATTTATATATTTTTTGTGACTTGAATCTCTTAATGTAGGTGGTTGTCATCTAAAGAAATCCATAAAAAAAATATAAATTATTGGAAGAGAAGAATTTCTTATTTACTGTGTGAAATGCAAAAGTGTTTACCTTCAACTTTTTTCAATGCACAAGAACACTACCTCATACACCAAGTTGAGGAGATTGAATTGTGTGGACCTGCACACACTAAGTCAATGTGGATGGTTGAGAGGCACTTGAAATCTTTGAAGGCTTTGGTTCGACAAAGAGCACATCCTGAGGGTTCTATGGTAGAGGGATACATGGTATACCAGACTATGGTGTACATTACTGAATATCTTCCTAAGTTTGCTTCAAATATCCATGTAGATCGCATTTGGGATCTCGACCCTTTTAAAAAATTCAAAGGGGAGTACTTGATGAGGAAAGGTAGATTGAGGAAAGTGACAGGTAATAAATTATAAGATGTTATTGTAATAAATTATTTCTTAATCTTCAAAATAAATCGGTTGTAAGTCGTCTATTTTTTTTTTGTACAGTTGCTCGAGAGTGGGATGCACTACATTTGTATATTGCAAACAATCTTGATTGGATGACGGTATGGATTGAACGATGTCAACATTCTGGTCACACATTAACATGGAAAGGTGTATCTTCATTGGTTAAAGAAGCTCATCGTAATGGAGATTCTAATGTTACGCAAAAGAAAATAGATTTAGCATATGGTTTAAGAGATTTTTCAAGTACGTATAAAATTATTAATCACCCGTATGTTTATCAACTCACGATATAATAATTTTGACATGTTTCACATATTATTGCAGGTTAAACACCACAAGGGTATGTTCTGTAATGGTCAAAAATTTCGCGTCAAAGTGTTGGATGACACGAAGAAAACTTGTGATTCTAGAATAACTGCAGTCTTTCAAGTGACTAATATTTCATCTAGAAATGACTTAGATCCTCAAGAGTCTAAAAATCAATACTATGGCATTTTGGATGATATACTTGAGTGCGACTTTAGTTCCTTCAAATTAGTACTTTTCGTTGTCAAATGGTACAGGCTACGACTTAATCCAAATGATCCTAATAGAACTATTATTGAACATGATAATGAATTTACAATGGTTAATACAAGGTCGTTTGAGCCAGTTGGGGATGAGCCCTATGTTCTTCCAAGCCAATGTGAGCAGGTATTTTACTCAGAGGTTTCACATAAATCGGGTTGGTCATTTGTTGTTAGACATGAACCGAGAGGAAGGCCGATAAAGTATAATGCGATGGAAGAAGAAGATACCGAAGAAGTAGAAGATGATGTAGATGATGATCACGATCGACAATTATTGGATGATGTTCCTGAGACAAATTTTCATGAAGAAGAAGAAGATGATGACGATGATGCTGCTACTGATGATGATGATGAAGATGATGTTGATGTTGATGATGATGATGTTGATGATGACGACAACGACGACGACGACGACGATGATGACGACGACGATGATGACGACGATGACGAGGATGATGATGATGATGATGATGATGAGGATGATGATGATGAAATTTAAAGGTATGTCATCAATCCTTAATGTATTTAATATTCATTTCTTGATAGAAATATATTTGTCTTAAATGGTTACATAGTTTATTCATTATCTATTTAAAAGCTACAAGTTTCAACTACAAATAGAATACTGCTAATCTAAATTAACTATTAATCTAAATTAATTAAATAAAACTATTTAAAACACATATTGATGCATGAATGTATTGAGCCTTATTTTCTTTCAGGTCAAAAGCATTTGTAAGTGTTCTCACAACACCAACCAAGCATCTTCATAAGATCACTCTCCTTGATCCAAGCCAACTCCATAACCTATCAAAGTGCACACCAAATCCTTATGCCACCTTAGCATTCTACATCTTTGGAATAATCCCAATGTCCCTCAATCCATCCAATGGATTCATCCAAGCAATCTAATCAACAAACTATCAAATGCTCACAATGCCTCAATAGGCTCCAAACTTGACTTCACCTTAACTAGGTGTTTCCTCCACCTCCACCACACACATCAAACAACTTCAAATAGCATGTCCCCAAGGTTACTAAGCCCTCAACTCATCAGCTGATACAAAAATCCAGTTTTAGCCCTTCAGTAGGCCTACTTCCCTAGCAGGCTTATAATGTGAGCCTGATTTAAGTGTTATAATGTGTACATTTTAATATTTTTAATTTTTATGTGATGCTTATGATGGATGTGATTATGATTATGATGTGATTATGCTCACGATAATTGAATTACATTTGCAGGAAATTGAACCCCTTTCAAGAGCATCCCGCACAGTCTCATGGATCGACAGGTATAAGTCAATACACCTTATAGAAAGTCTATTTAATACACTTATCAATAGTAAGATTGATGTCTTCTAAGATCTCTCCCATTTGCAGGTATCAGCAAATAGGTATTTGTCAGAAGTGTCTTCCTCGAGTGAGGGAAATATAGGAATAGAAGAGGAAAGTGAGACATGCAGTTTATCTAGAATAGGGAGATTAACTAGAGGTCAAAGGACTAGAAGAAAATCGTGTATTCATCTATGCGATAAAATCAATACGTGCAGAGGAAGAGCTGCTTATTGATTACAATTTGAACTGCATAGATACAAACGAGGCTACTATCATGGGGGTGGTACATACTATTAAACCAACTTCTAATCAATGACTCCAACATACCATTTAGTTATTAAATTTTTGGCTAACATTTTTATACTTGATCTTTGACACAGGGGCACAATATGGAGCAACCGCCCGAAGGTGATGGTGATGATATTCCTAGCTCATCTACACATGAGCAGGTAAAACTCATTGTAATTGTGCAAACTAGATAGAAGCAAAATGTTATTTTTTTTAATGTTATTTTCTTCATTGTTTTGGAGTAATTTTGATAATACTAATACTATTGTTGTCACAGAGGGCCGGTGGTCAGAGAGAGGGAAAGCAACCTGCAGTCCCTCAGGAGTCCCCCCTTGTGGACCTTTTTTTTATTGATTTAGCAGAGACCGATGACCCGATTGGTTCCATTAAAAAGCTGCTAAGAAAATTGGGAAATAACTTCTACGTTTGGTATCCATACATCCTCAGACTCAGGAAATAAAAGACAGGGCAGCTGAGTTGTTGCGCACTTCTGAAAACTTTAAAGTAAGTATTAATGAAATTTTTAATTATTACAAGAGTTCAATAATGGTTTTTATGTTATGCTCTTTTATGACATTAATTAAAATATGGATGCATTGTCTTTACAGAGTTATTTGCGTAATTTTGAACCCCATTCCCATGATGAGGCCGGTACTGCAAGTGGTTCAGGTAGATCACATGTTCCATTCCCCACTTGTGTTTTCCACTGAATATATATAGGAATGATCATAATCATTGACAATACATGCTTGAACAATCTTTTTTTTTAATGCTCTAACAATCTTGTCCATGCTAGTCCACGCGTTCTATATTTATGCATGCTCTAACAATTTTATTCTTCAGCTCCTTTCCATGATGATATGACAATGCCACCTCCATCCAGGATAGCCACAAATGTCTTGCCGACTGCCATGTCAACAACACACAGCCTAAATGCACCAACTGTTGCACCATCTATTGGTACACAAATCTCTCTTTTTCTCTCTTTTGTTATGTGTTTAAGTGTTATGTGTTTACGATGTAGATCCCTTGATTGTGTTTGTGCCATGGGTGCTCTGCACCAATTTATTTCCCTTGAAGTATTATTTCTTGGAGGCATTTGATAATGGTTTTCATTTTTTGCAATAGGAGATGGAACAAGTCCCGATGCAGCATCATTTCCTGGATGTTCCCGTGTTCCTAGTACGGGAACGGTGAAGGATTGTGTATTGATCATCAGCGACGATGAAGGCATTCCCTTAAAAGTAGCCAAAGTTCCAGGTACTTTAAAGTTATTATTATTCTATAGTGATATAATAGTAATTTAGTTTTTGATCACTCTTCATCGACTAATGATCCCATGATTATTTTGTAGGGAATGATATTTTTTGGCGAAAACTTGGTGACGAGTGTTTGCGGATATTCGGGCCCACCCTACGTACATGGTGGAACATCATATCCTAACTAAAACCCCAAACCACTATTTTGATTTCATATCATTGCTAGAATAGTTTTCCTTTTCATCAATTTCTTGAACTATATTAAAGGTAGCTTCTCTTCATTTATGAGTCTAACATATTTTTTTTTACTTAAAAGGTGGAATAACCAAGATAAAAAGTTGAAGGATGATCTTGTACATAGTATGACCCAGCTTTTTGGACCTCGTGCATTCGAGAGAAACAAGCTCCTTGAAAGAGCTGGTTTATGTTTGAAGTATATTAGGGACCAGTACAGGAAATATTTAGAGGTTAACCCTAGGCACGAGCGTCTGCCTTGTGTTCTTGAGGCTGAGTGGCAGGCTTTGATTTTGGATGGAAAGTATAAAGCCGACATGAAAAAAGGAATTACGCCAGTAGAGAGTAGAGCAAGGTATGTGATACTTTTGAGAATGTAATTATGTACTAATTAACCTCTAAATTTTTCCTGTAATTATGTACTAATTAACCTCTAAATTTTTCCTATACTGGTCTCTAACATATTTCAAACTTTTCATAGATTGCCTGACACATCAAAGGCAACAAAGACAAGATTAGAAAAGCACGGGACACACAAGCTCGGCTCTGGTGGTTTTTCCAAACTTCAAGCACGAGTTGTAAGTATTAGTAAATGAAAACTTGTATCAATTTTTTTATATATTGCAAGGAAATTTTTTTTGATCAAACAATGCAAGTAAAATTCACCATAACAAGCAAAAATGTAGGGGTCAGAGTTCAATAGATGCCTCACAGAAGAGGACAAGAGAATTGGCTTCCAACAAGGCTATAGAGCCGTGGTTGAACGGCTACGAGCTGAAATCAGTGTGCAAGGTTCAAATAATGATGCATCTGAGCCACAGGTAAATAAGCTAAATGAAATTTATTTCAAATTGAATACTTTACCAATTAGTCTATTTGATGTTAAGTTCTAATATAAAGTGAGTATATCTATTTTAGGAAAGCAATGATAACAATGTGTAGGATATTGGAATGCAGCCTGACAATCCTTCTACACAATCTATGCATAATGAAGGTTCGCATGATGTGCATCCTAGTGGTGGAGGTATACATTTGCTATTAAAATTTTTATATGTAATTACAATTGGTGTTTGGATTAATGTAACATTTTGTATAGCAACTGTAGAGGATCGAGGGGTCGGTGCTCATGAGCATGTTGAGGTTGAGTCTAGACAAAATGATGTGGCCAGATCAGGTAATTAAAGAGCGCCACAGTTATGTTCTTTAAAATAATTAAATACTTGTAACAATTATAATTAAATATTTTAAATTTAACTCTTTTATTTGTTATTGTAGAGGACCCCCCTTTGCAGCAGCATAGGAATTTGAGATCATCAAGAACAGAGAACAAAATAACTGATGAGGGGGGTATTGATGATAACACTGATGCTCCTCTTAGAGCTTACATAGAAAAAAAAATTATAAAGAGAAAAAAGAAATGATTGTCATCTAAATACCTTAATTGATAATGACTGAATTTTATGTCTCAATGAATTTAATTATGTGCTAATGAATGTTCATGAATTATGTGTTTATTTTCATATTGATGAATGTTGCGTGTTAACGAATCTAATGTGTTAATGAATGTTATCATGTGATATTGATTGAATGTTACATTTTATTAATAATTGAAAGAATGAATGAATGTTAGATGTTAACGGGGAATGTAGAGTGATGTTAGGGGGAGAGGGGTGGGGCCAAATGAGCTTCCACCTTCACATGGTTGGCCCTGTTTAGTAGAGAATATTAAACTATATTCTCGAAACAAAGTGAAGCTCAATGAGATACTAAATGAGTCAAAATGGTTATCAAGGTCCTCTATCCATAAGATACTTGTAGTCAAAATGGTTATTAATAAGATACTTGTAGTCAAAATGGTTATCTAGGTCCTCTATCCATTCCATAAATTCTTCACCATTCAAACTTCCTCCATAACAAGGAATGTGCTCTAGGTTAGTCATGAAGCCTAGCATGGACTCTCTGTCAGATAGAGCCACTATTTCAGAGCCTTTTCTGTGCATTTCCTTCAAGCACTGTACAGTGTACGGATGTGAAAGGGAGGGCAGACCAGTGTGGAAGTTAGAGTATTTATATCTTATGCTTTGAGAGTTTATTTGGTAGATTCAAGACACCTTATATCAAAGTTATTCCTTTTTCTTATCTGTTGTTCTGTCAAACCCTCATTTTTTGGGTTATTGCATTCAAATGGCCTTAACTTGAAAATAAACCATAGGATATCCTCTGTTCTTTGTAAAATGCAAGTTAAGGGGGTTTATTTTCATATTTTAAAAGCTTTGGAACAGGATACTAAGCCAGAGAATTTCGAGAGCAAGCCCTAGGTCAAGAATCTCAATGTTCTTGACTAGGAGTTGATGGATTATGCAAGATCAGAGGGTAGCGGCAAGTAAAGGACCTCAAACCTTGTTGAATCTAGATCTTTAGAGCATGGTGGACATCTTCAAACTCTGATCTTGGTTTCATGCACCCATTTTCAATGCCTTGTTTTGGAACCCACACCCAAAGGCATTCATTAGGTCTGCGGACTCAATAAGGACATTGATATGCTGGAGTGGAGTCAGGGTCTGGGAGTTGGAGGATTGTTAGAACATCAAAAAGGGTACTCAAAAAACATATAAGTTCATAAGGTCCTTTGTCAAATTGAAGAGTTATTGCTGCAGAACAGGTTTTGGAGACCTACTAGAGTCACTAGGTCTATTTGTGATTTTGATGTCTTGGGTTGTTTGGAACACAACCAATGCATGATTCTGCATGTTTTAGGGAATCTTAAGAGTTTTCAAATGTTTGATTGGGTTGGCAAAGCCTAGGATCAATAAAGTCTCTTTTGGTAGAAAATCAGGGAACTTGTCCCTAAAAGGAAATTTGGTCTTGGTTGGGATTGAGTCAATAAGGTGTTAGAAGTATCTTGAAACCTTTGAAGTCCCTCTAGTACAGAGATTTTAAACTGGTCTGATAGAATCAGAGGCTAAATTGCTTAGGTGTAACATTTTGGTGTCTTGAAGTGGGTTGGGGCTTAAGACCAAGTTTCTTGCTGACCACTCTGCATCACATTGTCTTGCATGAAATTAGTCATTCTATATACACTGGTCTAGTGTTGTCAATAGACCCAAATAGTTCAAAGATACTCAAACCAATAAGATGTTTTATGGGGTGCATTTTTGTGTTAGGTAGAAAGGATTCTTCATACAGGTGAAAGTCTCGAACCTTTCCCCACTCCCAAAAAAATATCACTTGTACTGTTATGAGCAGTCATGAGGACTAGACAGATACATTATAATATATGTAATTGCCACTTGAATGTATTGCTATTCAACCACATTTATGGGCCCGTTTGGACCACTGCACACAGTAGCATCTACAGAGAAGAATATCCCAGGTGTAACAAGCTCTAAGAATATACCAATAGTTCTAAGAAGTTCCCTAGCACACAGTAGCATCTACAGAGAAGAATATACAACATGAGGGCAGTCACTGTAAAGACAACATGATAATGTACACTCATTGTATGTGTACATTATCATGTTGTCTTTACAGTGACTGTCCTCATTCAAGTGGCAATTACACAAGGGACAGTCACTGTGAGATGTCCTCATTTGTGACAAGGACAGTCACACATGAGGACATCTCACAGTCACTGTCCCTTGTGTAATTTCCACTTGAATGTATTGTTATTCAACCACATTTATGGGCCCGTTTGGACCACGACACACAGTAGCATCTACAGAGAAGAAGTTTGGTATGCAATGGTCTTGAAACCTCCTGAGAAATTCTTGGTATGCATTTGTGTGGTGCAAAAGCTTCGTTGAAAGAGAAAAAGAAGAAAAGAATAGAAATGATTTTTTTTCTTTTTATGTCATATACTGTAACCAGCTACTTATAACTTGCAAAAATTATTATAACCATTTGAAATTGAAACTTAGTTTAATGTGAAACTGAGAACTGCTTTATTAGAGCTTTCTGTGATTTAGATTCAGACATCAAGAACATTGTTTTCCTAATATTGTGATTAATGTTTATTTATTAATATCTCATACTGACAAACAATTGATAATTGTAGGGAAAACGTCATTGGGGGTCTTTGAGGATCCACCAGAAGCCAAGGAGAAAATGTATTCAAATGCTAAAGATGGTGTAACAGTCCTTACAGCTGTTGAACCTTGCTGTGCAGATCATCTCCGATTCTCCAAGTTCAACAGTACTGTGGTATTCCTTTGGATACTTCTAATGGTAAATTTCAAACATCAAGTTCTTTTCGTATGAAACTACTACATTTGTAATCTATAGTTTTAAACTTTTAGTTTATAAATGTTCATCAACTTTAGTTCGTATGCTGCCATTTCAAGTATGATTAATGAAGTTACCTTTATCACAGGATGAAAGTGAGCAGTCAGCATACTGGTACGGAGCTGGCAGCATTGATATGGTGACTAGGGCATCGTTTAATGGTGGTATTGTGTTTTCCCGTGTTTAGGGCATCGGCCTTTTGAAGCATTGCCTTCATCTTTCTTAAGTCTGAGCTTTAAGTTTGTTTATTTCCATCCTAACTTGCTTTTCCCTCTTCGATTTTGCAGTACTGTGAAGGTAGTCGCAAGTTAGGGCTGTTTCATTGCATACCCAAAACAATGAAGATGTTACGGTCCACAAAACGTTTGTGCTTGAAAGATGAACAAATAAAATTAAACTTCTAAATAACCAAAGCCGCTAACAATAAATTCAACACAGATATGTCCTCATTTCTGGGTATTTTAGCTATGTAACAGCTGAATACCAGATTACATAATAATGACAAAAGAAAAATAAACCCAACGTACTCAGAAATTGTAGCTATGATTTCGCGGAGGGAATCTCTCTCGGCGCTGTTGAAAATACAAATGACAACGTTTCTCTACATTATCATGTTGTCTTTATAGTGACTGTCCCTTGTGTAATTGCCACTTGAAGGAGGACAGTCACTGTAAAGACAACATGATAATGTACACTTACAGAATGAGGACAGTCACTCTAAAGACAACATGATAATGTACACTCACTGTAAGGACAGTCACAAATGAGGACATCTCACAGTGACTGTCCCTTGTGTAATTGCCACTTGAATGTATTGCTATTCAGCCACATTAATGCTTTTCTTCTTCAACAAATGAGCATAGTCACTCTAAAGAAAACATGATAATGTACACTTACTGTGAGTGTACATTATCATGTTGTCTTTAGAGTGACTATCCTCATTTGTTTGAACTAACACATACATGAGTTAGAAGGATTTCTTTCATCCATTCTAAACCGTTTTGAATGAGTTTACTTTGATTTTGCTGTAACATAGAAGGTTTAATATTCATAGGATGACAATAACTAACTTGTATTAGGAAGTACTGACATTGCATAGGCAAAGTTTTGTGGAAAACAGTGTGATCACAGGATAAACTGTGGGAAATTACCTTGAGTTGAATGCTAATGTATAGCAGTGAGTGATCTATCCAAGCAAGGGTGGATTGTTATAATGTGGAACATTGTATAATGTTTGTGAGATGGTGAATCATCCACTAATTTGGATTTGAAGGGTGTAGAATTGGGTGATTGAGAATGCCCTAGTTAAGAAGGGTTTAGAGCCAAGAATTGTGGGTTTGGGTGTTGCAGAGCCCTAGAGGCTAATTCCCTTTGGAATTGTTTGTTTCAAAGTGTAAGAAGACATTGTCCAGGGATTAGGAAGTGTTAGGTGGAATTTATCATATACTTCCTTTGAAATTTGGGTCATTTTTATACATTAAAACCAGAGGTACAGTCATAGAACAGGGTAGGGAAATTCACCAAAAAGTAATTGAAGATGGGTTTTTGTCAAATATAGTGGTGGTGACTACCCTAATGGACATGTATATAAAATGTGGAAGCATACAAAAGGCACGCGATTTGTTTGCGGAAACAACTGAAGCAAGGCACGTGAAAGTCTCAGAATCTTGAATCCAAGTCAGTGAAAGCTTTGAAAACCAAATGCATCCTATTAAGTATTGTGCGGAAGCATTCTAAATAACCAAAGCCGCTAACAATAAATTCAACACAGATATGTCCTCATTTCTGGGTATTTTAGCTCTCTAACAGCTGAATACCAGATTACATAATAATGACAAAAGAAAAATAAACCCAACGTACTCAGAAATTGTAGCTGTGATTTCGCGGAGGGAACCTCTCTCAGCGCTGTTGAAAATACAAATGACAACATTTCTCTACATTATCATGTTGTCTTTACAGTGACTCTCCCTTGTGTAATTGCCACTTGAAGGAGGACAGTCACTGTAAAGACAACATGATAATGTACACTTACAAAATGAGGACAGTCACTCTAAAGACAACATGATAATGTACACTCACTGTAAGGACAGTCACAAATGAGGACATCTCACAGTGACTGTCCCTTGTGTGATTGCCACTTGAATGTATTGCTATTCAGCCACATTAATGCTTTTCTTCTTCAACAAATGAGGATAGTCACTCTAAAGACAACATGATAATGTACACTCACTGTGTACATTATCATGTTGTCTTTAGAGTGACTATCCTCATTTGTTGAAGAAGAAAAGCATTAATGTGGCTGAATAGCAATACATTCAAGTGGCAATCACACAAGGGACAGTCACTGTGAGATGTCCTCATTTTTGACTGTCCTTACAGTGAGTGTACATTATCATGTTGTCTTTAGAGTGACTGTCCTCATTTGTTGAAGGAAAAAAGCATTAATGTGGCTGAATAGCAATACATTCAAGTGGCAATCACACAAGGGACAGTCACTGTGAGATGTCCTCATTTGTGACTGTCCTTACAGTGAGTGTACATTATCATGTTGTCTTTAGAGTGTCTGTCCTCATTTGTTGAAGGAAAAAAGCATTAATGTGGCTGAATAGCAATACATTCAAGTGGCAATCACACAAGGGATAGTCACTGTGAGATGTCCTCATTTGTGACTGTCCTTACAGTGAGTGTACATTATCATGTTGTCTTTAGAGTGACTGTCCTCATTTGTTGAAGAAGAAAAGCATTAATGTGGCTGAATAGAAATACATTCAAGTGGCAATCACACAAGGGACAGTCACTGTGAGATGTCCTCATTTGTGACTGTCCTTACAGTGAGTGTACATTATCATGTTGTCTTTAGAGTGACTGTCCTCATTTGTTGAAGGAAAAAAGCATTAATGTGGTTCATTAGCCATGTATTAAATAATTATTTTTTTTAATTCTATCCAGGACCATCTTAGAATATCTACTATTTGCGCATTTAGATATTAACCTAATCAACTTGATTCAAAAGATAGATGGTCATTAACCAGAGAGAGATCGCCATGCATTAAGAAACCTAATTTTTCCAAATCCAATTGTTTCCCTTACCTGAATGCCCTACTATTCTAGGCAAGGTATACCGCTCACCTTGGATGAGAGACTAATTATGGGAATTTCTTTTTTCACCCAGATCGAAAAACCACTGACAAAAATGGAAATGACCAATCAAATAGTAGTCTTATTTTAGTCACTTTGTTTGCATAATAAATTGCTTGCATGGATTATTGTAACTAAAACATAGATTCATGCTCTAATAGCTTCCTTTAGCTCGTTAGACTTAATTCAAATAAAGAAAATTAACGGTACAATCAGTAAAATGTAGTTTTCACCATCGTCAATCTCTAGGCACCAAGGTTTTAATATTGAGATTATTTCTTTGTGGTATGCAAGTTGTAAAGGAAATAGAGCCTTCAATAATAAATAGAGCACTCTATTCTTTCTGATCATTTGATTTCTTTATAAGTTTATGATTTGATAATTGCTATTTTCTGATTTTTGTGTATTGTTGATTGGTTAATTGCTATTACCTTTTTCTTTCCTGTTATAAAGAGCTTCTATCAGACTTCACACATGAAACTCTAGATATTTCACACATTCAGATGTAAGCTCTCTTGTTCAGTTTAGTCATGAGACCCCTATTACTAGAGTGTTTGGTGCAGAAATAGCCACTTTTATTGTAGAGCATTATTTCTTAAGAATATGTTATCATGTTCCTAATGGAATTGTGCTTAGTATTCAATTCCAAATTAATTTGATTTTCATAAATGTTAAATATAATTGGGTCATTGGTGTATCTGATAGTTGATATGTAGTCACGATGAAGTTAGAAGTTCCAGTGGCTAGAGTTTGTGGCTTTGATACTTCATCCTTGTTGGTTTTTTAGCCTTTCTATATGCCAATAAAAATAAGGTGCATACCTGAAACAAACAAGCAATAATGCAAAGGCTGGTGTGTGAAAATGGAAGTATTCTAGTGATATTAATTTTAAAAATTTCTTTTATTTTTTAAGGTCTTGGATGCCATTGGAGCTACTATAAATTACTAACACTAAAGAAATATTGCATCTGATTATTTTATTGGAAGTTTGGAACATATTGAACTTTCTCCACTATAACATATATAGCCTGGAGCTTTCATAAAACCATTTTGATAAATAGTCTTGCAAATTGCCTGTAAGACACAAACTTTCAGTGCCATAAAAATACACATTGTCCTCAATTAGTAATGTCTCAAATTTTGTACAGAACTTGTTATTTGAGTCTTATTTTCAGAACTGAAGCAAAAATTTCTCCAAAAAAGTCAAGATGATCGATCTAGCATAGATTTCAAAAACTGTAGGTAGTTTAACTAATGTGGATGCAATCATATTTTACCACTCTGAATGAACTAGTTTGCATGAAAATTTATATACAACCATCATTGCATTGTGGCTCTTTGTTAGAGACGTAGAATTTTGAAGTTTAAATTATTTTCACAATTTTATCATAACTTGGAGCATTTTTCATACTTAGCTGTGTCACTAGCTTAATGCATATTAATTATTTTGTCTTGTTTTTCTTGCATGGCAGGGAAGCAACAACAACATATAGGGTTGAAGCTTTAGAATTTCAAAAACAATTGAGGCATTTGCAGAATCGGTGTATTTGCTCAGTGGTCAAGCTTCATCTTTGATTCAAGGAAGATGAGCACGGGAGGCAGCAACATCTTCAACAAATGGACAAAATTGCTAGCAGGAATATGGAGGTATGAAGTAGAGAGATGCTTTGTAATAGAAGGAATTTGTCTTAAGCTAAGTTTGTGTTGGCTAAGAAAATCTCATTTCATAAAAACTTGAATGTCTCTTATGTATACAGTCCTATTTAGTGACACAATATTAGATTCGTAAAAGGTAAGTGTGTTATGAACATTTCTATATGTAACCTTGCAATATTTTCTACTAAGATTTTCACTCTTTAAGGATATTTTGTAAAGTTTATAAGGTCTAAAATTTATAGGCAGGTGTCTCACAACCAAATTATATTACCTTGGATTTTGGACCTATTTTTAGTTGCTTGAGTTGTTGTAGGGTTATAGCACATTATTTTATAGCAATATAAGTAGATGTGTGAAAATTTAATTTCGTTTGTCCTAGCTTGACAACTATTGCACTCAAATCCTGGATTGTGGATGAGTGGAGAAGGGCGGATGTCTGGATCGTGGATAACTGGAGATGGGCGAATAGATGTAGATGGGTTGTCATCGACCCATCTAAAGTACCCACAATCATGATAGCCCTGCAATGCCCAACTATAAGAAAACAATCACGAAACAACATAAGAAAACACCCAACTATAATGCATAATCAGAGAATAGAGTTGCAAGTTCAGTATACAACATATGTTGACAAGAAAGTACCTTGTGTAATTTCACAAAATGAGAAGTTCTCACAGTGACTGTCCCTTGTGTAATTGCCACTTGAATGAGGACAGTCACTGTAAAGACAACATGATAATGTACGGTTGCAGTGAGTGTACATTATCATGTTGTCTTTAGAGTGACTATCCTCATTTGTTGAAGAAGAAAAGCATTAATGTGGTTGAATAGAAATACATTCAAGTGGCAATTACACAAGGGACAGTCACTGTGAGATGTCCTCATTTGTGACTGTCCTTACAGTGAGTGTACATTATCATGTTGTCTTTAGAGTGACTGTCCTCATTTGTTGAAGAAGAAAAGCATTAATGTGGTTGAATAGCAATACATTCAAGTGGCAATTACACAAGGGACAGTGGTGCAGGAGCACCTCCAACATTTAATCCATGGTCGAAGATAAAGGAGACTTCAAAGAACATCAAGGCTAAACAGGAGGATGGAATGCTTAATCAAGGACAACAGATCACTTGGTGGATCTTAGCACCTATAATGTTAGTAAAATATCACAATTCTTCAATTAAATTGTAATGTCCTTAATAGGACTAAAAGACAAATTATAATGGACTAAGATTGTCCAAGCACTACAATTGGAGTCTAGAAGAGTTTAATGATCATAAAAGATCCAAATTAGTAAGTTAGTGGTCTTTTGTTTTAAAGAATTTAATAAATTGTAAGTTGGAATTTTGAACTTTCAAAATCCAACGGCTAGTTTTAGTTTGGTATGTGTTAAGTTTAAACATTCAACTCAACGAAAGTTGGTTGAAGATTAGTTCTTAGTTAGTTGTGTTTCGAGTTGTAACACTTGGTCAATAGTTGAATCTATTAGAAGAAGTTATATTAGAATCCTTTATATTTAGATAAAGGCTCTGTTACTAAACAGAGAGGAGATTGGTGTATTAATTTGTGCTCGACAAGCAATACAAGACTGCTGTTTCTTGCAATTCGATTTCTATTTTGAAACTTTATTGGCTTGGTTTGAAATTGAAATGCTTTGACAGGGTTCTTTAATCATTTCATTTGCTTTTGTTATGTTTCCAAACATTGCAGTGAACCTGTGTGTACCATTTTGGGGAAACAGTGAGCAATAAAGCATCTAGTTTATGTAAACTAATTCATTTTGAATCTCATTTTGAATTGATCAAATTCCATATGCTCTGAGGGAGATTTGTTATCCTTCGAATTGCAGATTGATGAGTGTTACAATCTATTAAGTTTGCTGTCGCACAAGTTGTCTTGAAACAACGTTATATATCTTAGTTTTCTATTACAGTAGAAGTTTAGGGGCAATTGAGGTCATTCCATGAATTGATAGGCCTAATTCATGGAATGACATTTGCTAACCTGTATTATATGATTCTAATCTAAATATATGCAGAACTGCGTGGGAGAACAGTGTGATCACAAACAAGAACAGTGGAAAACGGCATTGGAAGTGTGCTAAGGTGTAGCAGTGGGTGATCTGTCCACATAAGGCATATGTTTAATGCTTGGGAATAGTATACAATGTTCATTTGATGGTGAATCTGCCACCAATTCATTGCAGGGTCGTGTGGAGACAGTAGATTGAGGAAGCCCTAGTTGACAGGGTTCGAAGACAACAAATTGGGGTTTTGTAGTTGCAGAGCATTTGTGTCTAATTCCTTTTGGAATTGAGCAATTGGAGACATAACTAGACACTGTCCAGGAGTTGGGAGCCAGGAGATCTTTAACCCATACTTCCTTTGAAAATTTAGTAGATTTTAGTGCATTGAAACAGGGTAGCAGTGCCGAACAAGGGTGTTTGTCCAAAGCAACAGTATAAAACCTTTTGATATGTTGTTGAACTCCAAAGAGGGTATCCATAAATGTTGTTACCTCATCAAATGTTTTGAGAAAAGTTAGAATTATTCCCTTTTTAATTCTGCTGCAGGGTTTAGACAGCCTGTTAAGCTTTTTGTGACCAGTTTGTGAGAACATTGGTGAAATGGGATATGGGAATTGAGTGAGAGTTTCAGAATCTTGAAACCAAGTAAAGTGAAGCCTTAAAACTCAAATCCATCCTTTAGGATAGCCTTGATAGTCAAGTTCTTGAAGTATTTAAGATTGTTGAATAAGCCCAAGTGTCTAACCTCTAAAATTTCTAAACCTACTTGTGCATTTGATACCACCACCCTTCCCTCTACATTAGACAGTCACTGTGAGATTCATTTGTGACTATCCTTACAGTGAGTTTACATTATCATGTTGTCTTTAGAGTGACTGTCCTCATTTGTTGAAGAAGAAAAGCATTAATGTGGTTGAATAGCAATACATTCAAGTGGCAATTACACAAGGGACAGTCACTGTGAGATGTCCTCATGTGTGACTGTCCTTGTCACAAATGAGGACATCTCACAGTGACTGTCCCTTGTGTAATTGCCACTTGAATGAGGACAGTCACTGTAAAGACAACATGATAATGTACAGTTGCAGTGAGTGTACATTATCATGTTGTCTTTAGAGTGACTGTCCTCATTTGTTGAAGAAGAAAAGCATTAATGTGGTTGAATACCAATACATTGAAGTGGCAATTACACAAGGGATAGTCACTGTGAGATGTCCTCATTTGTGACTGTCCTTACAGTGAGTGTACATTATCATGTTGTCTTTAGAGTGACTGTCCTCATTTGTTGAAGAAGAAAAGCATTAATGTGGTTGAATAGCAATACATTCAAGTGGCAATTACACAAGGGGCAGTCACTGTGAGATGTCCTCATGTGTGACTATCCTTGTCACAAATGAGGACATCTCACAGTGATTGTCCCTTGTGTAATTACCACTTGAATGAGGACAGTCACTGTAAAGACAACATGATAATGTACAGTTGCAATGAGTGTACATTATCATGTTGTCTTAAGAGTGACTGTCCTCATTTGTTGAAGAAGAAAAGCATTAATGTGGTTGAATAGCAATACATTCAAGTGGCAATTACAAAAGGGGCAGTCACTGTGAGATGTCCTCATGTGTGACTGTCCTTGTCACAAATGAGGACATCTCACAGTGACTATCCCTTGTTGGTGCAGGGGCACCTATCAAGTCAACTAGGAACACCTTGGAACAAGATGGAACCAGAAGATCAAAGGCAACCCTACATGTCAACTGGGATATTTTAAGGCCAATAATGGCATATTGTAATGAACAATGTACTTTGCCAGTCAAGAGTCATAAAAGTCCTAGTAAGTCCTAGCTTTCATTTTAATGTTGTTTCAATGTTTTATTGAATTCTTCATTGTTGAATGATATGTTTATGAACTAGAAAGGTTATTTACTGCATTCTACTCACTGTTGCATCAATTTTAATTCTATTTTGAAGAAGTACTTACGCCTGCTAACATATAAACTGGCAGTTTCTACTAATTTTCTGTAACAGTCAAAGGTTTTCTTTAAATAAATGAACCTCCCATGAATCCCAAGGGCCCAGACTTCATGGGAGGCTTGTTATTGACATGTAAAATAGAAATCTAACTTATTCTATGCAGCACTAGTGCGAGAAGGCTGATGATTTGCAGGAAACAGTGAAGTGTTCCTTGATGAAATGATGGGAATGGTGTAATAGCAGCATATTGGGCTGAATAAGAGGGTTGTATTATGAGTTGAGATGTCCTAGGGCATCAAAGAGAAGGTGTGTGAACAATTATTTGGTCTCCAAGGTTAGTGGAGATAGGTGTTTGGTGAAACCCTATGCACTCTGCTAACCACTTCTGCAGACCACTCTGCATCACTTGTGTAATTGCCACTTGAATGAGGACAGTCACTATAAAGACAACATGATAATGTACAGTTGTAGTGAGTGTACATCATCATGTTGTCTTTAGAGTGACTATCCTCATTTGTTCAAGAAGAAAAGCATTAATGTGGTTGACTAGCAATACATTCAAGTGGCAATTACACAAGGGACAGTGACTATGAGATGTCCTCATGTGTGACTGTCCTTGTCACAAATGAGCACATCTCATAGTGATTGTCCCTTGTGTAATTGCCACTTGAATAAGGACAGTCACTGTAAAGACAACATGATAATGTACACTTACAGTGAGTGTACATTATCATGTTGTCTTTAGAGTGACTATCCTCATTTGTTGAAGGAAAAAAGCATTAATGTGGTTCATTAGCAATGTATTAAATAATTATTTTTTTTAAATTCTACCCAGAACCGTCGCAATTGCGACGACCCTCCCAAGAGATGCGACGGCGGCACCGTATTGGCGATGCCCAGGCCCATCGCAGTTGCTTCGGCGGACCGTCACAATTGCGACGGTCCGCCGAAGCAACTGCGACGGCGATGCCGTATTGGCGACGCCCAGGCCCATCGCAATTGCTTCGGAGGACCATCGCAATTGTGACGCCCTGCCGTCGCAATGCGACGGAGGTGCTGAATGGGTGAAGCAATGACATTGTGATGGCAGGGCGTCACAATTGCAACGGAAACCCATAGACGTCGTAAATTGCGACTAAAAAATTGTGACGTCTATCACTGTCGCTATAGCGGCACATATCCGTCGCAATGGCAACACATAGCCATCGCAAAATGGCCCCAAATTTATTAGTGGGGGTGCAAAAGCGATAAAAATAATAGAAATGTTGAAAGAATATGAATATTTTTTTCGAGAATAAATATACATCTAAAGTTAATTAAAGTTCTCAAAGTTATAAAATACAATTGAGGAAGATGCAAACTTAGGGAAAAAAGGCCATACAAATTTAGTCCTAATACAAAAGAAAGTAAAAGAGGGGTTAGATAAAATGATTATCAAATGTATAATACAATTGATAGAAAATTCTAAATGGATAAGCCCTACAGTAGTGTAGAATAAGAAATATAAAGATATAAGTATATATATTTATATTTTGGAAAAATAAATAAAGTATATATATAAAGTGTGTGTGTGTGTGTGTGTGTATAAGAGGTATTAGAAATAATTACTAATAAAGAGATATATTCTTTCTTTTATGTACATAATCCAATACCATTCCATTCATAGAGTGAGCCTGTAGTCTTTAACAAGGTATTGCTTAATAAATTATAGGACCTCATTCATGATTTCCTTGAAGCCTATTTAAATGATGCTGAACAAGTCAAGTAATTGAGAGGGAGTGAATCAATTATTCCCACACAAACAAACAATATGTTTCCTCTGTTAGTAAACACTTAAATAGTAATAATGCAAACTTAAGATTTTTTGATTAAGAAAAGAAAACGTAGTAAAGATATGCATGAATAACACATGAACGTTGAAACAGAGAACACTAGATTTTATGTGGAAAACCCTACTAGGAAAAACCATAGAGAAGATAATTCTCATGAATATGAAAAATATTTGTTAGGGTGACACCAAAAGATGATTTGTACAAAGTCTCACTATTGGATATGAAAAGGGCTTACTGGCGATACACAATCTCACTACTGATACATGAAGGCTCACTGTCGATAGATGAAAGCTCATTGTTGATACACAAAATATATGAATAGATATATAGTCCACATCTAAGATCTTCAGACTATTTTGTAAGGACACACATCTCTTTTTGCATGAATTCATAGTCACTTCATATGTGTGTATTATTGTTTGATACTTGCATTGTCATCTTCAATATGTACACCACAACGAGATCCGAGAGGTTGGGCACAATATTTAAAATAGGTCACACTATAAAATTCCTGTGGTGGAAGGAAATGAATGAGGACATCCTCCACCAAAACAACACGCCAAGATTTGGACCAAAATACCCCTTTCAAAGAAGTCAGTTCCAATCAGAAATATAAAGCACACTACATCACAAAGATGAGACCAAAAACATATCTAGATAGGATCGAACCAAAAATGCCAAGAGCATGTTACACGACCATCAGTGAAAGTACCAACCGAAACACAAACTCACTAGTAAGAAATAACCAATAATCCAGCATGTTGGTACAACAACCAATACATCCATAGAAGATATGTTGACATCAATGACAATCATTAATGACAACACCACATCAACCTCACATTCTAACAAATGATTAGTTAGTGTGAAAATTAATATAGATCATGTCCAAGCATTGAAAGCTAGAAATAAAGAATTGTAATGATTTTGAGGAAGTATTATTTTTCTACATCATTAAATGATATTTTATTAATACAAGGATGATGATAGATCCCTTAAAAATAGATTTTATTATGACAAGGATGATATTTTATTATTTTTTCTGGATGTGCATGGATAATTATGAATTAATTTAATAATTCAAATGAATTATTCTCTTAACTGATTTTTGAATTAAAACAATTGATATATGGGTTAATCAATTATTTAATCAAACTTTATTCCAAAACTATATCATTAAATATTGACAATTGGATTTAATTAATTAAATAAGAATTTAATTAATTATTCATAGGATTTTTTATTAATTGTCAAAATTAAATAATATTAATTAGGAATAAATAGAATTAAATCCAATTAAATGATTACGTGGAAAAATTAAATTAATTAATCAAATATTTAACATATTCAATTAATTAACTTTAGGATAAATAATGTCATTTATCGCCAAATAATATTCAATCAAAGATAATTAGGATAAATTAGGAATATTTAGGAAATATTCCCCAATGCAGAATTAAGATTAAATCGATTAGGGTTTTGATGATTTGATGCGCAGATGTGCCTTTGGTTAGGACTTTTGTGTCGATTTCGATCGATTTGTCGATGTAGGAGGTCAATGGTCCTATAGCCTATTTTTGGGGTATTACAGTATATACTTATGTTTATTGGATTAATTGCACATATTTGAAAATGGAGTTGTATCTTTTCTATTCCATTGAAATGTTTTGCTAACAAATATCAGTTAAGTTTGTGAACAGTTATTATGTTGTTGATCTCATTATTCTATTGAGGAATTTCTACTTAATGTGAGAAATTATGGAATTTCAAAGTTTATTAGGGATTTTTTGTGACTAACCTATCGATGAAAAATTGAGTGGTTAAGTTTGATGACAAGATTTGAAGGCGAGGGTGTGATCGAGGTAGGGGAGACTAGCTCCTCAATAAGGATGTGTTTGGAAAAATATGGTTAAAAGTACACACACCGCAAAACTTTTCTTTTTCTTGTAATATTATCTTAAGAATATTTCATTGAAGTGAACGCTTGTTTTTATTTAAAAGAAATTTAGTAGAGCAGGGCTATTGTAATTTTTTTGTAAATTCAATAGGGAATTAAATATTTATTTCTTTCTTTTTGTGAACATTCAAGTTAAGTCCTAATTGGATCTCTCACATAGAAATTTAAATTTTTCTTATACTAGATTTAGTGTGACTTTTGGCAGAGAGTGTTTTTATTAAAAGCTAACTACCGCATCTCAAATAGGGAATTGACTGTTTAAACCTCTAGAAAAAAATTTGGGAGTTGCGACAGTGGTAGAGAGATAGTGAATTTAAATTTCTTTATTGGTGGATAATTTTAATTAAACTAGGAGTCTTTGCCTAGAGAAGGAGGCATGATGGACGCCAGGTGAGATGAGAGTAAAAGCATGCAGGATGCTGGGTGAAATTGAAGGGACAAAAAAGGTTAAATGAAGCTATTCGTTCAAAATTGAAAAAAAGGGGAAAAAAGGGTGAAGGGGGAGACAGAAGCTTGGAAGGAAAAGGAGAAAAAGTGTTGAGAAGAAAAAAAAGAACGCCAAGTGTGATGGAGAAGGGAGGTGCAACTAGCAAGAATAATGGAAGGGGAAGAAAAACGTAAGGAGTTGCAGGAAAGTAGCGCGCAAGAGTTGGAGGAGAAGTATTAACCCAAAAGACACATATATGCATAGGATAGAGGGAGGAGGCCTTACCTGGTTATCAATTCAAGTGTAAACATTTTTGGGTTCACTTTTTTTGTTATTTTATCTCTGTTCTGAAAATGTTTTCTAAATTTTACATTAGTTTATGATTTGGGTGCTATCGGGTAGCAATGCAATACAAAACAAATCAAATTCTGCCTTATGAAACATTTAAAAAAAAAACTGAGTATAGTCTGCCATTAAAAATAGAGCAACATGTAATACAAAACAAAGTTTATTTCTACAAAAAAAAAATTGTATTGAGGGGTAGGTTCAGATTGTAGTAAATTGTGATTTTTTTAATTTTTTTTGGTAATTGTTTATTAGTTTCAGGCACGATCCATATATGTAATCAGCCTTAGTATTTGTGTTTTTTTTAGCTGCAATAAAAGAAACAGAGTTATGTTTATAAATTTTAATAACATTCATAGGGCATAGTTGGTGGTCCTTTTAGAACCCCCATGTTTCTTTAAAATATTTACAGTCAGAACAATTGTTTAATCTCTTATCATTTTCTGTACTGAGGTATTTAGAATTCAAATTTCTTGAAATTAGTATATCATCAAATAATCCATATATTCACAGAAGTTTTAATGCAAGTTGATATTCACTAAAGTGTAAAGAGTTGTCTATGGATATAATGAAATCTATGAAAGAGATAGTTAAGCAAATCTTCGTTTTACTAAAAATTGCTTATCCTTGAACAATATATTCATCTTCTGCATAGAGAATGAGACCAACTGTGGGTGTAAAAATTAGTTAGAAAGTACCAAAAACAAAGAGTTTGAAGTAAGCAGTAAAATAGATCCAATTCTTCCAGTTAACAAATCAAATTCTTTTTGTTTTAAAATTAGAAACTCACAAAATTTTGAAATGATGCGACTTATTTTTCCGCCTAGAAATTTCATAAACAATCAGATAACTTACCTGACTCAAACAATTGAAAATTGTCAGGATTTAAGTCAAACAAGAAAAGAATTATTTAAGTGTAAATCCAAATTAGAAGATTATGTTATGTTTTCGAATTGATGTGTGATGTGGAATAGACAGAGAAGGGTAAATTAGTTGTTATTTACCTATCAGTAAAACTGATTGTTTTAAGATGCTTTGGCCAAATCTTATTTCACATATGTTTCATTAATATGTTTGGTTAGTTGTTGTTTATTTCTCTCTGCCACCTTGTGATTATGATTTTTGCTTAGTCTAAAGGATGATAAGTAGATAGATTCACAGTTGCACCATATTCTTCTGATCCATTAGTGTCGGGAAGCTATTCTCCTCGAGCAGGGTCGGTGCACTTGTTATTTCAAGGTAAGTCTCGAGGGAGCTAACCACTCCATGGTTGGGTGGAAAAAGCGTCTGGGCCACACTCCCGTCTCAGGATTTACAGGTGGACATGTTGTCTAGAGGCTTAGGAGATAGGGATTGTTGACAATGTGGTACCATGTTACCTTGACTGTGACGGTCTTGGAAATTGATGTTATTTTCATATTGTATCTTGTTATTTTAAGTAGTTTGGATTGACGGATGGTCAAAAGTTTTTGATTACGTAAAACAAGTTTTACAGGGTTCTTGAAACCCAATACATCTTATAAAAAAGCATTAAAAATTTCAAGTCTTAAGATAACAGAAATAAAAAGACAAAACAAGCCATAGGCAGACTGAGAGAAAAACCACCACAGAAGCAGAATAGTCAAAATAGGACAAACCAGAGACATGAAAAAAGCACCAGGAAGAAAAGTCTGGAAAGATTTATGAGCATAGCAGCCGCATTGGTCTCAAGAAGCTCCATCTTCTCTATCGCCTCCTTGATCTTGTGGATATTGTTGGAGCCTTCTGTAATACCCCAAAAATGGGCTATAAGTTCATTAACCTCCTACATCTTGAAATCGAATGAAATCGACATCAAAAGTCCTAACCTAAGGCACATCTGCACATTATCGAATCCTAATTGATTATCCTAAATTCTGCATTGGGGAATATTCCTAGCAATATTCCTATTTATCCTAATTATCTCTAATTTAATAATTATTTGGCGATAAATCATATTTATCCTAAAATTTGATTAATTGAATATTTTGAATATTTAATTAATCAAATTTAATATTGTCACTTAATAGTTTAATTACATTTAATTAAATTTATTCCTAAATTGTATTATTTAATTTTGACAATAAATCTAAAATCTCATGACTAATTGATTAAATTCTCATTTAATTAATTCATGTCAATTGTCAATATTTAATAATATAGTTTTAGAATAAAGTTTGATTTAATAATTGATTAACCCATAAATCAATTATTTTAATTCAAAAATTAGTTAAGTTGAGAATAAATCACTTTATTTTTAAATTAATTTAAAATAAATCATGCACAATCAGAAAAGCAGGCAACTAGAAATTAACAATCAATTTTAAATTGAAACTCAACATCTGATGATGAGTTGAAATTTGATCTAAAAACTCTATTTTGAGTAAAACATTGCTTTTGCATGATTTTGAGAGTTAATTATCTCTAATTTCTTGATAACTCAAAAATCAACCTGATTTTATCAAGAGTGATTTATGGTTTTTCTCAATGCATTCTCAAGCCCTGGATTTTTATAAAATCAAGGCTCAGCTCTTCATAATTATCAACACTCGAATTTGCACAATTACTCTGGCAAATTGGCGATTAAAGGATTAAACACTTGCAATAGGCGATTTGTGAGATCTTTCATTGTTGATCATAGTTTTGCATAGTTTTCATAACATAGCATTCATATTCATTCATATCATTCTTGGATTAAATCTGCATTCAATTTCATTCATCTAGCTTAGAATCATACAAATTTTCATATTATTGCACAGAAAATACAAAAATATAGAATAATTTGCATTCATACAGTCTTTCATTCTTTTGCATTCAAATCCTTCATTTAGGTGTTGCATTGTCACTGATCTCGATTTCAATCTGAGAACATCATACTCACACCTACTAGAAGGCAGTAAATTGCCTAGTTAGCATAGTTTCATTTACTTGCAGGATTTCTATTTTGCTAACCTCTAATGTTTTACTGAAGTGTTGTGTCCACAACTAGGTATAAAATTCACACACACATCTCTGGTGCCTACCGTGGGGCCCTGAAACAGGTTTCTACTTCTTCTATTTCACTTCTATCTATTTTTTCTTTCATTTTCTGGTCCATCTTGTAATTTTATTCTCTGTTCATACAATTTTCGTATGACTTTTGTCAGAAAGTCGTACCAAAAACTATTGATTGTCATATGATAGTTGAGGATTTTGAGGCTCATTTCAGCAACTGCAAATTATCATTTGAGAGCTAGATTGTCGTTTGGTAAGACACCCACTGTCGTACGAGTTTCCAGACTGTCGTCTGGGAGGTAACCCACTATCGTACGAGTTTTGATTCCAGGATTCAATTGTTGTTTCATAATTTTTGGCAATTTTTTAGATTTGATTTTCACATTTGGACTAACAACTAACCCTAACAATTGAGATCTATTTTTGACTGATATTTGCTGAGTCTGATTGGGAAAAGCGCAATTAAATTGCTAAAATCAATAAAATCTACTAAGCGTGTTGCAAGGAATTTAGGTATTCTACTACGATCTGATAACACTTTGATTTGGACATAAAGCAAACTCTCACGTGTCAAGCTTGTGTGACTTTTCTTGCTCTCATATCACAGACTTCATTTTGGCCTATAAAATGAACATAGATTTGCTTTCTGCATATATGTTACACATAGTAAATAGGCCCTATGAACACTATTTGTGGATGATCTCGAGAGAGTGGGCTTCTTTCGCTTGTTCACACATGTGAAGCTCTTCTTGATGAAGGATCCCCTTGTAGGTAGGGAAGGTACTGAGATTGTCTTGTGTTCTACTAGATTTTTGAGTCTTCAACTTTTAATTGATACATTCTCTCTCTGGAGAGGTTGATAGATCATAAGTGGTTGATATCATATATCTTTGTGAGATAATTTCATTCTTAGCGTGTCGGATTAATCTGTCTACTTTGTTTTGGTTAAAAGTGAAAAGGCTAGAGGACTATGCTATACTCCCTTTTTGGGTAGTATCAAAAACTCAGATCCTTGAATCTGGAACCAATCCCCCTGTGGTATCTTTTGTGAGTCACCTTTAGAGAGGGTTGACCGTAGTGGACATTCCCTTAATTGGGTCAACCACGTGGATGGAACCTCAAGTAGTAATAGCCATTTTCATCGTGATCGTAGCAACCGCTATATAAATGTCTTTGTGGAAGAAATCTTCACAGGTGTGGTCTCTTGTTGGCCTGTCAGATCTCCCTAGCAGCTCCTAATTGATTAATTTCTTGGACTGTGTCAAAACCCTGGTGCACCTAGATTGGAGTTCGCCCTCTTGAGATCAAAAAAGTTGCAGAGTCAGACCATTACTACAAACCCTAGTGAGGCCAAATTTTTCATTTTTCAAGAATATGTGCGTTATTGAAAAACTTTTTGGAACATACACAAATAGCATTTCTAGGGATTAGCACAATAAGTCACTATTGCTTGTTCATGTGCAAGGTTGCTTTTGCCCTTGTTCATTATTTTCAAACAATTACTTGCTTCCCTTGCTTGTTGTTTTGCGTGCTTGATATCTACTTGGTTACTTGAGACGAACTATTACATAGATCTTCAAAAATGGACATAAAACTTTGCCAACAATCTGAAACTGAAAATCTATAAAACTTGCAAAATCTGAAGCAAAATCCCTCTCTAGAGTCAAAAGTCATCCCACAGTCTTAGATTGTCGTATGAGTCTTTAGCAAAAGTCATTTCATAACCCCTGTATTGTCGTACAGTAGCTAGTATTGTGTCGTATGAGTGTTGTCACCAGAAATTAAAAAACTTTATCCCTGGCAGCAATTATCGTATGAGTCTTGTCAATTGTCATTTGAGAGCATACCTAATATCATACGAGCATTCAGAAACTCGTTTGAGAATTTTAAAAAAGTTGTCAGAGACTTGTCAGATTTGTCAGGAATCCAATTTTTATAGCCTATTTCCAGATTCTGTCAAAGTATTCACTGTGTCAGGAATAGAGCAAAAACTAGAAAAAATCCAATCATTTTCCTAAAGTGGTCTCTTGAGTCTAATTTAGCCTTCTAATTTATCGATTTGAGTCTTTTTTCATTTTGTGTCAAAACCTTGTCAAAATTATCTTCAAATTCAGTCTTCTTACTAAACGGCTAAGTGTTGTGAGCTTGTGCCCACCATCTTTTGGGCGTCTACCCATACTACTATGGCATAATATCCTTCATTTATGTCCACTCTAATCTTCAACCAATTCAATCTTCACAAAGTTGTGTCATTCGATCTTCTTGAATCAAGTCATTCTTTAGTTGTCTTCATCTTGCTCTCTTGCTTCACCTAGGGTTAATGGTGGAAACTAGAGCTTCATCACACAAGAAATCTGGAGAAGCATCTCATACTTTGCCTTTTTCTACTCACGTGGGTCCAACTCTCAAGCAACTCTACAATTCAAGTCTTTACAAAGACGACGGTCTTGGCAATTTTTGATTGAAAACTGGTTACATACCCCCTCCATCAACTCACGAAGGTAATCAACAATCTCTACATCAATCTCTCTAAGGGAGTCCTAAAAATCCTAACATGTCTCAAGGAGGGACACATCATGGGTCTCAAGGACATCACTCTCAACATGGTATGGATCAACAACCCACACCTTTTGAAATTGCTCAATATCAAGACAATGATGACTTCAAGAAAATGATGAGGCATTTGTTGAAAGAAGATAGAGAGGCATACTTTCTAGAGTTAGCTCATCAAGGAACTAAACTTTCTCCAAACTTTATTATTGAAAATATCATCACGCATGAAGAAGAAACCCCTATCACTGCTATGATGAAATAGATGCATGCCATGCAAGTCAAACTTAACAAACTTGAAAAAGAAAAGGAACCTAAGGAGTTTTCCATGGAGGCTCTATGCCCTTCCATGCGATAAAGACTTGCACATGTCGTCATTCCCTAAAAGAGTGGAAATGCCTAAATATGATAAGTATGATGGAAACTCTGATCTTCAAGATCATGTCAGAGAATTCTGTACTCAATCTATGGAGTTCATGCATGAACCAACATACTTAATGCGTCTTTTCTCTCGATCTCTGGGAGGGTAAGATATTCATTGGTTCTCAAAAATGCCTCCTACTATCAAAACTTTTGAGGAGTTAATCAAACTTTTCTATCAACAATACTCCTACAAAATTCAATATTCGGTCACCATGATCAACATCTGCAATCTGAAACAGAACTCGGGAGAACCATTCCTGACTTTTCTCAAAAGATGGAGGAAGAAGTTTTCTCTATATGCTAGACCCATTCCATAAATTGAGAAGCTGGAAATCTTCATCAATAATCTTGTTCCAGAACTTAACTACCATTTGCAAATGCAAAATCATACATCCTTTAATAAAATGGTAGAAAATGCAATCAAAATTGAGAAAGTACTTGTCCAAAAGGGAGACATATCCCTTCAAAAATAAAAGTATGAATCTAGATCTAGTTCTAAAGACAAAGGCAAAAACAGGAACAAGAATAAGGGCGTTGTCACAGATGGCATTGTTGATAATATCCATGCCCGATCTAAGGCACCCACTTTCAATCTCACTATTGGCACCCAAGCCATTAAAGCTTCTGAAGCTAAAACATCAGAATCTAACAAGAAGCCATCTTCTTACAAACCTTGGGCTACAGATTCTAACCGCAAATTCACTCCTCTTGGAGAGTCCTTAGAATCTGCCATGAAAACTCTATTGGCTAACAACATCATTTACTTGCATGAGATAAAAGTCTTTGATCTTGAACCTAAACCGAAATGATGGAGAGAGAAAGACTTATGTGACTTTCATCGCAATAAGGTGTTGGAAACTGCAATTGAAGCAATTGTTGTGTTGTCATTGATGTCAAACCTTAACTTGTAAGACTGTTGCTACTTAGGAAAGTACTATATCTATTGTATTGTTATGAAGAAGGGAAAGAAAGGATGGTAATAATAGCACCTAAGGAAAGGTTGAGTTATTTTGATACTACGAAGTGTACTTGACTATGTTGTACAATGATGAGATAATGTATTATTTATCTTAGTAAGATTGAAGACTAAACTGGTAGGCTTGACTGAGCAAAAATGGAGAAATCATGTTCAAGCCGAGTAATGTTAGTGTCGACCGAGTCAGTATATGCTGAGCAAAATTCTAGTGTTGACCGAACATCAGTTAATTGCCAAGAAAGACAGTATAAGCCGAGGAAACATTTTTAGTAATGACCGAGCTTTTTACATGAAGACCAAGTAGTTGATCACAGTATTGACCAAGCATCAGTATTTTTATATTTGAAGAGAATTCAGATTTGGAGCCGACATTGTTGAATTCTTGGATTATGTAAAATGCATTGACTTTTATTTATTGATTGTTTGAAAGCATTGAATGCACTGAAAAATGTTTTATTATAAACCTTTAAGAGATTTGAGATGTTTCTAGAAAAGGAGCCGAAGAACATAAAGTGGGTAGATTCAATAAATCTGACCTAACCCTAAGATCTACGAAGGAGATTGAGTGGCAAAAGATGAGTTAACCTAATTAAGGAAGTATTAAGGGAACCTAAGCATTAGGTATGTGTGTGCATGGGTGAAAAGAGGATGTTGGAAGATCAGTAGATGTTATTGACTGTATAAGCAAAAAAGGATGAAGGAGAAGTGTGGTGATTGCTTGAAGAAAAGTTCTGAGTAGATCAGAGATGGAGATGAAAAAGTTTCAAAGTCAGTAAACCAGCATTTGTGTACGGAATTGGATCTGATTTTTGCAAAGTGAGTTGTATGTTTTTCATATCAGTGCTGCTGCTACTTTCTAACCATTGTAACAGTCAAAATCCTTTTAACAGAGGTTGACCTAATAGTCATATGTTTAAATCCTTTGAACAAGGTTGCATTCTAATGGAATGTATGTAAGTCCTATAACAAGGCTCACTTCTAACAAAGTGATTGAAATCCTTTAACCGGGTCACACCTAACAATGTGTATTGTAACCTTTGACAGGGTTGGCTTTTAACCGAGCTCACTTCATAAGAGTGAAAATAATAGTAGCATGTTACAAAGTGGTTTTTCCCAGATTGGGTTTCCACTATAAATCCTAGTGTCAATGCTTGTGTGAATGTTTTGGTTTAAACATTTTTGTGTTTTACAAGTTAGATACAGCTGGGTAGTGGACTGCAATGTTAAATGTTTCTATTATAGAATCAGTGATGATCGAGTTGGTTTTGGATGTTAGATCTGATTTAAAGAAAAGTTATTGAAGTTTGTTTTTATACATCTGGACCTGAGAACAACTGATTCACCCCCCCCTCTCTGTTGTTCTAAATCATATTAACATAAGGGTCATAAGACTAATAACTGTGTTCACTTGAAACACATCATACAAGACAAAATTGATAATGGAGAAATCATGATTGACAATCATAAAAGCAATACTGATCATACAGCATTCACAGAACCATTTCTGAAACATGGTAAAGAAGATTCTTCTTCTCAGCCTAATATGGGTGCTAAAGTCAATTATGCCTACTCTAGAAACAATGTTATTATCAATATGAATGAACCATGTCTATCTAAGTGTTGCAATGTCATCACAATTGTAAGAAGAGATAGAGAAAATCAATCAGCAAATGCAGTTACTCGATCACAAGCTCAGGCACATCTGCAAGGACAAATCCCAAATTCAACAAATGTCCCTAAGATGCCCTTCAATCTCTCTTCCCTTCTAGACAGAAGTCTGCTTCAAAATCTTCAAATCCTAAAGACATGAGGCCTACATCATACAGTATTGTCCAACAACTCCAGCATACCAAAGCTAAAATCTCAATGTTTGAGTTGCTTTAGATATCTCCAGCTCATAGAGCCATTCTAGACAAAGCTCAGCTCAGATCCAATGTTCCTGACAACCTTGATTTAGACAGATTCCAGGATATGGTTGGTCATCTAACGTCTCCATAGTATATCTCCTTTTCAGAGGAAGATGATAATTCCTTGAGTCATCTGCATAACCAGCCCTTGCATATTGAATTCTTAATCCAAAACCATCACATCAAACATGTGTTGATAGATGGAGGCACTGGTCTCAACATTTGTTCTTACAGCTTGATCACACAATTGAGATTTTCTGAAGCTACTATTGATCCTAAGAAGAAGATAACTATCAAAGCATATGATGAGAAAGAAAGATCCTCCAAAGGAACAATTGTATTGCCTATCAAAATAGGACCTATTATCAGAGACACGATATGTCAAGTTCTCGATCTACCTGTGGCTTACAATATTCTTCTAGGGAGACCCTGGATACATGAAATGAAGGCTATTCCTTCCACATACCATCAATGTGTGAAATTTCCTTATGAAGGAGTAGAGGTGACTATTCCAACGGACCTATACACAACTTGCAATGCATTGAAAGAAAGTGCTGATAAACTTGTTCCTAACAACAAAGAATCTTCCACTAAGCAGCTAGATGTTGCTTCAACCTCTAAAATAGAAGACATTGCTAAAGAAGTCAAAATCAAGGAGAATGGTATGGGAGAATACATAATGGAACTAGTTTTATCTCTCACATCTCTCCCGTCATCCCCTAAATCTTATGGACAACCATCTAACAAAGTGAAACCTACAGCTAAAGAATCCCAAGTCATATTCAATGGAAGTTTTGTCACAAAGCAAGTATCTAAACAAGAGTTTGAGGAAGATGAAGTTGTGCTTGCATGGTTATACAAAGATGAACCTCAATCCCAATCAGTCCAGAAATGTGACTCTATTTCAAGAAAAATTCCTCAGAAGTCATATGGACCAGGGGACAAATTGATCATAAAGATGGGATATATTGGAAAAGGACCTCTAGGACTACAAGGTAAAGGTCTTCTATCACCTCTTGACCACCATGGTCAAACCAAAAAGATTACCACAGGTCTAGGATATAAGAAGAAGCCTTTCTATCTTAGCAAGAACTCCCCACATGTCTTGGAATAGATTGAGCCATCCACAACAAATCAACTAAAGGAAGAAACAACTGAACAATCTGACAGTGATGATTCGAACACCACTGATGAGCTCATTCCTTATGAGCATTTGCCTAAAGAAATAAAAGACCTCCTTGAAGCTAAAGATGATCCAGTAAAAAGAATCAATGTAATAGAAACACAAGAACCTACTATAGAACAAGAGACAGTTGCACCACAAGAACCAGCTGATCTCGAAGACAATCAAACAGATAAAGAGGAAGGTGGTAGTTATTCTGAAATAGATTCTCATGAGTATGAATTCAAATTCGAATCTAAGGGTAACCCTTCTTGGGGTATCCATCTTGACTTTACTCATGTTCTTAAATTTCCTAGAGGCATAGATGAAGAATCTAATGACTATGAATGGGGAGCCATTCCAGAGGAAGATAAGCTTATCACAGAAAAACATGTTGATGTTATTCACTAATATGCGCCTAAACCCAATGTAAGTCTAGAGTGAAATAATGAACTTAACGAGTTTGATCCACCGATGGATGAAGTGGACTCCCACAATGACATTGAGCCTATTCACGGATTGAACATTTTGAGTTGTAATATCACCTTCGAACTCGAGAGTCATGTTAGGACCAATGATGACAGATCCATATCCGTAAACACTATTTCCCAATATTTCACCACTTTGACTATCAAACATCCCGAACTTCTTGACCAAACCTCTACGAATCCAAGCCAAGGTATTTATACCTTTCCAACTGATTATGCCCTTGCTTGCCACCTCAATGCAGTTGAGCCAATGATGACCTCCATTAGTGAACCGAGTGTTAGCATGATGGAGTCAGACATCAAGTATCTTAGTCAAAAAAATAAAAATAAAAATAAAAGGAGTTTTGAGGGTGAAAACCACTTTGTGGCAATCTCAGAACCTACAAAAGTAAAAATAAAAGACGTATCCAAAGGTGAAAACCTCTTTGAGGTGCCTAAGGATGAGATATTTTATGTCCTTCTGAGTCATTTACAGGACAGATCTCCAGTTCTAATTGAGCCCACTCAATCTATCAACTTGGGAACAACAAAAGAACCATAGTTGATCCATGTAGCACAATCTTTATTAGCAGAAGAAAAGCAAAAATTTACTACATTCCTAACAGATAAAAAGATTAACTTTACATGGAAATATTCAGATATGTCAGGGTTGGATCCTGATCTTATAATGCATCATTTATCTATAGCTCTAGGGATCAAACCTGTTAAGCAAAAATTAAGAAAGATACATCCTCATGTTGCACTCTTGGTCAAAGCTGAATTAGAGAAACTACTAAAAGCTGGATTCATCCATGTTATTGATTATGTTGAATGGATCTCTAATATTGTACCTATTTCTAAACTAGACAAATCTATAAGAGTATGCACAAATTTCAAAGATGTAAACAAAGCATGCCCTAAGGATGATTTTCCATTACCTAATATTGATATGATAGTGGACATGACTACGGGCTTTGAGATGTATTCTTTAATGGATGGTTTTTCTAGATATAATCAATTCAAAATTTCTCCAGAAGATCAAGAGAAAACTATTTTCACATGTGCATGGGGTACCTTCTATTGGAATGTCATGCCATTTGGGCTTAAGAATGCTGGTGCTACATATCAAAGAGCTATGACATCTATTATTCATGACATGATGCATCGAACTATGGAGGATTATGTTGATGATACTTTACCAAAATCTATGATAAGATCTGAACATCTAAATTATTTGAGCAAAATACTAGATCGAATGGAGAAGTTTAGTCTCAGACTAAACCCTAAGAAGTGTGCTTTTGGTGTCACTTCTGGCAAGCTCTTAGGCTACATTGTTTCAAAGAAAGGAATTGAAGTAGATCCAACTAAAGTTAAAGCTATCATGGAGATGCAACCTCCCAAGAACATCAGTCAAATGAGAACATTACAAGGGAGAGTACAATCTATTAGATGCTTCATATCTCAGCTAGTAGACATATCACAACCTTTCACAAAGACATTACATAAAGGTGTGACCTTTGCATGGAACAAGGAATGTGAAAAGAACTTTAATCATATCAAGAAATATCTATCAAATCCTCCTATTTTGATGCCTCCTATACAAGGGAAGTTGTTGATCTTATATGTCTCTGCCACAGATACATCACTGGGGGCATTACTAGCACAATATGATGAGAATAATACGGAAAGAGCTATATACTATATCAGTAGAACATTGGTAGCATACGAGAAGAACTATTCTATGATTGAAAAAGTTTTTGTAGCTGTGATCTTTGCATCACATAAATTGAGACATTATATGTTAGTTCATACCACACATTTGGTAGCTAAGATTGATCCACTAAAGTACCTACTAAGCAAAGCTTCCCTCACAGGTAGATTAGCCAAATGGGTCATGCTCTTAAGTGAATTTGACATTGAATATGTTGAAAGAAAAGCTATCAAAGGTCAAGTTATTGCTGATCAACTAGCGGATGCACCTTTGTTTGATGATACACCAATGCAAATGGAATTCCCAGATTCCTCTATCATGAATCTTTTTTATAGATCATGGAAATTATGCTTTGACGGCTCCTATACACATAATGGATCTGGAGTAGACATATTGTTCATCACTCCTTAAGGATACTCCATCCCTAAAGCATTCAGAATCAAGTTTCCTTGCACAAACAATATTGTTGAATATGAAGCCCTTCTTAATGGCATGAAAATAGCAATTGAGTGGAGAGTGACAGAACTACACATTGATGGAAACTCACAACTTGTAATACACCAAGTCATCAAACAAAAGATGGAAGGCTAATCCCATACAAAAGAATGGTAGATGATTGAAAGAAATATTTTATATCTATCACCTTTGAGAAAATACCTAGAACAAATAATAAGGCTACCGATGCTATGGCAACGTTATCTACTTTACTACAACAACTCGAACATGAGCTACGCTATGAGTTCCTAGTGGAAGCACTATCTTATCCTGCATATGATTCCCCCGAAACCCGCATGATCTGCACTATTGTTGGTCATGATTCATCTAAATACAAAAACCTTTTCTCCTATCTCCAAGATCAAATCATTCCTGATACATTTAACCTCCATGAGAAAAGATACCTTATCCACAATGCATCCCAATATGTCATCATTGGTCACAATCTATACAAACAAGGTCTAGATGGTACACTAATTAGATGTTTAGAACGAGAATAGTCTCAACATGCATTAGAGGAAGTCCGCGAAGGTATTTGTGGGTCACACTCGAACGGTTTAACACTAGCTCAAAAACTTATTAGGGTTGGGTACTATTGGCCTGAAATGGAAAAAGAAGCTATCAAGTTTGCTAAGAACTGTCAAAAGTGCCAAGTACATGGTAACTTAATTCATGCACCAGGGAGAGATCTAATTCCCTTCACTACAAAATGGCCTTTTTACCAATGGGCATTTGATCTTATAGGAGACATACATCCTCATTCTTCTAATGGACATACCCATATAATCACAGCTACAGATTATTTCACAAAATGGGTAGAAGCAGTTCCTTTAACTCAAGTGACTGGCAAACAAATTTCTATGTTCATCTTGAACTACATCATATGTCGGTATGGTATTCCACACTCTATAGTCATAGATAATGGTGGTCAATTCAAGAACATAGACCTAGATGATTTATGTGCTAAATTCAAGATTACACAGCATTGGTCATCAATCTACTATCCTCAAGGGAATGGACAAGTAGAGGCTTCAAACAAGAATCTATTGAAAATCTTGCATCACACAGTTAATAAATCAGGAAGAGACTGGCATCTCATGATCAATCCAGCTCTCTGGACCTACAAAACAAGTATTAGAACACCCACTGGGGATACACCATTCACTTTAGTTTATGGGTCTAAAGCGGTACTACCTATTGAGGTTGAAATCTCATCACTAAGAATCAGAATGCGTGGTCTAGTAACTAATGATGACTACAGAGTGTCTAGGTTGCAAGAACTTGAACTACTAGATGAGTGCAGACAGGCAGCGTATGATCATCTTAGAGTATATCATAAGAGAATGTCTAGAGGTTACAACAAGAAAGTTAGACAGAGAATTTCAGGTTGGCGATCTAGTCTTGAGAGAAAATCCTCAAAATCAATCATATAGAGAACACAAGGAGAAGTTTGAACCCAACTGGCTGGGTCCCTTTGTGATCACTGCTACTTTTGACTCTGGTGCCTATCAACTCTCAATGACTGAAGGAGAATAGCTCTGAGAACCAATCAACATTCTCCATCTAAATAAATTCTACGCCTAAGGCATTCAGTCTATGGTAAAATATCTTGAAAAAAATTATAAAAATTGGAAAAAGTCATGAAAAAATGATCATCCTAGTGAAAACCTAGCAAATAGGTGCCTTGATGTATCACAAAAAAATAAAAAAATATCAAAAGTACAAAAAAATTGAAAAATGAAAAATACAAAAAAAATAAGAAAAAGAAAAAGTGCCTTGGTGAAAACCTGGAAACAAGCACCTTGGTAGCAAAAATAGAATCTCTGCCAAGATGGTGAAAATCTAGCAAACAGGCACCACTTGTTTCAAAATGCTCCATCTATCAGTGCAATCTTGGTCTTTCCCAGCTTTCAGTCTTGCTTTAGTTCGTACATATCTCCTAGTGTGTTTCTGCATTCCTATTTTCAATAAGTTAGTTTGTACACCAATCTGCTCAAACGTCTATATCCTATCAATGTTCAAACTTGGGGGAAATCAATGTCATATCCTATGGTCTCTAGTATCTCAGACGAGTCATATCCAGTCAGAGTCCTTTGAAGCTTCAGTTGAGTCAATCAGTCAGTCTCCTCTCCAAAAAGGATTTTGCATCTACAACAACGCAATCAAACATAACACAAACTGAAAACAATCTATGATTTTACATGCTTTTATCTCCTTGTATGCTTACGGATTCACATTGAAATTTTTTCATATTGTGTCCCTTCGAGCTCTTCGATGATGTCCTTTACGAGATTTATAGAGTGATGACTGGGGGCATAATCTTTTCTTTATTTTCTCTTTGAATGTGAAAATCTAACAACTTTAGAAATTCTGGATTGAAATGGTGTTCATCTAGAAGAGCCTCTATCTCGTATTGGATGGCCATGCGTACCTCGACCATTAATACCCAGAAAATTCAAGGAAGTTTGATCTCACTATTGTCTTTTTGAGAAAGTTCTTACTCCTACTGTGAAATGTGATCTTACCTAAGGATGCGAATGATAAAGGGTCACTATGAGTAATTCACATTGGATTTAGAATGATCTCTTGCATGCTTGATGTGTTTGTTATGCAAGGCGTATTATGGTCATCACGATTTCTATGTTTTGATACTTATACAAATTGTTATATCAAAATGGACATGATATTCAGGTCATCCTGGTGTTTGTGCCTTGGTGCTTATATCTAATCTGACATTTTGAAAGCAAAATCAATATTCATATGTCCATGGTTGTCTAGCCAGTGGGCGTTGTATTGATTCTTGCACATACAAATCAATATTCATATGTCTATAGTTTCATACCTAGTGGGCATTGTATTGATTTATCTGGTTACCTAAAAAGTTCAACAATGACAACAAATCGACACATGATCAGTGACTAGGTCCTAGATCTTAGGTTTGCATGTCATTTTGCACTTTTCATGATTGCATGATCTCACAAATTGCTTGAGCACTTCAAACTAAACTTAAACTTGACAACGAAGAGCTAAATCTCACATGATGGTTTCCTAATAGAATCGCAAGCAGTCACCATCCTGGGTTAAACATCCTTTTGACATAAGACTGAGTACTTGTCTTCATCAATACCTGCAAAAACATATCATGTGTATTGTTGCATTTACATTACATATTTATGATCATTCCATCTATTGCATTGCATTACATACATAAGCACCATACATTTCCATACATTTTCCATAATCAATTACATTTGCATAACATTCATACATTTGAAATAAACCATTGCATTGCATCAATCCATACATATATTCTACACTACTCATAACATTTACATCACATGATATCATCATAAATCAAAACATGACAAGTGCAAATGAAGTCGCAACCAAAATCTTGATCTCAGTCCAGGGTGCACTACTGGCACAAAGTACAAAAGAATGAGCTCATGTGAGCTATCAAAAGTCAAAATAGTATACATGAAACAAAAATGGCAAAATATATCAGAATATCTAGATAGATCAGTTGTCTGCCTGATCCTCTGCATCTGATGGAGGTGGTGGTGGTGCATCAGGCACTGCCTCAACTTTGGGTGTCCTGGCTCCCTCTGATGTTATCATATGCTGAGAGTATGTGGGTACTCTCTAAGCAGCAGGAACAATAATGAAATAAGCAGAAACATAACAAGCAGCTATAGAGGTTTGATGTGTCACCTCTATCTGTAATCTCATGTTCTCCTCTCGAAGCTCGTATCACTATCTGTCCGCCTCAGTAAATCACTCCTCCCAACAAACTCTCTGTACCTTCAGGTCCCTAACCTATAATCTGAGCCATCTAATGATCTCTTGCGGAGTCAGTAGCACACTAGGATCTGCATCTGCTGCAAGCATATCAGTATCTCCAGCTGGCTGCTCAGTAGTCTCTACTCTCTGCGCCTTACGACATCTAACCTCAACTCCTAGATCAAAACTAGTATCAACAGGTGTAGGATCTGAACCATCCCCTATATCATGCTCTGCACCAAGTACCTCATCTGCTATACCAACACTACCTAAAGTCCCACTCTCTCCTCTAGTCGATCTCCTATGTAAAACTGCAGGTTTGCCCACTGAAGAACTAGAGGAGCGAGGTGGTCTCATCTAACCAGATGGTCTCTGTGGAGGTGTAAACATTATTCTCAGCCTTGGAGGTGTAGGCTGGGGCATCAGAACTTATGTACCTGTACGTCGCTTCCCTCTACCCATCGAAGCACCTGTAACATCCATAGCCTCCTCCATGGAAGGTATCAACTCTGTCGGATCTGAAAACCTGTATATGGGATGCTCTGCAAGCCATCTAATAAATCCATCTATCACCCCAGCATCCAGAACATTTTCCCGATAATCCCAATCTCTACCGAAAATACCACTATACTCCTGTGTACAAAGGGCATAGGACAATCTAGGGCCCCATCCTAATCTGAGCTCTCTATGAATCCATGCATATGCAACATGCTCCTATGGTGCATCTTGAATGATGTCGTATTGCCTTTACACTCTGGTAATAAGGAAGCGCTCAAGCACTGTAGTCGATCGACCAATCAATACTTGACTCTGGCAGAAATAGCTAAAATGCTCTCGAGCAGTGGGCCAAGCCTCAATCTTAGATATGGATGCCAGATAACATATGTGCTATCATCTAGGTAGTGTCTAAAGTACTCTGTATGACCCATGTGCACCTGTGTAACATAACTAGAATATACATATATCACCGGCTCCTGTGGCTGGCGTTGATCTTGACATACTAGTTTACACACTAGGATATGCTCCCAGGCCCATATTTGAAGAACCAACGCACCAGAAGAAAAAGACTTGCCCTCCTGATATACGATCTTGTGCATCTCGGAGAACATGTGAGCCAGCATACATTGACCCCAACCCAACTCAGAAGGAGTGGCCATCAATCGTGCAACCATCAGGGCCCAACCCATCAAGAGACTGTTCTGTTGATGGTCAGACATGATAATGCCTCCTATCATACTAGCTATAATGCACTCTAATCTATGGGTCTACCCATAGCGCTGCACTAATGTCTCCCAAAAAATCAAACCAGTAAGTTGTGTATCATCTCCAAACAAATGTTTGAAGGCATGTAATCTAGAATGCCCTAAGCTCACATAATCTGGATGATGACCATGGAATGGAATGCACAAAATCATGTACACATCCTCTAGTGTAACATTAATCTCTCATGTGGGGAGGTGAAAGGTCTGGGTCTTTGAATGAAACCTCTCAATCAAAGTAGTCAGTAATCCACGGTTCACCCTAATCTCGGGCAACTGAATCAGATACTCGAAACCATGGGCAGCTAGATCTAAGCTCATAGGGTCTGGAAGGGAAATGCATAATCTCTGAGTCACAGAATGAGATGCGCACATGAATGTCAAGATATATGACCTACACAGAATAGAAACAGGGAATCATATCAGTAATTTGGTTGAAAAATAGGCTAACAATACAGAAATTCAAAAGTTCACTATCTCAGAAGGTGTATTAAATGCTTAGCAATCAACCTAAGGAATCAGAAAATCAAAAATTTTGACCTAAAGAGGAGTTTTAAGCTCACTGTTTTCCATACGACAATAGAGACTGGCATCAAAACTCGTACGAGTTTCCGCAGGGTCCCATACGACAAACCATGGTTATACGACTTTCTAGGTCTCACCATACGACATATGAGGGACTCAACAAAACATCATACAACTCTTGGGTCCCTCTCAAATGAGTTTCTAGGGGTTCTGATATGACAATCTAGAGGGATTTGAAAAGTTGTACGAGTCACGGAGGACAGTCGTACGAGTTTCCATGCATGCGATAATTGAAAATTAAAAATGTACGAAAAACAACCTAAAAATGCTACAAAAATAGAATTTACAGAGAGGCACAGAGGTCCACTTACCGGATGTCCATACTGTGGAGGCCGTTGATGTCTCTGGCTCCACTCAAATCGGTGGGAAGAGACGGGTACCTTCATTTCAACCATTTTCTCACTCAGAGGGCTCCACAAGGTTTCAAAAGTCAAAAGTGAATAATGAATTGAAAATGACCCTTTGGTCCTTATATAGCTTTTGACCTAATTTTCAAAAGTGTTATGTTTTCCATGAAAATTGCACCCCTAGCTAATTTCGATGTTCTAAACCCATTTTCAGGATCAAAATTGAAATCTGAGATTATTTAATATGTCAAAATCATGATTTAAACTTTTCGGACCTAGGATGTCCGACTGCTTGCATAATCAACCTTCAATCATCATAGAAATCAAGAATTCAACTTAACTGGTTATCTTACATCAAACTATCAAAATTTCAACTTGGTCAACCATGGTCAAACCTAGTCAAACTTGGTCTTCAGGACCTCCAAATGATGTAGAACGAGTTCTCGAACATGTCTAACCACTTTTCAAATCAATTAACATGCTTCTAAACTATTTAACACTGACTTTTCTTGTCAGATTTCTATTTTAATCCCGAAGGGGGCATGGTATTACATATCATTCAAGTCTGTAAATCTAAATCTGAAAATCAAATCAAGTCTTCGTCGCTTGGGTCAAATCTATCGTGTCTTGGGGCATATCAGATTCATCGAGATCCATATCAATCTGGTATCCTAAATCTATCTTGTAAACTGTATCATCTTTTTGTAACCATCAGGTCATTAGTCATTATTTCCTTAGATCTTTGTAACTGATGAGTTCAGGATGTGATACCAATATGATTCTCTTTGGACAATCAGGTCTGGAACCGGTCACTCACTTCTTCGCAATCATAAGGTTTAGAATTAGGCGTTTTGGCACTTTTTTCGTAATCACCGGTTCATTGTTGCTATAGTTAACATCTTAAATCTTAAATCTTTCAATCGGTTTCTATCTCAGAATCGGTTAATCTTTCAAATCAGTTACATACATCTTTATCAAACACAGACTATTCTTTGAACCACTACACTTTGCAAAGTGATTCAAAGAGGGGCAAAATGTAATACCCCAAAAATGGGCTATAGGTTTATTAACCTCCTACATTTTCAAATCGAACGAAATAGACATCTAAAGTCCTAACCTAAGGCACATCTACACATTATCGAATCCTAATTGATTATCCTAAATTCTGCATTGGGGAATATTCTTAGAAATATTGCTATTTATCCTAATTATCTCTAATTTAATAATTATTTGGCGATAAATCCTATTTATCCTAAAATTTGATTAATTGAATATTCTGAATATTTAATTAATCAGATTTAATACTGCCACTTAATTTTTTAATTAAATTTATTCCTAAATTGTATTATTTAATTTTGACAATAAATCTAAAATCTCATGACTAATTGATTAAATTCTCATTTAATTAATTCATGTCAATTGTCAATATTTAATAATATAGTTTTAGAATAAAGTTTGATTTAATAATTGATTAACCCATAAATCAATTGTTTTAATTCAAAACTCAGTTAAGTTGAGAATAAATCACTTTATTTTTAAATTAATTCAAAATAAATCATGCACAATCATAAAAACAGGCAACTAGAAATTAACAATCAATTTTAAATTGAAACTCAACATCTGATGATGAGTTGAAATTTGATCTAAAAACTCTATTTTGAGTAAAACACTACTTTTGCATGATTTTTGAGAGTTAATTATTTTTTATTTCATGATAACTCAAAAATCAACCTGATTTCATCAAGAGTGATTTATGATTTTTCTCAATGCATTCTCAAGCCCTGGATTTCTATAAAATCAAGGCTTAGCTCTTCATAATTATCAACACTCAAATTTGCACAATTACTCTGGCAAATTGGCGATTAAAGGATTAAACACTTGCAATAGGCGATTTGTGAGATCTTTCATTGTTGATCATAGTTTTGCATAGTTTTCATATCATAACATTCATATCATTCTTAGATTAAATCTGCATTCAATTTCATTCATCTAGCTTAGAATCATATAGTTTTTCATATCATTGCACAGAAAATACAAAAATATAGAATAATCTGCATTCATACAGTCTTACATTTTTTTGCATTCAAATCTTTCATTTAGGTGTTGCATTGTCACCAATCTTGATTTCAATCTGAGAACATCATACTCGCACCTACTAGAAGGCAGTAAATCACCTGGTTAACATAGTTTCATTTACTTGCAAGATTTCAATTTTTGCTAACCTCTAATGTTTTACTGAAGTGTTGTGTCCATAGTTAGGTACAAAATTCACACACACATCTTCTTCATCCTTGTTCTTCTTGGACCTGGCCCTTGTTCTCTTTCCAGGACCTTCATTGGGCTTCTCCTTTTTTCCTCTTTAATTATTTGCACGTCCTTCCCATCTGACTTTTCTTCCATTTTTTCTATGAGCAGCCCAATGTGCTCGTTTGAGGCCTTCAAGATGTTGAAGTTCTGCTTTGTAATTCTTTTGAGGGTTTCCTCAAAGCTCTTAATGTTTTCCTCCATCTTGCTAACCCTTGAGTCCAGTCGAAGAGAATCCTCAGTGACATTGTGAACCTTGTTTCTTTTGATTCCTTGAATTTTATCCTCGAGGTCTCCCAATTCATGATAGATCCATTTAATTGACCTAAACTGATCCAACATACTATTCTTAGCATTATTTAGAAGGTTTAGCTCCATTTCTCTAGCCTTGTCACTGAGGACGACTAGGGTTGAGTCAATCAGTTCCTCTTTCTGGATTCTACCATCTTCATCCTCAAGGATTTTGGGATTCACAACTTCCCTAATAATCCCCGTCTTCATAGTGTTCATGTTGAAGTTACGCTAGAGATTTTTCCCCTTGCCAGAGTCATCGTTGTGATATTCCTCTCTCGTCTAGTTCTTCTCTTCTGAATAGTCACGGGGGTTTGGGGACTGGGTTAAGGGGTCGTCCTGGTAGTCATCAAGCACCTCTATTTTTGGGTCCTGAATCTTCCCATGGGTGCCAGAAGGGGGTGTTGGACTACAATTGATTTGGAATTTGATTGAAGAATCTTTGATTAAAGATCACTGAGGAGTTGCTGATTAGATATGTAATATGATTAAATCAGTATTATGTTGTCATTGATGTCAACTAAGTTTGACATCACTTATCTTGTAAGTTACTATACCGAGACATCTGAAGAAAGGAGAAAGAGATGAAGAACAAAAAAATCTACATGGGGAAAGATGTACGTGACAGATGAGGATAAGGAACACATTGAGTAACTTGTTGATGAGTCTATTGCTTGATGATATTGACTTTATTATGTTGCATTCATCTATGATGAAGTATAGAGTTGAAAGACACAAAGCAGTGTTGTCAGTAAATGAAGCAATTCTAGTTTACACCGATGGAGTGTAATGTATATCGATCGCATTATTAACCAATCAGTGTTCACCGACGTATTTCTTTGTTAACCGAGTGGAACAGAATGAATTAAATGATTAGTTTAGCCGATAATATCAATGAGCTGGCAAGAGTATAACATCGAGGTAACGGATAATGTTTGTTACACAGATCAATGACTGACAAAATTCAGGAAAGATCTAAATGATGAGAATCAAACGTGTTATTGACACAAGTGCCGAGAAAGTTTGAAGCAGCAAAATCTATGAATGTGGTTAAGCAGCAAAATTTGATGGTGGAGAAGAAAATGATTTACCTGTCTATATAAGAGAATAGAATTTCATTACAATGATGCCGAAAGAAGAAGAAGCTGCAGGAATATCACGTGAATAAAATTTTCATGCATTCTGATCATACTGGTTAAGTGAGAATTGAGCCGCAGAATAATTACCGAGCTACAAAGAGCAATTACCGACGGACAGTAAGTTGAGATAGTATTGAATCTGAAGTGAAATATTGATCAAAAGGATTTGTATGGATTGAATATTGATCTGTAATCCTCAATTGAAGTTGTATTAAGGAAGGTCATTTACTATTATATATTTAACCATTGTACATAGTCAAAATCTCTTAACCAAGTGGACTCTGAAAGTTTTATGATGTATCATTCATAGAATGAACATTGTTATCCTATCAACCCCATAGTGAATGTTGGTTGGACGATAACTTCTAGTCTAAAATCCTTTAACAGGGTCACACCTAACAGTGTGTTTGTAAACCTTTAACAGGGTTGGGTCTTAACCGATCTCACTTCAGAAGATTGAACAATTTTGGGTTGCCGGTCCCAAGTGGTTTTTCCCTTTACAAGGTTTCCACGTTAAATCTCTTGTGTTATGTGTTGATTGTGATATTTTTTTGTTATCATACTTTTCATGTTACATGTTAGATTTGATCGGTAATTATTATGGTATTAGACTGGTAATCGGTAAAAAAAATAGATAGTGAAAGTAATTAGTGTTTACCGAGGAGCAAAAATTGAAGAAATTGTTTTGAATTATACATTTTATTTTGGGACACTGGATAACTGATTCACCCCCCTCTCAGTTATTCTAACAATTGGTATCAGAGCGCTGGTTGCTTAGAACAGAGTTTTAAGGACTTAAGCATAAAGGTCTCAAGATGTATAAGAGGGAAGTACCAAAGCTGAACAAAGAGAACTTCATAGTATGAAAAAGCTGGATGAAGCTACACATATCTAGAATTGGGAATTCTGCACTAGATCTGATGGAGAATGGCTACATACAACCACCCACTAGTCCCTTAACTCTTGATCAACTAAAGGACAAGCATGAACACAATGTTACTATGATGAAACTTGCTGCTACCTATACCAATGTTAAATTTGAAGATATTAAGACATGCACGACTGCCAAAGCAATGTGGGATAAATTAACACTAATATACATTGGAGATTTGAATGTCAAAAGAGCCCAAGTTGAAAGTCTGAGAGGCAGATTTGATGATATGAGAATGAAAAAAGGTGAGAACATTGTCCAATATTCAAATAGACTCAAAGAGGTGGTACATGCTATTAGAGCATCTGATGGAATGATTGATGATGAAACAGTAATAAGCAAGATTCTCAAAACTTTGCTGTCAGTTTATGCAATCAGGATCTCAACAATTCATGAAACAAGAGCTACATCCAACCTTACTCTTGACACTTTGATTGGTAAACTTACAACTTTTGAATTAAACAACTTTGATAACAATGTTGTTCCTTCTGTTGAATCTGCTTTCATGTCTTCTTTGAAGATTGGAAAGTCTAGCAGGAATAGTAAGAATTATGATAGTGATGACAATACCGATGATGAACTTGATGATGTTGAAGCTCTTATGGCCAGAAGATTGCCCAAAGGAAAATGAAGGTATAGAGGTAAGCTACCTTTGGCATGTTTTAATTGTAAAGAAGTCAGTCACATCACTGCTAGATGTCCTCAGAAGAAAGATGATGATAGATCCAAAGACCGATCTGAAGGAAGCTATGGGAGAAGAGTCAACAGAGGCTACCGACACAACAACAGAGACAACCAAGATGAAAAAGGCAAAAAAGTATGTTACATAGCCGAAGATATTGAAACTGAATCTGATTCTGATGATGATATAGAAGTTGTATTTGTTGCTATGAAAGATGACTCAGAGGAAGAAGAGAAACATGAAGAGACAACACTGATCTCTAAAGTAAGCAGAAATGATACATGGATCATAGACAGTGGCTGTACACATCATATGACTGGTGATGTAGAGAAGTTTAATCATCTTGTTGAATATAATGGAGGATCCGTGAGAATGGGAAATTATGCACCTTGTATGGTAAGAGGTAAAGGTTCACTGATGATCAATGACAGAATACAATGTGAAAATGCATACTGGGTAGATGGATTGAACTATAATTTGTTAAGTGTGGCTCAGCTGAACAACTCAAGCCACCGACTGTCTTTTGAGAGCAAAAAGGTGAAGATATATGATGATGAAGGAAGACTTGTCGGAACTGGTACACAATCCAGAGGTAATTTATTCTATCTTGATATGGATCAGTCTTCTTGTTTGTTAATAAAGGATAAAGATGTTTGGTTGTGGCACAGAAGGTTATGCCATGTGAACTTTGACAACATGATCAAGATTAGTAAAAAGAAAAGAGTTAGAGGATTGCCTAACTTGACAAAACCTGATCATGTCATGTGCCATGAATGTCAGAGAGGTAAGATGACCAAGTCTAGTTTTAAAATCAAAGACTACTCAACAAAGAAGATACTTGAGTTGGTTCATATCGATCTATGTGGTCCTATGAAAACTTAGAGCTATTTTGGTGATAGATATTTTATTCTTTTTGTTGATGACTATACTAGACTGATGACTATTATGTTTCTAAAAGAGAAATCTGAAGCTTTTAAAATGTTTAAGTGGTATAAAGATAAGGTAGAGAAAGAAACTGGAAAGGAAATAAAATGCTTAAGATCTGATAGAGGAGGTGAATTTATCTCAGATGAATTTACTAATTTCTGTAATGAGCATGGAATTAAAAGATAGGTATCTGCACCGAGTACACCTCAGCAAAATGACATTGGTGAAAGAAGGAATAGGTCTATAATTGACTGTGCTAGAACTTTGATGATACAGAAGAATGTTGCTCAGACATATTGGAGGGAAGCTGTGAGCACAGCTATGTATGTTCTTAACCGAGTACAACTGAAGAAGGACACCAACCGAACACCTTATGAAGTATGGTTTGGACACAAACCTACTGTAAGTTATTTCAAAAATTTTGGAAGTAAATGCTTTATTTTGAAAGATGAAAGAAATGACAAATTTGATTCTAAAGGAGATGAAGGGATATTTCTGGGATATTCCACTACAAGTAAAGCATATAAATGTTTGAATAAGGTTACAAATAAGATAGTTGAAAGTACTAATGTTCATGTTGATGAGTTTGATAACAAGAACATAGAGGAAAGTACAAAGGAACTAGAAGACTACGATAGATTCACTTATATTGAATATCCAGAGTATCTACCGACGCCGTAAGCTGTGACAACTGATCAATAGAGAAACAATACAGGACAACAAGCAACACCAACCGATGAACAAGATGGAGCTACTGAGCAAGGAAATGACCCTGAACAGGATGAGCAAGAAAGGAGAAATCAAGTACTGGCTAGTTTTGTCAGAAGACATCATCTTGAGACACAAATCATTGGAGACAAACATGCTGGAATGCAAACTAGAAGCAAAACAAGACAAGGTACATGTCTAGTTTGTGAATTTGAACCTAAAAATGTGAAAGTTGCATTAGAGAATGAAGAATGGGTTAATGCAATGAAGGAGGAAATAGAACAAATAGAAAAGAACAAAACCTGGTCCTTAGTACCCCGACCAAAAGATAAGAATGTTATCGGTACTAAGTGGATATTCAAGAATAAACTGAATGAAAATGGTGAAGTCACAAGAAATAAAGCTAGATTGGTATGCAAGGGATATGCACAGGAAGAAGGTATTGACTATGGTGAAATATTTTCACTTGTTGCTAGATTGGAAGGAGTTAGAATGCTACTCCCATATGTTGTACACAAGAAATTCAAAGTCTATCAAATGGATGTGAAGTCAGCATTATACTTGAAGAAGAAGTCTACATTGAACAACCTGAAGGATTTGTTGATCCTGACAATAAAAATATGATATGTGGATTACATAAAGCTTTATATGGTTTGAAGCAAGCATCTAGAGAATGGTATGAAAGACTGCATACTTACTTGTTAAGTATTGGATTTGTTAGAACAAGTGAAAACAACAATCTGTATATGAAAGGTGATACTGATGATACTATTATCATTGCTGAAATATTTGTTGATGACATTATTTTTGGAGGCTCAGAGCTTGTCTGCAAGACATTTGCTGATGAAATGCAAAAAGAATTTGAAATGTCTATGTTCGAAGAGATTAAGTTCTTTCTTGGACTACAAGTGATTCAGCAGAGTGATGGAATATTCATCACACAATCTAAATACATAAAGGAAGTACTGAAGACATTTGGCATGGAAGATGCTAAACCCGTGGGAACACTAATGGCTATTGGATGCAAATTGACTAAGGAGGATGAAACTACAGAGGTAAACCAGACACTTTACCGATCCATGATTGGTAAGCTAATGTATGTAGTTCACAGTAGACCAGATATAGTACATGTTGTGGGAATTATTGCAAGATTTTTTGCTAATCCTAGAGAATCACACATGATAGCTACAACAAGGATCTTAAGATACCTAAAGAAAATAGAGAATTATGGATGATGGTATCCTAAGGAAGGGAAATTTAAACTGAAAGTTTACACTAATGTTGATTGGGCTGGAAATGTGGATGATAGAAAAAGCACCACCGAAGGAGCATTTTTCTTTGGTGAAAGACTTGTAACTTGGACAAGTAAAAAACAAGCTTGTATTTCTCAGTCTACAACTGAAGCAGAGTATGTTGCTGCTACTACTAAATGTTCAAACATTGCATATATCAAACAAGTGTTGGAAGGAATGAATGAGGTAATCACTGACCCGGTGATTATATATTGTGACAACACTAGTGCTATTAATATTTTAAAGAATCTTGTGATGCACTCTAAGACAAAACATATATCTATTAAGTATCATTACTTAAGAGAAAAAGTGCAAGAGAAGCAAGTGAAGTTAGAATTTGTCACATCTAAAGAACAACTTGTCGATATTTTTACAAAGCCTCTACCGAAGGACACATTTGAATACTTGAGGACTAGACTTGGGGTCTGTCCCTTGTCTATCGGTCACTAAGGTGATCTAGTTGTTGCATTAGCCTACTTTTATCAGAAGATCATTCATGTTGATGCAGCATAGTTCACACTTTGAATCATGTTCAAGGTTGTGATTAAGTTTGAAGAACTTGAACCAATTAGAATATAAGTATTCAGAGATATAGAGGATGATAGAATTGATTGTTTATTTGTTTCTTTGGCATTTTTGTCAAAGGGAGAGATAAATAATATGAAAATGGACAAGCACCGACAAGAATTATCTAAGGGAGAGACAATCTAAATGAGATAGAGTATTGAAGATCAGTTACAGAGAACAGAAGCAGGAACAGGAGAACTGAAAAGATCACAACTACATAATGGTAAAGTTGTATTATCTAATGTTGTTTAGTAATGTAGTGATTAAACATATTAAGTCTATTCAACTTACAGCATTTGTTCACAAAGTTGTAGAATATATGTTTGGTATGTGTATGGTACATTTCATATTACTTGAGTTGTCATCAATGCTAAAGGGAGAGATTGTTGGACTATAACTGATTTGGAATCTGATTGAAGCATCTGTGATTAAAAATCACTGAGGAGTTGCTGATTAGATATGTAATATGATTAAATTAGTACTATGTTTTCATTGATGTCAACTAATTTTGATAGCATTTATCTTGTAGGTTACTATACCAAGACATCTGAAGAAAGGAGAAAGAGATGAAGAATAGAGAAATCTACATGGGGAAAGATGTACATGACATATGAGGATAAGGAACACATTGAGTAACTTGTTGATGAGTCTATGACTTGATGATATTGACTTTATTATGTTGCATTCATCTATGATGAAGTATAGAGTTGAAAGACACAAAGCAGTGTTGTCGGTAAATGAAGCAATTCTAGTATACACTAACAGAGTGTAGTGTATACAGATCGCAGTATTAACCGAGCAGTGTTCACCAATGCATTTCTTTGTTAACCGAGCGGAACAGAATAAATTAAATGATTAGTTTAGCCGATAAGATCAATGAGTTGGCAAGAGTATAACATCAAGGTAACGGATAATGTTTGTTACACAGATTGATGGCTGACGAAATTCAGGAAAGATCTAAAGGATGAAAATCAAACGTGTTATTGACACAAGTGCCGAGAAAGTTTGAAGCGGCAAAATCTATGAATGTGGTTAAGCGGCAAAATCTGATGGTGGAGAAGAAAATGATTTACCCGTCTATATAAGAGAATAGAATTTCATTACAATGATGCCAGAAGAAGAAGCTGAAGGAATATCATGTGAATAACATTTTCATGCATTCTGATCATACTGGTTAAGTGAGAACCGAGCTGCAGAACAATTATCGAGCTACAAAGAGCAATTATCAACGGACAGTAAGTTGATATAGTATTGAATTTGAAGTGAAATATTGATCAGAAAGATTTGTATGGACTGAATATTGATCTGTAATCCACAATTGAAGTTGTATTAAGGCAGGTCATTTACTGTTAAATATTTAACCATTGTACATAGTCAAAATCTCTTAACTGAGTGGACTCTAAAAGTCTTATGATGTATCATTCATAGAATGAACATTGTTATCCTGTCAACCCCATAGTGAATGTTGGTTGGATGATAACTTCTAGTCTAAAATCCTCTAACAAGGTCACACCTGACAGTGTGTTTTTAAACCTTTAATGGGGTTGGGTCTTAACCGACCTCACTTCAGAAGAGTGAACAATTTTGGGTTGCCGGTCCCAGGTGGTTTTTCCCTTTACAGGGTTTTCACGTTAAATCTCTTATGTTATGTGTTGATTGTGATATTTGTTTGTTATCATACTTTGCATGTTACATGTTAGATTTGATCGGTAACTATTATGGTATTAGACTGGTAATCGGTAAAAGCACAGACAGTGAAAGTAATTAGTGTTTACCGAGGAGCAGAAATTGAAGAAATTGTTTTGAATTATACATTTTGTTTTGGGACACTAGATAACAGATTCAACCCCCTCTCAGTTATTCTAATAGGGGGAGGGGGGGTGTTATCATCATTGTATCCAGATCAACTGATAATCAGCTTGAGTATTCCCCCCTTAAATTAATATTTTTCCCCGTGACTTGCTCCATGTTCTTCTTAGCATCTCCTCTAGAGTTATCCTCCTCATCATCAATGTTCATATCTTCCACATTTTCATTATACTCCTCTTTCTGAGGAGATCTCCATTCTTGCCTATTTTTTGTGGGGTTTTTCTTTTTTGACCAAACTCACGGTTCTCTTCTTAGAGGAAGAGCCATATTTTTGTTTCTTGACCTCTTCATCCTCTTGGTCCTCCGATTGTAATCCCATGTTGTCTTCTGAGTCCAAGGGGACATAGTCTGAACCAAAGACATCTTCTCTTTCCTTATTGTCAACAATTTCCTTCCCCAGGGTTTGGGCTTTGAAATATTCATAAATTAAAAGTAAAAATCCCTCATGTAAAGCAGGGTTAGCTATATTCTTGTCCATATAACCATTTATATTATCATTTATTGAAGCATACAAGTAGAATGGGGTGGAAACCTTCATACCATGTTTGAGATGATTCAGTAGCATGAAGTGGTAGTTCCTTATCCTATCAAACCTTGTGTCCAGCGTCACATAGGAGATCAGAGCTCTGAGAACAAATCTCTACAACATTTTTATTCCTTTAGGCTAGTAGTGCGTTCCCACTTTGACGATAGCTTTCTTCTCATCCTCATCTCTCACAAAATCATTGATGGCAATGTCAGAGATTTTGCGCTCCATGTAGAATATCTTGCCCACAATGGGGATACCAGTGACTTTCGAGATGACCTCCTCTGTTATAGTGAAATTATTTCCTTCTATCTCCACACACCTTTCATTCCAGCTTTTCACAAACATCTTTGTGACCGTCAACTTGCTTCCATGTAACCTTTCTATGAAGGTCGACAAATCCCCTTTTTGCAGAGCGTTCCAAACCTTGGTGCATCTCCTCCATTTCCTATTGTCATTCGTGGGCTCCCTTCTGTATATTTCCCCTCCCAGGATGGTTGAAAGTTCTCTAAATGATATTTTGTAATTTCTTTAAATGACTATACGTATTGACAATATAGTTGACTGTCTTATTTTGTAACTCTTTCAATGCTTATTGTATATCAACAATTTGGTCGATTTTTATATCATTAGTGGCATATATGGGAAATTATTTTTGACCTTGCATTATTTCAGCTTGTGTCATGTTTTATTGTTTTGGGGTGAATTGGGTCTTTACAGAGATGCTGCAAAAGGATATGAATCGGGCTTTACATCTGCCCATTGCATTTGCTTGAAAGTTTCAAAAGCCTTTTCAACAAATCCGTTGGCACATATCCTGCAATTATGGCGTTCCATGAGACCACATTTATTCTAGGCATCTCGTTACACAGTTCATATTCTTGGTCAAAATATTACTTAGGGAGATGGACAATACAAAAATAGAGGACATTATAATAGAATTTGTAGAATCTTTTCATATCATGATATCCGGCACATCTGGGATAGACCCTTTCGGGAGTCGATCATGATAGGCGTCAAGATATCTGGCACATCGGGGACAAACCCTTTCGGGAGTCAATCTTGACAAGTTATTACACACCAAGTAATAACATAAGTAACAAGATATCTGACACATCTGGGACAGTCCCTTTCAGGAGTCAATCTTGAAGCCTAGTTAACTATTTTCAAGATCGTCACCTTGAAATAGTAACCCAACACACATGAAAGATCGTCACCTTTCATAACACAAAATGAATGGGCCCATAAAGTCTACCATGACTTCCGACACTTTAGGACACAATTTAATGTAGTCTCGTCATGAGTATAGACTTGAATATCATGATCTCTGCACAATCGGGACACACAATTAAGTAGTCTATCATGATATGGTTTCGTTATTACACAACCAGTAATAACAAGAGTCAAGATCTCCGCACAGTCGGGACACACACTTAAGTAGTCTATCTTGACACTTTGGTTAACTATTTACAAGATCGTCACCTTGAAATGTTAACCCACACACAAATGATCATTTTTACACAATATTGCAATATACATTTTTATATTTATTCATGAATAAAAAACCCATAAAGTCATCTTGACTCTTCTCAAAGGGTGGATCCACTTTGGCTCATCTAGAGAGTGGAAATCAAGACTTCCACCTTAGAATTGTCTATCAAAGACAAGAATTATTTAAAAATTCAAGTCAAACTCTCAGTCATGACAATTTAAAACCAACAACTCAATGTTGTCTAGCCATGAACATAATACAGTCCGAAACACATCATGACAGTTTGAAACCAACAACTTAATGTTGTCTAACCACAATATAGTTATTGCACAACAAGTAATAACATAGCGTTCGAGATACCTTCTTTTCACCTAATAAGGCTTTATTCCTCAACATACCAAGGTTATTTGAAGGTACACAATCTTCTAACTTCTCTTTCTAACATATAACCTTCTCACATGGTAATAACCATAATTGTCTGCTATAATTTCTTGATTACTAGAGAACCAACAAAACATGGTCTACTCCCTCTAAATCAAGATCCTCGAATGTCCACTAATGCAGATCTTTTAATTTCTCCATCTATCACAAAGGCATACCCTATTTATATAGTCAATTCGGTGTCACTACAGGATGTCATTTCATACTTTCCTTCTTGAGAGAACCAATACGAATAATCTAAATAGTCATAAGGTTACATCAGCTAGCATAAGATGCATTTTGATCTTTTTCAAGGCCATAACATTAACACTCCCTCTTGGACTTGAGGGAAGATAATAAAGATCTCTAGTATGATGTTTATCTCAATGAGTTGTAGTTTCATGATGTATGGAATGCCTTAATCATAGATTCTATCCACGTGCAACTTATTTCTATCCACGAGTTCCCACTACTATAATCTCAGATTTGTTTTACCTTCAATTGTGAACTCCCTCTCAATCAATACGATTGAGATTGTCACAAGTTAACTGAATTGTACATGCTCCCTCTGAAGCTCAAGCTCATCAACTTCTTGACCTCTTGAAAATGTCAGACTTTCTCTGAATTTCATATGCTTTTATCCTGAAAGTATGTTAGAGATAGATTACAAATAGTTTATAAAGCTAAACTATCTCGTACAAAAATACAAATGATAGAAGCATACAACATTTATTTAATGAATTACAAACTACAAATTCAAATAAAACATGAATTACTTATCTTTATAAAATTTCAAGTATTTCCTTCCGTAAGGTGAGACCATTGATATTATTATTTATAATATTTATTCTCTTTGAATGCCCCCAGATATTCATCTCTTGTTAACACTGATATACGTAGGATGGTTGTCGGCTTTGGTTATTTCATTGTCAAATAGTTGAAATGAGAACCAAGTAAAATTATTTCACCCCAAATATTGTTGTTTTACTTTACTCTATTTCTGAAATGGATATAGGCTTATGGTGATGTTTGGTATATCAAAATATGCTGTCTGATATTACTCTTGAGATCCATTTCAATCTGCTATTGCTCCTTCCAAAATATTACTTAGGGAGACAGACAATATAGAAATAGAGGACATTATAATAGAATTTGTAGAATCTTTTCATATCATGATATCCGGCACATTCGGGATAGACCCTTTCGGGAGTCGATCATGATAGGCGTCAAGATATCTGGCACATCGGGGACAAACCCTTTCGGGAGTCGATCTTGACAAGTTATTACACACCAAGTAATAACATAATCAACAAGATATCCGGCACATCTGGGACAGTCCCTTTCGGGAGTCAATCTTGAAGCCTGGTTAACTATTTTCAAGATCGTCACCTTGAAATAGTAACCCAACACACATGAAAGATCGTCACCTTTCATAACACAAAATGAATGGGCCCATAAAGTCTACCATGACTTCCGACACTTCGAGACACACAATTTAATGTAGTCTCATCATGAAAATAGACTTGAATATCATGATCTCCGCACAGTCGGGACACACAATTAAGTAGTCTATCTTGACACTTTGGTTCACTATTATCAAGTGAGGAAGGCTTCCACCTTAAACTTGTCTATCAAAGACAAGAATCTTTTAAGATACAAAGTGATAGATCACTAAGGCTGAAAATCAACATCAGGAATACTTCCTCTAAATTAATATGACCATGATCCTGGGTTGCCATCTTAATTTGATCTTCTAGCTTCTCCCACTGACATGAAAGCATAGCCTTCTCACATGGTAATTCATCATAATTCTTTGCTACAGTTTCTTGATCACTAGGTAACCAACAAAACATGGTCTACTCCCTCTGAATCAAGATCTTCGAATGTCCACTGATGCAGATCCTTTCGCTTCCTCTTCTGTCATGGAGGCATACCCTGTTTATATGCTCATCTCAGTGTTACTACAGGATGTGACTCCATACCTTTCTTCCTGAGAGAATCGATGTCTCATACATGAATAATCTGAATAGACATAAGGTTACATCGGCTAGCATAAGATGCATTTTGATCTTTTCCAAGGCCACAATATTAACACTCCCTCTTGGACTTGAGGGAAGATAATAAAGACCTCTAGTATTCTATCCACGTGCATCTCATCGGTGATTCTATCCACAAGTTCCCACTTCTATAGCCTCAGAATTGTTTCACCTTCAACAATGATCTCCCTCTCAATCAATATGATCGATTTTGTCACAAGTTGATTGAATCATCTGCTCCCTCTGAAGCTCAAGTTCATCAATTCTTAAACTTTCTGAAGATGTCAGGACTCCCTCTTACTGAATTTCACATGCTTCCATCCTTTTATATTTCCTTTCGTAAGGTGAGCCCATAAAAAAAATATTTTGAATAATCCATCTCACTATAGTCCAAAGGTTGTACACAAATCCATGAGTACTTATTATGAAATTTCACTGTCGTAGTGTAATCAAAATTTGAAGTAGTGTAGTTGTAGGAGCCTGGCAGTGCCACATGTGCAATGGACCCTCAGCAGTCCATAGGTACTTGTGATCAAAGAATCATCCTGCACTTATTATAGTACAAAACAACCCTGCATAATGCCTTGATTGCATCATTCTTCTTTTTCTATAAGAACATTCTTGGAGACAAATGAAAAGATCAAGGCAAATAGCTCTTATAGTACAAACATGAATACATATAAGAAAATGACTACAAAATTATAAAAAAATTTAACTCAAGGATGAATACTTATCTTAAGTTTCACATATTTCTTTCTTTAAAGTGAGCCCATAGTCACTTGATATCCTTGATTTTCTAATAAGGTGATCATGCATCTGTAACAAGGTGTCACTGAAATCTACTATAAGATTCCTTATATCCTTCTTATCAAGTCTTCAATTTTCTTCTTTATAAATCACATCTCATTATAATAACTACCGATTAAATGTTGACTTCATACATTATCGGTATCTCTTCCTTGGAAATCAATCTCAGACTCCAACCAGCAAGTTGTATTTTGAAATTCATTCCAAGATCTTCTATATATCTTCTGATCATTCGGATTGAAGCCATACATACATTCCGAAACAAGTCATTCCAAAGTTTTGAACAACATTTATAATTACCAGCACATGGTCTACAAATCAACCATTCTCTCTCAGATTGTAGACATTGTTGTCTGTTCTTTTCCCCTCAGCGATCAAATATATTTATCGTCCACACCTTGGGAATAATGCAATCCGACTAATGATCACGTACTTTTGTGTTCCATGTAATATTATGGCAACCATATTCCGAGTAGTATCCAACTTATAGTTCCCATCTTTGTATTGTTTTCAAATGCCAAGTTTTCTTCTAAGTAAGGTAATGAGAATGGTTGAAGTTTTCTTGTAAGGCATATGACAGTCTTCTGGCTTCCATTGTGATGATAACATGGATGTGTTGCTATAAGATACCAAATTCTACAACCTATCCAGAGGAAATAGTGATAATAATGCACTTGTGCGTGATCTTCCAATATAGGAGTGGACGTCCGCTACTTGCAAGCCTTCTTTGTTTAACAAACTCCAAATCTTTGCAATCCTTTGTTGCCTCATGTACGCGACCATGGGTATAGGCCTGTCGGGTGTGCTGGAAGCACCCATATTCCTTCGATGTCCTTCTGAGTATCTAGTAATGAGTCTTGACTCCAACATGCCAAAGATAAACACAGACTTTTCCATAGATTACCATGAATGGCCAGTAGTTACAGTGGTCCCATCAGGTCTCTGCTAACATTGTATTCCAGACTTAAAGATGTCGTTTTGGAAAATGTTCTCTATATTGTATTGCAGATCCTCTGGTCTACAAAGGGTGCATCAAACATCCAATATATATTTTTATAACAAGGAAATCACTATAGTATTTTAGCAATTATTTAATCACTTCACATAATCGACAACCTCTGTGGTTTGTCAATGAATTCACCAATATATATAAATAAAACTCCATGCAATAGTTGTTGTGACCCCCTTGTAATAGGTGACGATCCTCCCTTTATTTGATATATCAGTGCTTTGGATATATATAATTATTGTTCTGAGTATATGAAATGTTATTTCTCTGATTCGATGTTTTCTTCCTTCTTCCCGCGATGTTCACCATGTCCACTCTTTGGATACCAGTCGACATATATGACTGCCACCGTCTTATAATAGTCAATCCCCCATTATATCCTCTCGGTCGTCCCTTTTCTCAGTCCCGTCTTTGTATTCTTTCCGAATGCAAAATACAATAGATATAATATATGTTTGACGAAAATGGTGAAGCCCGGATATCTTGCAGATGAAAGAGAGTTTCAAAGACACCGTCCATGAAAGAAACTTGCCCTGGGGATGTTTATTATCTAACATTTTGCAAATCTGTCTTCGCCATACATTCAAAGTCGGCTTGTACACTGAATCGCGTTCGTCTTTGGAGTCTAAAATGGGACGATTGAAATGTCACCAATTTGCTCAGGAGCATTTCTTTGTGTATTTCATTGATGACAGTTCATAGTCATTAATTGTTAATCCAATGATTCTTTTACCCATTACTTGCAAATTCCACTTCTACCAGACCATTGGAAAATTTTAAAATAACAAGAAAAAATGGGTCAAAAAAACTGTTTCAAGTTGTTAATTTCCTTTCCAGTGTCTGTTATCCCTGTTACGATTCTGTTTATATTTCAACTGTTTCTTGTTACGATACGTGATTACGAAAATAATTTTAGCTGCAAAGATTCGTGATTATGGAAATAAGAGAGTGAACGTTCTTATTCTCTTCCCTTCCAACTAATAAGCGTCACGCTGACTGTATTCTCCTAATTGAATATTTTTTCCTTCATTCCTAAATCCTTCTGCGTGATTCTACAATTCTATTGTAATGTCCTCTATTTATGTATTGTCCGTCTCCCTAAGTAATATTTTGCTCTTACTGTTCCCAGAACTGTATTTTATTCTCTTATAGGTTAGGCTCTGATACCATGTTGTGAAAACTGGATTGTCCTATAGAGATAATATACTAGTGTGATATTGTAGAATACAATTGCCTTCGTTATTGATTGATTCTACAATAACAATAGGGTATATGTATACATTGAATAGTCATGTAATGAATAGACATAACCGTATATACTTATGGTCATGTCACTTCATTACATAACTATTAGTTAACATATCTTAACCAATAGTTTATTCATACTTTGTATAATATATATATATATATATATATGCATATTAATATATACTTACTTTTCAATTATAATATATATATATATATATTTGTCTCGTCATTTATTAAACAGGAACGAACAATACTTTAACATATGCTTCCCCACTTTGCATCATCGCTTCCAGTATTGTGAGCAAGAGACAAATTCACGGTCTCTGTTCCTGGCCGTTGAGAGGAAACAAAATTGCAGGCTTTGTGTTCCTGTTTTCCCCTTGTCTGCTCCCAATTTGTGTCATTCTTGTGCGAGTGTTGCCATCATGTGCCGTAAAAAGACTATTTGGACGCGTCTGCTACTCTGACAGCTCCGTCTGTGAAGATTTTCAGGTCTTATCTGTGTATTTGATCTCAGATTTTATCTGCTATCCATTCGTTTCGTTGTTAGACACCATGCTTTCCTTTCTGAATTAAACTTATTGTATCGTTCCTCGAAAGTTGCATATTGTTGTTTGCCTGCCAATTATATACAACATTCAATTTGTATTTAGTTAATTTACAGATTTCTCATCAGTAGAGTTGTATGCATTTTTGAAAAGCTGCCACACGATGCACAAGTATGAAGACCAAAAATAGGGTTCAAAACTTGGAAGCTCATTATGGTAAACATCATTAACTGTTTACACTAGTAAAATACATAATATTGCAACTTGGTGGAAAATAGTTCTAGAAGCTTTCGGGAAATACTAGAAATGACATTAGAAACTTCAGAACTGTTCTATATAATAGGCCCCAGCATGCTTAGCAACTTCTGGAAATTGCTCAAGAGGCTGCAATTTTCCAATGAAAGCCCCAAATATGTTCCAAATGTTTTGGGTCTCTGTCTAGATGTTTTTTAAAGTTTCTCTGCAAAGGCAAATATTCATGAAACCCGAAAATGAGTTTCTAATTTTTAGTGAACAATTTCTGAGTTCAGACTTAGCTTTTGCATCTATAACTTGCTGCCCTTGTGAACAATCTGATTCTATATCTACTTAGCATATTAGGTCAACATTTAGTTTGACTTGCTAAGTGCTTCTCAATTATCGCATGATTGAAAATAGTTGATACTTGTTAGCAGTCTAGAATTATGTGTAAAGTCTGACAAAACTTAGTTGGGATAAAATTATCAACACCGTGCAAGATATACCATATCAAAAGATGTTTAAGAGAAAATAAGATATGCAAAAAGAAAAGAAACATTGACCAGACTGCCTTCATAATGACAATGTAATTCTCGCTCTGCAGCTTCCCAATGTCATTGTCTAAGCCCAAGAGAACTCTGTTTGATGTGAATATGACAGGCTTTAAGTAATGACAATACAGATAAGGAAATGCAACATCAAATGCTTTCAACAGTGTTGAAGGTAAAGTGCCTTTTGATGCAGCAGTTGGAAGTTGGAACAGACAGAGCAGCCTGAAATATGGAAAGAGAGTCATACCCTTGTAGTGGTCCAATTGTAGCTGTAATAATTTTGTCTCCTTCAATGTTTGAAAGTGCGGGGCTCACTACTGGTTAAGCGTACGCTCAATTGAATCTTCCAGATGATGTCAGATCTATTCAGTCTTAATCTAGGACCCTATAGCTCAACTCTTCTTTAAGCAGTAACTATTTATTGTCCGCTTGTTATTTAATGGTGGACATAGTTCATTTCATTACATGTAAGGCGAATCCTTTATTCATTTGATTAAACTATTTCGTAACTATCATATAAAGGTTTAGTGGAGAAGCAAACCAAAGAAAATGCATTAGACTTTCGTTATATTATAATATATATTCAATCAAATAAACATAGGAGAAACATTGCTCACCAGCCTGACTAAAACAATAGTTTTCAAAGGAAGAAAAATGATGTTAAGCACGTCCAAAGAGTTCAATAAGCATGTGGTCTCAAAAATTATTGGTGAATTGTTTGGGCACTTTGTTCAATATTTGGCTGCCACCATTGTACAAAAGAAAGTGGTTTCCTTCTTGGCCTGTGAGGGCAAATTGTCTTTCAGGAATAAGAAGATAGTGGAAGAGTATCAGTAGCTGAGCACGCGTATCTGACCTTTCAATTATTAATTTTAAAAGAGTCAAAAAAATGATAACAAAAATACCTATTAATAAGTTTTACATATATCAATAACTTACTATTTTTTTGCTTTTTTGTCATAGTTGGCCCTTTTTCTCACCATTACTAGGACATTTTTGCACGACTACTACAATATTTGTCCATAAGTATTGACAATTTTCAGTGCATGATTATTAGAACATCTTTGAGTGGGTATTGGGCGACACTTTCAAATGACCAATTTTTTACCCTTCAAACCTGAACAAATTCTATAAGGAACTTTGTTAATACCCAGAAGCCCAAAAATATTTTTTAAGAAGCTAAGTTGCATACGAAAGCAACAACTCTTATATGAGAGAGACGACCTGAAGTTTTCATCTAACGAAAGACAATGATCTAGAAGAGAATCAAGATAATCAAATCAATCTGATGTGTTCCCACTTTAATCATTTTTTATTTTTCCTTTTACACATTGCTCATTTTATCCATTTGTGTTTCTTTTAAGGCTTCTACGTCATTAATCTCGTCGTGTATAGATGGTCGAGGTAGATGCATCATAGTTAGTGTGTTCCCTGTCCTGCCACTTTATTCATTCATGATTGTCCCATACATTCATTATACATGTTCCTTTTTTTGCAAAATGCAGTCTCTAGAAACTAATTGCTTGACCAACCAGGGAAACAAATAATTGATCAAGATTCAAGGCCTTAACATCTGGCACAATGGATAGAGAAGGAATGTTGTTTGAGGAGCTTAGACCCTCTTCAACATTCATTGTTGTACATCTATGATCACTGTAAAAGATTTTTGATTGAGGGGGATTTCATGAACTATCTTCTTCTTACTTAAATGGGAAGGTTTTTTTCTTCATATGGAATTTTGTACTTCACATCGTTTCTCTTGTTTAGGGGAGAGTTTTTGCCCAATAGGGCTTCTCTTTTTTCTCCTCTTCTTTATGATGTGCATTGTACTTAGCTATCTTATTAGGCTTTGATGTTGGGACCCACTCTTCTTACTTCATCTAAGTTTATGCTTAACGAGGGTTTTACCCCATGTCGACCTTGTGACTTCTTTCATGCATTTTCTACTTAAATTTAAGTTGTTAGAGTGTTCTCATGCATATTTTCAATCATGGAAAATGATATGTTGGAATCTTTTCCTTATTTAATAGAGTGACTAGTTTATGAATTTAAATTAAGCATTGAGAAAAATGGGGAGTTAGAAATTGTATACACGTAAAATTGGTCAAGCAAAATCAAAGCAAGCAATTGAGGATTAAAGCATGAATGAAATGAAATCAAAGCTATCGGATTAATTAAATCAAAATGATCAAATAATTGCGCAATTGATTTTAATCAATTAACTGTATAGTTAAATCTAAATTTAATCTAACCCATCAAAGGGGAGACATGGCTAAATTAAATCAATTAATAAATCCAATTATTCTCACCAACCACATATGAACAAAACGAAATCAACCAATGAGGTGAGAGCATTTTGATCACATGGATCACTCCAGAGGTTTTGCTATCTCCACCATCCAAATTGCCTTTGCTAACTTGACCATCCATTCTTGTCTCTGTCCCGACATTTGAAACCATTAACTCATCTCACCTTTAATCACGAGTCAATCTAACTCACATCTAACTAACCTTCCTAATTTTAGGAATCCTTTAAATAAAGTGCATTAAGAGAGAAGAATAGATCCATTTTCTAGAGTATCATTATTATAGACAATTCATTCTTCAGCATAGCATTTCAATTGAGAATTTGTATTGTAGTGATCACAATAGAAGAATTTAGCATAATTGAGCTAGAATAGGGTATAATTACATCATACAAAAGCTTAATTTTCTCATTCTAGGATTTTCACTAATGGATGCTAATCTGAGAGCACTTAATTAGTTTTGTTAGATAGAGAACCATAGGATGTTTTGTGTCTTGTTTTCAATTCAATAGCTTAAATTGTTGTTATTTCATAATTAAGTTGATTTCATTGATAAATTGATCCTATGATGGTATTTCTCATACATAGAAATAAGTAGCAACTACTTATTAGAAAAATACTACCTGGCTTCACAAATTTGTTTCCCCACTTTTTTAATGCCTTCTCTTTTCTCTGACTTTTTTGTGCAAAAAATATTGTTACAAATTTTATTCGAAAATACAATTAAAGATAAGATAAGGAGTAAAATTAAATATCCATGGGATCACTAGCTTCACTAATTGCTCCTTAAAATGTTGAGTGATAGTTCCCAGCCAAAATAAGTCAATTAGCTGCATGGGAACCTGCCCTTAGTGTATAATAATGCTAGGATTCTTAGGAAACTTCATATTGTACAAATGTATGAAAAAAAATACAGAATTTTCCTAATCGAAGATAACTCTTCGGTGTACCCATTAAACACTAAGGTTCAATTGCTAGTTTATCATACCCTTATATTCCCGATACACTATAGAACACAAATCCCCAAAACCACCAATAAGCAAATTTGGAAGACAAATGATTTATGGAATTCTCCAACTTAGGCAAAAACTCCATTACTGGAGTCATTACTGGAGTTACTAATACATTCTAATAAATTTAATTCAATGCATATCAGAGAACTACAGATTCTTGGTGAAAAGCAAATCCTTCCCAGTCAAATGAACATATTTTAAAACTTTGGAATCCAGATTTCATCTAACATTAATAAATTAAAATCCATCGTCACAATGAGTTAGAACCAAGGACAAGAATACTATTTAACAGGGATGAAAAAAATTCATAAATCATCACATTTCTAAATAGCTAATTTATCAAGAAAAGAAAATAGACAGAATTAACAGTTGCCATTAATATAATGATACAACATATCTAGATATGCTAATCCCCCAAATCACCAGTCTGCAAATTTTGAAGACAAATGGCTCACAGAATTCTCTAACTTGGAGAAAATCTCCATAGCTGGAGTTACTACTTTACATTCGATCAGATTTAATTTAATGCATATCAGAACACTACAAATTCTCGATGAAAAAGCAAATCCTTCCCAATCAAGATCAAAAGAACCAAAGTAAATCAAGACCATAACACCCAAATCAAATGAATATATATTAAAACTCTAGAAACCAGATTTCATCCAACATTGATAAACTAAAACCCATCCAAAGATGGAGAAATGAAAGATTGAACAGGAAAAAATGCACTACTGATAGCTGCTAATCACTGATAATAGTGGGCACAAAGGGGACTGTAATGTACAATTTCCGAGTTGGGATTGGTCTTTTGCTTACAAAAGAAGAGCAAGGAATGTGAGTCGGTGATCTTGGCCATGCGTTCATAGCAGCTGATGGACAAGAGCGAAAGAGAAAGCTGCAGCTGCTCCTTACTCCATATATTGGCCTGCCTCCCCTGTTTCCTCCCCCTGGCAGGGAAGGAAGAAGAAGAAGAGAGCACAGGCCTGAGAAACAGCATATACAGGCGGCGGTATCCTCCAAGGGCCACCACAATGGGGTGATAACAGGGGTGAGTGTTATCCTTAGGCCAGTGTTTGGTGCACATTCCCTCCCACACACTTTCCATCTCTGAAATGTGCCTCCATTGCTTATTCACACACCCTGAAACTGCAAGGGATTTGGGATCCAGCCGCTTTAGCACCTCCACCAAGATATCCTCATCCTGATGCCACCAATCCATTACAGACCCACAAATGAAAATGGATTCGTTGGGTAGTTCCTTGAACAGAGCAGGGGCTCACCAAATGAAAAGGGGGTTGTAGGATATTTTCTTCAATTCCCAAATGAAATGGGATTTGTTGGGTATTTACTTGAAAAGGGGAAGATCTCCTCCCTAAATGAAAAGCGATTTGTTGGTATTTGCTTGAACAGGGTAAGAACTCCTCCCCAAATGATAAGCGATTTGTTGGGTATTTGCTTGAACAGGGGAATATCTCCTCCCAAATGAAAAGCGATTTGTGGGGTATTTGCTTGAACAGGTGGGGGGATTTGCTGGGTATTTGATTGAACAGGGTAAGATCTCCTCCCCAATGGAAATGCGATTTGTTGGGTATTTGCTTGAACAGGGGAAGATCTCCTCCCAAATGAAAAGCGATTTGCTGGGTATTTGATTGAACAGGGGAAGGGATTTGCTGGGTTTTTGACTGAACAGGGTAAGATCTCCCCAAATGAAAATGAATTCGATGAGTATTTGCTTGAACAGGGGAAAGGATCCCCAAAAGAAAAAGGGTTTGTTCAGGGCTCCCCAAATGAAAAAGGGTTTGTTGGGTAATTGACTGAAGAGAGGAGGGATGCCCCATTAGCATATAACAGAGGGCTAAGAACGGTCAGGTAGCAGATCTCGATGGAATGTCTTGTATGGTATCCTATCAAATCACATCAAATCGCCATTAATGTGGTTGAGAAGAGGAATTTGTCTGGACGTTTGTCGAGGGAATAGGTACTCACCCGTGAGTGGTGTTTGAGCATCTGGGAGAGAGAAAAGAGTCCGTTGACAAGGGTCCAAAGCTCCTACGAGCAAACTACAAGATGCAGGGGAAGCAGATCGATCAGGTCAAATTGCACGCATTGCAAGGTGCAAAGTTTGACGATTGAAAAGGATTAAAAAATGGGGTTGCAGTGGAAGTCAAAAGATGCGAGGGTTGTCAGAGGCGTCGAAGCATTCCGAGAAAAGAGTAAAGAGTGGGTGAAGTTATTCACGGCAGCGCCGCTGAGTAGAGACAAGAGGAAACGCCCAAGCCCAGTCCTTTTGCAGTCCTTTCCATTCCATATATATGTTTAGCTCCTTGGAAGGGAATAAAATACCTTTTACGGAAATCCAGGCTGGTTGAGATTTGCATATGATCGAAGTATAAAGTAATTTGGTTTTTAATAGTCAGAAAAAAAAAGGAATTTGATCATTGTTCTAAAGCTTTTGGAATTATATGTCAGCAATGGTTTTGTGGGATGGTTGAATTGTACCATTGTAGTCCTTTGTTATCAGTATTTAAACTTTGTTGGGGTGTATTTATTTTGTTGGTTGTTTTTTATGAGGTTTCTTATTTGTGATCTTATTGATTCATAGTTATGGATCAAGAGTCTTTTATCTTTTTTTTTTAATTTTTAAATATTCTTTAAATGTTTGTGACCATATGTGGCATTAAACTTGCATTCTTAAGTCATTTTCATGTGTCTCTATGTTATTTGAAAAGTGTTCTATAAGAGTATGAGAGATGAAATATTTATTATTTATTGTTTATGATAATTGCAATATCCTTTAGAAAGTATTGTGAGGGGCTTTAAAGATGAAATATTTATTATTCATAGTTATGGGTCAAAAGTATTTTATTCTTATTAATTTTAGATATTCAAATTTTAAATGTTAGCAGTGGCATTGTTTGTGAGGATATATGACATTAAACTTGTTGGCAGTGGGCCAACGTCCCTCGCAAGGTTCGCGACATGGCTTAACCGCCTCATGTGTCTTCTATAAGGCTAGTGATTGTATTGGGCATTAACAGATCAATCTTTTGGTGCAACGACAATCACTACTTGTAACAAGTGGTATCAGAGCTTGGTCACAGGTTCAAATCCATGTAGGTCACGACGAGTGACGTTGGGAGGGGGATTGTTGGCAGTGGGCTAGTGTCCCTTGCAGGGTTCGCGACATAGCTTAACCGCCTCCTGTGTCTTCTATAAGATTATTGGTTGTATCAAGCATTAATAAATCGATCTTTTGGTGCAACGGCAACCACTACTTGTAACAAGTGGTATCAGAGCTTGGTCACAAGTTCGAATCCATGCAAGCCACAACGAGTGACGTTGGGAGGGGGATTGTTGGCAGTGGGCCAGCGTCCCTCGCAGGGTTCGCGACATGGCTTAATCGCCTCCTGTGTCTTCTATAAGGCTAGTGGTTGTATCGGGCATTAACAGGTCTATTTTTTGGTACAACGACAACCACTACTTGTAACAAAACTTGCATTCTTGAGTCATTTTCATGTGTCTCAATGTCCTTGGAAAGTGTCCTAAGAGACATGAGAGAGGAAATATTTATTATTTATTGCTTATGATAAATGAAATATTCTGTGGAAAGTGTTTTGAGGGGCATCAAAGATGAAATATTTATTATTCATAGTTATGGGTCAAGAGCATTTTATTCTTATTAATTTTAAATATTCAAATTTTAAATGTTAGCAATGACATAGTTTGTGAGGATATGTGACATTAAACTTGCATTCTTAAGTCATTTTCATGTGTCTCCATGTTCTTTGGAAAGTGTTCCTAGGAGCATGAGAGATGAAATATTTATCATTTATTGCTTATGATAAATTGTAATTGCTTCTCATAGAGGTGGACACTTGTTGATGATGGTTGTTGAGCATTTTTTAAGAATATTCCATCTAGCATCTGCTTTTTGGATAGCAAACATCCAACTAGCATGTCTATGTATGTTGACATGTGTCATTTGCATGTTATGCTACCTAGAGTTGGGTGCCCAAGTTTGCATGTTTGGAAGTAAGTTGTTGGAGAGTAATGGAACACTCTAGATTGACTTTTTGTGACTGGTTGTGGGTTAGACACTCATGTGAAGGCTATGCAAACATTAATATATTTTTACTACGTTTATGGGTTGACCATTAATGGGGGCACAAGGATTTCCTAAGTGGTTTTAGCTTGTTGTTTTGGGATTCTGCAATGTTTTTCCCTCTCACAATTCTCTATAAATGGAGTCTTGGGATAGTAGTTTCATATTTAGTTGCAAGTATCCAGGTGGATTACTTGAAGAATAATTGTGGAAAGTGTTGCAAGTATTGAGGTGGATTACTTAAAGAATAACAATGGAAAGTATTGTTATAAAAGTGTCCCGTGGAAGCAATATTTTATTATTTCCATCTTAAATATTTCAATAATTTTTATTATTTGATTAATTTGTGTCATTCTTCTAATTTGAAATTTAAATTCAACATTCCCCTCCATTTGTTATGATTAAATCATTCTTATTATTTAATTTACTAATTATTCCTCAGACATTAATTGAATAATTTTTATTATTATTTAATTAATTCTTCCTCTCAAAATTTAATTAAGTGATCTTTTAACTTGATTAAATGATTCATCATAAATCCTCAATCATCATAATTAAATAATTATTTATATTATTTAATTTACTTACAATTCTTCTTATAATTAAATGAATTACTTAATTTGTTTGATTATTCTTCATCCTCAAAAATGAATATTCTTCTCAAATAAATGTAATACTTATTTTGTTTATTTATTCTACATGCGCACAATTAAATAATTTTTGTAATTACTTAATACTAATTCATTCTTCCAGTCTCACCTCCCTAACTACCACTGATTGTCTATCTAACTCTCTAATCAATTTAGTTTGACTAATTCATATATTCAGTTAATTTTTCCAATCAAATCACTTAACTATTCAATCTATTTAGTCCTCTATCTAATCTATATAATCATCTACAAATCAAATCAATTAGCTTGCCAATCAATTATATTATGTTAACCAATCATCAACCAATTAGTTGGAGTTATCTGTCCAATCAATTTTGTCACATTCAATCATGTCCACTCATTCTCAATCAATCTCCTTCAATCTAAACTATACGTTTAAAGTCTTGAATTCTATAAAAGAAATCTTATTCCTTCATTATTTTTGGAACATCGCTTCTTAAATCTTTGTGCAATCATACATGTAGGTGCAAATTTGAGAGCCCACAACAACACAAAGAATTCTTAAATCTTTGTGCAATCTTACATGTAGGTGCAAATTTGAGAGCCCACAACAACACAAAAAAGTGAGAGCCAAGGGAGATAATGGTGATATCACTTGCATTTGCTTGTTATTGCATTTCTTATATTTTGTTCATTTGATTTTCATGTCATCTTTCTCTCCTTAAAGGAGTTAGGGATTATTGCCTAGAGTAGATTTTGTGTGGTTAAACTCATTGATCTCTTTGCAGGTTTTGATAATGCTTAATTTTTCCCGAGTACAATTAGTGAACCCGACATGAACGTGTCTTGACTGATTATTAACCCTAACATAACCCTATTAACCCTATTAGATCTATATTTTTGAGGTTTTCTAATCTTATATTTTTTTTGTTTAAATTTTTCAAAGCTAACCTTGTGCAGGTAGAGCTAAAGGAAAAAACCCTAAGATTCTCAAATATTTGTTAATATGCTCAAATTTTCTAAATGAAAATTTTACTGAAGGTTGGGAATCGTATAAGGAGATTTCACTCCAATAAATTTTTTATTTTTTCATAAAAAAATCTTTTTTGAGTGCAAATCAATGAATTTTTTTAGAAAAAAATTATATTTTTAGAAATCTCTTAAAATTTTAAGAGGGGGTTTCTCTTTAAGTTTTTAATTTTGATGAAAAATATTTAGCAAAAAATTAGATCTTTAAAAGAAAATCTTTTTTTATAAATCAACTCCCTAGGGGTAGAAATTAAGGATTTTTTAAAAAATTCTTTCTCTTTTAGAAAGCTTGTTGAATTTTAGTGGTGGTATCTGTAATTCTATTTTTTGGGATGAAAATATATCAAAAATATTAGATCTTGTTGACTAGGTCGAAAGAAACAAATTGTATTTTTGTGATGAGCTTACATTTTATTTGCATGTATTTCAATGCATCGTAAGACCATTTTATCTTTCTATTATTAGTTTTAATGTCATGTGGAATCAATTTGGGTGATTTATTTATTTTAAATTACCATATTTTTCATGATTTCACCCACTTCATTTGATATTGTGAAGCTCACTTAGAGCTCATCATCACAGATCAATAGGCAAAAAGAAAAAAATAGAAAGCATTAAATCAAGGTGCACTTGTTTTCATATCTCTCATTTACATTTCAAAAAGTGATCATACTCTTTTTCATTCATCATAAAATCATTTCTTTTTTAAATCAACTTGCTTGGCGTGTCTTCCACATAATGAAAATAGGCTTAAAATTTATCATAAACATTTGTACTTTAGGCTTAAAATGAACCCCTTTATGCTTTAATCCTAAATATTTCCTTATTTGTGTTCTCCTCTTTCATCTTGGTAAGGAGCTTTAGTGGACCATAAATAAGGGATCTATCTTTTTCTTTTTAGGGTGCTTTCCTATAGAAGAGATCACTCTAGGGGATGACCTCAAATCTTGTGTTATGATGGAGCATAAATAGTGGGTGTGAATCGAAAGACATGCCTCTTGGAAGTAGAATCTTGTGAATCTCGACTAAGTTGTAAGGAAATTTATACTTTTTGGAAGCAAAGGTGGATATTTTAGTTACCATCTCCTCATGGTTTTTTGCCATTATGCCCTTTCATCTATAGAGTTAGGCCTAAATGTACTCTTGTGGTATGTAGAGGATACCCCTGGTTGAGCTTATAAATCCTATAGTCTAATTTTTTGGCCATCATTTATTGTGTATGCAAGGATTATACTCCCACTTGAGTAGGCTTGTTTATGTTTCTAATGTGTTTGAAAGTTTAGATCACCTTCCCCACTTGAAACCAAAGAGGGAAAAATATCATCCAAAATTATCCATAGGATTTTGTCTTTTACATTTATTTCTTGATTGTTTACATATTTAATTAAAAATTCAAAAATAAATGTCCAAAAAGATAGAGTTTCATTATCATTCATCATTTGCATTTTTATCCAAAATTTCAAAAAATACAAAAACATGGCAATAGTGTCATGTTTGCATACCATACACATGTTCTCATAAAGCAAAAACCAACAAATGGACTCACACATTCCTCCAAACAACAAACATATATACAAATAATCTCTAGGCACCAAAAATGAAAATGCATGCCATTAGGAGAACCAATTGAGTCAACTTAAAAGAGGCTTGTGCAATCAAATGTCATCATACTTCCAAAAGTAATACATTATGAGTTAGCATATTTTAAACCAACTTGGTGGAATGATAATAACTTATGTGAATACCAAAGGACATAAAACTTCAAATTACTCAAAATTGAAAAATCACATCCAAGACTTCATTGATCAAGGTAACATTACAATTAAATAACATACAAATAATTTACCTAATAAAGAGTTAGGAATATGTCAAGACACATTCCTAAACATGAGAAAAATCATCTACCTATTTCTAGCAATTGCTCACAAGAAATCTTCATATCTCCCACCATTCCTTCATCTCCTAAAGATATTCCACAAGAATATACACCATCTCCATTAAACAATGCATCCAATCATGACACCTATTGTGTTTACCCCCAAAGGATATCCACAATACAAATACAAGATAATCCACTCCTTGATACAAGTCCCTTCTACAATTTAAAAATATTGGACCCAATGCCACCATATGCTTCATTCCCAAGAAAACTCACTCCAATGAGATTGAAACTCCATTACTATCATGTCAAAGTGTTGAATCCTTCCATGAATTCCCTATACATATCTAAACTCGGACCTTATCATTAGAATTGGATACATGTAAAGAGAATAATGCAAAGTACAAAGAAACACATCCTAAAATGGATCAAGATCAATATACCAAGAGCCTCTAATCTCATCTAATATTTGACCAAGATTCACATCCCTAGAATCTCATGATGATCTCATCATACCTCCATCTTCATGTCATACTCCTCCATATCCACCACAAGATACCATAATCCCTCGATCTCCATGTCATAATTCTTCATATCCACTTGAATACCCATCGCCCATGCCTAATCTATTTATGGACGTGCTTTACATGTTACACGAGTTTCTCTACTTCCATCTAATATAGACTACTTGATGATCTTATCATTACTTCCATATCATATTGACCTCAAAATGGACTCACGCATTGTTTCAAAAATAACAAGTATCCCATTGCTAAGAAGATTTGTCAAAGCAAGCATTATCAATGAAAAGGGTTAGGCCTCAATGAACAAGGTATATTATAACCCCTTCATATCAAAGAAAATCCATACTATACATAGCTCACCCTCTAGATGTTGGTATCGTAGATTAGGGGTAAATTCAAGATCTGGAACCTGCAACAACACAGTTAGAGAACCACAAGATCTAAATATTGCAATAAATCCCTAAACACCAAGAGAGAAAGCATATGATAATAGAAATGCATAAACAACAATAGCAAAAGAAATAAGTTCAAACACAAATTATATGCAAACCATATTCATCTCCCTTGTTCTTCTCTTTCTCAATGCAATATGTGGGCTCCCAGTTTGTGCTCTCTTGAACGTCATAAGAATTCAAAGTATGTGATTTCAAATTATGATAATTAGCTCTCATTTTATAAGAATTTTGGATTTCAATGATAATTCCATGATTGAGGGGATTGACTGATTTTGATTGAAGATTTAAACTCAATTGATTGATGAGTTGAACTCCATTGATTGATAAAAGAAGTGGATAGATTGACTTGTTAACTATTTTGATTTAGAGTGTATTGAAATTGACTAGATAGATTAGAGAGACGAATAAATAGATTGATTAGTCAACATAATAGATTGGTTAGAGAAGTAGATAGATTGATTAATCGTAAAAGGTGATTAGATAGTCAGAATGAGATTTAGTGTTAGTTATAACTAGAAGAATCATTCCAATTAAATAAATTAGGAAATTCATTTAGTTGCACATGCAGAAAATATTTAAATAAATAAGTTTTATTTGTTGACATAATGATGAAGGTAATTGAGTCTGAATGCATGAAGTGTTGTAGTGGTGTTTTCATTTTTGGAAACAAAGTATACTGAAGGTGATATATCTTCCATACTGGTGGTGAAATGGATCATATAGCTAAAAGTTTCTAAGTGTTCATTGAATCGGTGATAGTGAGCTAGTTGTGGAGCAGATGATCTATGATCAAGATTCCAATGGATCCAGATTATGTGGTCTATGATTTATCATTTTTTATATCATATAAACCTATTTCTTTAACTGCATCAGCCAGATTGAAGTACATGTGAAGTTATGAGGTACAAAATCAATGATGCTAGGGAGAATAGTTCACTAAAAGGGCATGTTTGATTTGATCGGTCGAGAGGTTGAATATAATTCAAAGGTTGACTTAAGTTTTTGATGGAACATTTAGAGCTAGCATCAAAGATTGGGAAAAGGAGAATTGGTACACTCGCATATTAGTTTCAAAATGTTTTTGAGGCTGACCTTGGTAAAATGTTTTAGGGTTTTATGCTGACTTCAAAAGATCTATAAAAGATGATGTAGATCAAAAGATAAATGGTTAAATTTTGTTGTGATGGTCACATGTCAATGAATAAGTAAGGGAAAATGTGTTAGAGTGATCAGAACAACACAATGAGCAGTACAAAAGCGGATATGTCAGGAAAAAGGTGCCATCATCAGGTTATTCTTTGATTTTTCTACTTAAGGTAAGTTCTAGCAGGATTTTGATCAAAATCCTTTAACAAGGTTACTCCTAACAGGGTATGAAGGATCCTAACAGGTCTGAAGATTAAATCCTTTAATAGGGTGACTCTCAGAAGGAGTATTAAATATCTTAATTGAGTAGTTCTTAACTAGACTGTTGTAATTGAAAGTAGTATAAAAAGAGAAAGGAACTAATAATATTGCAACAAAGTTAGATGATGAAAGAGTGTTACCATGATAAATAAAAAATACTTGGAGAAAGAACCCAAATAGCCAATACAAGGAGAGAAGAAGTTCTGAAAGGGGAAAAGCAAAGAAAAATACCTAGTGATATTATGAATGAGGCAAAGCCTAATGAGAGAGAGAGAGGGGGGGTGGGGGGGGGCTCATTTATAGTAAACTCATAAAAGTAGAGATGAGAGAGGAGAGCATCTCTTAAATAGAGATGAGGAGTTGAGTTACTAAGTAGCTCACCAATCTATGAATTCCAACATTCATAATAGGTGTGTGTAAAGTGGAAACATCCTCTTAAGGAGGATAAACTATTTTCCTTAATAAAAGAAATACAAGAAATGACATGTCCTCCACTTGGAGTAAAGGAGAAAATATATGTAGGGATTCCATAGGAATCTCGCAATTAAAATAAATACAAAGAAAGATTAAATATTCTAATACGCCCCTGCCCCCCCCCTTAATGTTTACTTGGGGAGTTTACATAAAAGGGTTGAAAACCCAAACTTTTACAATGAAATTGAAATTTCTCTTTAGAGTGAGGTTTTATCAAAATATCAGCTACTTGATCTTCCCCTTGCAATAGATGAGTGACACTTTCTTGTCTTCGACTTGTTCTCTAATAAAATGGTGTTGGAGTGTAATATTCTTTGTTCTTGCATGAAAAATAGATTCTTTGCCAAGGCTATGGCACTTTGGTTGTCACAATACAAAGGTGTAGGCTCTTGTTGAGGTAGACCCAAATCTTCAAGTAATCTTCTAATCCGTAAAGATTTTTTAGAGGCATTAGTACATCCTTTATATTTATCTTTGGTAGAACATATAGAAATAGAATGTTCTTTTTTACTTTTCCAAGAAATAGCACTTTAGCCAATAAAGAAATAATAGCCACAAGTAGATTTCCCATCATGGGGATCTCCACCTAGATTTGAATCAGTAAATCCTTTTAATGAAAAATCAACATTTGCATCATAAAGTAGGCCTACATTAATAGTGTTTTTAATATAACGTAATATTCTCTTATCAACCTTGAAATGTGTTTGTTTTGGTTTAGACATAAATCTTGAATCTAAACCAACACTAAAAGTTATATCTTGGGTCTAGTAAGAGTTAGATAATTCAAACTTCCTACTAGTTGTCTATAAATTGTAGCATCCAAAAATAGAGTTTTCATATATACCATTAACTTAGTTCTTAACTCATATGAAATTGAAACATGAGTAGCATCATTCATCTTAAACTTTTCTAGAAAATCTTTAGCATATTTACTTTGTGAGAGAAAAATACCCTTAGAGGTTTGCTAAATTTTCATTGCTAAGAAATAATGCAATATGCCTATATTATTCATTTGAAATTATTGATTAAGTTGAAACTAAATATCAAAAATTAAAGATTTTGAACTTGAAGTGAGAATCAAATCATCTACATAAAGAATAATAACGACAATATCACCTTGAGTAGGTTTAATATAGAGATTAGGATCATTTTTACTTGTAACAAAACCTTGAGAAATAACGAAAGCATTGATTTTGGAATACCATTCATGAGGTGGTTGTTTTAACCCATGGATAGATTTCTTCAATTTACAAACTAAGTGTTCATTACCTTCTTTAACAAAACTAGGGGGTTGAGACATATAGATTTCTTCATGAAAATCATCATTTAAAAAAGAACTTTTAACATCCATTTGGTGAATAGGCTAATTCATTTTAGAAGATAAAGCAAGGACTAGTTTAATAGTAGGCATTTTTGCAACAAGGGAAAAGGTCTCATTATAACCTAATCCTTGAATTTGAGAAAAACCTCTAGACACTAGCCTAGCTTTAAACTTACTAATTTAATTATTGGCATTAAATTTAGTTTTATATAGCCATTTGCATTAACCCAAATTTTTACCATGAGGCAAAGGAACTAAATTCCAAGTGTGATTAGAAATTAAAGTGTCATATTCCTCTTGTATATCTTTTTTCCAATGAGGTTGAATTTTAGCTTGATCAAAAGATTGAGGATCATTAGAATTCATAAGAGAAGAAATCAAAGCATAATTACAATAATTAATTCTCCTAGGTTTAAGTCCACCCATTCTAACTATGTAATCATCACTTTCATTAAGTAAATATTTAAACCATTTAGGATTTCTCTTAGAAGTAATTGAATCATCACTATGAGGAGTAGAGATAGAAGTATCAACATCTTCATTATCACTAGAAGGAACATAAATAGATGCATTAGGAGTATGTTTTAGAGAAGGAGATTGGTCCTCCACAACCACAATTTCACTTCCACTAAATTCAACATCTTGCACATTTGAGAAATCATGTACTCCATTTTCTACAATTTACAAACATCTCTTGCACCTTACACTTTGTTAGTAATAGGATTATAAACTATATATCCTTTAGTTTGTTCATCATACCCAACAAATATATATGGAGAATATTTAAAATCTAACTTTTGCCTCTTTTGTTTAGGTGTGTGAACATAAGCAATTGAACTAAACATTCTTAAATTTTCCAAATTGGGCTTCCTATCGGATCAAGCTTCTTCGGGAGTTTTATCCTTTAAAGCTTTAGTAGGAGTCCTATTAATAAGATAAGTACAAGCCATTGCTTCAACCCAAAACTTATTTAATCCATATTTTTAGCATGAAACATACATCTAGTCGTTTCAACAATAGTTCTATGCTTCCTTTTTGCCACACCATTTTGTTGTGGTGTATAAAGAATTGTAAGATCATGTTTTATGCCAAAATATTTCAAGTATGAATGAAAAGAGTTATTAACCTATTCTTTCCCATTGTCGATTCTAAGAATTTTAAGCTTAAAACCAGATTGTCTTTCAACAAACATCTGAAATTCAACAAATATATCAAAAACTTGATCTTTACTATGCAAAAAATAGATCCAAGTTCTTGAAAAATCATCAACAAAGGTAAGAGAATACCTAGAACCTTGGATGGATTTATTCTCCATGGAACCTAAAAGGTCACTATGAATGAGGTACAACTTATGATGTGCCCTCCATGATTGACCATGTGGAAAGGGTTCCCTATGCATCTTACCACTCATGCAACCATTGCATATAGTTTTGGAAGAAACAAGATTAGGCAATTCATCAACCATATTTTATTTTTGCATCAAGGAGATATAATCAGAATTTAAATGGTCAACTTTCATGCCATATATTAAAGTCAACGTTAGCATGTAGTGAGTACCTTGAAGTGGAAAACTCATCAAATTTAAATAAGTTATCATGATCTAATTTAGCATTAGCAACAACTTGGTTAGATTTAGGATTAATAAAATAGCACATATCCTTATGAAATTCAACCTTATAATCTTGACATAACTTAGCAACAGAAATAAGATTAGTTTTCAATTCGGGAACATAAAGAACATCATGCAATTTACCATTAGGAACATAAATATCACCAAAACCTTCAACTTTGCAACTATGATTATTAGCTAAATGAATAGGAATATTTTCAAAGTATCAGGTTGCAATGAATCAAAAACTTCTCTATGAGATGTAACATGTTGAGATCCACCACTATCAATAATCCACTCTAAAGGGTTAGAAACATTATAACTAACTGTAAAAGCATGATGAGATGAATTACCATTATTCTTCTTATAATGAGACTTTTGATTATTTTGATTCATAGGCTTTTTATTATTTTTCTTTTAAAAATAATTGTTAGTCAAATGACCATCTTTCTCACAATAGGTGCAATGGGGTTTTTTATTAGGACCATTATTTTGATGATTATTATTCTAATTATTATTGTGATTATCATTGTGATTATTATTTCTATTATAATGAGGCCTAGAATGAAAATTTTTATTGTTATTGTTACTCAAAAAAATAGCATGCAATACAATAAGCATAAGTAGGAAAATGTTGCATTTGTTTATCTAATTAACACTACCTTGCAAGTTTTGTTAGTTTACATGTCCTTATTGCATTCATTCTAGATGTCATTATTGTACTCTAAGTATTGATTATTATTCTAAAAAAATTTCAAAATTCATAAATAATCATTACATTGTGCTTTCAAACTGAATGTGATATATAAATGTCCTTTCTTGTTTCATGTTTCATCAATAAGTAGAGTACATTGCAGAATTAAAAGAAAGATTGAAGTACGGAATAAGGGTCCCATGCATTGCCTTTTGTATTGGTTTGTGTCAGCTGGTTGTCTGCTAGGTCTTTGCATTTAGGTCTTCATAAGTCCGAGTCTCCATCTGCATCTAGGTCTTTAAGGTTTCCATCTACATCTAGGTCTTTAGGGTTTCATATCTGCATAAGAAAGGAAAATATGGTTAGATCCTGTTAGATCTAAGCAATACATGAGAAACAAATAACATATTGTAGCAATCAAGTTTTCAATACTGCATATCAATCTAAAAAATTAAATGAAATAAGAAAATGTACACTGACACTCACTGCAAGGTGGTGTTAAAGGGACTTGTTTCTGACAAGAAACCTTTTACTACTAATGATCATTGTGGTGTATGTTGTCCTTTTTATTAACCAGGTGTATGAATTAAAGGGACTTAGTATGTTTCAAACTGAGAAATCTTTTTCAGATAATGCATTTCATAATGATGTTATTTGAGAGCTTAACAGATTATCTTGCAAATAACAGTTGACTGGTTTTCACATTCAGTCATTGTCAAAGATGCAGATCAAGCTGGGATCCCATGATAAGAATGCTATAGGAAGTGCCAATGATTGAAAACTTTCAAGTTCAAGATACAAATGGTGTTGCATAAATACTGGTATAATATGTCCTTGTTGTTTCAAAAGTACATTTTCAAGCCATAAACATATTTGTTGCTAAATACAGAAAGACGGCTTCAAGATTGAGCCATAAAATGATAAAATGTTTACAGTTTATTTTTATTGAGTGTCACAAACCTGTGTTCGAACCTCATTAGTTAACATTCTAGTGTTTTTTAATGTCACGAGCCCATGCTCGAACTTCATTAACAGTGAACAAACATTTTCATCTTGTTGTACTTATCATATTAAGTGCAGATTCAACATCGATGAGAATTGTATATAGTGGACAAAGCTACAGGATGCAAGCTGAATAGAAAGTATAAAATATGTATAAACTAGAACAAAGTATGTACAACTAACAGAGGAATATCAACTTATCTGTTGTGGAATGAATAATGATTATTCTTGAGCATCTCTCAGTCATAATCACCTTCTAAGGTTTGCGAAGGTTATGAGTGAAAGATGTGATAGTTTTATTTATAACTGATTATATATTTTAACATTTTTCACTCATAACCTTGCAACTTTAGTAAGTCATTAGAGGTGTTTCATAGTTTACTGGAGCAACTGTCTATCGTTGCTGAGCTCATAATATATGGTTTGTGAAGGAACAAGTCCACCAGTTCATCAAATTTACTGTTGTTGATTACACAAGTTCATTTTAGATCAGCAGAATGAAAAGATTTGAATATTATAATCACAGTTTATGTACAAACTGTAGAAAGCTCTTAAATCAATTTCTAGTTACTCTCTGTTTTATACAGAGTGTTTTCATAAAGCTTCTCAGAAAAAGAGTATTCATCTGTTATGTTCAGAATTCCCTGTCAAGCTTTCTGGTTTTCATTATTATCATAGTTTTATGTTGAGCAAAAGACCAGATTTAATGAAGTCACTATAGACAATAATTCAAAGTTTATGCAAGTGTGATGAATAGTTTTGTTTTGGTGTGCAAAGTGAGCTTCATGTTACAACAGTAGAGAATGTTATATGTCTACCAGTTAAGCACATCTATAGAGTCAAGAGAATATTGGAAGATCACGGCTTCAGCAAGATCAAATAAGCTTCATGTTACAACAGCGGAAAGTATGAAATGTTCACCAGTCAAAAGGCTCAAGAAATGTTTGCCAACTTTCAAGTACAAGTATTCAAAGCTACTAGTTTTCATTATATACAATATTAGTGAGCTCTCGGCCAAAGCCGAGTCATTCTCAGTTACTTGACAAGTTTTTACAAGTTCCAAATCAAATGTTAAGCATCTACTCACAGCTGTGAGTTAAAAATGAGAACAAGTTATTCAACCCGTGAGTTCCAGATTAGGAAGCTCGAGTTCTTACAAAAGAATCACTATTACGAGCTCAACCATATATGTAAGCAGAATCTCAGTCAAATCTAAGCTTTGGAATGGAACCATTGAATGCAGTCGCAACTTTATTTTCAAGTAGAAAAGGTTACACCAGTCATAAAGTCATGACTGCAGTCAATCATAGTTCAAGCTCACAGTTTGAACTCATAAAAAGAAGCAGAATAAAACAATTTAGGCCGTACCAAGGAAGAGAAACTCTCAGCAAAGTGAAGCTTACGGCTTACTGATAGAAACAAAGATGAGATATATACCAGTTACAACTGGGACTTGCATGCATAGCCCATGTTTTGAAAGCAACTTTGAATAAAAAACAAATTCCTAACAGAGAGTTTTAAAATAAACTTACAGTTCGGTGAACTTGAGTTTGTATTCAATGCCGAGTTCCCTATTTGGGATGCACATCAGTGAAGAATGGCAGTGATCTCCAGTATAATAGAAGGCTCGAGTTCAACAGTGGGGTTCTTTCACAGTCAAACTAAGCTTCATCAAAAGTTTTTGAAGTCTTTCCTGCAAGTTAGGGTTTCATTTTCCCTTAAACTTCTTTGTGAAGAATGAACACAAGTGCCGAGATGAAAATAAGCATAACTAAGTTTGGAGTCTGCAAGATGAGCGATATTCAATGCCATCAATGCATGTCTTATTCGTACAGAGCCTCGAAAACTGCTCATAGTGCCACCTCGCATACTTATCTCCTTGATTTTTGCATTGCATTGCAAGTGGATTGAGCAGTCATATCGACTATCTCCACTTTGCATATTTCATACTTACAAATTTTCATCTAAGTTAGGAGTTGATAATTAGATTATTTGATATTAGATTTTATCTAATATTAACTATATTTTTTGAAATATTGGCAAGAAATGTAAAAGGGTAAAATTCTTAATATAAGCCAATATTTAAGGGGCACTTAGAGTTGAATTTTCATTAGGCTTAGTTATTGGCATGTTTTTGGCTATTTTTAGGGCATTTTTGGAGAATTTAGATTTTCGGATTTGAAGCTAGGGCTGGATATAAAATTGATTTTGGATGATCAATTAGGGGTTGCAGATTTTGGAGAGAGGGCATATAGTGAACACATTGTTCCTAAGTGCTTTGAAGGCCATTTTGTAATCATTTTTGTCAGATTTTGGAGGGAATGAATCAGAGATTTTGGCTCATATTTGTGAAGTTATTTTGATATTGGATCCTATTTTCATCTTTTTTAACAAGTGTTAAATTATTTATTATCTTAAGGAAGTGAGTAGATTTCTGTTCCTTCTCAAGATAATCAATTGCTCCTAGACCTTGTATGAGAAATGTATGTTTGTTGATTATCCAAGCTATTCGTGGTAAAACCCTGATAGCATGTTTTGTCAACCTATATGTTGAACAGAGATTTAGAGTATTGAGATCTTTATTTTTGAGTTAGGATTGATGTTTCATCATTTCTGCAAAGTTTGAAATATTTATTGGTGTATCACCCTAATCTTTTAGTTATAGTATTCTTTTCCCTTTTTCCAACAAATTGCAGATCAAGAAAGTGATATTCCATATTTTATAGGAACCGACCTAGAATCCAGAGATTCCTCTTCATTCATAGTCTACCCACAGCTAGGAGAGGTTTCCATTGTCAGGATAGAATTGTTGTGTTGCTTTAATGCCTGAGTTAGGGTAACAATTCTAAGCCTAAACAGTTATGATTATTATTATTATTATTATTATGTTATTAGATCTAAAGTTATGATTTTGATTTTTAGACACAAAGGCATGTTCATTAGATTTAAGAGTACCAAATTGAATCAACTTTGATTCCTCTTGATGCAATAAATTTTGAAAAATGCTATAAGTTAATTGAGTAGCTAAACTAGGAATAGCAAGTTGAGAATGAATATTAGTGATAAACCATTGAAACTACCTAGGAAGACATTTCTTTAAAATAATATGAATTAAACAAATATCATCAATAGTAACTCCTAAACCATTTAACTGACTTTTAATAGAATCAAACTTTAACAAAAACTTATCCTTAGTTTTGAAATCGATATACCTGAGATCCTCCAATTGATCTTGGAGTTGAATCTTTCTAGATTCATTCAGACTATCATAGGTGTTTTTCAAAATGTCTCATGCAAAATGAGTTGTAGTACAGTTAGCAATTAACAGATATAATTTTGTACTAAGATAAATCCCAATGAGGCCAAGTGCCTCCTCATTTTTAGCATTCCAAGCATCAATCTCATCTTGAGGAGCAGCGGTGACAAGAGTAGAAGATGCACCAGTAGCAACATCTAACATATGTTTAAATTGAAAAACCCTCAAGCTCACATATGATGGTATGGGCACTTGAAAAAATTCATTAAGTACCCTAAAAAAACTTGTTTTTCATATGACATTTGAAAAAATTATTCACTGGTGTCAAGTGTCATACAACACTCTACAAGCACCCATACGACAATTGCTCTAAAACAACACTACACAGGTGTGTACGACAACTATGGGATGCGAAGAAATGTCGTACGAGAAATGGGTGTCTCTCATACGACACTCTACACTAACACACATGACATTCTACCTAAACTTAGATTGTCGTATGACAGTGTACCAAGTGTCATACGACAACCCATGAAGCAAAACTTAAAAATGGTAAAATAAGGCTAAAAATCCTAAAAATTCAATAAAAATGAGCAAATTCAAAGAGGTGTTCAGAGGTCCACTTACCAGGTTCCCATACTGTCAGGGCCACTAAACTGACAAGATCGCTCAAATCGATGTGAAGACATGGGGACTGTACACACTAAAATATGCACTTCTATGAACCATTACATGCAAGGTTACTCAAGAGTGAGGCCTCACAAAGCGGCTCATAGCTCTCTATGCATGGAGTTGCAAGGGACTATGAGTTTTGCTCTCAGCTAGAGCTACAAGAAGGTGACCTTGCTAGTCAACCATACAATGAGAGATTCAAGTGAAGACAAGGGCAACAATGCCAATATCTCCAAGAATCTAAATGGAAATGAAATGCAAGTGCAATGCAACTAAGATGAAGATGCAAATGTGCAAGCTATGCTATGAAAATGGAAGTACAAACTAAGCTATAAAAGGAAATAGCAATGGATTACAATGCCTCCTATTTAGACTATGTGAGATCTATTCTATTGCATAAAAAAGAAATCTAATCTATGATGCCATGAATGTAACTATGAAAGAAAAACTATTATGAAATGCAACTAAAATGTCAAGGCTTCAAAGCTTGAGTGTCTTCAAAGAGAGCTCCAAAACCTGCAGCATAACAATAGCATAAAATATGGATATCCAAATGAAGGAGAGAGCTCTCCTTTTATAAGAAATGCAAAGGAATGGACCATGGAGATTAAGAGGCAAAAGATCTTAATCAGCGGTGGAGCTTGAAAGAGGAGCAATCCATGTGCACAAACATCCTCCAATGAGAGTGAAGTGTTGACTTTTGAGCCTCATGTGAGACAAAAAGTGCTTTTTCCCTTTTTATAAAATAGGAATAATGTTTTATTTGTGCAACTTAGGATAAGAGGAAAGTGGGGGCTTTTTATTTAATTAAAAGGGGAGGAAATATTCCTTTTAATCAAATAAAGACTTAGGATAAATGGTTAGCCCAAGGATAAAAATCCAATATATGATCGAAATTAGGATTTGATCAAGAAATTGATAATGTTGAAAATATTGATTATTGATAAAAATGATTCAGGATTGATAAATTGAATAAATGGGGCCCAAAGTCTAGGCGACCATTTTTGGGTGCATACATTTGCCCCTCTTTGACTAATGTGTGATCGATTTGAGAACACATGTAGTCAAAGAATGAAGTTGCAATGTGAGATCGATTTGGGATCACAAAACAACTCAGATATGAGGTCGATTCGGGATCACATCCAGACAAACATAAACAAAAGCTTAGACCAACACCGTCGCTGCTAGGTGCAAATCAAACCTTAGACAAAACTATCGCCGTCGCTGCTAGGCAATAATCAAGTCTAAAAAATAGGAGATAAGAATCTCAAGTTTTTGAGCAAAAGCTCACAAAAGATGTCTGAATCAAGAGAATCAAGCGATTGGGGATGAGAATCCCATAGGTACTGCCCCCTCGGAATCGAAATCGAAATCAGGTAGAGGAGAGACAGCAAATGGATAAAGATTTGATCAAATCAGAATGAAATCACAATTGAAGGTAAATGATAATAGGATAACCATTAGGCAATGAAACATGCCCCAGCGATGAGCTAGAAGAAAAGAGATAGGGCGAATGAAAGACTAGAGAAATGAGAGACATGAAAAGGAAGAAATTCCACCGAAAATCAAATTATGCCTCAAAAAGTCAGTCAACTGCTTAGAAGAAAGGGAAAATTTGGAAACGCGACTCAGATTTCGATTTTGAGTCCGAAAATGGATAGAAAATGATGTGATATGAAAGACCAGAAATGAAAGATATGATCAAGAAGAATCAGAAAATGAGCACAGCTGACCAACTAGTCCATAGATGATAAAAAGGAGAGCTCTCTCCATATGCAAAGTGCAAAACTAATCTAACATGACCCTAAAAATGCAAGCTACTATGAAAGTGGTTGACTTGCAAGGTCACAACGCTTATAGACATCTAATTATCATCATCGAGCGTTATTGGTAGCGTCGTAAGATCATACAATGCACACTAGCATAATTATGTGGATATGAGTATGATCTTTATCAGATAGAGATGTGGGAATCTCACTTAGGCATCAAAGACATATAGGTCAAGATGACTAATGCAGTGAGATCACCTAAATTTGGTATAGCGAGATTATGCTTGTATCAAGACACATGAAAGTCAAGATAGCTAAAAGCATGCACTCGCAAAACAGTCAAGGATAATACCTTGTCAATCCATAAATGTCAAGTAAGACCAGCATAAATGCTCATGACAGTTAGGATCAACAAAATATACCCACAAGCAGATAAAGAAAGAAAACATGTTCTCATTCCCTCAGTCTTCTAGCTATGCATCATCGAAAACTTCTCAGGGAGAGATCACTCATCAAAAGAAATCCTCATAGACAGCACACAAAAAAAATAAAGTCATCATATCGCCAGCGAGTTGATTGTTTAAGTGCGTGTGTGTTGGTCATAGAGTCAAATTCTGAGTATCTTATCTGCAAATGGGAAATATCGCATCATACTGTGGACTATTGGGTAAGACATCTGATAAGTGTTAAGAAACACTCGACGCAAGGGTAGTGTTGAAAAACACTGTTTGGGGTGGTGTTGAAAAACACCTGTTGTGAAATGTCCCAAGAGACAAACGCACCAAAAGGACCTATGCAAACAGTTATGCCCCCTAGACAAAGACAAAGACCAATTCCAGACCAGGCCAAAGGATGGAAAGTGGCTAAGTGTCAAGTACGCATGTTAACAAATAAGGGTGCAAAGGCCTCAAGTAGCGCCTGTTTCCAGGTTTTCACCACTTGGAATCATTTTTCATTTTTTCTTCTTTTTTGATTTTTTTGTATTTTTGCTACCAAGGCGCCTATTGCTAGGTTTTCACCAAGGTACTTTTTCTATTTTTTTTGATGATTTTTTTGAATATTTTTTCTATTTTTTGGAAGAATGCAAGCTTTTTAGATAATGCTCCTTGAAAGGATAAATCATTGATATACCAAGGATCCAAAATGATATGCTCAAAGATGCTGAAGGGGAAAGGAAGAGGCATGAGGAATAGGCAAATGAGGAAAAATGAGAGAAGGTAGAAGGATAATGAATGGAAGGAATGTGAAAAGGATAGCTGGAAAGAAAGGCAAGATCAACATCGACACACACCTTGAGGGGTGGCGGGAAAAATGGAGGAAACATAAACCATATTCTGGTCCAAATGTGAACCATATTCTAGTTCATTATTGCTATTTGACTCCTCAAAGAGTGGATTGGTGTACTTGTTATAATTCTCAAATGTGAATGGAGGAATACGAGAAGGAATATGGCAAATGGTTAGCAGAGGTTGCGGTTTAGACGCATGGAATGGAAGAATGTTTTTGGAAAAAGATGAAGTGGAAGCCTTTGGAAGCTTGAATGTCAACTTCACTTTTTGTTCAACATGAGACTCTTTCAAGAGAGATTTTGGAATCCATATAGCCTTAGGCTTTTCATTTCCTTTTGATAATTTAGAGAGAATATCTTCAATGATGGGTTTTGGAACCCATACTTGTCTTGTAGTTTTCTTCTTAGATATCTCTTTCAACTTTATGCCCCCATGTCGACTAGAGGAGACATGGTGATCTTTTCTTGATGGATTCTTGTATTGCTTCTTTTTCTTGTATTGAACATTCAAGTTACTTCCAAAAGACTTGGGACTCGTGGAAGAAGAAGGAGGATATGACCGGTTTAGATGGGTGGGTGGATGAAAGGGATTCAAGGGTATGCATCTATGTTGATCTTGAGGAAAGATAGGAGATGGAGGGATGTAGGGACCCAAAATGGATGACAAATTAGGATAATTAGGAGGGGAAAGTGAAGGGACATAAGGACCCAAGATGGAGGGAAGACATGAAGCCCTTAGTAGTGGTGGAGGTCCAAGGATGGATGTGGAAGATGCAAAAGGATAATCAATAAGTTCATCAGCGTCTATATCACAACCAAGGATATCAGCATCTTTAGAGTGAGCATTAGGATTTTCAACAGGATCATGCACATCTTGAATAGGAGCACCTTCTTTGACAGGATTGTTCGTAGCTTGCGAAGACTTAGGAAGAGTAGAAAGTGGAAGTGAACATGGAGTGGTAGAACAAGAAGATGGAAGACTTTGATCTTGACAAGTTGCTTTGGATAGCGTAAGCGTATCAACTTTTTCTAGATTTTCAATAGGCTCAACATTGGAAGTAACAACACCATTTTTAATAACCTTAATGGAAGTATCATCTTTGGAAAGTGCAAGTGTAGTAAGGTTATTTTGTTTATCAATAAGCTCAACGGTGTAAGTAATAGCTTGATCTTTCTTAGGAGAAGATTTAAGACATGGTGGAATGAATGAGGAAGGGCGTAAAGGATCGAAAGAACCATGAAATGAATGAGAGTTGTCATGAAAAGGATTGGATGACATGGAGGGTTCTTGATCTTGATCTTTCTTTATATTCTCTTCTTTATCATTTTTAGAGTCCTCTTGACATGGAGCCACTTCTAAGGACAAGGAAGCAGGTTGGGATTGTATAGAAGACTTTGGAAGAGGTGGTGAAGGACTAGCTAAAATAGACATTATAGCAGATGAAGGATTAGGCTCTTTAGGTTTGACATTATTGAAAGTATTTGCAGCCAAGTGAAGGTTATCTTGAGTATCTTTAAGAGGTGGCCCTTGAGGATAACTATACGGAACCGCATGGAAAGCATTAGGATCTTTGTTGGATGAAGGATTTGTGCTCTTAAGGCTCCTTGAAGGCTTTGTGAAAGATTTGGAAGACTTAGCAGCTTTAAGAAGTGTGTGGGTATTGGAGGAAGTGGTGGATGGAAGGGAACCATCACAAGACAAAGGTTCAACATTAATATGATTTTGCTGGAGAGTGTAATCTTTATTTTCAGCATGAGAGTTTTTAGACAAGACATGCTCATAGTATCTTCGTTTATAATCAGCACGGAAAGCTTTCTCTTCCTCAATAGAAGTAGATGTATCATATTGTTCACAACAAATATCATAGTTTCTCTCAAAATCAGAATCATAGGGATCACCATCACAATCTATCCAATAGGATGACCCTTTAGTAAGCCTAAGCACACGACGAGGAGGACTCTTAGGAATAGAGGTGCCATAAGTATTGCTACATTGTCCATCATCATAGTCATCATAGTCATCATAGGTGGGTGTATCACTCTTTGTGGAAGAGACATCACAAGGACTATCACGTTGCTCTTTATGGTATGTCTTCTGAAGAGAAGTAAGACTCTTAGGAGAAGTAGAAGAAGAATGAGATCGTGAAGAAGGGGAAGGTGAAGACCTAGTGGAAGAAGAATACTTGGATAATGAGGAATTTGAATGATGTTTAGAAGAGTCATGATAAGATTTGGAAGATGAAGAATGAGAATGATGTCTGGAAGAGTCATGATAAGACTTGGAAGGTGAAGAAGAATGAGAAGATTTAGATGATGAAGAATGTTTGGAAGAAGAAGATTGTGATATGATCATGTTTATGATTCTAGCAAAGGCATCTGATTTAATCATCTTTTCTTTTATTTTTGCTATAAATTCATCACTCATGAGAATTTTGGAGGAACAACACTTTTCGAATATGTCAATGAGCTCAAGATCATCTATTCTTAATAAAGGTTCCAAAACCAGATAGTCAAGATTCATGGTTATAGAAGAGGAATAATCAAGCATGGAAGAAATGAATAGAAGAGAAGAAAGTAGATTAGATAGTAAGAGGAAAAAAATCAAGAAGAAGAAGAAGAATTTCCCATGGGAATAGAAGACTTCAGAAGAACATGGGAAATGGAGAAGAAAGAAGAAGACTAAGAGCCATCTTGTGCAATTGATACCATAACGTTCATTGAGATGTTGAGCAACATGACAACACCTAGGATCTAAGATCTGGACTGACCAAGGAAGACTGGTAATAGGATGACCTCACAAAATGTCAACACCAAACTAGGATAATCAAAGTTCTCTATTGTCCAAAGAGAAATGAAAAGATAGAAGAAGGGGCTTTACCAACACTGTCAAAGAAGTGCTTCAAATCAAAGGATGAATATCCTTGCACTTTTGAATCAGGAGGTTGGACTAGGCCAAAATATAATTGAAATTGAGATAAATGAAAGTGATTTGGACAATAAGAGTACTAAAATTCTCCAAGAATGTGACTAACAATTCTAGAGATAATCTTTCTCACCAAGAATGGACAAATGCGATACTGATGTTGGTTTTGACCAATTTGTGCAAAATTTTAAGTTTTTAAGGTCCGATTTCAAGTTTTCAAATATGAGGGTGAAAATGTCTAATTTCTATCACAAATTCAATAGCAATTAGACAGGTTTGCAAATAGTATGGGATCAAACATGTCTTCAAACACTTGAAACAAGGGCAAAAGCAACCTTGCCAAGACAAGCACTTGTGATATCAAAATTGAAAAAGCACCCTATGAATGCTACCGATTGTTTGTATGTTGAGAATGTTTACACTGGTATCACACAATCGAAGACACTTCAAGCAATATCTACCTACAAGACAAGGCTCAATACTTACCAACTTAGCCCACAACTTGATGCCCCCTTGCCTCACACCAAGTGGTTGCCCACAAGAGATATTGGCTTTGTCATGGAAGTGTCAAACAACACAACCAAAGGGACACATATGGTGAGTATCTTGGGGTGATCCGGGTTATTCCACTTGGATCAATCCTTGCACTAAGAAGATAAGCGGCTAAATAAAGGTAGTTTCTAATCTAAGGTTCTTAGTAAGGATTTCCGTTCATAACACCCCTCTTGCTCCTCGTAAAGGACTAGGACCTCACGGCCTCAAGAGTACCTTAAGCATTCTTGCTCAATGCTTTCCCCATGGTCGCAATCCCATGAGCTACTCACATCAAGTGAAGATAAGTGTTATGTCTATCAAGGTTTTTGGTGTCCTTGATAGCCTTGAGATTATAGTGAGTTGGAATCACTTGCCACCAAGGAGAATGATGACAAGGTTGTCCCCACTTGAGTCGTTCCTCTTGATTGCTCAAGAGCAGGCCCACTAAAGGATTCCTAAACTAAACAAAAAGTGGATTAACTCTTGAGGTTCAAGGTTTTTGGTTCACCACAAGGGTGAAGAGCATACTCCCCTATCTCAAGAATCTTTCCCAAACACACCAAGCAAAGAGATCAATTACCCCCTTGCTTCCAAAACCTTAAGATGGGTCAAGATTTTCTGATTCACCTAAAGGTGAAGAGCATACTTCTCCTACCACCTCAAGATCCCTTTCACAAGGTATTAAGATGCCTAATACAATTAGTGAATGCCACAAATGAAAGGAAAACAACAACAAGCAAGAAATGAAGATTTTTTATTTTTATTTTTTTATTTTTATGCTTGGGCAGCCCTACAAAAACCATTAGTAGCCCTCTTTGACATGCGTTCTTTTGACAAATTTCAAGTAATGAGAGCACCTACAACCACAACTTGTTAGACCAACAAGAGTTAGGAGAATCAAAATCCAAAATCTACCAATAATTAGTACATGAAAAATTAGATAATCTACAAAAATAACTGATCAAATGATAAAATCTGAAAATGAAACCATCATGGTTGGATTAGGCTCAGAAAGACCTTTCCAACGATATATCACACTTAAACTTTTGATACCATTTGCAAAATTTCAAAAAAAAATGGGCACCCGTTTTCCAGAGTGCACGGATTTGAAAATGCTGGAAATTTTAGAAAATTTCAAAAAGATAGCTAAGAACCCGAAACTTGCAAGATAGAAAATAGTTCACTGTTAGATCAGGCGATATACCTCAGACTTCACCAGTATCGCGCGATACTTCTTCCTATAGCCAGGCGATACTTCCCCAGTCGGGCGATACTTCGCACGATGCCAGGCGATACTTCGCCCGATGCCAGGCGATAGACTTCAATATAGGCGTGCGATACTTTTCCCGCGCGAACTATCGCGCCAAGACAGAAAGTATATCGCGCGATATTTCTGAGAAGTGTCGCGCGATAATCTGAGACAGAAAACCAGAGACGCAGATTTTTTCAAAAATTAATCCGAAAATGATGAAAAATGCAGAATTAAAAGGGACAAAGCTAATCTACCAGCCCCACGGTGGGCGCCAGAAATGTACACACTAAAATATGCACTTCTATGAACCATTACATGCAAGGTTACTCAAGAGTGAGGCCTCACAAAGCGGCTCATAGCTCTCTATGCATGGAGTTGCAAGGGACTATGAGTTTTGCTCTCAGCTAGAGCTACAAGAAGGTGACCTTGCTAGTCAACCATACAATGAGAGATTCAAGTGAAGACAAGGGCAACAATGCCAATATCTCCAAGAATCTAAATGGAAATGAAATGCAAGTGCAATGCAACTAAGATGAAGATGCAAATGTGCAAGCTATGCTATGAAAATGGAAGTACAAACTAAGCTATAAAAGGAAATAGCAATGGATTACAATGCCTCCTATTTAGACTATGTGAGATCTATTCTATTGCATAAAAAAGAAATCTAATCTATGATGCCATGAATGTAACTATGAAAGCAAAACTATTATGAAATGCAACTAAAATGTCAAGGCTTCAAAGCTTGAGTGTCTTCAAAGAGAGCTCCAAAACCTGCAGCATAACAATAGCATAAAATATGGATATCCAAATGAAGGAGAGAGCTCTCCTTTTATAAGAAATGCAAAGGAATGGACCATGGAGATTAAGAGGCAAAAGATCTTAATCAGCGGTGGAGCTTGAAAGAGGAGCAATCCATGTGCACAAACATCCTCCAATGAGAGTGAAGTGTTGACTTTTGAGCCTCATGTGAGACAAAAAGTGCTTTTTCCCTTTTTATAAAATAGGAATAATGTTTTATTTGTGCAACTTAGGATAAGAGGAAAGTGGGGGCTTTTTATTTAATTAAAAGGGGAGGAAATATTCCTTTTAATCAAATAAAGACTTAGGATAAATGGTTAGCCCAAGGATAAAAATCCAATATATGATCGAAATTAGGATTTGATCAAGAAATTGATAATGTTGAAAATATTGATTATTGATAAAAATGATTCAGGATTGATAAATTGAATAAATGGGGCCCAAAGTCTAGGCGACCATTTTTGGGTGCATACAGGGACCACCATTTTCTCTCTCGGAGGGCTCCACAAGTTTCAAAAGTTGAATGGCACAAATGATTTGAAAATGATCCCTTTTAGCCTTATATAGGTTTTGACCTAATTTTTCAAAGTGCTCTGATTTGCGTGAAAACAACACCCCTATCTAATTTCGACGTCCTGAATTTATTTTCGGGATCAAAATTGAAATTTGAGATTGTTTCACTTGTCAAAATCATGATTTAAAATTTTGGACCCAAGACAGTCGACTGCTTGCATAATCGATCTTCACGACATCACAAGAATCCAGAACTCAACCTATTTGATCATCTAACATCAAATTTTTAGATTTCCAACCTGGTCAACCATGGTCAATCCATGGTCAAACCTAGTCACACTTGGTCAACAAGACCTCTAAACAATGTAGAATGCGTCCCAGGATGTATACAACCAATTCTACATTCAATCACACTACTTCATATCAATTCAAACTGGCTTTCTTGCCCAATTTTGATTTTCATCCCGAAGGGGGCATGGTATTACACATCATTAATCAAATTTTTCAATCAAATCTTCTTCAACAATCAAGACAACAACCAAGTCTAATTGCTGACCTCATCAAAATTCTCGTTACTTGGGGCAAATCGCTTGGGGCATATCAAATTCATCAAAATCCATATTAATCTAGTATTCTCTCAATCTTGTAAACTGTATCAGCTCTTCGTAACCATCGATTCAGATGTGTTATTTATTTGATTCTTTGTAATTGAAGGGTTCGAAGTTGGTATCTTTTCGATTCCCTTAGGACAAACAGGTCTAGAGTCAGGATATTCAATTCCTCGTAATCATAGTTTCAGAATCAGTCGTTTTATCACTTCTTCATAATCACAGGTTCAGAGTTGCTATTGTTGACATCATCTTTGATTCTTTAGTCAGTCAGGACTTAAATCAATATCTTCAAATCTTCTAATCGATTTATGTCTCGGAATCAGTTAATCAACTAGGATCAGTTTCTCCAATACATAACTGAGTCTGGGCTTTCAACGAACATATTTATCTTTGAACCACTGTGCTTCGCACAGTAATTCAAAGAGGGGCAAAATGTAATAATTTAGATAGAAATTGATAGAAATGAAATGGAAACTCATTTCAAGGCCCCGCGGTGGGCACCAGAAATGTGTGTGAAAATTGTACCTAGTTGTGGACACAACACTTCAGTAAAACATTAGAGGTTAGCAAAAATCTAAATCTACAAATAAATGAAACTAAGCTAACCAAGTGATTTACTGCCTTCTAGTAGGTGTGAGTATGGTATTCTCATATTAGACTGAGATCAGTGATGATGCAACACCTAGACGAAGGATTTGAATGCAGAAGATGGATATGAAATGAATGCAAATTTAATCTATTTTTTTGGATTTTGTATGCAATTAAGATTCAAAAACTTGATATGAATCTAATCTAGAAATGAAATTGAGATGATATGCAGATTTATCCAAGAATGATATGAAAACTATGAATGCAAAGCTATGATATGAAAACTATGAAACTATGACCAACAATGAAAGATCTCACAAATCACGTTTCGCAAGTGCTTAATCCTTCAATCGCAAATTTGCCAGAGTAGTTGTGCAAATTCGAGGTGGGTGAATTGTGAAGAGATGAGCCTTGATTTTATAGAAATCCAAGGCTTTGTGGATGCATGAGAAAAGCCATAAATCACTCTTGATGAACTCAGGTTGATTTTTGAGTTATCAAGAAATCACAGATAATTAACTCACAAAAATCATGCAAAAAGAAATGTTTAACTCAAAATAGAGTTTAGATCAAATTTCAACTCATCATCAGATGTTGAGTTTAAATTTAAAATTGGTTGTTGGTTTCTAGTTGACTTCTTTTCTGATTGTGCATGATTTAATTATAAATTAATTTACAAATAAAGTGATTTATTCTCAACTTAACTAATTTTTGAATTAAAACAATTGATTTATGGGTTAATCAATTATTAAATCAAACTTTATTCAAAAACTATATTACTAAAAATTGACAACTGACTTTAATTAATTAAATAAGAATTTAATCAATTAGTCATAGAATATTTTGATTTATTGTCCAAATAAAATTATACAATTTATAAATATAATTATTTAAATTTAATTAATTAATTAAGTGGCAGTATTAAATCTAATTAATTAAATATTCAGAATATTCAATTAATCAAACTTTAGGATAAATAGGATTTATTGCCAAATAATTATTAAATTAAAGAAAATTAGGATAAATAGAAATATTGCTAGGAATATTCTCTGATACAGAATTAGGATAAAATCAATTAGGATTCAATGATGTGCAGATGTGCCTTAGGTTTGGACTTTGATGTCGATTTCGTTTGAATTGTTGATGTAAGAGGTTAATGACCCTATAGCCCATTTTTAGGGTATTACAGTTAGGATTTTTGGTTACACTGATTCACCCCCCTCTTAGTGCCATCTAGCATTAACAATTGGTATCAAAGACTTGTTCCCTTGAAGAAGCCTAACTACTTGGGTAGGATCCTTGAGGAAGATCTGGAGGGTTTTATCTCGAGATACATAAGACAACTTAAAGAATCTGAAGAGGTCATTAAAAATCTTAAAGAGGAACTAAAGATCTCAAGGGAAAAAAGAAAAGAACTTTGTGTGCAACTAAATGAGAGTCAATACTACATTGAGAAATTTTTTGAACAAAGTGGATCTAAGGAATCTGAAGCATCCCTAGAAGCCTTGTCTCAGGAGAATGAACATCTACACAAGGACAATAGGAATATCAAGAGGGAGTTAGAAGTTTTGTCCATTAAGATGGGTCAAGAAATAGCTAGAAAAGTTGTTGAGGAAGAAAGGAAGATTGTTGAAGATACCCTAAAAGAAAAAGTGAATGAACTTTCTAGGTCTGAGAAAGAGATTGGTACCTTGCATATACATCTTCATGATACTAGAGAGGAAATGCAAGATCTAAGAGGTGAGATCAATAATATGATGATGAGAAATGAATATTTGGGAAGAAAGAATGAAAAATTGTAGAGTGAACAAGATGCAACAAACAAGTTGTTGAATAAATTCAATGAGGGTTATGGGAAACTTGATGAGCAATTAAGAAGTCAAAGAAGAAGAAAGGACACAACTGGTCTAGGCTATACCAGTCAGATTACTTTTTAGATTGGCAAATCATCTAGATCCAAGAAGCCCAATCAAGATGACAAGTATCCACCCAAGGTAAACAAGAAAATCCTTGGTAAGAAAGCCTAGAAGCCTATGTGTTTTAATTGTCATAAATTAGGACATGTTACAAGAGAATACAATTTTAGACCTATTACACCTACATGTTCAATTTTTCATGAAGAGGGTCATACAGTTAGGGCTTGCATGAATAAATCTAATATGTTTAATGGTCACTATTATAGTTGTAAGAAGTATGGTCATAGGACAAGTGAGTGAAGGAAAAATATGAATAATGAAATATAATTTTTGAACTAACAAAGTCCTTATCAGAATAAGAACCGATGGAATGTTCAATGCTCACATTGACACAACTATGGGCACATAGCTGTTAACTGCATATTGAAAACAAATAGAAGTAATTATGGACCTTGGAGATCTAATGGGATGACATTTTTCCTTTGTCATAAGATTGTACATATTACAAGATTTTGCAAGCCAAGAAATTAAGGAAACCAATCGGTAAACAAGATGAAGGATCAGAAAGGAAAGAAGATTGTGATTGTGGAGGAAACCAAAAAGAAATGAGTAAATTATGGGAAAATATGGATGAGATAAAAACATCAAAAGGATCCGCATCTCCATTAGGTGTGGAGAATTCATTAGGTAACTAAGCCTATTTCGGCTTATGGGGAGAAAATTAAGGTTAGATCAATCTTAAACCCCCGAGAAGAATGTGTGGTAAATTCAATCTACATATTGAGATGTATAATGATTTATTTTGATGTGATGTGAATTTTTGGTTATATTCTTTGGAGTGTCACCTATTGGTAGATAGGTTTGAAATGTTAAGAGGTGCATAGTTATGCTCAATCGGTAACTAAAATAAAAATAGGCAAGAAGTGAAGAAAATCGCCCTACTGGATGATTTACAAAAGAAGAAAAATAGATAAAAAAAGGAAAAATATGTAGAAAATAAAGAAGGCACATCTGATGCTACAGGTGATAATGATGAAGAGGTTGAAGTGGTATCTTCAACAACTAGTAAAGCCCCTACCAGTAGACAAGCAAGGAGTGAAACAATTAAATAGGAAAAGATCACTTCACTAGAGAAGTTACCAGTGAAGAATAAAATAAAGTTGCTAAGTCTAATACGCCTACGCATCCAAAAGAAAGAAAGAATCAGAACCAATGAAGGCTACTAGAAAGAGGAAGAAGGAGAAAGAATAAAGAGAAAAGGATGAGGATAAAAGTGAAAAAGAAAGAACTGAATCAAATGAAGATTAGTAAAAGATGAAATCCATAGGGAAGAAGTCCAAAGTTGTTAACTCCCCTATGGAGAAAAATGTGACACCTAATATGAGTAAGTTATTTTTGATTGACAAGATTTAAGATAATATTAGCAAATGGGGTATTTTGGTCAGATTCAACAATATTTTGACTAGTTCAATAAGGATGAGAAAAGTTAAAGATGTTGTTTTTGGCATGAATAAGTAAAGCCTTATTTGAACTACAAGGTCAAATCCCTATGTCTTTGTATGATAAGAAACAAGAAAGATGGAAGTTTGCACTAACACAAGACAAAGAACTTATTGAATATGTCTTAGTGCAATTACAATCAGAACTATCAAAGGAAGAAATATAAGATATACTCGATAAAGCTAGACCAGTGTTCAAAGACCTAGAAGAGATTGATAAGATTGTTAACTGATGAGACTGAAGCTATGTTGAAGAGATTTTTTGGATTGGAGGAACTAGAGAAAGAAGAAGTACATGATGTTGAAGAAGAACTAGCACAAGGGGAACCATAAATTACACAATGAGGAAGAATAAAAAATTGGAAATATTAAGATCACAATTGGTGACATTTCTATTCCTTATGCTCTAGGGGAATCAATGGAGGTACCGAAAATGCTAGGAATTGATCAAGTAATGTAATTGATGATTGATCATGCCTCTATGAATACACTTATCAATGAGGAAAATTTATAGGCATCGATGGATATTGCAACTACAGGAGATTAAAAAAGGGTGAAGATGTGCATATTGATGATGTGCAAATTGAATGTGAAAGGGAAATGTAAGTACAATTAGAGAAAGGAAAAATTTTCAACGATAAAGAGAAATAAATAGTAGTGCATATTTTGAAGGTATCAATAATGATGATGATGATAAACCAGTCACACAAGGACATATTGATATCTATGCTTTCAGCTCAAGTGAGCTGATAGAGATTCCTACTACCTCAAAAAAAGTGATTGAGGAAGAAAGGAAAGAAGCCCAAGTCATTATGTTAGCAAGTGATGTATTGTCAAATTTGATTCCAAAGGTTGGTTGTGATGAGTATGCCACAATTATAGCTAAATCAGATAGACTGGTGACTGCTACAAGAAATAAAAATTCTAGAGGTTGCAACAATGTATTGAGTCCAAAAGACATGAGCATCAAAGGAAAAATAAATTAGTTCAATCCATTGCATTGGAAAGAGACAATTTATCAGTAAGTGTGAACCAAGTCACAAAACCTTACAGGGAGGTGGTATGATTCTTGTCACTATTTGTGTTTTTCAAGTTTGTTGAGGATGTTGAGTAGAAGAAATATGAGACATAAGAAGAAATCAAGAAGATGCTGAGGTAGAATTTATCTCTACCATATATGTATGCATTTGATGCATTAGAGGAGTAATCATTTTTGTTGTAAGGATAGATTTTTTTACTAGAAAACCTATTGAAGAATTGGAAGGATGATCTTCAAGCATTGAAGACAAGTTTTGTTGAGTGAAAGTTTTGTAAAGAGGGACTAGTAGCTCCTATACATTTGAATCAGAAGTAAGCGATCAACTAATGGGGAGCATTCAGAAAGTGAGGAAAATAGTTACAACAAATGAAGAACTAGGCATGTTGCGCCTTTGGCATTTTTGTCAAAGGGAGAGAAAAATTAGCGAAGAACCAGAAGGGGAAAAGTATCAATGAAGGGAAAAGATTTAGAGAAGAACTAGTAAGGAGAGAAGAATAAAAAAAAGGAGGATAAAGAGATTAGGAATAGAGAGAGTATTTATTTTCTTGGTATTGTTGGTGTTTCCATCAATGCCAAAGGGGAAGATTGTTGGCATAACTAATGGGATTGTTGGAATAACTAATGTAACTAACGTTGAGATCAGATGAGTACATTATGTTATGTGTTTAATTTTATGATGATAGGATGATTAGTTATTATGTTTTCATTGATGTTAACTTAGTATTTTTTGGTTGACAATGTTCCTTTTATGCTGAGGTATGTTCAAGAGGTTAGATCTAGAGCTATGGTAAGAATTGGAGTGTGTGATCATAAAGGAAGATTAAGTGATGTATCTAGATGATATATCCATAACTGCACAAGAGAAGAGTCAAAGAAGAACTAGTAAGGAAAGAAGAATGAGATAAAGGAGGATAACTAGGTTATGAATAGAGAGAATATTTATTTTCTTGGTATTGTTGGTGTTTCCATCAATACCAAAGGGGGAGATTGTTGGCATAACTAACGAGATTATTGGCATAATTTATTTAACTGATGATGAGATCAGATGAGTATGTTATTTTATGTGTTTGATGTAGGTATGATGATAATATGATGAATTATGATGTTGTCATTGATGTCAACTTAGTATTTGTTGGTTGACAATATTCATGTTATGTTGAGGCATGTTCAAGAGACTGGATCTAGAATTATGGTAAGAATTGGAGTGTACAATCATAAAGGAAGATTAAGTGATGTTTTTAGATGATATATCCATGAATGCACAATTTTATATTTTTTATGTTATGAATTATGATTGTTTGAAGGTTGAAAGGTTGACAGGGAGAACAAGTTCAGGCCAAGGAGTGATGATTTGATTATTGTGTTAAATTGGTTTGGATTTTGGTGTTGTGATTCAGGATGTGTGACCTTGACAATATTATTGGATTTCTGGTGCAATAACATCAAGATTGGTGATTGGAGGACATAGTTATAGTGGATTGAAGCTCACTTAATGAAAGGTACAAGAATTTTTTAGAACATTTGGTTAGATCTTTAACTGGTGATGTTTCACCATGTTACGATAAGTGATTATATGTTGGAAGGATCGTAGTGACATGTCAGATTGATATGGAATGATGAGTTTATATTTTGATGATCATGATGATTAGATTTCACAGAGTTTTTCAAGTACATTGGAGAGTGTAATATGGTCTAACTTTTCTTTTTCAAATTGATTGTGTGATGGATCTGGAGGTGAACATGAATTTGAAATTGTAAACGATAAATGGAAATTGCATTTTAGGGTTTAAGGATTAAGAGAGAATGTATTTTAATTCAAATGTATTAGGTCTTGGTAGACCTAGTTTGTGAAAATGTGTGTGTGTGTATATATATATATATATCATTTTTTATGTATTTTAATATAAGAGGAGAGGAGAAAGATCAATGTGTGGTGTTGTTGTTATTGTTGTGGTAGTTTATAATGATCAACAATGTTAATATATGTGAATAAGTATTTTTAGAGTAGTGCATTGATCAGGAATACACCAGATCTATCATGCAGTGAGTGAAACTATTAGATCATTCTTTACTTGTTGATTTTAGTAGGTTGACAAGAGAAATAACTTAATCAGATCACTCCTACCAAGGAGTGCAGGATCCTAACAAGTCTAAAGGAAAAATCCTCTAATAAGGTGACTCTCAAAAGGAGTTCTAAATCCCTTAACTGGGTATATCCTAACAGGTCTTTGTTGTAAAGCTTCTAACATGGATAAATACTCTTAACTAGGTATAACCTTAATTGGGTGGATGTAATGCTCCTAACAGGGAAACTTATTATTGCACTAGTGAGGATTTGTGGGTACTAATTCCCAGACATGGTTTTTTCCCTCTAACAAGGGTTTCCATGAGAAAAATAAGTGTTAAAGTGTTGCATTATTTTGATGATTGATTTACTTTGTTACTACTTTGATATTTTCATTTCATGCTACATCTAGTAGAAGTTGGTGGTGAAAATAGTTAGGATTTTTGGTTAGACTAATTCACCCCCCCTCTCAATGTCATCTAGCATTAACAGTCACACAAGAAAAACACATGAAGTACACACACAAAGAATGGATAACACACACACACACACACACCAACCAAATGCAATAATTAGGGGATGGTACAAAAAAGAATCCCAATGCAGTCACTTAGATGTAGATAAAGAAGTACAATATGGAGAACACTCAACATGTAGATACATAGAATTCAAGTTCACCAAGGTTACTAGTTAGATCTAGACAAGGTGTGGTGGCAAGACTCAATAATTTAGTGTCATCATACAACATGTGGAGGCATGTGTGGCTTCGAGTAGCCCTTTACTCATCAAGGAGGCTCTATTGTAATGGATAACATCTCTCAATTGATGATCATTATTATGCTAGTTCAAGTCCTCAGATGACTAATGTTGTTCCATCTCAACATCATTAGATGGACATGGTTGTATCAACACACATTTTTCCACGTACACCTTCTATACAAATGTTAGTTTATCTTAATATGTTTTATCCCATTTATTTATTTAAGTTATCATTTTATTAATAACTCTACCAAGGGATACCCTAGGACCCCTTTTCGTCCCAATCTTCCTTGGAGAGCCACTCCATTCCACTACTCTACATCAATCAACCAAAATGATAATGAAATTCCCAACCAATAAAAATATAAAATACTAAGGCTTCCAAGCCATACACAAATGGAGACAAAGTATGCTCAATTAGGCTTGCCAAGAGCTTGGCCCTTTTAGATCTCGGTATGGGAGCATTCCTCAACTACATGCTTGGATGGGGTTGTGAAACACCACAAATCCACAATAATAAAGTGGTTTTGGCATAATATATGGTGAATCAATAAACAAGGCAATGCACAAGCTATCAAACATAAGCTATATTAAAATAAACAAGGCATTAGCTCAACTCATGGATCTAGGAGTGCTACTCAATTGGGAATCACCCAAGAGTAAAGATATCTCAAGATCCCTTCATAGTAGTCATAAATCTCAATTTTTATAATATGGTCTCAAACACACTCATCAATAAAATCAAGATGACAATTCAACCATGCAAGAAAAGCTAATAAACCAAGGCAATAAAATAAAGCACAAGCATGCTCAATTGGCCTCATCACCAAGAGAATGATTCCTAATGTTATTTGACATACATCTCACTAAAACATGAGGATGGCTCTCAAAACCCAAAATATACAAAAGCACCAATTTTTGGCTATCCACTGGCTTGGCACACAACCATAAAATCAATAATAAAAGTGAGAGTTGGGATCACAGTATTAATTAATTATAATTTCCTATATTCATTCCAATTACATGACCCCATCATAATCATGGTACAACCAAGGCCAACAACCAAAATATGCCAACATGGAAATAATCCAAAACTAAAGAGTGCACAAATCGAGGTGCTCATGAAAATGCCCAAAAATCAAAAGTGGAATCTCATGATGTTGGATGTTGTTGATGCATTTAATATGTTTAATCACTACACAACATCGATGTCTTGATTAAGTATTGTTGGAATTAATATTATTGTCATTCATGATTTGTCACTAATGTCAACATATGTTTCTATGAAGAGAATCAACTGGTTATTACAGTGTACGAATACTGTACAAATGATGCAAAATGAGTGAATACATGTTTGTGTACAGGAAGGTGTTGTGATCTTATATCTAAGATCACATGCTATAATATTACATATTGGTTGAGTAACAAAAGATTTAGTGAAGACTGATTTCTAGACTGTGACAGTGGAATTTGACAGAGTAAGCCTCTGTGTTTTGAGTACATCTTATAAGCAATATGGATTTAGTGTATGCAAGCTTAAGGGATGTCAGATAACATATTAAGGAATATTCATTGATCTTAGAAATTCATGGAATACATGATGACTTCAGTTGTGGCGTGTGTTCTATAGGAGACCTACTTGGGGCCGACTTCAAAGTTGTAGCATGTATTATGGATAGCAAGCTTGAACTACAGGTGTTGGACCTTAATTTTTGAATTGTAATTGCTCCATACTTGTTTTAGATACCATGTGTATCTTAGCAAGGGGTTATGTAATTATTTGTATATTAGGAAATCCTAATTGGTCAACCTGATCATTTATTATATTAGGGTATATATGTAAGATCTTTTCTTTTGAAAAGATATAGAGTAGGGAAGGAATGTAAAAGAGGATTGTGGAAGCTGCTTGTATCTTCTTGATGTAGAGCAAAGGGTAGTTTATATAATTCATTGGAAATGATCAAGAAAAGACACTTTCTATTAGACAGTTCACAAGGATTGTGTATTTCCTTTATATACACTTATGTTGTGAATAGTGAGTTTTGGAGGTGGACATAACCTTCTTTGGGTAGTGAGCCTACTCTTTTCTTTGACTCCTAATAGGGTCTATCCTTTAACAGGGACTGTGTAGTCTAATGTTTTAATAAGCTCCTAACGGGGCTAGATCTTTTAACAGGGATACTAAACTCTTGGTACATCATTTGTGGGTGCTAATTCCCACTGGGGTTTTACCTTTAGCAGGGTTTCCTTGACAACAAAATAGTGTTTTATTGTGTTGACATTTACTATCTTATCATTAGATTTGGTGTAGCTTCTACTTAAAGTTTAAATTTTCATAAGTTTTCATACAACTAATTCACCCCCCCTCTTAGTTGTATTGGTGGACTGTTATTCCTAATAATTGTTATCAGAGATACTCATTCTTAGAGAGAAATATTAACCACTTGAGGTGATCTTGGAGATGGTGTTCTATAGGAAAGATAGTCCAAAATTTGATCCTAAAAACTTTGACAGTTGGAAGAACAAGATGCGAACACATTTGTTGTGTTTAGGCATCGACTATTGGATGATCACAAAGAATGAGGTAACCATGAAGGCTGAGGATGAATTAGATAAAGATACTGATGAAGAAAAGAAAACATTTTCATATAACATGGTCTCAAGGGAAGCACTGATCAACACACTCTTTGAAGGAGAATTTACCGAGGTGAAAGATCTGGATTTTGCACATAAAATTTGGGAAATATTAGAAGCATTATATGAAGGAGACAAGTTTACTAAGCAAGAAAAGTTACAGAACTGGAAAATAAGGATGGAGAACTTGAAAATGAAAGATGATGAAAATATTAGAGCTTATATACAAAGAGTTATTGAGGGTGTGATTGGAATCATAAATTCTGGAGGCACCTATGAAGAGGAAGAAGTAATTGCAAAGATCCTTAGATCATTGACACATGTTTAGAAGACCAAAGTTTAGGCAATAGAAGAGATTATATCTTTGACAACAAATTTTAGCAAAGAAATGTTGATTGCAAATCTAACTACCTTTGAAGTTGTATAGATGGGAAATTCTTCACCTAGAGCTGAAACAACATTCAAGGCATCTACACACAAAAATGCATTATCTGGAATTGTGAGCACCAACAGTAGTAATATAAAAGAACTTGGTGAGTATGTTGATGAATGGGAACAGATACAAGAAGAAGAAAGAAAGCTAGATGAACTTGTTTCCTTGATCACTTGAAGAGAAAAGAGAGGTAAGGGTAAATTTGAAGGAAAGTTACCTTTGAAATTTTTTTCATGCAATAAGATAGGTCACTTTGCATCTAGATTTCCTACAATAATTCCTAAGCACAAACCTAAGTTTTTCAAACCTAAGTATTCAAAAGAAAAGGAATGTTATTATGCTAGTAAAGATGTTTTTGATGATGAGGATATTGGATTTAGTGCTATCAAAGATGAAAAACCATTACATGAGGAAAAAGCTTTAGTGTCACATGTTGATAAGAAATCTAAATGGGTTATAGATAGTGGTTGCTCACATCATATGACTGGAGATTAAAAAAATAAATTTAACTAAATAAGTATGATGGTGGTGTTGTAATATTTGGAGACAATGTTCCTAATCTTATCATTGGAGTAGGATCTATTTCTTTGGATGGAAAGACTAATACTAACAATGTACTACTTTTTGATGGACTTAAGCATAACTTGTTGAGTGTTGGATAGCTGATGGACAAAGGTTATCAATTGAAATTCATTGATGGAAAATGTTTTATTAGAAGTAAGACAAGAAATTTGATTGCAACTGGTACTAAATCTAGAGGTAATGTATTTGAGTTAAATACATCTGAAGCTTCTTTTTTTTTTGCAAAGATAGATGACAGTTGGTTATGGATCATAAGGTTTTGTCATGTTAATTTTGATAATATTGTGAAGGCAAGCTTGACTAATGCAGTGAGAGACCTACCAAAAATTGTAAAACCATCTAACACTATGTGTAGACAGTGGTCTATGGGAAAGAAGACTAGAAGCAATTATAAAAGTAAGTCATATTCAAAAAAAGGAAAGTTGGATCTGGTACATATAGACCTATGTGGACCTACAAGGACAAGATCATACTATGGTGAAAGGTACTTTATAATTTTTGTTGATGACTTTTCTAGAATGATGTGGATTAATTACTTGAAAGAAAACTCAGAAGCATTTGACAAATTCAAGTTATTCAAAGTAAAAGTAGAGAATGAATCAGATTTAAAGATAAAATTTTGGAGATTAGATAGAGGTGGAGATTTTAATTCAGATCTATTCAATTCATATTGTGAAGAACATGGAATACATAGACAAACATCTACTCCTAGGAATCCATAGCAAAATGGGATAGTAAAGCGAAGAAACAAACCAATATTGGATGCTGCTAGGACAATGTTGCTAGAAGGAAATATATCTCATGTACATTGGAGAGAAGTTGTTGGGAAAATAGTATACACATTAAATAGAATTCAAATTAGAGAAGGTAAAAATAAGAATCCTTATGAATTGTGGTTTAATCATACTCTTACTATAAAATATTTCAGAATATTTGGAAGTAAATGCTATATCAAAAGAGATGATAAAATAGGAAAATTTGATGCTAGAAGTGATGAAGGAATTTTTCTTGGCTATTCTACTAAAAGAAAGGCTTACAAATTTTTTAATCTAAGATTGAGAAAGATGATTCAAATTAATAATGTGAAGATAGATGACAATTTTCAGATACAAGAGAGAATGCATGATTGTAGTTAGAATACAAAAATTAGGGAAGTTGCTACTACAGAAGAAGAAGAACAAGTTGAGACTGACTGTGAGAATGAGATTTGTGATGATGACATAAATGAAGTTACTGAGACTCCTAAGACTCTGAGGTATTTTAAGAAAAACTATCCTAAAAATCAAATAATTGGTAATGCAAGTCAAGGAATAATGACTAGATCAAAGGTAAAGGAAGAAATTTGTTTGATTTCTCAAGTTTAACCAAAGACTACTGATTAAGCTTGTAGAGATGAATCTTGGATCAAAGCTATGCAAGAAGAGTTAGATCAAATAAAGAAAAATAACACTTGGGAATTGGTTCCTAGACCTAAAGACAAAAATGTAATAGGAACTAAGTGGGTTTTCAGAAACAAAATGAATGAAGAAGGAATTATTGTAAGAAACAAGAAAGATTGGTCTGCAAAGGCTATTCACAACAAGAAGGCATAGATTTTGAAGAGACATTTGATCCTATTGCTATGTTGGAAGTTTTGAGACTATTTCTAGCTTATGTTGCACATATAGACTTCAAGGTGTATCAGATGGATGTAAAATCTATGTTTTTAAATGGGGATCTTGAAGATGAGGTATACATAGAACAACCTGATGGATTTCCTTTGACAAAAGATGAAGAAATGGTTTGCAAGTTGAAGAAGGCACTGTATGGACTAAAGCAAGCACCAAGGGCTTGGTATGCAAGGTTAGACAAGTACTTACTTCACCTTGGATTCAGAAAAGGTAATGCTAACAACAATTTGTACTTAAGAACTAATCAAGATGGAATTTTGAGAATAGAATTTTTTGTTGATGATATTATTTTTGGAGGCAATGATGAGATGTGTAAGAATTTTTCTAAAGAAATGGAGAATGAATTTGAGATTTCCATGATTAGTGAAATGAAATTCTTTCTTGGATTGAAAATAAACCAGAGAAATAGTGACATTTTTATTTCTCAGACTAAGTATCTTAAAGAAATGTTGAAAAAGTTTAGAATGGAAGACTATAAACCTGTTGGTACACCCATGGTGACTGGCTATAAACTAAAAAATAATGATGAGACCAATATTTTTGTTCATACTAAGTATAGCTCAATGATTGGAGGATTACAATATCTAACTCACTCTAGACCAGATATTGCTAATGCTGTTGTAATTGTGGCTAGATATCAGGCAGATCCTAAAGAGACATGCATGGCTACTATAAAAAGGATATTTAGATGTACCTAAAAGGAACAATGGAATATGGCTTATGGTATGATAAAAATGATGACTTTTAACTACATGCTTATACTGATGTTGATTGGGAAGGGAAAATTGATGATAGGAAGAGTACTAGTGGAGGTGTATTTTTCCTTGGGAAAAGGTTGGTTTCATGGTTAAGTAAAAAGCAAGTTTGTATAGCTCAATCTACTATTGAATCTAAGTATGTTTTTGTTGCTATTAATTGCACTCAAATTGTCTAGATGAAATAAATGATGAAAGATATTGGAATAACTTTTGTTGAACATGTGGTTATCCATTGTGATAAAACTAATACAGTGAATATGTCAAAGAATCATGTGATGCATTCTAAAACTAAGCATATTTCTATTAAGTATCACTTTTTTAGAGAGAGGGTAGCAGAGAAAGAAATAAGGTTGGAATACATTAGCAAAAAGGAACAGATAGCAGACATCTTTACAAAACCATTTCCAAAAGATGCCTTTGAGTATCTCAAAGGTATGCTTGGGGTGAAAGCCCCTCCTAGTGATAATTAAATGATGCAAAAATGCATCAGTCCAGGGGTTTTTAGAGCTCTATCATGTTTTGGACTTGATGTATGGATCTACTCCTCAGGGGGGATGATCATTGGAAACTTACAAAATACATTTGGGTGATTCAACACCTAGTTGATGAAGACTAAATAGAAGATAGTTGATGACTTATGGAACCCTTTTCCATTATTGTCAAAGGGGGAGAGATACTATGTGAAAATCCTTAATATATGGGGAGAGATACTGATGCAAAGAGGGAGGACTAGAGGGGCTAGAATAGTTGCACACCCTACCAAACCTTCCCTTGCTCAACAACACATGGAAGAAACACAACACAGTGAGAGGGAGAAAGCAGGATCAATGATATATTAACTTTAGTCAAATTGATTCATACATGCCAAGCTGTAAGGCCTTCCTAGTTATGGCTAGATATTACAATGAATTATAGAAGTCCTCAAACATGCGAGGATTTTCCAACAATCTCCAATCTACTATCTTCTATCTTCTATCCAAAATCTTCGTCTAAAACTCTAACAAAAACATCTACATTTATACAAGAGGCTACCAAATTGATTTGGCCTTCAAATCCACAAACAATAGAAGGAATGGTCAAATTTGGGACCACACACTTCCCAATGATGGATACCAACATTAAATCTATGACCCATAATCACTACATAAGTCAACCTCAACAGAAACTCAAAATAAACTACTCAGTAAGCAAGGATGACCGAGCAACAGACAAGCATCGCCAAGTGCTAGTGAAATAATTGACCACCTAGGAGATAACTGACCATACTTGGTAACCAAAGGAAACTGACCAACTACTGACCAACTTAGTTAAAGAAGGAACCAAGAAACATAGACAAACTTCAAAATCTTATGGTGACATAGGATTGCAAAGGACCTGAGATGCTCCCGCATTAGACACTTGGGGTTGATTAGAAATGATTCTCTAAATCATTCAGCAGGTCTGGTCTGAGCTGCATCCAACTCAGACTATGAAATCCATGAACTGTCTTCAATTAGTCTATTCTTCCACTTTACTAGATATTCCATATATTGTTTACCTCTTGTACTCTTGCCAATTCTTTGTTCCAAAATTTGCTCAACTTCTTCATTCTACTTCTTAGGATACTCCATCGGTATTGTCATGTCTTCATCAGTTTCATGATACTCAAACAAATTAGTAATGTTCAAAATCAGTGATATGTCCATGTCCTTAGGAAACTCAATCTCATATGCATTTCCACTGTCAAATTTCTTCAATATCTTGCAAGGTCCAAACTTCTTCATCATCAACTTCCCATATGTTCCAACAAGAAATCAACCTTTCTTCAAATGAACCATCACTTCATCACCAACATCAAAAGTCTTATGTCTCCTTTATCTATCATCTCTATCTTTGTATTTCTGATTACTCTCTTCCAGCTTAATTTTCACATCTTCATGCAATGTCTTCATATACTTAGCAAATTTCACTCCTTCAGCACTTCTCTTACTTTCATCAACAATATCCCTCAAATCAGATATATATCTTAGTTGTATGCCATTTACAATCTCAAATAGTGTTTTTCTAGTGCTCATATATACTAAATTATTGTATGCAAACTCTTCTTGTGCCAACACATAATCCCAATTACTAGGTGTGTCTCCAACTAAACATCTCAAAAGATTTCCCAAACTTTTGTTCACAACTTATGTCTGTCCATCAATTTTTGGGTGAAATGTAGAACTATATTTCAACTCAGTGCCAAACTTCCTCCAAAGAGTCTTCCAAAAGTATCCAACAAATTTACTGTCTTGGTCAAAGATAATACTCCTTGGTAATCCATGCAATCTGACAATTTTCTTAAAGAAAAGATCTTCTACATGCACTACATCTGATGTCTTTTTGCAAGGTATAAAATGTGTCATCTTTGAAAATCTATCTACCACAATAAATTGTAAAGCATAAAATATGGATGGGGTCCTAGAACAATGGTTTACACATAAAAGAGACACCAAAACCAATATTTTACACTTACATTTGAATTGTATTGATATGGAAAGTAAATGTAGATGACTAATGTTGAAATGAAGAGATAAAGGTACTTACCTCTGAAAAATAACCTACTAAAAACCCTATCAAATAGTCTCAGAAACTGTTGATTTCTGTGCTCCTGAATCAAAACTGCAAGATCTACAAAACCTAGAAATCTTTTCCAATTCTAAGGGAGGTCATCTTTGACCCTCATAAAAGGTCAAAGGCTACATTTTTATTCTGAAGGTCAACTTTGATTTTGTTCACAGATCTCAGAAGTTTGGTGAAAAGGGTATCCAAATCTAAGCTTAGATCCACAGTTCCGCACCTGTACCTACAAGAAAAATGGTTTTGTTTGTTTGTTTGGAGGGGTTTGCCTTGGTCAAACCCCAATTTGGAATCAACCTTAATATTGAAATTGAAATGGAGAATGCTAGCAAGTATTAGAAGTAGATCTAACAATGAAGCTATGACATTCAATAGATATGCAATTGTATTTGAAATGTAATCAAGTATGTTAATATGAAAGCTTGAACATAACATCAACAAATATAAATCAAACCTCCATGATTGTATGCTTGGAATCCACCTTGAGAGAAGAATGAATAGATCTTTAAGATGAAAAAAATGATCTTGAAGGAAGATCACACCATCATGATGGCTAGATCTAGGGTTTGAATGATGAATCTTAGATGCTTAAACCAAATCCCTTCAATGGCTTGAATTCTTGAATCCTTGATCTTCAATGGAGAACTTGAATGGAGAAGAAGACTTGAATGCTTGAATGGATGCTTTCTTGATCACCTTGAGAGCTTGAGAGAAATGAAGATATGAATGATGGATGATAAAATGAGAGAGGAAGGCCTCCTTTTATAGTGATCTAGGGCACAAACCTCTAGAGAAGGCCAACATTGAGGAATTAAATCCCAATTAACCTTAACCCCTAGAAATGGGCCCATAATTCAAATTTCACCTCAAATTATTGTCCAATCACAATAACCAACTAAGGAGAGGAAAAAAATTAAATGAATTTCAAATCAAAACCTTTTCGCACTCGGATCCGAGGACCCGACATTGATTTCGGGGCCTGTCGGGACCAAATTTGAGAAAGGGGCATAGATTTTGGAGAAGGTAAAAAATGAGCTCGATCTTGACCTATTTAGGTGCAAGCTCAATCTTGACCTAGTTAGGATCAACCTTGACTTTGACCTTGTGGGCCCAGATCCAGCTAGAATCAGGACAGGAGGTCCCGGGGATGCCCAGAGACCTAAAAATGAGACCAGAATGGGACAAAATGCTAGGGATAGGCATAAAATCCTATGATGACTATGATGAAGGCTAGGAGGACCTATTTCTAAGTCCTACCTAGAAATTAGGGCCATGGAAGAGGTAAATTAAGGAGAATCCTTGGGATCCTAACCCTAATTTCACCTAGAATGAAGAAGATAAGTACAAAAAAGAAGTGGAAAGTGGGGAGAAATCCAGATCAAAGAAAAGATCAATTCAAGGTGTCTGACATGACCCCAAACCACTTAATCAGAGGGCTAAACACTCTTAACATGGAAGTGCTCCCATTTTAAGAGGATACATTAAGCCCCTACTTTAGCAAGAGTATGGACTCAATGCAAACTCTTGGTAAAGGAGAAGAAAGAGGACATCCAAGTGGATTCACAATGAGATAAAATAATACTTAGCTAAGGACACAAGCCCTCAGACTAAGCATTCTAACTCAACATACATGTACGAGGGTGCAAAAAAAGAACCAAAAGAATAGGGGTTAGTACAAACAACCCAAATCAATTAGCATAAGAAACCTTGCTAAGAAATATTTCTCATAGTAATATCATATTTGGAAAGCTATCATAAAAGCATAAATGATTACATAAGAAAGACAAGAGAAACACTATAAATAACATAGCTTCATGATCCTGTCCTACTAGCATGATAGTGAAAAGAGAGAAAGGAGAAAGTGATTACCTCACCCAGTAAGATGCCCACCTTACCATGAATCACCCTAGAGGGAGAGCCCAACAGGTTCACCCATAAACTGTGCTTGTAATTGTAATGCATCTTCTAACGGCTTATGGAATACCCATAGATCCACCTTCTTGTATCACTATGAATATGAAAATATGTCTCCTCAGGATTTAGCAACTTATGTGCGTTACCTTTGGAAGATTTAGCATATAGATGCATGTCTTTTTAGGATTTAGCAACTTATGTGCGTTACCTTCCAAGATTTAGCATATTTACAATTTTGAAAAATGCATTTCCCTTCGGGATTTAGCAACTTATGTGCATTACCATCAAAAGATTTAGCATATAAATGTGTGTCTTTTCAAGATTTAGCAACTTATGTGTGTTACCTTCCAAGATTTAGCATGTAAAAATAAAAAACTATAGTACAAGGGAGGCCCTATATATTCCCCCCTCCTTAATATGGAAAAAAACATACTATTTTCACATGTTAAGGAAAGGAAAGAACAAGGATAAAGCCTTCTTCAACATCAAGACAATATCCACAAACAACACCCAGTCCAAGCCAAGAAGGTCACAGCTCCTATGAGGCCATGGAAGGGACAAATGCAAAGAGATATCATGCAAGAAGTGAAAAAAAGTAACCCTTGTGAGGGATAGCATACTATTCAATTTCCAAGGTGAGAGATATATCAATCATGGAAACCCAATGTAAAACAACAAAAGAGGTTGTTATCAAGGACATATATCCTCAATGCAAACCAAAATTTTCATGTATGATTTGATATCACATAATAGATAGATATTGCTTAACCAAGGAAAGAGGTGAATCCCAGAAAGACAGAAAAGAAGGAGATGGCATCCTTTCCCCCCAAGTGTAGGAACAAAGATGGAAGAGGATACCTACTTCACAATGCAATGAGATATCCTATTTACAACAATGTATACCATATTCTTAGTGAGGGATATTGACCCCTACATCCAAGAGTATAGATAATCATGAAAAGAATATGTCACTCATGGAAAAAGGATCCTCAAATAAAGAGATCTTATCAACAAGACCCCCACCAAAGATGAGTGCTTTAGATAAAATATCATCTTTCAAAAGAAGTAACAAAGATTCAATCATCAAGCCCCCTACAAGGAAGAGGAAGAGGAATCTTTGAAATGAGAGAAACAACTCCTACACCAAGCAAGGGTGAGAATTTATAAAGAACATAATTTGCAACATAGAGAAGAAGTGACAACTTAGGACAAAAACTTCTCATATAATAAGGTTATCCATAGTCAAAACATCTATCAATATGATGAAATAATATTGCAATATAAACAAATACCACTAAGCTAAGGAAAGCGGTTCTCTAGATAAAGAGAAAGAAGGGAGAACCTTGCCCCCCATGGATGAAAGGCAAGGGATATCTTTGCAAGACACGTCCTAGAAAAGATATCTTGAATAAATAGAAAAGAGAAATAGATTAAAAACTATCATAATACAAACCATCGAGATAAATGAAAGAATAACCAATTAAGCTCAAAGCAGGAACATAATGGATTCTAGAAGATAGAAAGAAATATACCTCTTGCCCCCCAGTCTAGAGGAGAAAAGATCTATGTTATATTAGAGTGAGGGGTAAAATTATGAATAAATCTCAAAGGAGAAGTTTCTTTTCTCTTATCTTTATGGATCAGATTATAAGGAGAAGGTACTTTGAAGAATCTTTGCACATCTACATAATGAACCATAGTTTGGACCTCAACATAAGTGTGGGAAGAACTAGGAATAGCAAATGGAGAATTGGGAATATGAATATTAGGAAAGATAGGATTAGGATTAGGAAGATTAGGAACACTAGGAAAAGTGTAGGAAGTGATATGAATGGAAGACACAACTGGTGGAACACTTGGAACCATAGTTGGAAAAGGGTTTTAATAGATATAAGTAATGTTATGGTAAAAATGTTGTAAGGTAGGATCTTGATTTCCCATAAGGTCACCACTAAGAGGAAGAGCATTAAGGGAATTCTTATCTTTCTTTACTAATGCCTCATCACTAGAAGGAATCCTAAATTGAGGTGAAGGATCTATAATTTCATCTTCTTTTGCACAAGGGAAGTGATGAACTACAACTGATTTAGAATCTAAATGGAGAATCTGTAATTCAAGATTACTAAAGGAGTTTTTGATTAGATATGCAAGATGATTAAATCAGTATTATGTTTTCATTGATGTTAACTAGCTTGATAGTACTTATCTTGTAAGTTACTATACCGACACATCTGAAGAAAGGTGAAAGAGATGAAGAACATAAATATCTACATGAAAAAGATGTATATGTCAAATGAGTATAAGGAATACATTGAGTAACTTTTTGATGAGTCTATGACTTGATGAAATTGACTTTATTATGTTGCATTCATCTATGATGAAGAATAGAGCTGAAAGACACAAAGTAGTGTTGTCTTGGTAAATAAAGCATTCTAGTATACACCGACAGAATGTAGTGTATACCGAGTGTAGTGTTAACTGAGCTTGTGTTCACCAATGCATTTCTTTGTTAACCAAAAAAAATAGAAAGGAATTAAATGATCAGTTTAGCTAATAAAGTGATGAGATGTAAAGTGTATGAAATTGAGGTAACAGATAAGGTTTGTTATGAAGATCAATGGCTAACATAAATCAAAAGGATCTAATGGAGCAGCTTGAAACATGTTACTGACACATCAGCCAAAGAAGCTTAAAGTGGAAAAATCTATGAATATGATTAAGTGGCAAAATCTGATGGAGGAAAAGAAAATGATTTACTCGTCTATATAAGAGACATTGGTTTCATTGTTGAAACATATCCAGAAGAAGAAGATACTACAGAATTATCGCATGAACAAGTTTTCATGCATTCTGATCATACTAGTTAATAAGAATTGAGCTGTAGAATAATTACTGAGCTACAAAGAGTAATCATCTACTGTTACATATTTAACCATTGTACACAGTCAAATCTCTTAACTGAGTGGACTATGAAAGTCTTGATGTTTCATTCATAGAGTGAACATTGTTATCATGTCAACCCCAGAGTGACTACTGGTTGGATGATAACTTTTGGTCTAAAATCCTCTAACAAGGTCACACCTCACAGTGTGTATGTAACCTTTAACAGGGTTGGGTCTTCACCAACCTCACTTCAGAAGAGTGAACAATTTTGGGTTGTCGGTCCCAGGTGGTTTTTCCCTTCATAGGGTTTCCACATTAAATTTCTTGTGTTATGTGTTGATTGTGATATTTTTTTGTTATCATACTTTGCATATTACATGTTAGATTTGATTGGTAAATGTTATAAATTTTAGACTGACAATCAGTAAAGACATAAATAGTAAAAGTATTTTATGTTTACCGAGTAGCAGAAGTTGTAGATTTGTTTTGGATTATACATTTTGAAGTTGGGACACTAGATAACTGATTCACCCCCCTCTCAGTTGTTCTAACAATTGGTATCAGAGCTTCAGTTGCTTAGAACAGAGTTTTAAGGACTCCAGCAAAAGGGTCTCAAGATGTATAAGAGGGAAGTGCCAAAGTTGAACAAAGATAACTTCACAATATGGAAAAGCTAGATTAAATTGCACATATCTGGAATTGGGAATTCTACACTAGAACTGATGGAGAATGGCTACATTGAGCTAACACCAGGTCCCCTAACACTTGATCAACTGAAGGATAGGCATGAACATAATATCACTATGATGGAACTTGTTGTTGCCTGTACCGATGCCGAATTTGAAGACATCAAGGATTGTGATATAGCTAAGACCATGTGGGACAAGTTGACTCTAATATATAGTGGAGATGTGAATGTTAAGAAAGCCAGAGTAGAAAGCCTAAGAGGTCGCTTTGATGATATGAAGATGAAAGAAGGTGAGAACATTATGCAATACATAAATAGACTAAAAGAGGTAGTACATGTTATTAGAGCATCTAGTGGAGTTATTGACGATGAAACAATGATAAGCAAGATTCTTAGAACTTTGCTGCTAGTTTATGCGATCAAAATCTCTACAATTCATGAAACAAGAGCTAAATCCAACCTTACTCTTGACACACTAATCAGTAAGCTTACAACCTTTGAATTGAATAATTTTGACAACAGTGTTGTACCTTTTGTTGAATCTACTTTGATGTCTTCTTTGAAGATTGGTAAGTCTAGTAGCAGGAATGATAAGAACAATGATAGTGATAGTAATACCAATGATGAGCTTGATGAGCTTGAAGCTCTTATGGCTAGAAGATTTCCCAAAGGTAAGGGAAGGTATAGAGGCAAGTTACCCTTGGCATTTTTTAATTGTAAAGAAGTTTGCCACATCACTGCTAGATGTCCGAATAAGAAAGGTGATGATAGATCCAAAGACCGATCTGAAGGAAGCTATGGAAGAAGAATCAACAGAGGTTACCGACATAACAAAAGAGATAACCAAGATAGCTATGACAAAGGAAAAAAGGCATGTTACATAGCCAAAGAATTTGAATCTAAATCTGACGCTGACAATGATGTAGAAGTAGTATTTGTTGCTATGAAAGATGATTTAGAGGAAGAAGAGAAACATGAAGAAACAACACTGATCTCTAAAGTAAGCAGAAATGATACATGGATCATAGACAGTGGCTGTACACATCATATGATTGGTGATATAGAGAAATTTGATCTACTTAATGAATATGATGGTGGATCTGTTAGAATGGGAAATGATGCACCTTGTATGGTGAGAGCTAAAGGTTCACTGATGATTAATGATAGAATAAAATGTGAAAATGCACATTGGGTAGATGGATTGAACTATAATTTGTTAAGTGTGGCACAGTTGAATAACTCAGGCCACTGACTTGATTTTGAGAGTAGAAAGGTAAGAATCTATGATAATGGAGGAAGGCTTGTCGGAACCGGTACACAATCCAAAGGTAATCTATTTTATCTTGATATTGATCAGTCTTCTTGTTCATTAATGAAGGATGAAGATGCATGGTTGTGGCATAAGAGGTTATGTCATGTAAATTTTGATAACATGATCAAGATTAGTAAGAAGAAAAGAGTTAGAGGGTTGCCTAACTTGTCAAAACTGGATCATGATATGTGCCATGAATGTCAGAAAGGTAAGATGACTAAGTCTAATTTTAAGAGAAAAGACTACTCAAAAAAGAAGATACTTGAGTTGGTTCATACTGATCTATGTGGTCCTATGAGAACTCAAAGCTATTATGGTGATAGATACTTTATTCTTTTTGTTGATGACTATACTAGATTGATGACTGTTATGTTCTTCAAAGAGAAATCTGAAGCTTTTAAGATGTTTAAGTGGTATAAGGCAAAAGTAGAAAAAGAGACTGGAAAAGAGTTAAAATGCTTAAGATTTGATAGAGGAGGTGAATTTATCTCTGATGAATTTGCTAATTTCTGTAATGAGAATGGTATTAAGAGGCAGGTCTCTGCACTGAGAACACCTCAGTAGAATGGGATTGTTGAAAGAAGGAACAGGTCAATCATTGACTGTGCTAGGACATTGATGATACAAAAGAATGTTGCTCAGACATATTGGAGGGAAGTTGTTAGTACAACTGTATATGTGCTTAACAAAGTACAACTAAAGAAAGACACGAACCGGGCACCTTATGAGCTATGGTTTGGACAAAAACCTACTGTAAGTTATTTCAAGATTTTTGGAAGTAAATGTTTTATTCTAAAAGATGAGAGAAATGGGAAATTTGATTCTAAAGGTGATGAAGGAATGTTCTTAGGATATTCTACTAAGAGTAAAGCATACAAATGTTTGAATAAGGTTACAAATAAGATGATTGAAAGTACTAATGTCCGTGTTGATGAGTTTGATGACATGAACATAGAAGAAAGAAAGGAACTAGAAGACTATGGTAGATTCACTTACATTGATCTTCCTGACTATCTACCGAAGTCGCAACTTGTGATAACCAGTCAGCAGGAAAACAACCCCGAGGAATAGGAAAGGGAAATCGGTGAACAAGATGGTGCTATCGAGAAAGCACATGAACTTGAACAGGATGAACAAGAAAGAAGAAACTAAGTACTGGCTATTTTTTTCAGAAGACATCATCCTGAGACACAAATTATTGGAAATAGACAAGCTGGAATGCAGACAAGAAGCAAAACAAGACAAGGTACATGTTTAGTTTGTGAATTTGAACCAAAGAATGTGAAAGTTGCATTAGAGAATGAAGAATGGGTTAATGCAATGAAGGAGGAAATAGAACAAATAGAGAAAAACAAAACTTGGTCCTTAGTACCCCGACCTAAAGATAAAAATGTTATTGGTACTAAATGGATATTCAGAAACAAGTTGAATGAAAATGGTGAAGTGACAAGAAATAAAGCGAGATTGGTATGCAAGGGATATGCATAGGAAGAAGGCATTGACTATGGTGAGACATTTGCACCTATTGCTAGATTGGAAGGACTTAGAATGCTACTTGCATATGCTACACACAAGAAATTTAAGGTTTATCAAATGGATGTGAAGTCAGCATTTTTGAATGGTATACTTGAAGAAGAGGTCTACATAGAACAACCTAAAGGATTCATTGATCCAGACAATAGAAACATGGTATGTAGATTACACAAAGCTTTATATGGTTTGAAGCAAGCACTGAGAGCATGGTATAAAAGGTTGCATACTTACTTGTTAAGTATTGCATTTGTAAGAACTAGTGAAAACAATAATTTGTACATGAAAGGTGATACTGATGACACTATTATTATTGCTGAAATTTTTGTTGATGATATTATTTTTGGAGGTCAAGATCATGTATGTAAATCTATTGTTGATGACATGAGGAATGAGTTTGAAATGTCTATGTTCAGAGAGATTAAATTCTTTCTCAGATTACAAGTGATTTAACAGAGTGGTGGGATATTCATCACATAGTCCAAGTACATAAAGGAAGTCTTGAAGACATTTGGCATGGAAGATGCTAAACCTATAGGAACACTGATGGCTACTAGAAGTAAACTGACAAAGGAAGATAAAACTATAGAGGTAAACTAGACACTTTACCAATCCATGATTGGTAAACTAATGTATGTAGTTCACAGTAGACCAGATATGGCACATGTTGTGGGAATTGTTGCTAGATATTCTGCTAATCCTAGAGAATCACACATGATTGCTACCAAAAGGATCTTAAGATATCTGAAAAAGATAGAGGATTATGGATTATGGTATCCTAAGGAAGGTAAGTTTGAGTTGAAGGTTTATACCGATGCTGATTGGGCTAGAAATGTGGATGACAGAAAAAGTACCACTAGAGGAGCATTTTTCTTTGGTGAAAGACTTGTAACCTGGACAAGTAAAAAGTAGGCTTGTATTTCTTAGTCTACAGCTGAAGTAGAGTATTTTTCTGCTACTACTAATTGCTCAAACATTGCATATATTAGGCAAGTGTTGGAAGGAATGAATGAGGTAATCACTGACCCAATGATTATATACAGTGACAACACAAGTGCTATTAATATTTCAAAGAATCTAGTGATGCACTCTAAGACAAAGCATATATCAATTAAGTATCACTACTTAAGAGAAAAAGTGCAAGAGAAGCAAGTGAAGTTAGAATTTGTTACATCTAAAGAACAACTTGCAGACATTTTTACAAAGCCTCTACCGAAGGACACATTTGAATATTTGAGGACTAGACTTGGGGTCCGTCCCCTATCTATCGGTCACTAATGTGATCTGGATGTTGCATTAGCAAAATCTTATTAGATGATCACACATGTTGATGTAGCATAGTTCACACTTTGGATATTGTTCAAGGTTGTGATTGAGTTTGAAGAACTGAAACAGATTGGGATATCAGTATACTAAGATACAGAGGAAGTAATGGACAACAGAGAGTTACTTAGCTACTACAAGAGCTGATTATTTATTTGTTTCTTTGACATTGTTGTCAAAGGGAGAGATAAATAATATGAAAAGGAAAATGAGAGATATGCACTGATGAGAACTATTTAAGGGAGAGATAATCTGAAAGGAACCTGAGAGCTGAAAAGATTATATCTACAGAATGACAAAGCTATATTTTATAATGTTGGTTAGTAACGTAGTGATTAAACATATTAAGCCAGGGATAGCTTATACAACATTTGATTACAGAGTTGTAGAATACATGTTTGGTATGTGTATGGTACATTTCATATTACTTGAGTTGCCATCAATGCCAAAGGGAGAGATTGATGAACTACAACTGATTTAGAACCTGAATGGAGAATCTATAATTCAAGATTACTAAAAGAGTTTTCGATTAGATATGCAAGATGATTAAATTAGTATTATGTTTTCATTGATGTCAACTAGCTTAACAGTACTTATCTTGTAAGTTACTATACCGAAACATCTGAAGAAAGGTGAAAGAGATGAAGAATAGAGATATCTACATGAGGAAGATGTATATGTCAAATGAGTATAAGGAATACATTGAGTAACTTGTTGATGAGTCTATGACTTGATGAAATTGATTTTATTATGTTGCATTCATCTATGATGAAGAATAGAGCTGAAAGACACAAAGCAGTGTTGTCGATAAATAAAGCATTCTAGTATACACCGATGGAATGTAGTGTATAATGAGCGTAGTGTTAACCGAGCTTGTGTTCACCGATGCATTTCTTTGTTAACCGAGCAAAACAAAAAGGAATTAAATGATCAGTTTAGCTGATAAAGTGATGAGTTGTAAAGTGTATGAAATTGAGGTAACAGATAAGGTCTTTTATGAAGATCTATGGCTAACATAAATCAAAAGGATCTAATAGAGCAAATTGAAATGTTTTACTGACACATCAGCTGAAGAAGCTTAAAGTGAAAAAATATATGAATATGATTAAGTGGCAAAATCTAATGGAGGAAAAGAAAATGATTTACTTGTCTATATAAGAGACATTGGTTTCATTGTTGAAACATAGCCAGAAGAAGAAGATACTGTAGAATTATCACATGAACAAGTTTTCATGCATTCTGATCATATTGGTTAATAAGAACCAAGTTGCAAAACAATTACCAAGCTACAGAGAGTAATTACTGATGAATAGTAAGTTGATATAGTATTGAATCTGAAGTGGTATATTGATCAGAGAGATTTGAATGAGCTAAACATTGATCTGTAAATTGCAATTAAAGTTGTTTCAAGGTAGATCATCTACTATTACATATTTAACCATTGTACACAGTCAAATCTCTTAACTGAGTGGACTATGAAAGTCTTTTGATGTTTCATTCATAGAGTGAACATTGTTATCATGTCAACCCCAGAGTGACTGCTGGTTGGATGATAACTTCTGGTCTAAAATCCTCTAACAAGGTCACATCTCATAGTGTGTATGTAACCTTTAACAGGGTTGGGTCTTCACCGACCTCACTTCAGAAGAGTGAACAATTTTGGGTTGCCGGTCCCAAGTGATTTTTCCCTTCACAAGGTTTCCACATTAAATCTCTTGTGTTATGTGTTGATCATGATATTTTTTTGTTATCATACTTTTCATATTACATGTTAGATTTGATTGGTAAATGTTATAAAGTTTAGACTGATAATCGGTAAAGACACAGACAATGAAAGTATTTTATGTTTACTGAGTAGCAAAAGTTGTAGATTTGTTTTGGATTATACATTTTGAAGTTGGGACACTGGATAACTTATTCACCCCCTTCTCAGTTATTCTAATAGGAAGTGTGTTTTAGAGAATATTTCATCCGCTTGTATCAAAAATTCTTCACAAGGAGGGGATAAATCAATGTATTTATCCAAGGGTTCATCCCAAAAAGAAAAATTATCCAAAATGGTTTCATGAGGAAGAGAGTAATCAACATCGAAATCCAAAGGTTCATCAGAAATAGGAGGATTATCCACAATGGTTTCATGAGGAAGAGAGTAATCAACATCCAAATCCAAAGATTCATCCCAAATAGGAGGATTATCCACAATGGTTTCATGAGGAAAAGAGTAATCAATATCCAAGTGCAAAGGTTCATCCCAAATAGGAGGATTATCTAGAATGGTTTCATGAGGAAGAGAGTAATCAACATCCAAATCCAAAGGTTCATCCCAAATAGGAGGATTATCATCCCTATCAATAAAGCACATTGTAGGATCATCAAAAATCATTAAAGCTTGATCCCTAGAAGGGAAAGAAGGTAAAATGTATTCTAAAGTAGGCTCATAGAAAAGACATATATTAGGAGAAGAATTAGCATCAATCCCTAACTCATCTTTGTAAAGGTCAATTGAAGAGGTTGTAGAGGAAGATGAAACAGGAGTAGGATAAATGGAGATCTCATTCGAACAATTTTCATTCTCACTTCCATGTACCTCATTAAGGGATCTATCATCTTTAACAACAAAAGCCTCATCAAAGTACTCAAAACAAGAATCATACATGTTAAATACTAAAAGCATGAAAATGTAAATGTTTTTGTATTTTTAAAGAAATTTTGTAATTTTTTTTGGATTTTTGAAATGTAAATGCAAGAGCATAAAAGAAATCTAATCTTAAGGTAGGAAAACAAATGATGTAACACCAAAAAAGAAAGAGTTTTCATAAATGGGTTCACCAAAATGTAAAGGATAAAATATGGATGGGGTCCTAGAACAATGGTTTGCACATAAAAGAGACCCCAAAACCAATATTTTACACTTACATTAGAATTGTATTGATATGGAAAGTAAATGTAAATCACTAATGTTGAAATGAAGAGATAAAGGTACTTACCTCCAAAAAATAACCTACTAAAAACCCTGTCAAACAGTCTCAGAAACTATTGATTCTCGCGTCTCTTAAACCAAAACTGCGAAATCTACAAAACCCAGAAATCTTTTCCAATTCTAAGGGAGGTCATCTTTGACCCTCATAAAAGGTCAAAGGCTACATTTTTATTCTGAAGGTCAACTTTGATTTTGTTCATAGATCTCAAAAGTTTGGCGAAAAGGGTATCCAAATCTAAGCTTAGATCTACAGTTCCACACCTGTACCTGTAAGAAAAATGGTTTTGTTTGTTTGTTTGGGGGGTTTGCCTCGGTCAAACCTTGGTTTGAAATCAACCTTAATATTGAAATTCAAATGGAGAATGCTAGCAAGTAGTAGAAGTAGATCTAACAATGAAGCTATGACATTCAATAGATATGCAATTGTATTTGAAATGTAATCAAGTATGTTAATATGAAATCTTGAACATAACATCAACAAATATAAATCAAACCTCCATGGTTGTATGCTTGGAATCCACCTTGAGGGAAGAATGAATGGATCTTTAAGATGAACAAAAGGATCTTGAAGGAAGATCACACCATCATGATGGCTAGATCTAGGGTTTGAATGATGAATCTTGCATGCTTGAACCAAATCCCTTCAATGGCTTGAATGCTTGAATCCTTGATCTTCAATGGAGAACTTGAATGGAGAAGAGGACTTGAATGCTTGAATGGATGCTTGCTTGATCACCTTGAGAGCTTGAGAGCAATGAAGATATGAATGATGGATGATAAAATGAGAGAGGAAAGCCTCCTTTTATAGTGATCTAGGGCACAAACCTCTAGACAAGGCCGACATTGAGGAATTAAATCCCAATTAACCTTAACCCCTAGAAATGGGCCCATAATTTAGATTTCATCTCGAATTATGGTCCAATCACAATAACCAACTAAGGAGGGAAAACAATTAAATTAATTTCAAATAAAAACCTTTTTGCACTTGGATCTGAGGCCCCGACATTGATTTCGGGGCCTATTGGGACCAAATTTGAAAAAGGGGCACAAATTTTGGAGAAGGTCAAAAATGAGCTCGATCTTGACCTAGTCAGGTATGAGCTCGATCCTGACCTAGTCAGGTATGAGCTTGATCCTGACCTAGTCAGGTATGAGCTTGATCCTGACCTAGTCAGGGTCAAGCTTGATCCTGACCTAGTCAGGATCAACCTCGACTTTGACCCTGTGGACCCAGATCTAGCCAGAATCAAGACAGGAGGTCTCAGGGATGCTCGAAGACCTAAAAATGAGACCAGAATGGGATAGAATGCCAGGAACAGGCATAAAATCCTATGATGACTATGATGAAAGCTAGGAGGACCTATTTCTAAGTCCTACCTATAAAATAGAGCCATGGAAGAGGGAAATTAAGGAGAATCCTTGGGATCCTAACCCTAATTTCACCTAGAATGAAGAAGATAAGTGCAGAAAAGAAGTGGAAAGTGGGGAGAAAGCCAGATCAAAGCAAAGATCAATTCAAGGCATCTGACATGACCCTAAACCACTTACTTAGAGGCTAAACACTCTTAACATGGAAGCGCTTCCATTTTAAGATGATACACAAATATAGAATCATTACCTCTTACTGTATTCAATAAGCCAAGAACAAAATCCATATTGATGTTAGTCCAAGGTTTCTCAGGTACAACAATCAGTGTATACAGTCTAGTATTCTAACTTACTCCTTTTGCAACTTGACAAATTCCACAACTTTTCACAAATTTATGAACATCTTTATACAATTGTGGCCAAAAGTATTTCTCTTTAAGAAAATTCAAAGTTTTATCAATACCAAAATGTCCAGCCAAACCACTACTATGTTTCTCCTTTATCAAATTAGTTCTCATTTTTCCTCTTGGTATACACAATTGAATACCTTTAAACAGCATACCTTCTTGAATGAATATTCTTCCCATTTTGTACTCGGTTTATCTTGAATAAGTGCTTTGCACTTTCTCCACGGCTTAGAAAAATCAGGATCAATTTCATACAAATCTCTCATCTCATCAAAACCAAGAACTTCAATTTTCATCTCAGTCATCAAAGATCTTCTTCTACTCAATGCATCAGCAACTCGATTAGTGACTCCACTTTTATGTTTTATCACAAATGTATAACTCTGCAAGTACTCAACCCATTTCATGTCTTTGATTTAACTTATTCTGACTACCCAAGTATTGTAAAGCCTTATGATCAGTATACAACACAAATTCACTCGGTATCAAATAATGTCTCCATTTCTTTAGTGCTTGAACAATAGCATATAATTCTTGATCATACACAGAATATTTCCTTCTAGCATCATTCAATTTTTCACTAAAGAAAGCAACAGGTTTACCTTCTTGACTCAACACAGCTCTAATTGCATTTCCACTTGCATCACATTCCACTTGAAATACCTTATTGAAATCAAGTAATTCCAAAATAGGTAATTCAGCAACCTTCTGCTTCAGAGACTCAAAACTTTTATCAGCTCCATGTGTCCACTTGAATTCTCTCTTATCTCCTCTCATAGTTTCAGTCATAGCATTACAAATCGAACTAAAATTCCTTATGAACTTTCGATAAAAACTTGCCAAACCATGAAATGATCTTACCTCACTAGCATTCACAGGTGTAGGCCAATTTAGAATAGCTTCAACCTTTTCGAGATCCATATTCAAACCATCAGCTAAAATTACAAATCCTAAATACACAATATCCTCTTTCATGAATGAACACTTTTCCAAATTTATCAGACACTTTTCTTCTTTCAATCTCTGCAAAACTTGTCTTACATGAAAAAAATGTTCTTCTCTAGTCTTACTGAATATCATCAAGATATACAATCACAAACTTACCCAATAATGTCTTCATAACTTTATTCATCAACCTCATAAAAGTACTCGGTGCATTAGTTAAACCAAAGGGCATAACCAACCACTCATACAAACCTTATTTTTTCTTGAAAGCAATATTCCACTCATCACCTTCTATGATTTTGATATGATGATACCCACTTTTCAAATCAATCTTTGTGCAATACTTTTCTCCAATCAGATTGTCCATTATATCATCCATTCTTGGTATAGGAAACCTATACTTTACTGTTATCTTATTGATTGCTCTAGAATCAGTACACATTCACCATTCTACATTCTTCTTAGGTGCCAATACCATAGGTACTGTACAAGGACTCAAACTTTCTCTAATCAAAACTTTATGCAGCAACTCTTGAATTTTTTGGTTCAATTCCTAATTCTCGGTAGGTGTCAACCGATGAGGTGCCTTATTCATTAAACTAGCTCTAGGAATTAGATCCATGCAATGATCAATACTTATTTTCAGTGGCAAACCATAAGGTACATTATCAGAAATGATATCACTGTACTTGGTGAGTAACTTATCAATCTCCTCATGAACACTATCCTCTATTCTCTTACTCAGTTTGTTAGGAATCACAGCAAAACATACATCATTCCTCTTCAAATCCTTAACAAACTTTCTTCCTTCCATCAAGAAAACTTTCACAGATGTGCAAAAATTACTAACAGGTTCTTCCATCAAAGGTAACAAGATTTGTTTTCTTCCATCAGCCACAATAGTATACTTATGCAATCTCCCATCATATATAGCATGTCTATCATATTGCCAAGGTCTACCTAACAAAATATGACAACAATACATAGGCATGATATCACACAACACTTTATCATAGTACTTTCCAATCTTCAAATTCACATAACATTGTTCACTTACCAGGAGTTTATGCTCATCTTTGATCCATGAAATTTGATAGGGCCTCGGATGTTCCAACCTCTTCAATTGCAACTTTGTGACCATTTCCTCAGATGCCAGATTCTCTGAGCTATCACTGTCAATGATTACCTTCCAAACTTTGTCAAAAACTCTACATCTAGTCTTGAACAAACTTTTCCTTACCAGATCTTCCTTTTTACCTTCATTCCACAGTGCTCTTCTTACCATCAAGTTACTTTCCTTCTCAGGTTCATTCGATGACTCCTCTTGCACCAAAGCATTTCTACTACTACCAGCCTTCTTACTAGCATGTGTGCATTCAAAATATCTATGTCCTTCTTCTCCACAATTGTAACAAGTTCCTTGGAAATTACCTCTTCCATAACCACCTCAGTAGTTACTTCCTTTGCCTCTAGATGAACTTTCACCTTTCCACTCGGTCTTGCCTTTATCCAGATTTGTCTTTTCAGATTCAGATCTACCATTTTCACCATTAGATCTACCTCTTCCTCTAGGGAATCTACCACCTTGACCTCTTTGTCTCTGTTCATGTCTCTTGTTCAATTTCTCCTTGGCCTTCAAAGCAAATTGATAAGCCTCTTCAATGTTATCTAACTTAACCAAACTGATTTCTTCTTGGATGGAAACTCTCAAACCATTCAAGTATCTAGCAATTCTTTCCACATCATCCTCATCATGTCTAGATCTGATATCTAGTCTATAGAATTCCTCAGTATACTCTTTTACCAAGCTATCTTTCTACTTTAGACTTTGCATTCACCTAACTAGGTTAATCTGATGATCACAAGGTAAGAACTTTCCTTTTAACTTATTTACCATTTTGTTCCATACCTTGATCTTGTCTTTGCCTTTCTTTTTCCTATCCAACTGCAGATACTCCCACCACAAGGATGTATGAGCTTTCAACTTTGTGCTAGCAATTTTCACCTTCTTTTCTTCAGATACATTTTCATACTCAAAATACTTTTCCATTTCAGTGATCCAAACTATCAATTCATCAGAATCCAATTTCCCACTATATTTAGGAGGATTGAAATGTGGTGTTGACTTCAAACTTGTCAAATCCTTCAAGAATCTTTCCTCACCTTGATCCATCATAGGTGCAGGTTCTGCTTCACCTTGTTCCACTTCAATTTCATCATCACTATCATCTTCAAGATGTCTGCCTCTTCTCTGGTCTATTTCCACAACTTCTAACCTAGCAACAAGTTGTCTCAACATGCCTACCAATCCTAGATCTGCTTCTCACCTCCCACAAACCATCTTGGAAACCCTCTATAATTTTAGGTCAGATTGTAATCTGCCACCCCACAATAATTCAACTAGGGCCAAGAAGGAACCTACAGACCTAGATCCAGATCTAACCTCACTCTGATACCACCTAACATAAAGAGGGAGGACTAGATGGGCTAGAACAGTGGCACACCCTACCAAACCTTCCCTTTCTCAACAACACACAGAAGCAACACAACACAATGAGAGGGAGAAAGTAGGATCAATGATATATTAACTTCATTCAAATTGATTCATACATGTTGGGCTGTAAGGCCTTCCCAGTTACAGCCAAATATTACAATGAATTACAGAAGTCCTCAAACATGCGAGGATCTGCCAACAGTCTCCAATCTAATATCTTCTATATTCTATCCAAAACCTTCTTCTAAAACTCTAACCAAACATCTACATTTATACAAGAGGTTACCGAACTGAGTCGACCTTCAGATCCATAATCAACAGAAGGAACAGTCAGATCTAGGACCACACACTTCCCAATGATGGATACCAACATTAAATCTGTGACCCATAATCAATGCATAAGTCGGCCTTCATAGAAACTCAAAATAAACTACTTGGTAATCAAGCATGACCGAGCAATAGACAAGCATCACTAAGCACCGGTGAAACTACCAACCACCCAGGAGATAACTGACCATACTCGGTAACCAAAGGAAACTGACTAACTACCGACTAGCTCGATCAAAGAAGGAACTGAGAAACATAGATAAACTTCAAAATGTTTTTGGTGACACAGGATTGCCAAGGACCTGAGATGCTCCTGTATTAGATACTATGGAGAAGAGTTCACTATTTGGGAAATGATTATGTTGAGGATACTAAGAGAATACTTTTGGGTTGGTAAATTTTCCCATATGTTTCCATCAATGCCAAAAGGGGAGATTGTTGGATGTTTTTTATGCATTTGATATGTTTAATCACTACACAACATTGGTGTCTTGATAAATTATTATTGGAATTAATACTATTGTCATTTTTGTTTTATCACAGATGTCAAAATATGTTTCTATGAAGAGAACAAACTGGTTAGTATAGTGTACAAATACTATACGGATGATGAAAAATGAGCGAACACAAGTTTGTGTATAGGAAGGTGTTGTGATCTTATATCTAAGATCGCATGTTGTAATATTGCATATTGGTTGAGTAACAAAAGATTTGGTGAAGACTGGTTTCTGGACTATGACAGTGGAATTTGACAGGGTAAGCCTCTATGTTTTGAGTACATCTTACAAGCAATGTGGATTCTGTGTATACGAGCTTAAGGGATGTCAGATAACATATTAAGGAATTTTCATTGATCTTAGAAAGCCATGGAATGCATGATGATGTCATCTTTGGTGTGTGTTCTGGAGGAGACCTACTTGGGGCTGACTTCATATTTGTATCGTGTATTATGGATACTGAGCATGAATTATGGATGTTGGACCTTAATTGTTGAATTGTAATTTCTTTATACTTGTTTTAGATACCGTGTGTATCTTAGCAAGGGGTTATGTAATTATTTGTATATTAGGAAAGCCTAATTGGCTGACCTGATCATTTATTGTAGTAGGGTATATATGTAAGATCTTTTCTTTTGAAAAGATATAGAGTATGGAAGGAATGTAAAAGAGGATTGTGGAAGCTTCTTGTATCTGTTGGATGCAGAGTAGAGGGTAGTTTATATACTTCATTGGAAGTGATCAAGAAAAGGTAGTTGCTATTAGATAGTTCACAAGGATTGTGTATTTCCTTTATATACACTTGTGTTGTGAACAATGAGTTCTAGAGGTGGACATAACCTTCTTTGGGCAATGAGCCTACTCTTTTTTTACTCCTAACAGGGTATGTCCTTGAACAGGGACTGTGTACTATAATGTTTTAATAAGCTCCTAATAGGGCTAGATCTTTTAATAGGGATACTACACTCTCAGTACATCATTTGTGGGTGTTAATTCCCACTAGGGTTTTACCTTTAACAGGGTTTCCTTGACAACAAAATATTGTGTTATTGTGCTGACATTTACTGTGTTATCATTAGATTTGGTGTAGCTACCACTTAAAGTTTAAAGTTTAATAATTTGTCATACAACTAATTCACCCCCCCCCCCCACCCCCCCCCCTCTCAGTTGTATTGGTGGACTATTATTCCTAACACATGATTCTAGGATAACCCATTGGTTATCACATACACAACATCCCAACAATCTAATAAAATCAAGATTGCAAACTCATCAAATCAAGGGAATGGCTAAAACACAACTTTGAAAGGTTAAGCTTGAGGTGCCCGTTCACATGGCTCAATAGTAGAGGAAATGGTCATGAACCCTCTCATGATTAAAATTTCATACACTAAAACCATAACTCCACAAAATAATCAATCATTAGAATGACAAGATTCTCATTTCTACAAATTCACAATTAGGACCATATTCAGGTCCAAGGCCAAAACTACCATTGAAGTCATGGAAAAGATTCAAAAATGAAAATTCTAAAGATACCCCTTGGCTTAAAACAAGTCCAACAAGAAAAGGAAGAAATGAACTTCAACTACCTGACATTTCTAAAAATTCTTATAGCATAAGCTTACATAAACCCTTCACTCTACTAACTTTCTTCTTAATTAATTGAATAATTTTAATCATTTGATTAGTTTAGCATCATTCTTCTAATTTGAATTGAAAAATTAACATTTGCCTCCACTCACATAATTAAATAATTTTTAATTATTTAATTATCTAATTTTCGTATAATATTAATTAAATAATTTTATTATATAATTAATCAATTTCCTCCATTTTAATTACATAATCTTTATTATTTAATCAAATATTTTCTTCTATTTTCCCTCATAATTAAATAATTATTTTAATTATTTAACTAGCTAATATATACTCTATATATAATACGCCGAGATGTATCGAGGCGTTGAATTTTTTCAACTTTAATTATCATTAAAGGTGAATGATGAAAAAATTAAACGCCTCGATACATCTCGGCGTATTATATATAGAGTATATATTAGCTAGTAGCAGTCACAGCGCGCATAAAACATTGAATAAATTAATTTGATTAGGGTTATAATTAGGGTTCATATTAAAGGTTAAGGTTCATATCATGGTTAGGGTTATCATTGTTATATTTGAACTTAATTGAACTTAATTACTAAATGCTAATTCATACTCCTAACTATAATTGTAAATGCCAAGACCCAATGGTAGATACTAAATCTTAAATCATAAACTAAACTATAAACTCAATAGTAAACCCTAATCCTAAATGTTAAACCCTAATCCTAAATGTTAAGCACTAATTACAAATTATAGACCCCTATCCTAATCCTAATAATAAGTACTAAACTATAATCCTAAATACTAAACCTTAATACAAACCCTAACCCTAACCCTAAACCTAACTGTTGCACCAATTATGATGCGACCATGTACCATTATCCTAATCATAAGTATAATGCTAAATACTAAATGCTAAACCCTAACCCTAATCATATAATCATAATACTAACAATACATAAATTGATACCATAACTCTAATCTTAACCCCAATCATAAATCTTAACTCAAATATTTTCTTCTATTTTCCCTCATAATTAAATAATTATTTTAATTATTTAATTAGTTAACTAAGTTTTTTAAAAATAAATAAAATCTTTATTTTATTTATTTATCTCAATCTTCTATAATTAAATAAGCTCTTTAATTTATTTAATTCTTTGTTTTCTCAAAGAAAGAAAAATCTCTTCTAAAAATAAATAAAATCTTTAATTTATTTATTTGTGGTGAGAACCAAAACTACAAAACTCTCAAACATATATATTTGTCAGGAAATGATAGAATACAATGATATATGCTTTTTGTATGCAACTTCTCTCTCCTCCCTACCTTCGAAGCTGGTATATTGCCTCATTTTATACATGAAAATAAACTAAATTAAGTTTCTAACAGATCTAATTAGGACCCCAATATTTCTAGAAAAATAGTTCAACCTCTTATATTATTGTTAAAACAACCCCCCATTTATTAATCAAGATAAAAACCAAAATAATTGAAACATGCACCTGCATTAGACTTCCAAGGTTGAAAATTTTCATGACCTTCTAGTCATGTGCTTCCAATGAAAAAAATCCTCCATGATCCCATAACTATTGATGTTGTTACACATTTTCTTTATTGTTGTGTTATCTCATCACTGTCTATAGACTACCAGGATCCCATACTCTATTTTGATGCTTTATTAACTCATCTGCAAAATCATTTCGAATCAGCTACAGTTTTTTGCTACCTCCTTGCTTCATTTCACTATTAATTTCATTGTATAAATATGTCCTTTGCTAGTATATATCCACTTTTGTTTCTGCACACAAAATTTGTGTAGTCCTTACCATTTCTTTGCCATATTCACTGCTTATAATTTTTATTTTATCATAACTTTCATGGTATTCATGTTCCTGAGAATACCCTCTTCTCATCAAATCATATCTCTATCTCTGCATAATTTTTATAACACCAACAAAATCTTGATTCACAAAAATTTCTACTGCATCACGTATTTGTATAGCACATAATTACTTTAACTTGCCAACACATTGTTAAAAAAATTCATGAAATTTATAAGTCTCTTCTACTGACAACCAAACATACATTGTATGAATCTCAAAATGTTGTTCCAAATCAATAAGCTGATATTTGGGTATCATATCTTCATTTTTGCAATTATTTTCCATTTCTATGACAACTTTCCGTATAGTGTAGTAAGGTATATGTTTGTCTTTCCTCCTCATTCCAAAAACCCACCCATTGCTAAATTTGTTCAAAATTTAGATCTTGCTCCTTAGCTGCAACTTCTTCCTCACCTACTTTCCACCTATCTTTATCTTTCATAGCTTGCTTTGGTATTGCTACAAATTTTTGAACCAATTATTTATTTTCAGTCTTCATGTTATTATTTGGAGTATGAAACTCTTCCTTGGCTAAATCTTCTTCAGTTTCTTGAATCTCTTGGTTCTTGTCTTTGTCCAATTTTTAATGACCTTATTGATCTTCTTCCTTTACTATTACAAGGCTACTTTATCTCTTGTCTTTATCTCTTTGAATTTTTTTGCATCATCCTCTTTTTTTACGATAGTTCTCAATGATTATTCACCTTCATGTCTTCCATAACCTGCATGCACACACAAATTGTCAACTTTAAAAATATAAGTCTTTTTAGCCTCCTTTGTTGTCTCTATCATCAAATCTTCATGATGGTTAGACATTCCCAAGAATTCCATGAGATTATCATGAAGTTTCTTATCAACATCATCATCCTCTCCTAAGATTAACCCATGTTCAGGATCACAAATGCAAATTTCTTCTTCATTGTGAAAAAATCCCCGCTCATACTAAATTGTCTTGAGTTTCTCTACTTCCTTTAACTAAACTTTTAGAATGTTCTTTTGTCTCCTTGCAATCAACTTCTTAATAGGACATCTAGCCACCTTCTTCATTACCAATTCACAATTTTTATCTTCTGCATTCTTTTGTAGCATCTCCATTAGCATATTAAGTTGCACCTTCATTTCAGCCATATCTTTCTCAAAATCCTCATCATTTATTTTCATATTTATGTCATTTGTCTTGAAAACTTCTTCCCCTTTGATGTGGCTTTCACCCAAATCTTTATAATGACCATTAATAGTCATATTCTCTTCCCCTTTTTGGACTTCACCTTTCTCACTATGAGCTGTAGTCAAGCCAATGTAACAAGCCTTTCCAATAACTTGTTACCCACTACCTCACCAAGATCCTTCTAGCTTAGCCTTTTGGTATTCCAATGGTTCACTCCACATGAACCCCTTTGAGAACTCCTTTCTCTTCTATCTTCTACACTTACATAGCTCACCCACTAAGTACTTCCACTTTTCCTCCTTCCTAACCTTAGCTAGAACTTGTTAAGGTCATTATCATGATCAAGAACATCACTTGGTCTTATATTAAAACTCTCACTAGCTACAAGTCACTTGTGTAGTAACTTCCCCCATAGATGCATCATTCTTCAAGTTGTACTATTGTAATTCCTCCTCTTGGTCCAATATCTCCTATTGAACTTTCTCTTCTTCTATGCAAATAATTTTCTTCAAAATCAATTTTCTTCTCTCACTACAAAGATGACCTTCTTACTCTAATCTCCAATTTCAAATGATCCTAACCTTATTTCAAAGAACATACCAATTTTTTTACCATATGATGCAACCTAATTTTCTTATTAGACTATCAACACTACTACCAAATTTTCCTATCATAGTGTTGGATCTCCAAATCTTGGATCTTCAAATATGCAACTATACAAAAAAAAATTAAAATTTTTTAATTTGTATTGCAAAAAAAAAAAACTTGTCACATTATGATTAAAAAATATCACTCATTAAAATGAGTTTCCTAAAATGATGTTTATGGTTTGATGCCACTTGTTTGTAGCTTTCTGGAACATTTTGAATTTCTCAATTTCATTAAGTAATGAGAAAATTATGAACATTTTACTAAGACTAATTTTTTTTAATGATTATTCCTTCAGAGGGATGCCTTCCTCAACAACTCTTCACACAATAGTCTTATTCCTAGTTTATAATATTTATCATAGCTTAATCCACCTCATATTTCCTATGATATTTTCATAGGTCCCCAAACAAGAAAAAAAATATAATCTTTCTTTGGTGAGTGCTACAACCATGATTTCTGGTACAGAAAGTTTATACACTTCTATTTATGAGACTTTCAAACATAAAAATTTCCTTTAAAACTTCCTCCATTCTTGCAATATATGAGATCTATGTTTCTCACATTTCCACAACAAAACTTTGTAGTCTTTTTTTTCAAACTCTCGTGGATGATCGGTTCACTAGTAACACATTGATTCCTTGTTTCAATGGCAACCTCCAACAACAAATAAAGGAATTTAAAGCTCAAAGAAAAATTATTCCACCATGCATATTGTCCTTTGGCATAGATTGAGCTCTTCACATGATCAAAAGGTTGGTGAAATAAAAAACTTTTGATTAATTTAAAACATTTAAAACATAGTGGAAATTTAGTGTGTATATTCCCAAATGAGATACAGCTTCTGCAATCTAACTTTTTTTATTTTTATATTAATTTTATTTTAGCTCTCATTTCAGGAATCGATTACAAGATCTTTCTATTACAAAGAGAAGCAACAACCACTGTACTGTAGGCCAATGCCTTCTGCAATCTAACTTTGTCTTTTTCCTATGAAGAATAATGATTTCAAATAGAAACAACTTACATTTGAAATAGCAACTATCTCTCTCCTCAACGATTCCTTTCTTTTAGTGGAACAAATTTCCCTATTTATTTCAATTTGCTAACACAATTATGTCTTTTCTCCAGATAAGCAGTAGAAAGTTCTCTTCATTGGTGAATTGCAACGGTTGCGGTCTCTTAAATCTCTAGCTTAGGCAATGGGAATTTATGTTCAAATCTTCTAGCTCAAAAAAACTATTCTTTGATTTGTTTTAGTAATCCTACAACTTCACATCCACCAGCTTGAGATCTCTTTGATCTTCTCAATCATGCACTTTGGAAATATTGATCTCCCACAATCTACGAGCTCTAATACCAATATGGTGAGAACCAAACCTAAAAATCTCTCAAACATATATATTTATCAGGATATGAGAGAATACAATTATATATGTTTTTTTTCATGTGACTTCTCTCTCCTCCCTAATTTCAAGGCTAAAATATTGCCTCATTTTATACATGAAAATAAATAGGATTAAGTTTCTAATAGATCTTATTAGAATCCCAATATTTATAAAAATAATTCAACATCTTATATTATTGTTAAAAAAAACCCAATTTACTAATTAAGACAAAAACCAAAATAACCAAAACATGCACCTACATCAATTTATCTCAAATTTTCTCCAATTAAATAATTTTTTAAATTTTTTTAATTATTCACTTTTCTGAAGAAAACTACTTCCTCTAAAATAAATAAAATCTTAATTTTATTTATTATTCTATCATGTACATGATTAAATATTTTTAAAATTATTTAATGATAATTAAGTCTTCAATTTCACCCACATCTCAAATAAAGGCAATTAGTTTTATCTTGTTTTCCTCATCATAAATAAGCTTTATTGATTCTCGTTCATAAAAAATAAATCATTTTTTCTTTAATCTCAACCGTTCATTGAAGTCCTAAATTCTATAAAAGGAACTTTTTTCCTCATTATTTCAAAAACCACAATTCTTGAATTTTCCTATTGTCACATTGGAGCAGACTTGAGAGCCAACATTGCATGAGAAAGAGGGAAATAAAGGAGTAATTTTGGTGATATCATTCAGAATTTCTTATATTGATTTATGTTTTATGCATGATTGGTTGATTATAATTTCTCTTTTGGATAAGTGTATGATTTATTCAATTAGATTAAGATGAGTTTGTGGTAATTGGATCATTACTAATCTTCTTGCAGGTTATCCATTTGAAATTTTACAACCTATACATTCTGGTGAATGCAACATGAACACTTTTTTTACTGATTTTTGGATTATGTTTTTAGTTCTATGCAAGCCTAGATTCAAAGGACACAATGGAGGATCCACCGATACAATTGCTACATTATGAGTTTCAATTGTTAGATTTAAATTCACAACTATTTTGGATTTTGAATCTTTTTTATGTGTTTCTTTTTCTTTTTCTCTATGTACAAATTATTTGATGCAAGTGCAGTAATTAAATGATGCATTCACTAGATCAAATGATGCAATTACTTAATTAAAAGCTAAAATCACCAATTACACTGCTACAATCACTCATCAAACAATACATTCACCTGATAAGAGTAGGTATAATCAATCTTTACACTTTCCTTGAATTTATGTCATTTGGTTTTCTTTTATGGCTTTATGTGTCTATTATATCCTAGGTCAGGGTTTTTGGTTAGTGATTTTTATTTTAAAGTATGGTGTGGAAAAATTCAAAAAAAAAGTGGCTTTCTAGTATGTTTTTGAATCTTGCTTTCTATTTGTAATAGGGTAGATCACACTTACTTTGGTGCCTAAATTAACCCTTATTTTTTCTTTCTATCTACAAATAAATCACAACACACTTTGATTTGGATATAAAATTGATCAATATGTCTAGCATGATTGGTGCACTTGCACAATATGTTTTAGAACCTCTTTTTTCATTTTTATTAGAGAGATAGGCTTGGGGATTTTGGCACCTTAAATAATGACCTCAAAGTGGTAAACCCCTCAAGCCACTATATAAATAGGACTACAAAAAAATCCTAGAGCTATATTGAAGCTATCTCAGGCTTGGTTTATCAATAATAGTTGAGGATGGGTAAACTTTCCTAAATAATTGGCATGGTTGATTGGAGACTTAAGTGTCTCACCCTTGAATCTTTTTAGGTCAAGTGCCATCGAACATTACTAGACACCTTAGTTTATAGGCCACCCTTTTTTGTCCAAACATTGTAATATATTTAGTGCAAGGGGAGGGAAGAATATACCCCCAAGATACTCACCATAAGGCTCTCAAGAGGTTGAATCAATAGAGGATAAATCTTCTTTGATCAAAATCTGAAAAGAGTCAAAAAAATGAGTGCACCCAAGGGTGTGACAAGGGTGTTTGAGATAATAGAGGTTCCAAGATATGGTTTGAAATATTGCAATAAAACTTTTTCCTTACGCCAAGAATATTCTTCATGTGTTTTCATTTGTGATTAGAGAAATAGAAATTTTAGGACTTGAAAAATTCCTTGAACATACACAAAGTGAAAAGGTCTAAAAAAATTGAAAGAACCATATTGTTAGAACTACAACTCATAGACTACTTGGAGAACAAAATGGGCGAATGTGATGATGATCACTGAGCTACTAAGGTATATGTGAGACATTAGATCATTTTTTATATTGTCATTTGTGTCAATTAGTTTTTACTTTACTTATCATGATAGTTGCAAACATCTGAAGGAGGTGATATTGGTGAAGGAAAGGAGATATTAGCATGAAGATGAGATGTAGGAGTAAGTTATGAATAAGGTATTCATTGGGAAATTTATTGATGATTCTATGATAGTATGATAGTGATTTGATTGACTTACATGATTCTACTAAGTGTTGAAGATCAAGAGAGTACAATTTACTTTGGTCAGTATATGAAGAGCTTAGTGTACATCAAGCAAATGTAGTGTACACCGAGTGTGGTATTAGTCAAGCAAGAAGAAACTGACATATCACAGTATTGACCAAGCAGAATAAATAAGGAGGAACATATAATTTCCAACATGAGATGATGAGCTCGATGAATCTAAAAGATTCCAAGGATAAAGATAAAGTTTGTTATAAAGATCTACAGCTGGAAAAATTCAAGGATGATCAGATGATGAAGATTAAAAATGATTTAAGGCACAAGTTTTGAGAAAATTTAAAGAGGCAAAATCAATGATGGAGATTAAGAGGCAAAATCTATGGCTGAAATGAAAATGGTTTACATGTCTATATAAGGAGACATAAAAAGAGAAGGAAAAAGGATTGCATCCCTATGCAAATTTCTGGTTCATACATGCAAATCTAGTCAAACAGGTTGAAGTGAGAACCAAGTGATTCTACATATCAAACTGAGTAATAGGAGATAACCGAGCATAACAAAGTAATAAGAAGAAGGAGAATGAAGAGATTATGATGACCAAAATGATATTGAGCTTAGCATAGATCTAAATATGAGAAAAGGAAGTTGCATTTGTATTAGGTCATACATTGTTTCTTTTTAACCATTGCTACAGTCAAAATCTCTTAATCAAGTGAGACTTAACTATCTTTTTCTATTGACATTCTATGAATGTTACTTTTTTCTTGTTGACCCAAGTGAATGTATGGTCATAGAGAACTATTAGTGATAAATCCTCCAACAAGGTCACACCTTACAATGTGTTTTTAATCTTTAATAGGGTTTTCTCTTAACCAAGTTCACTTCAGAAGAGTGAAAATATTTGGGTTACCGATCCTAGGTATTTTTTCCCTTAATAGGATTTCCACGTAAAAAATCAAGTGTTAAATGTGTATGGATGTGATCTTTTGATATTTTACTTTACACATTATAGTAACTAGTTATATTGGTATATATTAACTACTATTTGATTTACATTATCTGATAATCAGTCATTTAATCAACAAGTCACACACAAGTTATTACCAAGCCATTTAGTTTATTTGTTCAAGTTGATATTATACATTAGAGAAGAATTTGGGACTGTAGGATAACTAAACATACTTGATTTAGCCCCCCTCTCAATTATCTAATAAATGGTATAAGAGAAAGAGTACTTGAAGGAAGAAGTTTGAAGGACTTAAGTTAAAGATCCAAAGATGTATAAGAGAGAGGTATTGAAGCTCAACAAGGATAATTTCTCAACATGGAAAAGAAGGATGAAGTTGTATCTATTAGGCATTGGGGATTCTACACTATACTATTTGGAAAATCAATTCATAGCACCTATAGGTCCTTTGACTATCACATAGATGAAAGAAAGACAAGAGCATAATGCAATGATGATTGATATTGCTTCTTCTCTATCAGATGCTGAATTTGAAGACATTAAGAATTGTACAGCTACAAAATAAATGTAGGAGAAATTGACACTAGTCCATGGTGGAGATCAAAATGTTCCCAGGGAAAAGGAAGAAAGCTTAAGAGGAAAATTTGATTATATGAAGATGAAAGAGGGTGAAAACATAACTCAATACATCAACTGAGTCAAGGAAGTGGTGAATGCTCTCCAAGGAGCAGGAGGAATTATTGATGAAGAAACTATAGTAAGAAAAATTCTTAGAACTCTATTGCATGTGTAAGCTATTAGAGTCTCTGCAATACATGAAATGAGAGTCCAACCTGGTAATGATGTTTCCCTTGATAGCTTAATTAGTAGATTGACTGCATTTGAGCTTAACAAATTTGATAGCAGTGTTGTACGTAAGGTGGAATCTACATTTGTGTGATCTTTAAATACTAGAAGATCAAGTAATAGACATCAAATAAGAAATGGAAGTGATTATGAAGCTGAAGAAGATGAGCTTGAAGAACTTGAATCATTAATGGCTAAAAGACTACTAAAAGGCAAAGGAAAATATAGAGGTAAACTACCCTTGGTATGTTTCAAATGTAAAGAGATTGGTCATATTGTTGCTAGATGTCTTGACAGGAATGATGATAAGAGGACAAGTGAAAGATCAAATGAAAGAAAGAATGATAGAAGATATTACCAAGATCACATATGCAACCAACAATAATGAAACATATTAAACCGAGACTACAGAGATAAAGGAAAAAATGCATGCTACCTAGTTGAAGAAGATGATGATACTGAGACTGAAACTGATGAAGAAGAAGTGGTGTTTGTTGCAATGAAGGAAGATTTTGAAGAAGAAGAAATGTATGTAAAAAAGGCACTTATTTCTCAAGTGAGAAAAAATGATACTTGTATTATTGATAGTGGCTACACACATCATATAAATTGTGATGATGATAAGTTTGAAACTCTTGAACACTATAATGGAGGATTTGTAAAAATGGGAAATGATACACCTTGTCAATTGAAAGGTAAATGATCAATATTGCTAAACAATAAGATCAAATGTGAAAATGTTTATTTGGTGAAAGGACTTAACTATAATCTATTGAGTGTAGCACAGTTGAATAATACAGGTCACTGAGTTTCATTTCAAAATAGAAGAGAAAATATCTATGATGATGCCGGAATATTTATTAGTACTCGTGAACAACCAAAAGGTAACCTATTTTATTTGGATAATGTTGAAACTTCATGTTTAATGGCTAAGAATGATGGTGTTTGGTTATGGCACAAGAGGTTATGTCATGTGAATTTTGACAACATGGTAAAAATAAGTAAGAAAAGGAAAGTTAGAGGTTTACTGAGTATATCTAAGCCTGACCAAGTGATGTGCAAACAATGTCAAATGGGTCAAATGACAAAGTCTAGTTTCAAGAGAAAAAATTATTCATCTAATACAATTCCAAATTTAGTTCATACTGACTTATGTGGTCCAATGAGAATTTAGAGCTATTATGGAGATACATATTTTATCTTATTTGTTGATGACTTCTTTAGAATGACGTCAGTTATATTTCTAAAAGAAAAATCAGATGCTTTCCAAATGTTAAAGTGGTAAAAAGAAAGACTAGAGAAAGAAACTGGTAAGCAACTAAAATGCTTGAGATCTGACCGAGGAGGAGAATTCATTTATGATGAATTTATTAGCTTTTGTAATAAGCATGGAATCAAGAGAAAGGTATATGCACTGAGCACAACACAACAAAATGGAATTGCTAAAAGAAGTAACAGATCAATTGTTGATTGTGCTAGAACATTGCTAATTGAAAAAGAGCTTGCACAAATTTACTAGAGAGAAGCTATCAGTACTTTTGTTTTTACACTAAACTGAGTACAATTGAAGAAAGATTCAAACAAGACACCTCATGAGCTATGGTATGGTTATACACATAATGTGAGCTATCTCAGAATCTTTTGAAGTATATGTTACATTTTAAAAGATGATAGAAATGAAAAATTTGATTCTAAAGGTGATGAAGGCATATTTCTAGGATACTCTACTAGAAGTAAGGCATATAAATGTTTGAACAAGACTACTAACAAGATGATTGAAAGTGCAAATGTGAGATTTGATGAGTTTTTTGAGAAAAATGATGAAGAAAGCAAGAAGGAACCAGAAGACTATAGAAGATTTGTTTACATAGAAAGTGAAGATCCTAACACTTTACTTGAGCAACAACCAGGTATCACCAAGCAATAGAATAATGCTACCGAGCAACAAACCTTATAGACTGATAAAAAACAAATAGTTATTGAGGAAAATGATGATATGATGCATCAAGTGGAGAAAACATTGAAGAACAAAGAACTGAGCCTGTACTAGCAAAATATGTAAGAAGACACCATCCACAGGATCAGATAATTGGTGACAAAGGAGCGGGAATGATGAAAAGAAGTAAGTTGAGAAACAATACATGTTTGATTTGTGAATTTTAACCTAGAAGTATTAAGGATACATTAGCAAATAATGATTGGATTAAAGAAATGAATGAAGTGATCGAGAAAATACAAAAAACAAGACATGGACATTAGTACCAAGGCCTAAAGACAAAAATGTGATCGACACCAAATGGATTTTTAGAAACAAATTGAATGAGAATGGAGATGTTACAAGAAACAAGGCAAGATTAGTTTGCAAAGGTTATGCACAAGAAGAAGGAATTAACTATGGAGAAACTTTTGCACTTGTTGCTAGACTAGGAATGTGAATTCTACTTGCATATGTTGCTTACAAAGGATTCAAGGTATATCAGATGGATGTCAAGTCTGCATTTTTGAATGGGATACTTGAAGAAGACATATACATTGAACAACCTAAAGGTTTTATAGATCCAACTCAGAAGAAGATGGTTTGTAAGTTGCACAAGGCACTTTATGGACTGAAACAAGCACTGAGATCATGGTATGAAAGATTGCACTCTTACTTAATAAGGATTGGATTTGTTAGAACAAGTGATAACAATAATCTATATTTGAAAGGTGAATCTAATGATAAAATCCTTGTTGCTGAGATATTTGTTGATTATATCATATTTGAAGGTCATGATACTTTATGTAAATCTTTTTCTAATGAGAAAGGAGTTTGAAATGTCATTGTTTGGAGAGATCAAATTCTTTATTGGTTTATAAATTTAACAACTGAAGGAAGGTATCTACATCACAGAGTCAAAATATATTAAAGAGATCTTGAAGACATTTGGCATGGAAGACTCAAAACTAGTCGGTACACCTATGGTAACCGGATGCAAGCTAACCAAGGATGACAAGTCAACAAAGGTAAATCAAACCTTATACAGATCTACAATTTACAAACTGATGTATGTTGTCCATAGTAGACCAGATATTGCACATGTTGTTAGAATTGTAGCTAGATTTTCTACAAATCCTAAAGAGATGCATATGATTGTTGTAAAAAGAATCTTGAGATATCTGAAGAAAGCCGAGAACTATGGATCGTGGTATAAGAAAGAATGCAATTTTGAACTTAAATTTTATATAGATGCTAACTGGGCAAGAAATATTGATGATAGAAAAAGCACTACTAGAGGAGATTTCTTTTTAGGTGAAAGATTAGTAACGTGGATAAGCAAGAAATAAAGTTGCATTTCTCAGTCCATTGTCGAAGCTGAATATGTAGTTGTTGCTACCAACTACTCTAATATTGCATGGATAAATAAATTTTTGGAAGGTATGAATGAAGAAGTAACAGATCCAATGACAATCTATTGTGACAACACAAGTGCTATCAACATTTCAAATAATCTATTGATGCATGTAAAGACAAATAACATATCCATTAAATATCATTACTTAAGAGAGAAATTTCAAGAGAAATAGGTCAAATTGGAATATGTGAAGTCACAAGAACAACTTGCAGATATATTCACAAAACCCTTACCGAAGGGTAGACTAGGGGTCCATCCCCTATCTAACAGTCACTAAGGTGATATAGGATTGCATCAACCTATTCTTTATCAGAAGATCTAATTTTGTTGATGCAAGATGGTCACACTTTTGGATTCTTAAGGATGTGAAGAAGATGGAAGACAAGATGAAACAGAGAACATATGTGCATGCAAGGTACAAGAATCTATAAAGGAACAACAAATATACTTATTTGGCTACTAAAGAGCTTATTTTTGGCATTGTTGTCAAAGGGGGAGATGATTATGCATAAAATATTTAGTTAGGAAAGAAGCTAATCGAAAGGGAGAGAATATGCATTGAACAAAAAGAGGAAAAATAGTCATACCGTAAAGAGAAATACTATAGGAGAGACAGATATTATGTAGTGATTAAAAATATTAAAAACATAATCTAAGGGAGAGCTAACCGAGTCACAACATAAAGACCAAGTTGTAGACACTTAAGATTTTTTTGGTATTCAATGGTATATTTTATATTGTGTTTCCATCAATGCCAAAGGGAGAGATTGTTAGAACTACAACTGATAAACTACTTGGAGAAAAAAATGGGTGAATGTGATGTTGATCACCGAGCTACTAAGGTATATGTGAGACATTAGATTACTTTTTATATTGTCATTGATGTCTACTAGTTTTGACTTTACTTATCAATGATAGTTGCAAACATCTAAAGGAGGTGATATTGGTGAAGGAAAGGAGATATTAGCATGAAGATGAGATGTATGAGTAAGTTATGAATAAGGTATTCATTGGGAAACTTATTGATGAATCGATGATAGTATGATAGTGATTAATTAACTTACATGATGTTAGATAATTGAGAGGGGGGTGAATTAGTTAAGTCCAATTATCCTATAGTCCCAAATTCCTTCACAAATATATAAAACCAATTTCAACAAACTAAACAGCTCGGTAAACACGTGACTATTCCTTTCTGATTAAATAACTGACTGTTAGATAATGTAAACATATACCAATTAACTAGTTATTGTAATGTGTAAAGTAAAATAACAAAACATCACATGCATACACATTTAACACTTTATTTTTAATGTGGAAACCCTGTTAAGGGAAAAACCACCTGGGACCGGTACCCAAAATATTTTCACTCTTTTGAAGTGATCTCAGTTAAGAGATTTTGTCTGTAGCAATGGTTATAAAGAAACAGTATATGACCTGATTCAAATGCAACTTCACTTGCTCATATTTAGATCTATCTTAATCTCAATATCATTCTGGTCATCATAATCTCTTCAATTTATTTTCTTCCTCTAACTCAATTTTTCTTGATCATCTCCTCCTATTACTCGGTTAGGTCTACAAATTACTCTTCTCTCACTTCAACCTATCTAACCATCTTCACATGTATGTAGTCTTTTCCTCACATGATTACTCTTTTTGAATTTCTTGTCTCCTTATATAGACATGATAAACCATTTTTGTTTCAGCCCTATATTTTTCCTCTTAATCTCCATCATTGATTTTGCCTCTTTAGCCTTCCTTGGAACTTGTGCCTTAAAATGTTTTCAATCTTCATCATTTGATCAACCTTAAATTTTTTCAGTCATAGATCTTCATAAAAAACTTTATATTTATCCTTGGAATCTTCTAGATTTATCGAGCTCATCATCTCATGTCATAAATCACATGTTCCTCCTTATTTCTCCCGCTTGGTCAATACTGTGATGTCTCAGTTTCTTCCTGCTTAGTTAATACTACACTCGGTGTACACTACCCATGCTCGATGTACACTAAGTTCTTCATATACCAACCAAATTAACTTGTTCATTCTTGATCTTCAATACTTAGCAGAATCATGTAAGCCAATCAAATCACTATCATACTATCATAAAATCATCAATAAGTTACCCAATAAATACCTTAATCATAACTTACTCATACATCTCATCTTCATACTAATATCTCTTTTCCTTCACCAACATTACCTTCTTTAGATGTTTGCAACTATCATGATAAGTAAAGTCAAAACTAGTTTACACCAATGACAATATAACAACTGATCTAATGTCTCACATATAGCTTAGTAGCTCGGTGATCATCTTCAAATTCTCTCATTTGTTTCTCCAAGTAGTCTTATCAATTGTAGCTCTAAAAATATCTTCCTTTGGCATTTATTGAAACACAATATGAAATATGCCATAGAATACCAAACATCTTAAGTGTCTACAACTCGATCTCTATGTTGTGACTTGGTAAGCTCCCCCTTAGCTTATGTTTTTAATATGTTTAATCACTACACATCATTTGTCTCTCTTATAGTATGTTTTATGCTCAATGCATATTCTCTCCCTTTTGGTTAGCTTCATTCCTAACTGATATTCATCATCTCTCCCATATTATCATCTCTCTTGAATATTTCATGATCATCTCTCCCTTTGAAAACAATGCCAAAAATAATCTCTTCAATAGCCAAATAAGTATCTTTGTAGTTCCTTTTTCATATTCTTGTACCTTGCATGTACATATGTTCTCTATTTCAGCTTTTCTTCCATCCTTTTCACAACCTTCGGAATCCCAAACTGTGAACATCTTGCATCAACATAATTAGATCTTCCGATAAAGAATAGGTTGATGCAACCCTGTAATACCCCAAAAATGGGCTATAAGTTCATTAACCTCCTATATCGACATATCGAATGAAATCAACATCAAAGTCCTAACCCAAGGCACATCTAAACATCATCGAATCCTAATTGATTATCTCAAATTCTGCATCGAGGAATATTCCTAGTAATATTCCTAATTATCATAATTATCTTTAATTTAATAGTTATTTGGCAATAAATCCAATTTATCCTAAAGTTTGATTAATTGAATATTCTGAATATTTAATTAATTAGATTTACTTCTACCACTTAATTGTTTAATTGAAGTTAATTATATTTATTCCTAAATTGTATTATTTAATTTTGACAATAAATCCAAAATCCTATGAATAATTGATTAAATTCTTATTTGATTAATTAAAGCAAGCTATCAATTTTTAATAATATTGTTTTTGAATAAAAGTTTGAAAAATAATTGATTAACCCATAAATCAATTGTTTTATTTTTCAAAATTAGTTAAGTTGGAAATAAATCACTTTATTATTAAATTAATTCATAAATAAAACATACACAATCACAAAAGCAGACAATTATCAATTATCAATTAAATCTAAACTCTATTTTGAGTTAAACTCTGCTTTGGCATGTTTTTGTGAGTTAATTATCCTTTATTTAAAAATAACTCAAAAATCAACCAGAGTTATTTGAGTGATTTATGGATTTTTTTCATGCACCTCCAAAGCCCTAGATTTCTATAAATTAAGGCTTCAGCTCTTCATTTGAGATCCATCCATCCACGAATTGCACACTCACGCTGCTGAATTGGAGACTAAAGAATCAATCTTGAGAATTCGAGTTGTTGTGAGATTTTCATTATTTTTGCATAGTATCCATATCATTTAGAATATTATTGTTAGATCATTTTAGCATATCAATTTTCATATTAGCATAGATTCATATCAAGTTTTTATGATCATCTTATTGCATCTAAAATCTAAAAAAATAGATTAATTGCATTCATTCCATATCTAGATTTTGCATTCAAATCCTTCGTTTAGGTGTCGTCAAGGTCATTGATCTCAGTATAATCTGAGAATACATACTTGCATCTACTAGAAGGCAATAAATCACCTAGTTAGTTTAGTTTTTCATTTATTGCATGATTTTGATTTCAGCTAACCTCTAATGTTTTACTGAAGTGTTGTGTCTATAGATCAGGTACAAAATTCACACACACATTTTTGGCACCCACCGTGGGGCCCTGAAATGGGTTTCCCTTCAAATTTTATCAATTTCTATCATTTTCTTATCTTTTTCTATTCCAAGTTATGATTTTTATTCTCTGTTCGTACAATTTTTATACGAGTTTTGTCAGAAAATCATACTAGGAGATACCCACTATCGTACAACAACTGATTTGATCAAGGATCGCACAAGAAGAAATCCACTGTCATCTGGAAGCTCGATTGTCATATGATCTAATACCCATTATCGTATGAGCTTTTAGATTGTCATCTGGGAGGTAACCCACTATCGTACGAGTTTCAGTGCCAGGGTTCAATTATTGTTTCACTTTTTTAGGCAGTTTGTCAGATTTGGTTTTCAGATTTCGACTAACAGCTAACCCTAACAATTGAAATTCTCTATTTTTTTTTATTTTCACTAGTTTTTTATTGGAAAAAGTGCAAGAATTGCTAAAAATAGGTAAAAATCTACTAAGCATGTTGTGAGGAATTAAGGTAACCTTCTCATCTGATAATGTTTTGATTTGGATTAAAATGAACATCTTGCGTGTCTAGCTTGAGTGTCTTTCTTTCATATCACATATTTCATTTTGGGCTCTAAAAATGAACATAGATTTTCTTTCAACATCTTTGTTACACATAGTAAATAGGCCCTTTGAACACTATTCATGGCTCTTGAGAGAGTGGGTTTCCAGTGAAACTCTTCTCAATGAAGACACCCTTGTAGGTAGGGAGAGATACTGAGGGAGTCTCACGTTCTACTAGATCTGTGTGTCTTCAACTTTTGATCGATGCATTCTCTCTTTGGAGAGGTTGATAGATCATAAGGGGTTGATGTCATAGATCTTTTTGAGATAATCTTAGTCTTAGCACGTCAAATTTATCTATCTGCTTTGTTTTGGTGAAGTGAAGAGGCTAGGGGATTATGCTCTACTTCCTTTTTGGATAGTACCAGAAACCCAGATCCTTGAATCTGATCTAGTCCCCATGTGGTATATCTTGTGAGTCAACTTTAGAGAGGGTTAACCACAGTGGACATTCCCTTAATTGGGTCAACCACGTTGACGGAACCTCAAGCGGTAATAGCCATTTTTTCCATGGTAGTGACAACTGCTATTTAAATGTATTGTTGGAAGAAATCTCCACAGGTGTGGTCTCTTGTTAGGCTGTCAGATCTCCCAAGCAAATCCTAAAGATTAAGTTCTCAGACTGTGTCAAAACCCCGGTGTGCCTAGATTGGAGTTTTCCCTCTTGGATCATAAAAGCTGCAAAGTCAGACCATTACTAAAAACCCTAGTGAGGCCAAATTTTCATTTTCTAGGAATATGTGTGTTAATGCAAAACTTTTTGGAACATACACAATTAGCACTTCTAAGGATTAGCACAAATAAGTCACTTGATTGTTCATGTGCAAGGTTTCTTTTGCCCTTGTTCATTGTTTTCAAACATGCTTGAAATCACTTGCTTGTTGTTTTGCGTGCTTGCTTATCTATCTGGTTACTGAAAATGAACAAATCTGTTACAATCCTTAAATCTGGACATTGAAATTTGCAAACAATATGAAACTGAAAACACAAAAATTTGCAAAAATTGAAGTGAAATTCCTTTATGGAGTCAAAAATCATACGAATTTTGGTCGAGTCATTTCATTACCCCCTGATTGTCATATGGTAACTGGTATATTATTGTACGAGTTTATTTGCCAGTCAATTCAAAAAGTCAAAATTCCTACAATCAACTGTCGTGCGAGTTTAACAACTGTCATATGAGTTTTTCAATTGTCATTTCATGCTATACCCACTATCGTACGAGCCTGTAGAAATTCATTTGAGAAATGTTGAAAATTTGTCAGAACTATCAGAGACCCAGCTTTTCTAGCCTATTTCCAGAACCTGTCAATAAAATCACTGTATCAGGAACAGAGCAGCAACTACTGAGAATCCAATCATTTTCCTAAAGTGGCCTTTTGAATCCGATTTAACCTTCTGTTTAATCAATTTGAGTCTTTTTCATCTTGTGTCAAAACCTTGTCATAACTATCAATCTTCAATCAATCATCAAAATGACTAAGTGTTGTGAACTTGTGTCCGCTATCTTTTGGGAATTTACCCATACATCTAGGACATAGTCTCCTTCATTTATGTCTAATCCAAGCTTCAATCAACCAAACCTTGACAAGGTTGCATCATTTGATCTTCTTGAATCAGATCTTTCTTTAGTTGTCTTCATCATATTCTTTTGTTTCACCGAAGGTTAATGGTGGAAACTAGAGCTTCCTCTCACAAGAAATCTGGGGAAATATCTCATACTTTACCTTTGAGTCATATCCAAAGTCCAACTTTTGAGCAACTCTACAATTCTAGTCTCTACGAAGATGACGGTGTTGGCAATCTTCGATTAAAAACTGGTTACATTCCTCCTTCATCAACTCACAGAGGTAATCAACAAACTCCTCATCAATCTATCCTAGGTAGAACTCCCACCATGTCTCAAGTAGGGACAAACTTTGGCTCTCAAAAAGCTCAATCTCAACATGGTGTAGATCAAGAATCCACACCTGAAGAAATTGCTCAATATCAAAATGATGATAACTTCAAATGAATGATGAAGCATTTCTTGAAAGAAGATAGAGAAGCATACTTTTTACAATTAGCTCATCAAGGAGCTAAAATTCCTCCCAACTTTAATGTTGAAGATATCATTATGCATGAGGAAGAAACTCCACTCATAGCTATGATGAAATAGATGCATGCCATGCAATTCAAACTTAATAATCTTGAGAAAGAAAAGGAACCCAAGGAGTTCTCCATGGAGGTCCTATGTCCTTTTCCATTTGACAAAGACTTGTACATGCCACCATTCCTAAAAAGAGTGGAGATGCCAAAATATGATAAGTATGATGGACACTCTGATCCTTAGGATCATGTCAAAGAATTTTGTGCACAATCTATGGAGTTCATGCACGAACCAACCTATCTGATGCATCTCTTCCCTCGATCTCTAGGTGGAGCGGCCATTCATTGGTTCTCTAGATTGCCTTCTACTATCAAAACTTTTGAGGAGTTGATCAAATTGTTCTATCAACAATACTCCTACAACATTCAACATCCAGTCACCATGATTGATATCTGTAATCTCAAGCAATATCCAGGTGAACCATTCTTAACATTTCTCAAGAGATGGAGGAAGAAATTCTCTCTATATGCTAGGCCTATTCCAAAAACTGAGAAATTGGAAATCTTCATCAATAATCTTATCCCAGAGATCAACTACCCTTTAAAATTGAAAGATCATACATCTTTTGATAAGATGGTAGACAATGCGATCAAATTTGAAAAAGTACTTGTGAAAAAAGGAGAAATCACACTTCAAAAGGACAAGTACGAATCAGGATCTAGTTCTAAAGACAAGAACAAAAACTAGAACAAGAATAAAGGCATTGTCATAGATGGTGTTGTTGATACTATCCATGCCCCATCAAAGGCACTAGCTTTTAATCTAACTATTGGCACCCAAGCAATCAAAGCCTTAGAATAAAAGGTGCCTGAATCTTCTCAAAAGAAGCCAAAGTATAAAAAGTGGTCCACTAATAATAAACAAACCTTCACTCCTCTTGGAGAATCTTTAGAATCAGCTATGAGAACTCTACTAGCTAATAACATCATCTCCTTGCTTGAGATCCGACAATCCAATCCAGATCCTAAACCGAAATGGTGGAGAGAGAATGATTTCTGTGATTTCCATCAGGGTAAAGGTCACAAAACTAATAACTGCTTCTGCTTGAAACATACTATTCAAGATCTAATTGATAAGGGAGATAACACCATTGACAATCATAAGAGCAATAATGATCATACAGCATTCACAGAACCATTTTTGAAACATGGTCAAGAAGTTTCTTCTTCTTGGTCTAATATGGGGGCAAAGGTCAATTATGCTTACCCTGGAAATAATGTTGTTATCAATATGGTTGAACCTTGTCTCCCTAAGCATTGCAATGTCATCACAATTGTGCAAAGAGATGGAGGTCATCCTTCAACTAATGTAGTTACTCGATCACAAGCTCAGACACATCTAAATGAACAAATCCCAGATTCATCAAATGTGCCTAAGATGCCCTTCAATCTTTCTTCTACTTCAAAACAAAGGGTTGTTTCTAAATCTTTCAATCCTAAAGATACAAGGCCAACATCTTATAGCATTATTCAAAAACTCCAACACACTAATGTGAAAATCTCCATGTTTGAGTTGCTTTGAATATCTCCAGCTCATAGAGCTATTCTAGACAAAGCTTTGCTCGAATCCAATGTTCTAGATGACCTTGATTTAGACAGGTTCCAGACCATTTTTGGGCATCTTACATCTCCATAGTATATCTCATTTTTATAGGAAGATGACAACTCCTTGAGTCACCCACATAACTAGCCCTTGCATATAGAAGTCTTGATCCAGAACCATAGAGTCAAACGTGTGTTGATAGATGGAGGCGCTGGCCTAAATATTTGTTCTTATAGCTTGGTTACACAATTGGGATTTTCAAAAATGGCTATTGATCCTAGAAAGAAAATAACTATAAAAGCCTATGATGAACAAGAAAGATCTTCTAAAGGCACCATTGTCTTACCTATCAGAGCAGGTCCAATTATCAGAGATACTATATGTCAAGTTCTTGATCTACCTTTCACTTACAATATTCTTCTAGGGAGACCATGGATACATGAGATGAAGGCCATTCCTTCTACATTCCACCAATGCTTGAAATTTCCTTATGAAGGAGTAGAGGTCACTATTCTAGCAGACATATCCACCACTTGCAGTACATTGAAGGAAAGTGTAGATAAACTTGTGCCTAATAATAGAGAATCTTCTCTTGCACCAACTAAAGAAGCATCCACATCTAAAATGGAAGATCTTGCAAAAGAGGTCAATATCAAAGAAAATGGTATGGGAGAATACATTATAGAGCCGGTCTTATCTTTGACATCTCTCCCTATCTCACCTAAGTCTTATGGACAATCTTTAAAATAGTCCAAACCAGATTCTAAAGAACCTCTTGAGGCATATAAAAAGAATTTTGTAGCAGAACAAGTCTTTAAGAAAGAATTTGAAGAGGATGAAGTTGTGCTTGCATGGCTATACAAAGATGAACCTAAATCTCAAGTGGTTCAAACTAGTGACTCTACAATATCCAAAATCCCTTCTAAGGCATATGGTCCAGGGGATAAATTAATAGCTAAGATGGGATATTCTGGTAAAGGACCTCTAGGAGTTAGAGGAGAAGGTCTTGTGACACCTATTTCACATACTGGTAGGGAAAACAAAGATACTGTTGGCTTAGGCTTTAAAAAGAAACCCTTCCACCTCAAAGGTAATTGTTCCCATGTCATAGAGTAGATCACACCAGTAAAACCTCTTCTTAAGAAGGAAGAAACTGAACCATTAGATAGTGATTCAGACAGCTCAGAACTTATCCCTTATGAACATTTTCCTAAATAAATCAAAGACCTTCTTGATGATAAAGATGATCCAATCAAAATAATTAATGTAGTAGAAACACAAGAACCTACTATCAATCAAGAGATAGTGAAACACAAGAACCAGCTAATCTTGAAGATAATCAAGAAGAGGAAGGTGGTAGATATTCTGAGACAGATTCCCATGAGTATGAATTCAAATCAGAATCTGAGGGTAACCCTTCTTGGGGTATTCATCCTGACTTTACTCATGTTCTTAGATTTCCTAGAGGCATAGATGAAGAATCTAATGACTATGAATGGGAAGCCATTATAGAAGAAGATGAGCTTATTATAGAGAAACATGTTGATGTTATTCACCAATATGCACCTGAACCCAACGTAAGTCTAGAGCAAAATTATGAACCTATCGAGTCTGATCCACCTATGGCTGAATTGGACTCCCACAATGACATTGAGCCTATTCATGAATTGAATGTCTTAAGTTGTAATATCACCTTTGAACTCAAGCGTCAGATTAGGACCAATGATGACAGATCCATATGCATAAACACTATCTCCCAATCTTTCCCCACTTTGACTATCCAATATCCAGACCTTATTGATCAAACCTCCACAAATCCGAGCCATGGTATTTATACCTTCAAATATCTATAGCTCCAAATGTCAAACCTGTCAAGCAAAAATTGAGAAAGATGCATCCTTGCGTTGCACTCTTGGTAAAAGCTAAATTAGAGAAGCTCCTAAAAGCTGAATTCATCTGAGTTATTGATTATGCAAAGTGGATCTCTAATATTGTACCTATTTCCAAACTAGATAAATCAATCAAAGTGTGCACAGATTTTAGAGATGTAAACAGAGCATGCCCTAAGGATGATTTTCCATTGCCTAACATTGATATGATAATGGACATGACTATGGGCTTTCAGATGTATTCTTTAATGGATGGATTTTATGGATATAATCAAATAAAAATTACTCCAGAGGATCAAGAGAAAATTGCTTTTACATGTGCATGGGGTACCTTCTGTTGGAATGTCATGCCATTTGGGCTTTAAAATGCCAATGCTACATATCAAAGAGCCATGAAATCTATTTTACATGACATGATGCATAGGACTATGGAGGATTATGTTGATGATACTTTAGCAAAATATATGATTAGAGCTGAACATCTAAGTGACTTGAGCAAGATATTAGATAGAATGGAAAAATTTAGTCTCAGACTAAATCCTAAGAAGTGTGCTTTTGGTGTCACTTCTGGAAAACTCTTAGGATACATAGTTTCAAAGAATGGCATTGAAGTTGATCCAGCTAAAGTAAAGGCTATCATGGAAATGCAACCTCCAAAGAATATCAGTCAAATGAGGACATTGCAAGGAAGAGTTCAATCTATCAGAAGATTTATATCACAGCTAGCAGACATATCACAACCTTTTACAAAAACATTACACAAAGGTGTGTCCTTTGCATGGAATGAAGAATGTGAGAACAACTTTAATCATATCAAGAAGTATCTATCAAATCCTCCTATCTCGATGCCTCCCATTCTAGGGAAGCCTTTGATCTTATATGTCTCCACTATAGATACATCACTGGGGGCATTGCTAGCACAACATGATGACAACAAAAAGGAAAGAGCTATATACTATATCAGTAGAAAATTGGTTGCATATGAGAAGAACTATTCAATGATTGAGAAAACTTGTCTAGCTATGATTTTTGCATCACAAAAATTGAGACACTACATGTTAGCTCATACCGCACAATTGGTAGCTAAGATTGATCCACTCAAGTACCTACTAAGCAAAGTTGCCCTCATAGGTAGATTAGCTAAATGGTTCATGCTCTAAATTGAATTTGACATTGAATATGTGGAAATAAAAGCTATCAAATGACAGGTTATTTCTGATCAGTTAGCAGATGCACCTATGATTGATGATACACCAATGCAAATGGAATTTCCAGATTCCTCTATCATGACTCTTTCTTCTAGAGAATGGTAGTTATTCTTTGATGGCTCCTATACACAGAATGGATTAGGAGCAAGCATATTGTTCATAACTCCTCAAGGATACTCAATCCTAAAAGCATTCAGATTAAAGTTTCCTTGCACAAACAATATTGCAGAATATGAAGCCCTTTTGAATGGTATGAAAATAGCAATTGAATGGAGAGTGACAAAGCTGCACATCCATGGAGACTCTCAACTTGTTATCCATCAAGTCAATGATGTGTACCAAACTAAAGATGAAAAGCTCATTCCTTACAAGAGAATGGTAGATGATCTAAAGAAGTATTTCATATCTATCACATTTGAGCAAATTCCTAGAATGGAGAATAAGGCTGCCGATGCAATGGCAACATTATCTACTTTATTACAGTAGCCTGAACATGAGCTACACTATGAGTTCCTAGTGGAAGCAATATCTTATCCTGCATATGATTCCCCTGAAACCCACATGATCTACATTGTTGTTGGTCATGATTCATCCAGATACAAAAACCTATTTTCCTATCTCCAAGACCAAATCATTCCTAATACCTTCAACTGCCATGAAAAGAGATGCCTTATCTATAATGCATCTTGATATGTCATCATTGGTCATGATCTATACAAATGAGGTCTAGATGGTACGCTACTTATATTTTTAGAACAGGAAGAGTCTCAATGTGTGTTAGAGGAAGTCCATGATGGTATTTGTGGGTCACACTCAAATGGTTTAACACTAGCTCAAAAACTTATTAGGGTTGGGTACTATTGGCCTAAAATGGAGAAAGAGTCTATCAAGTTTGCTAAGAATTGTCAAAAGTGCCAAGTGCATGGCAACTTGATTCATGCTCCAGGGAGAGATCTAATTCCCTTTACTACACAATGGCCTTTTCACCAATGGGCCTTTGATCTTATAGGACCTATACATCCTCATTATTCTAATGGACATACCCATATAATCACAGCTACAGATTATTTTACAAAATGGGTGGAAGCAGTCCCTTTGACACAAGCAATTGGAAAACAAATATCTATGTTCATATTGAACTATATCATATGCAGATATGGGATACCTCATTCCATAATCATAGATAATGGTGGACAATTCAAGAACAAAGATCTAGATGATTTATGTGCTAAATTCAAGATTACACAATATTGGTCATCTATCTACTATCCTCAAGGGAATGGACAAGCAGAGGCTTCTAATAAGAATCTATTGAAAATTTTGCACCGTACAGTTAATAAAAAAGGAAGAGGCTAGCATCTCATGATTAATCCAACTCTCTGGGCCTACAAAACAAGTATCAAAACACCTAATGGGGCTACACCTTTTGTTTTAGTTTATGGGTCTGAAGCGGTACTGCCTATTGAGGTTGAAATCCCATCACTAAGAATCATAATGCATGGTCTAGTAACTGATGATGACTACAGAGTGTCTAGGTTGCAAGAACTTGAACTACTAGATGAGCACAGACAAGTAGCATATGATCATCTTAGAGTATATCAAAAGAGAATGTCTAGAGGCTACAACAAGAAAGTCAGACACAGAGAATTTTAGGTTGGTGATCTAGTCTTGAGAGAGAATCCTAAAAATAAATCACATCGAGAATGCAAGGGGATGTTTGAACCCAACTCGTTGGGTCCCTTTGTAATCACTACGACTTTTGGCTCTGGTGCCTATCAACTCTCAATGACTAAAGGAGAACAGCTCTGAGAACCAATCAACGTTTTACATCTGAATAAATTCTATGCCTAAGGCATTCAATGTATGGTAAAATGTCCTGAAAAAATCTTTAAAATTGGAAAAAGTCCTAAAAAATGGACATCTTGGTGAAAACCTTGCAATAGGCACCTTGATGATTCACAAAAAAATCAAAAATATCAAACATACAAAAAAATTTAAAATATCAAAAGTACAAAAAAATTGGAAAAAATAAAAAATACAAAAAAATGAGAAAAAGAAAAAAGTGCCTTGGTGAAAACTTGGAAACAGGTGCCTTGGTAGTAAAAATAGAATCTCTGCCAAGATGGTGAAAACTCGGCAAATGGGCACCACTTGTTTCAAAATGCTCCATCTATCAGCGCAATCTTGGTCTTTCCTAGCTTTCAGTCTTGCTTTAGTTTGTACATATCTCCCGGTTTGTTTCTACATTTCCAGTTTTCAATAAGTCGGTATGTACACCTATCAGCTCAAGCGTCTGTATCCTATCAATGTTCAAACTTGGGGGCAATCAAAGTTATATCCTATAGCCTCCAATGTGTCTTAGATGTATCATATCCAATCAGGGTCCTTTGAGGCTTCGTTTGAGTCAGTCAGTTTGTCTTGTCTCCAGAAAGGATTTTGCATCTACAACAATGCAATCAAACATCAAACACAAACTGAAAACAATATATGCTTTTTACATGCTTTTATCTCCTTGTATGCTTACTGATTCGCATTGAGATTTTTGCATATTGTGTTCCCACAAGCTCTTCGATGATGTCCTTGTTGGAAATATTTAGGAATTAACCGAGTTACTGAGAGGGGAGGGGTGAATCAGTAACTCCAAATTTTCTTTCAACTACAGATGTATTAACATGTAATTTACTTTAACCTTTGCATACAGAAAGCATGAAACTTAAAAGCATTCACAATAATGACACATAGATTTGGTTACCCAGAAACCTTCCAAAAAGAAAGTAAAACTGGGGTGGGGATGAAACCCACAAAGCTTTAATACTGCAGAATAAAGTTGGCCGGTTAAGGCTTACAATTTGATCACTTCTGATGATCTACCCTGTTAGGAGCAATAAGGATTGCTAAATCCACCTTGTTAAAGGATTTACAAACATACAATGAAGTATGCACTCGGTAAAGAGATTTTACAAAAGACTGTTAAGTCTACCCGGTTAAAGGATTTAGTACTGATTCACCTGTTAGGATGAAACAGTAGATCTCTTGCTTTGCAACTGGATTGTCGATTGAGATTTGCTGATGTACTGATCACCTTCTGTGATGAATTTGTCTTTGTTGTTCCTTATACTGCTGAAGCCCTTTGTAATTCGCTTATCTCTGCCTTTATTTCTTTTTCACATATATGCTTCTTACATTCTTCTTGACATTTTTACAACATTGTTTATATACAAGTCTTAAACAATTAATTACAATTACAATTACAAAGTCAGCTTGACAAATAAACATAAGTGCTACTAAGTCGGCCCAAGTATGGTTACACGGTTCCTTCAAACTAACTCGGTGACTTTCTGATACTCGGCGTCCACTGCATTACTCGGCATCATCATGCACTCGGTAGAAGTGAAGGCACGGTTCATACTAACCACTCGGTAGGTTTTGAACTCAGTAAATATTGGTGACTCGGTAGACATGATGTTACTCGGTTTACACTGTCCTGCTCGGTTTGCACTGTCTACTCGGTTTGCACTGTCTGCTCGGTTTGCACTGTCTGCTCGGTTTGCACTGTCTGCTCGGTTTGCACTGTCTGCTTGGTTTGCACTGTCTGCTCGGTTTGCACTATCTGCTCGGTTTGCACTGAGAATGCAAATAAGTGTTGTCACTAGTGGCAATTCTTCTTAATGCCAACAATCTCCCCCTTTAGCATTAGTGACAAAAACACTTATTGGCCAAAACTTATATACATGAATCATGCTGAGTTTTATTTTGATTTTTCAAAATTTGTCTTTGTTATAGGGCTTTATACATTGTCTCCCCCTTTCAATGTGCTAACTGTTTCTATACAAATCTTCTTCTATACATATCTCCCCCTTTTTGGTGATAATGCCAAAGAATCATATACAAGTGATTTACAGAGAGAATCCAAAATTTGATAGAAAATCAGAATGTACCTTCATTATTAGTGCCAGGGTTCTGTCCCAACTTTCTTGCAGAATCTTGCATGTTTGGATTGCAATTTGGACTTCTGCAGAGAGTTCAATCATGTGATCTGCTATAGAGAACTGATTGTCATGAATCAATGTTTTAGAATGTTCAATGTGCTTATACATTGTATTCATGATGGGAAGGATCATGTGTTGGATGTCTAGCAGTGTGGACCGGATCCTTGTGTCTTCTTTCAGTAGATCTGACTGCATATTTGATAGATATGAGATTTTCATGTGATGAGCAGAGCTTGAACTTGGTTCAAGTTGCAGCTTCTGTATGCTAATCTTCATATCCTCATCCATTTTATTCATTTTATCCTTAACATCCTTTGTGAACTCGGCAATATTGCACAATCTAGCCAAAAGAGAGGTAGCATTCGAATAGGTAGATTCAATGTTTGACAAAACTGAAGACAATTCTACTTGGTTAATAGCTATGTGCTGAGCAATGTGCTCAAGTACTTTATTGTTGAATCTCTTCTCGGCTCTTTCAACTAACTTTTCTGTCCCAGATGAATCCTCATTGTATTTATTAACTGCTTCTGCTAATTGTAGCAAAACATGTTGGGAGGAGTCTACTTTAATACCTAATGCATCAGACAAAATGTCCTTAGAATCTTTGATGATTTGATATTCCTTGTCTCTCTCCTCTTTAAGCTTCTTTTGTTTTGCTTTCCTTTGGAGGATCTCACCTATATTTTGCATTTGGTCCACTGATAGATTTGCAAAATCTAATGTTGGAATCTCTATTTCTTCATCTAGGTCTATATCCTCTACTATATTCTTACCCAAAAATTTTATACTCGGTAGAGCCTTAGGCTTGTCTGTACTTAATGCCTTAGTAGTAGTGATAGTAGATATAGTAGGGCTGGCTATAGAGACTGGTATACTTTCTACTGGAGAGCTTAAAATATTTACACTTGCAAATTCAAAAACTAGAAAACTTATTGCTGGAAAACTTGATGATGAGGGAGACTGCAACTCGGTAGAAGAAATGGTAGTTGCTTCTGTTGTTGCAATAGATGATTGGACAAATGTTGAAGTTGTCACAACCATGCTTGAAGGTGTCTCCGGGCTGGATGTAGAAACTTTCGCTGGAGAGGTAGGAAGGGATGCAATGACTTCTGCTGCTATCCTTACAGTATCATCTACCTCAGTGGCTTCTTCTTGTTCATCACTGTCATCTTCAATGTCTTTTATTATGACTGTTTCAATACTCGGTTGGTGAAGGTGGTATATGTTTTTCCATGTAGCATTTGCAGCCTTCACAACTGATTCGATATTGTTGATCAGAATCAAACAAGTATTGAACTTTAATGTCATCTTACTTTCATTTTCTTTTAATGCCTTCTTTACTTCATCATTTTTCAAGCTCGGCATTAACTGTCTCAGGGTTTGATCAAATATGTCTATCACAGTTTGCTTTGCATTGCTCCATCTCATTTTTATTGGATTTAATAGAACTGCTGGAACCTGTGGGCCTATTTCTTCAGGAGAGCATTTCCACTGTCCCATCTTTTCAATAACAGCATCTTCTATTTCCTTCTGTTCTATTTTTGATCTGGTTTCATATTTAAAATATTTTATGTTACTTACTCCAGATCCTGATCCGTCTCTAAAGAGTTTGATCCTTTCTTGAAAGTTTAGAGGAGGCCTTTTGAATACTATGTCTTTATCTGCCTTGTTAGCCTTGTCTCTTGCATTTCTTCTTGTAAATACAGTAGTGGGAGGCTTAGGTGCCTTAGTGATGAATACCTTTCCTTTCTTCTTTGCAGGTTCAGGTTCCTCTGTTTTCTCATCCTTTTCCTCTTCTTCTTCATCTTTTTCTTCTTTGTCCTCGGTTATCATTTGCATTTTGGCTATCCTCTTCTTTCCTTTGTTTACTGCCTATGGAAGCTTTATGCTTAGTTCAATTCTCACCTTAGCTTCATCATATGTTTCAAAATATGGAGCTTTGGGATTGACAGGCTGATTAAGAAGAGCTTCAATGATATTCTTGGTTTCATCAATATTTACCTCATAAGGAAGAGGTTTTACATATACAGTCCTCGGTTTAGCTGCTTGAATATATACATTGTCACAATCCACCATAAAACAAATGTCATCCTTGTAATCTTCCACCAACTTCTGTGGAATCCGGAATCTGTCATTCATTTTCTCTTTGAAAGACTCAAAATAATTATCCATGATGCTTTCAAAATTTTCACCCATTTCTGAGATATATTCATTTATTTCATAAAGGACTGGCACATCTTTTCTCCATACAACTTTTCCTTTAGAAGGGAAGAATTTCTGAGCATAGAAGAATAAACAGACCAATAAGGATCCAAACTTACATGGATTGTTTTTGGAAGTTTGAATGCTTTCCATGTTTTTGTTAAACTACTTTAACAATAAGTCTGCTAGGTCAAATGTTAAGTTGTTCTTGACCACTTTGTATGCTAGGTCAATAGCTTCACAGGAGACACTATTCTGTCGACTTGAACTGTAAATCTTATGGGCAATAATGTGTGTACCAAACTTCAGTTCAGCATTGGTAATGCTGCTAACTTTCATGCCTCTACCATCCCACTCGGCTAGGGTTTTCTTCTCTAGTTCCATCTGACCTAGGGTTTTGGTAGTTTTTGCTTTGTTCAACATGGGAAGACCAGTGATTTGATGAATCATCTTCTTTGTGATCTCTATGGGTTGCTCAAGCCAAATCTTGCCATCATGTACACGGCTGAGAATGTATCTAACCCATTTATCTCGAAAGTTTTGAGGTAGATGTGCAATGTGAACTAAACCTTTATCTTCCAGATGTTTGTGCTCGGGTTTCAGAATACCATCCACACATAGTTCCTCATGCACAATATCTAGTTCTAGGTTCCCCATTTCATGAATTGAACAGTTGAAATGATTGCGGATATCATTAATAAGTAGTACCTTAGGAGGAATCTGAGATTGAGCTCCGTTCGGATCTAGGGCTGCTGCAATTGCGGGCACGATCTTGAAATCTGGTGCTTTCCATTCCCCTTGGACTAACATATCAGATCCTTTCTTCACTGAGGTGCTGGATGATGCCATGGTAGCTCACAGAAAATTCCTTTCACAAAAGTATTGAATCGCTGGGTTGCTCTTGAAATTTTCTGCTCTCAAAGTGCTAAAGGTTCGCGGTGAAGAATGAGTTCGATTACTTGCTTTTTGTTTACAACTCTGTCATTAATGCTCAGTACAAATTAGGGTATGAATTCCGACAGACTGTCACCCACTAAGAATCAATTGCTCGATAAAGACTTCGCAACTCGGTGAACTTGAGAATTCATATTGCTTCGACCTCGCTCGGTAAAGACGGGTACCGACCATGCTCGGTAAAGACTGATACCGACCTTCCTGTGATCTTACTGCATCTTGTATGCTGATTTAGATCTTTCTTTTAATTCAATTCTGGAACTGCTTGAGATTGGTTTATGAGAATACAGTTCCAGTGCTTTCTTGGAAATTTAGTTTGAGTCGGTAGAGCCATCCATTCCATTACTTGGACTGGTTTTCTTGGTAGATTTAGGAATCCATTTTTGTCTTACCTGTTTCCTGACCTTAGTTGCTTCATTCTTCTTTCCATCTTCAACTTCACTAGCATTCATGCAGTTTCTGGCTATGTGACCGAGTTTAGTGCATTTGAAGCATCTTACGGTAGTATCTCTTTTCCTTAGATGATGTTTTATGCAATTCATGCCAATGTGTCCATATTCTCCACAGTAATGACATCTACACTAGGTGTTGTAGTCCCATCCAAACATTGCTTTCATAATTTGTTCTGCTGGATTGAATGTCTTGGATCTGCACTCGGATGCTTTGTGACCTTGTTTGTTGCATTTGTGACAATTACCTCTGAATCTTGGTTTTTCCCTGCATTCATTTGCTTTGTGACCAGGTTGATTGCAGTTGTAGCATTTTCCATTGAATTCTGCCTTTTTATTGCTCCAACATTTATTTGAAGTATATCCTATTTTACCACAGTGATTACAAGTAGGTTTCTGATTCCTTTGAGTACCTTGCTTAGAAGATTCACCTTCTCCTTTGCATCCAAGTCCTACTTTTCCTTTTTGCCTATGAAGATTTCGCTCATACAGCTGATTCAAGTCTTCTTGGCTTTTCAGCATTCCTTCATTGATTTGTTTTTCAGCATTTAGGTCATCCACCAATCTTAGATTGATTTCCTTTTCAGATCTTAGTTCTTCTCTTGTGCTTTCTATTTCTGATCTTAGATTCAGAATTTCCTCATTTGTATGAGAGATCTGATCAATTAGGTTTTCTAGCTAAAGGGTTTTATTTTGGACTTCAATGTTCCTTCCATCTAATTCATCTTTCAACTTGTTTCTTTGTTCCAAGATCTCACAAAATCTTGTAGAGTGTAGCTCTTGTTCTCTTTTTAATTTTCTCACTTCTTCTTGCAGAGACCCATTCTTTTCTAGGAGTTCTTTGACAGCATTGTTTGCTTCATCTGAGCTATTAGAGGGAAAAAGATGTTCAATCTTTTCTTCAATGTAATTCTGATCATTCATCTGATTTGCAAGTTCCTTCCTTCTTCTTAGGGATTGGGAAAGATGTTCTTTTGCTTCTTTGAGTTTAGCTATGGCCATTTCCAGATCTAGCTTTTCATTTTCAATCACCTTGTTCAGTTTGAATACCTCCATTGTCCTGGATCTTTGCTCAAGCTAGTTAAGCTTTGTCTTGAGAACCAATGCTGCTCTGATACCAATTGTTGGAAATATTCAGGAATTAACCGAGTTACTGAGAGGGGAGGGGTGAATCAGTAACTCCAAATTTTCTTTCAACTACAGATGTATTAACATGTAATTTACTTTAACCTTTGCATACAGAAAGCATGAAACTTAAAAGCATTCACAATAATGACACATAGATTTGGTTACCCAGAAACCTTCCAAAAAGAAAGTAAAACTGGGGTGGGGATGAAACCCACAAAGCTTTAATACTGCAGAATAAAGTTGGCCGGTTAAGGCTTACAATTTGATCACTTCTGATGATCTGCCTTGTTAGGAGCAATAAGGATTGCTAAATCCACCTTGTTAAAGGATTTACAAACATACAATGAAGTATGCACTTGGTAAAGAGATTTTACAAAAGACTGTTAAGTCTACCCGGTTAAAGGATTTAGTACTGATTCACCTGTTAGGATGAAACAGTAGATCTCTTGCTTTGCAACTGGATTGCTGATTGAGATTTGCTGATGTACTGATCACCTTCTGTGATGAATTTGTCTTTGTTGTTCCTTATACTACTGAAGCCCTTTGTAATTCGCTTATCTCTACCTTTCTTTCTTTTTCACATATATGCTTCTTACATTCTTCTTGACATTTTTACAACATTGTTTATATACAAGTCTTAAAAAATTAATTACAATTACAATTACAAAGTCAGCTTGACAAATAAACATAAGTGCTACTAAGTCGGCCCAAGTATGGTTACACGGTTCCTTCAAACTAACTCGGTGACTTTCTGATACTCGGCGTCCACTGCATTACTCGGCATCGTCATGCACTCGGTAGAAGTGAAGGCACGGTTCATACTGACCACTCGGTAGGTTTTGAACTCGGTAAATATTGGTGACTCGGTAGACATGATGTTACTCGGTTTACACTGTCCTGCTCGATTTGTACTAACTTGCTCAGTTTGCACTGTCTGCTCGGTTTGTACTGTCTGCTCGGTTTGCACTGTCTGCTCGATTTGCACTGTCTGTTCGGTTTGCACTGTCTGCTCAATTTGCACTGTCTGCTCAGTTTGCACTGTCTGCTCGGTTTGCACTGAGAATGCAAATAAGTGTTGTCACTAGTGGCAATTCTGCTTAATGCCAACAGTCCTTTAAAGGATTTAGAGAGTGATGACTGGGGACATAATATTTTCTTTATCTTCTATTTGTATGTGAAAATCTAACAACTTTAGAAATTCTGGATTGAAATGGTGTCTGACTGTAAGAGCCTCTATCTTGAATTGGATGGCCATGCGTACCTCGACCATTGATACTCAAAAAATTCAAGGAAGTTTGATCTAACTATTATCTTTTTGACTAAGTTTTTTCTCCTATTGTGAAATGCAATCATACCTAAGGATGTAAACGATAAAGAGTCACTGCGAGTAATTCACATTGGATTTAGAATGATCTCTTGACTGTTTGATGTGTTTGCACTGCAAGGCATATTCTGGTCATCACGATGTTTATGTTTTGATGCTTATACAAATTGCTATATCAAAATGGAAATGATATTGAGGTCATCTTGGCGTTTATGCCTTGGTGCTTATATCTAATTTGACATTCTGAAAACAAACTCAATATTCATATATCCATGGTTTCCTAATCAATGGGTGTTGTATTGATTCCTACGCATACAAATCGATATTCATATGTCTATGGTTTCATAACTAGTGGGCATTGTATTGATTTATCTGGTTACCTAAAAATTCAATGATGAGAATGACTGACACATGATCAGTGACTAGGTCCTAGGTCTTAGGTTGCTTTTCATTCTGCATGTCTCTTTGCATTTTGCTTGTTTGCATAATCTCACAATGACTCAACGAACTTCAATGCTTAAATAATTCTTCCAATATCTCTTCAAATCTAACAAGAGATGAATCTCACGTGAAGGTTCCTCCAATAAAATAGCAAGTACAATCCATTTTCGGGATCAAAATCAAAATCTAAGATCATTCATATTATTAACTACTTGCATAATCGACCTTCAATCATCAAAGAAATCCAGTATTCAACTTAACTGATTATCTTCCATCAAACTATCAAAATTTCAACTTGGTCAACTCATGGTTTCACCTAGTCAAACTTGGTCTTTTGGACCTCCAAATGATGCAGAATGTGTTCTCGAATGTGTTTAACCACTTTTCAAATCAATTAACATGCTTCTAAACCATAACGCTGACTTTTCTTGTCAGATTTCAATTTTAATCCCGAAGGGGGCATGGTATTGCACATCATTCAAAGTCTGTAATCTAATCTAAAATCATATCTTGCCTCAGTAATCAAGACAACAACCACGTATAATTGTTGATTCATCAAAAAGATCTCATCGCTTGGGGCAAATCAATCATCACTTGGGGCATATCAGATTCATCGAGATCCATATCAATCTGGTATTCTCTTAATCTTGTAAACTGTATCAGTCTTTTGTAACCATCGGTTCATTAGTGTTATTTCCTTGGTTCTTCATAACTGAAGGGTTTAGATGTGATACCAATGTGATTCTTATCGACAATTGGGTCTGGAATCGGTCACTCACTTTTTTGCAATCATAAGGTTCAGAATCAGGCATTTTGACACTTTTTTGCAATTATCGGTTCATTTGTTGTTATAGTTAACATTATCTTTGGTCATTCAGGACCTATTATCTTCATATCAATATCAATATCAATATCAAATATTAGTTTCAAACATCATACACAGACTGTCTTTGAACCACTGTGCTTCGCATAGTAATTCAAAGAGGGGCAAAATGTAATACCCCAAAAATGGGCTATAAGTTCATTAACCTCCTATATCAACATATCGAACAAAATCAACATCAAAGTCCTAACCCAAGGCACATCTAAACATCATCGAATCCTAATTGATTATCTCAAATTCTATATCGGGGAATATTCCTAGTAATATTCCTAATTATCATAATTATCTTTAATTTAATAGTTATTTGGCAATAAATCCAATTTATCCTAAAGTTTGATTAATTGAATATTCTAAATATTTAATTAATTAGATTTAATTCTGCCACTTAATTGTTTCATTGAAGTTAATTCTATTTATTCCTAAATTGTATTATTTAATTTTGACAATAAATCCAAAATCCTATGAATAATTGATTAAATTCTTATTTGATTAATTAAAGCAAGTTGTCAATTTTTAATAATATTGTTTTTGAATAAAAGTTTGAAAAATAATTGATTAACCCATAAATCAATTATTTTATTTTTCAAAATCAGTTAAGTTAGAAATAAATCACTTTATTATTAAATTAATTCATAAATAAAACATGCACAATCACAAAAGTAGACAACTATCAATTATCAATTAAATCTAAACTCTATTTTGAGTTAAACTCTGCTTTTGCATGTTTTTGTGAGTTAATTATCCTTTATTTAAAAATAACTCAAAAATCAACCTGAGTTATTTGAGTGATTTATGGCTTTTTTTCATGCACCTCCAAAGCCCTAGATTTCTATAAATTAAGGCTTCAGCTCTTCATTTGAGATCCATCCATCCATGAATTGCACATTCACGCTGCTGAATTGGAGACTGAAGAATCAATCTTGAGAATTCAAGTTGTTGTGAGATTTTCATTATTTTTGCATAGTATCCATATCATTTAGAATATTATTGTTAGATCATTTTAGCATATCAATTTTCATATTGGCATAGATTCATATCAAGTTTTCATGATCATCTTATTGCATCTAAAATCTAAAAAAATAGATTAATTGCATTCATTCCATATCTAGATTTTGCATTCAAATCCTTCGTTTAGGTGTCGTCAAGGTCACTAATCTCGGTATAATCTGAGAATACATACTCACATCTACTAGAAGGCAGTAAATCACCTAGTTAGTTTAGTTTTTCATTTATTGCACGATTTTGATTTCAGCTAACCTCTAATGTTTTATTGAAGTGTTGTGTCTACAGATCAGGTACAAAATTCACACACACAAACTCCATATCACCTTAGTGACTGTTAGCCATAGGATGGACCCCTAGTCTATTTCTCAAGTATTCAAATGTATCCTTTGGTAAGGGTTTTGTGAATATATCAGCAAGTTGTTCGTAGTCCAATGTGAACTATTTCTCCTGAACTTTCTCCCTTAAGTAGTGATATATAGATTTGTTTTTTGTTTTTGCATGCATCACTAGATTCTTTCAAATGTTAATAGCACTTGTGTTTTCACAATATATTGGCACTGAATCTGTGACTTCTTCATTCATACCTTCCAAAAATTGTTTTATCCATACAATATTAAAAATTATTAGCAACATCAACAACATATTTAGTTTCAATAGTGGACTGAGAAAGACAATGTTGTTTCTTGATTATCCATGTTACTAATCTTTCACCCAAAAAGAATGCTCCTCCAGTAGTGCTTTTTCTATCATTAATATTGCCAGCCCAATCAACATTTGTATATACTTTAAGTTCAAAATTACCTTCTTTCTTATACCATAATCCATAGTTCTCAGTGTTCTTTAGACATCTCAAGATTCTTTTCATAGAGATCATGTGTGTCTCTTTAGGATTAGTAGAAAATATAGCTATAATGCCAACAACATGTGCAATATCTGGTATATTATGCACAACATACATCAACTTTCCAATCATAGATCTATATAAGGTTTGATTTACCTCTATTGACTTTTCATCCTTAGTTAGCTTGCATTTGGTGACCATAGGTGTACCAACTGGCTTTGAGTCTTACATATCGAATGCCTTCAAGATTTATTTAATGTATTTAGATTTTTTAATGTATACACCTTCCTTCAGTTGTTGAATTTGAAAACCATGAAAGAATTTGATCTCTCCAAGAATCAACATTTCAAACTTTTTTCTCATTTCAGTAGAAAAAGATTTACATAAAGTATCATGAGCTCCAAATATTATATCATCAACAAAAATTTCAGTAATAAGAATTTTATCATCAGTTTCACATTTCAAATATAGATTATTTTTATCACTTGTTATAACAAATCCAATTCTTATGAGATAAGAATGTAGTCTTTCATACCATGCTCTTGGTGCTTGTTACAGTCCATAAAGTGCCTTGTGCAGCTTACAAACCATGTTATTCTGAGTAGGATCAACAAAACCTTTAGGTTGTTCAATGTATACCTCTTCTTCAAGTACCCCATTTAGAAATGAAGATTTCACATCCATCTGATATACCTTAAATCCTTTGTAAGCAACATATGCAAGTAGTATTCTCACTCCTAGTCTAGAAACAAGTGAAAAAGTTTCTCCATAATCAATTCCTTCTTATTTTACATTACCTTTGCAGACTAATCTTGCCTTGTTTCTTGTAACATCTCCATTCTCATTCAATATGTTTCTGAAAATCCATTTGGTGCCAATCACATTTTTTTCTTTAGGCCTTTGTACTAATGTCCATGTCTTGTTTTTTTGTATTTGCTCAATTTCTTCATTCATTGCTCTAATCCAATCATCATTTTCCAATGCATCCTTAATAGTTCAAGGTTCAAATTCACAAACCAAACATGTATTGTTCCTCAAATTACTTCTTATCATCATTCATGCTCCTTTGTCTCCAATTATTTGACCCTTTGCATGGTGTCTTCTCGCATATTTTTCTAGTACATGCTGAGATCTTTATTCTTAAATTTTTTCTCCTCTCGGTGCATGATCATCATTTTCCTCAATGGCTCTTTCTTGTTGCTTGGTCTGTAAGGATTATTGCTCGGTAGCAGTATTCTCTAGCTCAGTGACACCAGGATGTTTCTCAAGTAAAGTATCAAGATCTTCATTTTCTATATAAATAAATATTTTGTAGTCTTATGGTTCCTTCTTTCTTTCTTTATCATTCTTCTTAGCAAACTCATCAACTCTCACAATTGCACTTTCAATCATCTTATTAGTAGTCTTGTGCAAATATTTATAAGCCTTACTTCTAGTAGAGTATCCAAGAAATATGCATTCATCACCTTTAGAATCAAATTTTCCATTTCTATCATCTTTCAAAATGTAACATCTACTTCTAAATATATTGAAATAACTCACATTAGGTGTATAACCAAACCATAGCTCATAAGGTGTCTTGTTTGTCTCTTCCTTTAGTTGTAGTCAATTCAGTGTAAAAATAGCAGTACTAATAGCTTCTCTCCAGTAACTTTGTGAAACATATTTTTTGATCATCAATGTTCTAGCACAATCAACAATTGATCTATTCCTTCTTTCACCAATCCCATTTTGTTGAGGTTTCCTCGGTGCAGATACATGTCTCTTTATTCCATGCTCATTACAAAAGTTAGTAAATTCATTAGAAATGAATTTACCTCCTCGATCATATCTCAAGCATTTCAGTTGCTTACTAGTTTCTTTCTCTACTTTTTCTTTTCACCACTTAAACATTTGAAAAGATTCTGATTTTCCTTTGAAGAACATGGCATACATCATTCTAGATAAATCATCAAAAAATAAGATACATTATCTATCTCCATAATAACTCTAAGTTTGGACCACATAAATCAATATGAACTAAATCTAGAATTGAATTAGATGAACATTGTTTTCTCTTAAAACTAGACTTTGTCATTTTACCCATTTGACATTGTTTGCACATCACTTGGTCAGACTTAGACAAACTCGAAAAACCTCTAACTTTCCTTTTCTTACTGATCTTTACCATGTTGTCAAAATTCACATGACATAACCTTTTGTGGCATAACCAAACATCATCATTCTTAGCCAATAAAAATGATATTTTAGCATTGTCTAGATAAAATAGGTTACATCTTGATTGTTCACCAGTACCGATCAATTTTCTAGCATCATCATAGATCTTTACTCTTCTTTTCTCAAATGCAACTCAGTGACTTTTTTTATTCAGTTGTGCTACACTTAATAGATTATAGTTAAGTCCTTTCACCCAATAAGAATTTTCACATTTGATCTTGTTTTTAAGCAATATTGATCCTTTACCTTTCACATGACAAGGTGTATCATTTCCCATTTTTACAAATCCTCCATTATAATCCTCAAAATATTCAAACTTATCTTCATCACCATTCATATGGTGTGTGTAGCCACTATCAATAATCCAAGTATCATTTTTTCTTACTTTAGAAATAAGTACCTTTTCTACATACCTTTCTTCTTCTTCAAAATCTTCCTTCAATGCAACAAACACCACTTCTATATCTTCATCAGTTTCAGTCTCGGTATCAACATCTTCTTCCACTAGGTAGCATACCTTTTTCCCTTTATCTTTGTAGTCTCATTTTTCTCTGTTTCCATGCTATCAGTTTCCTTTGTGATCTCGGTAATCTCTTCTATCATTTTTTCTTTCATTTGATCTTTCACTTGTTCTCACATTATTATTCATATCAGGACATCTTGCAACAATATGACCAACCTCTTTACATTTAAAACATATCAAGGGTAGTTTACCTCTACATTTTCCTTTTCCTTTCGGTAGTCTTCTATCCATTAATGCTTCAAGTTCTTCAAGTTGATCTTGTTCAGGTTTAGTATCACTTCCATATATATATATATATATATATATATATATATATATATATATATATATATATATATATATATATATATATATATATATATACACATACATATATATATATATATATATATATATATATACATATATATATATATATATATACATACATATATATATATATATATATAGACACACACACACACACACATATATATATCTGTGTGTGTGTGTGTATTTGTTAAAGTTGTTTAATTTAATAAGTTCAGTCAAAGAATATTTCATTATTACTAACAATGTTAAATATTAATAATTTTATAAATATTAACATTTAACTAGCAAATAATTTATCAATAATCATTAATATTAATAAATAGTCTTATTGTTATCAATATTTAACAATTAATAATCTTTTATTGTGTACACTAAATTGAATATTTGGTTGTGTTGTAAACCTTAATTGTGTATACCTTCTTGATGTTTTTTGGAACCCTAACGATGGGGTTAGGTTTTAGGGTCATCTTAGGGGTATGGTATCCAGGAATGTTCCTAAACCTTTGTGTTGGATGTCTTGATGCTTTTGTGTAACCAAACATCATAAATGATTATTGAGTAGGGTTGTCTAGGTGCCCTAGGAGAGTGGCTCATCATAGGTGTTAGGACCCAGAAGTGGTCACTAGGGGATCTTATGAAGTAGGAGACCAGGGCCCAGAGTAGGCTAGTTCCTATGAGTGAGTTGGTAATCAAGTGGAAACATTAATAAAATTAATTAGGAAATGGGGGGTTGGGAATATCACATTAAGATAAGATAAAAATGTTCTTAAGGCCGCATATGTCATGTTGGAGTACCAAGGTCATGTGCAACCATGGAGAAGACCTAACTGCACATGGTTGGCCATGATCGCTAGGATGGATCCTGACAAGAAGGGATGTGCGATGACACTCACCTATTCAGTACTCTAGAACCCTAACTCTTGATGTTTTTGCCTCTGGTATTCTTTTGTGTACCTACTTACTCTTTTGTCTTCATGATTATTTTTGTAAGGCATGTTTTTTAACCTTAGTTTTTCCCTAGAAATTATGTGGATCTTGGTCCTATCTCATGGCATGGGGGAGTGGACCATTTATAGTTTCACGTGGTTGGGTGGTGAAATATTTTGAGGTATTTCTCATGGTTCAAAAATGGCATGTTGGATGCAGATGATAATTATTTGTATTATATCTCGTGTATGTTGTAAAAGATGTAAAGAGTTCATGTAAGCCCTAAAATGGTAACTTTTGTGCAAATGTATTTAAAGGAAAAGAAATGTAAAAGGGAAGGTATCGTAGGAAAAATGATTCAAAGAGAAAGTTTCATTATGTAAATGTATAGTTGTGATGAAAATATATGTTGAGGATTCTCTACCCTATCTCTCTCTCTTTTCGAAACTTGGAATAAGTAATATGTATCAAAAGCATGGTAAATATGTAAACAAAGGCAAAGTTATTTTGTATGCAAAAAATAAATTGTTATTATCTTATTTGAATGAAAGATAGTGAGATCTCTTACCCTATTCTCTTGTGAAAAGATAAATAGATAATTAAATGGTAAATAAAAAGTAAAGATGATAAAGTAGGAAATGTTGTGGTAATTCTATAGGCAAAAAGGAAATGTAAAGTATTTCTACTTAGAGAATATTTATGTTTCAAATAAAGGAAATAGTAGTTAAATATTCTTACTTAAACATGTTTAAAGAAACCTAACTAGTTATGGAATGTTACTAGGAAAGAAATCAACCTATGTTATTGGAAATAAATATCAAAATGCGGTAATACATGTAAATGATTAGTGATTTAATAAAAGTAAAGTAAATTAACATTGGGGAACCTAAAGGGACTTAGAGTTAGATGAATAATGTGATTTAAATATGAAAAAAAAGAAAAAAGAAATTAATTAGTTACAAGACTTATCAACTTTAAGCCTTGTCCTTTCAAGTTCCCTAGCAGGCTGTGACATAACTTACATTAGAAAAAAGCAATATATTACATTAGCATAACTTTGTTCTCTTATTGTTAGAATTTATAATCTTTCCTTGGTGTAATATTGTAAATTAGGATAAACCAAGGTATCCTTATTCTATTTTGTCCTCTAGTCCAAGTGGGAGGACAACTCATATTTTTGTAATTCCTTTAATAAGGAAATTAGTTGATTCCTCCTTAAGAGGACCTTGACACTTGTATCACACACTTATGAATGGTGGCATTCATTGACTTGAAATTTACATTCTAACTCCTCTCTCTCATCTCTATTTAAGAGATTCTCCTCTCTCATTTCTTAAAATTGTGAAGTTATTGTAAGTGAGCAACTCACTCTCTCTTTCTCTCTCTTAGTTTAGGATTCTTTGCTTTCCCCTTTCAAAATCTCTTGGCTCATTGTTTGGATTCTTGGAGCATTCTCATGTTGGTGATTGATATTGAAGCATTATCTCATTCTTGGTCTATGGTAAAATTTCTTCTTGCATTACACTTTCTTGGGTTCTTTCCTTAACTTCTTTTCATTTTTTACATACTTCTAACATGGTATTAGAGCTACTAATCCTTGTTTAAGTATTTGCGGGATTTCTTGTTGCAGCTCTTTTGTGTTCTTTTGTCACTTTAGTTTTTTTAGTCTCTAACCCTCTTTGGAAGACTTGCCTCTAAAGAGTAGATGTTTTGAATTTTTTTGGATTTGGACAGTTCTCTGCCAAACCCAGTTTAGTTTCTTCATTTCAAGTTTTATTTCAGATCTAACCCTACCCTCTGTTTGGCGACCACAAGGGTTTTAATCTCATGTTATGCATGGTTTTTCTAATCTTTTGTGCAGGATTCAACCTAACTATTTTATTCTCATTCAATTATCGCTTTTGTCTTGGTTGTCTCTATCTTTTTTTATTGTTGTCTCTATCATATTGGTAACTCTTTACCATTTGTAATAAAGTCTATCCATAACTTTTCAAGCAACATTTTTTTTTCACCTTGTAAGTCTCTCTATTATATATTAAAGTTTGTTAAACAAAATAATGACATTCATTTTCTTACATATCAATAATTTTGATTTCACATTTTAAAATATATAGTTGTTACATTATCATTTTCTATCTTATTTCATAAATCTAAACCTATGAGTTACATAGTATTATACTCGTGCCTGAGTTACATATGACTCTAAAATTCTCTCTTAAAATTCATTATTCTCCTTAGTTACATATTACTATTTATATTGAGCTAGTATATACTTGTTGCTTATATTTAATAAATCTCCACTTTATCATGGTATTTGTATCACTAGATTTTTTTAAAAAAATAGATTGCATTTGCTCCAACTTTCCTTATGTTGAAAACTGAAATCAAATCATTTCTACTTAACTATGTTTCTATTAAAGTTTGGAAAGTAATGGTTATTGAAAAGTATTGGTTCTTTTAGGATATAGTGCTTTTTAAGTTTTTTTAAAAAATAAATTAGAATTTTAATTTAAAAATTTTATATAAAAGTTTTTTCAAAAAAGTTAGTATGTATAATTTTTTTTAAATATTAAATTTTATTTAAATGTTTTTTAATTACTATTAATATTCAGTTTATTGAGGTTTTAAATATAAATGATGAAAAAAAATTTCAATAGATGTATTTTTTTTTGTTGTAATTTGATTTTTTTATTCCTTTTTTAATGGAATATTTATTAAATTCAATTAGTTTTTAAATATGATTAAAGAGGATTTATTAATTTCATTTGTCCTCTCAAATTTTCATTGTTGCTTAAGCAAAGGGGGTATTTTATTTTATTTTTAAATTTCCAAGCTAGCCTTTTGTTTACTTTTTTTGTAATAATGTCAATTTTTTTTAACTTAAGTATGGTAATTGATCTAACTATTATTTTTAAGAAGAAAATTGATATATGATTGATCCAAAGCATTTAAAGTCATTGACGACGTTAAATTATAGTTTGTTCAAGTGTTATGAGTTATCTAACAAACATTTCCTTCCTGTGGATTATTATTGATTTCATTATTTAGCATTAAGTGCTATCAGATTTAATATAATCTATTGTTTTGCACTAAGTTGCATCTTTTATTTGTTCCATTTGATCCATTGATTCAATTGTAAGTTGCACTGGGATGCACTTACTTAGTTGATGTTTATCAACTTGTTCTATTTGTAAGTTGCATTGGGATGCACTTACTCAGTTGATGTTTATCAACTTGTTTCATTTGTAAGTTGCACTGGGATGCGCTTACTCAGTTGATGTTTATCAACTTATTCCATTTGTAAGTTGCAATGGGATGCGCTTAATTAGTTGATGTTTATCAACTTGTTCCATTTGTAAGTTGCACTAGGATGCTCTTACTTCAGTTGATGTTTATCAACTTGTTCCATTGGTTATTTTTTCCTCATGGTGAGGATGGTGCTCTTGAGATCTTTCCTGATATTTGTTGGATATCTCTTATTTTGGAAGGCAATATATTTTTCTCACTCATAATCCTTAGTTCAAATTATTATTTAGCACATGTCAATAGTTGTTTCATTTATGTTGGCTTAAATTTTTATCTCCTTAATGGTTCCTTGATTCTAGTTCATGGTTGTAGACATGTTTGGCAGATCAGGTCATAGGTTGATTTGAGGTTTGAGTCACATGTTCTACTAATTTATCTTTGTATCTCTCATATTTCTATATGCACATTCTACTATTGTGATAATGCACTACATTCTTCATTGCCTAGATCATGGGTCATGTAGGTGATGGAGTCGAGACTCATTCACTTGCAGTAAGATGACTCATTAGTGGATTGTCTATATCCACGTGATTGATGCAGTGTTGATACAAGTCTCATTAGTTGGCCTTGTCTGTGGTCATTTATGCATTAGTATGTTTAATTTATGAGATCATTGATAATATTTATTATAACTCACTTTGACCGTTTATATCATGTTAAGCTTCATTGCACATTTTTATGATTGCTCATGATTAATATCATTCTAAAGTTTTCAATGATTCTCTAAAGTTGAATTATTTTTTATGGCACATATTATATATTCCTTTTCAAAAGTGTACTGATTTGTATTAAGTGTAGATCCCAACTATGTGACATCTACTTGTGTTTTTTCTATGTTCTATGTTTCAGGTGATCCATCAAGGAAAATTCAAGACATCAATTCATTTACTTAAATCCTATGAATCACAAGACTACTTGAAGATATGGTTATACTTCCACTTGAATACATTTAAAGGACCCATCCACTTCTCTTGGATCTACAAAAGATGCATGCACAACATACAAATGACTACTTGCACACCTAAAGATAATACTTTTTTTCTTATATTGAAGATCAAGTTGTAGATTGTTGTAAATTATGGGTTTAATACCCCTTGTTATAATCACCCCAACTAAAGATTAAAGGAGGGTGTTAGAATTTATAATCTTTCCTTGGTGTAATATTGTAAATTAGGATAAACCAAGGTATGCTTATTCTATTTTTTCCTCTAGTCCAAGTGGGAGGACAACTCATATTTTTGTAATTCCTTTAATAAGGAAATTAGTTGATTCCTCCTTAAGAGGACCTTGACACTTGTATCACACACTTATGAATGGTGTCATTCATTGAATTGGGAGTTACATTCTAACTCCTCTCTCTCATCTCTATTTAAGAGATGCTCCTCTCTCATTTCTTAAGATCATGAAGTTATTGTAAGTGAGAAACTCGCTTTGTCTTTCTCTCTCTCAATTTAGGCTATGGCCTCATTCATAATGTCACAAGGGGTTTTCTTTGCTTTCCGCTTTCAAAATCTCTTGGCTCATTATTTATATTCTTGGATCATTCTCGTGTTGGTGATTGATATTGAAGCATTATCTCATTCTTGGTCTATGGTAAAATTTCTTCTTGCATTACACTTTCTTGGGTTCTTTCCTTAACTTCTTTTCATTTTTTACATACTTCTAACACTTATGAACTCAACTACACCATCATCAGGAAGGCTTCTCTAGCAGTTGTTTTTGCATCTCAAAAAATTAGACAACACATGCTCACACAATTGGTATAATTGATTACAAAGATTGATCCATTAAAATATTTGTTAAACAATGCAACTCTCATAGGAAGATTGGAAAAATGGGTTATGATTCTTATCAAATTTTACATTGAGTATGTTGATCGTAAAGCAATCAAGGGTCAAGTAAAAGAATACCAGCTCAGAGATGCAACACTTCAAGATACAAGGTCATTGATGATTGAATTCCCAGATGAAGCTATATTGCAATTAATAGAACACCTGTGTAAAATGATTTTTGATGGATCTTTTACCCAAAAGGGGTTAGGCATTGGTGTTCTATTCATCACTCGACAAGGGTAAAAAATTCCCAATGTATATAAAATGACGTTTCCATGCACCAATAATATTGTAGAATATGAAGCCTTGGTGAACAGGTTAAAGTTGGCTATCGAGTGGAAAATTATGGAGCTACACATATATGGTGATTCTCAGTTGATAGTAAATCTAGTTAATGATCAATATTAGACAAAAAAAAAAGTTGATGCCCTACAAAAGGATGGTCGATGACCTAAAGAAATACTTTATCTTTGTCACCTTTCAACATGTCCCAAGGATAGAAAACAAGGTAGATGATGCTATGGATACATTGGCCTCAATGTTACAATTAGAAGAACATCAATTTGTCTATGACTTCCTGGTGGAAGAGCTTCCTTTTTCGGCCTATGATTCCCCTGAATCCAAAATTATTTGTGTCATTTTAAGCCATGAATCCTCTAGGTATAGACAAATTTACTCATACTTGAAAGACCAAATCATTCTTGATGACTTATCTAGAAATGAAAAAATAAACCTCATAAGAATTGCATCGTGTTACTTGATCATTTCTAATGACTTGTATAGGTGAGGGATAGATGACACTCTTCTTAGGTGTCTAGAACATGAAGAGTCTGAGCATGTGCTAAAGGAATTCAATGAAGGTATTTTTGGATCTCATTCGAATGCTCTCTCATTGACCAAGAAACTCTAGCTAAGGGTCAGATATTATTGGCCCAATATGGAAAAAGATGTTATCTAATTTGCTAAATTCTACAAGCAGTACCAAATGCATGGTAACCTAATTAATACTCCTACTAGAGAATTATTTCCCTTTATCACTTATTGTCCCTTTCAGTAGTGGGTATTTGACCTTGTGGGACAAAAATATCCTAATTCATTCAATGGACATAAGTATATTATCGCGGCCAAAGAGTATTTCACAAAGTGGGTCAGAGTAGTTCCACTCATCAAGGTGACTCGAAAGCAAGTGTCCTTGTTCAATTTGAACTACATCATCTATAGGTATGGGATACCATCCTCGATTGTGACAGACAACAAATGGAAATTCAAAAACAAGGATATCAATGAACTATGTGAGAATTTCCATATAACCCAACACTATTCTTCCATCTACTACCCATAGGGTAATGGATGGGCTGAAGCATCAAACAAAATAATCATTAAAATCTTCCACAGAATAGTGATAAAATTAGGTAAAGATTGGCATCTACAGATAAATCCAACATTATGAGCTTAATGCACTAGTATCAAAACACCAAAAGGGGTGACACCTTTCACATTATTTTATGGTGTAGAAGTAGTATTTCCTATTGAGGTAGAAGTACCATCTCCTAGGGTCTCTCTCCAAGGATTTATAACTGATGAAGACTACTGAATTTCTAGAATCCAAGAATTAGAGTTGTTTCATGAGAGGAGGAAAGAAGAATTTTACCATTTTAGGTTCTATTAAAATAGAATGCCTTGAGGCTATAACAAGAAAGTGAAACACAAATGATTCTAGGTTGGAAATCTAGTACTTCGAGAAAATCCAAAAAATCAACAAAACCGTGAGCAGAAGGGAAAGTTTGAACCCAACTAGTTGGATCCCTTCATGATTACTGAAGTATTTGGGTCTTAAGCTTATCAACTATCAACTCATGAATTATATCTTCTCCTTGACCCCATCAACACTATCCACCTAAAATAAATTATAGTTAGATAGTCTCAAAATCTATAGCTTCTATACAAAGAAAATGTTCCTGAAAAAATTTCAAAACTAGTAAAAGGAAGAAAAATCCAAAAATAAAAGATAAAGTCCTAAAAAATAATTATCTTGGTGAAAACCTAGCAATAGGTGCCTTGATAATAGAAAAAAATCAAAAGTTCAAAAATACAAAAAAATCAAAAAACTGAAAAAGAGCAAAAAAATTTTTTAAAAACATAGAAAAATGCCTTGGTGAAAATGATAGGGAGGCTCTATCAATGAGTCAACTTGAATCAACTCTAAGGTCTGTAGCATCAGAAAATGGAAGCACTTCCATTTAGGACTGGTTTAGCCCTCTGAGTAAGTGGTTTGGGGTTATGTCAAATGCCTTGAATGGGTCTTTGACTTGGATCTAGCTTTTTCCCCTATTCTGTTCAATTTTCCACTTCTTTCCTGCATAATTCTGGCATCCTGAATTGAGATTCTGAGATTCTTGAATTTTGGGTCAAGGTCGACCTTTTGGGTCAAGGTCAAGCTTTTGGGTCAAGGTCAAGGTCGACCTTGACCCGAGGTCCAAATTTCAAAAGCTGAAGGATTCTGGATGCTGGGTTTCAGAAAGATTATTTTCCCGCGTCTGGGTCTATTGTTTTAGGCTTCAAAATAGTAAACTCTTAAATTATATTTAATTTAGGTCCATTTCTAGGGGTATAGGCTTAATGGGAATTTATTTCCCTGATGTTGGCCTCTCTAGAATTTTGTGCCCTAGATCACTATAAAAGGAAGCCTTCTCCTCTCATTTTTGAAATCACACATCAAGTATCAAGTTTTCTCCATCACAACACAAGATCAAACAATCAAGAAGCAAGCAAGAAGGAGAAGGAAATTATTCAAGCATTCAAGATCCAATTCATTAAGGAGATCCATTGGTAGCCATTGAAGGATTCAATCTCTATAGAGCCCTCTTGTTGAAGATTTCTCCATCCACATCAATTCAAGCTTCTTCCTATTCCAAGATCCATTCAAGATTGGTGTTGAAGATATAAATACAATTGATTTGAGAAATTCTACATTCAATTCTACATTTATTTGGAGCATCCATACTTGTGGATTCAAATATTTGAATCCTCCACAAGGGTTTTCAACATAAGCAAGGTGAATTGTTCCATTTACTTTGTTTATTACTGCAATTTCAATTCAATTTCAAGGTTAATTCCTAAATTGGGGTTTGACCAAGGAAAACCGCTCCCCCCCCCCCAACAAAAAAACTATTTTTCTTGCGAGAACAGGTGTGGAACATCAAATTACAGTGCAGATCTAGATACCCTTTTCGACAAACTTTCGAGATCTGTGAATAGAATTTCTATCGGGGTAGCACAGGTCAAGGTCGACATTTTGGGGTCAAGGTCAACCTTTACCCCTAGGTCAAGGTAGACCTTTCTTAGAAAAGAAAAAGGTTTCTGTGTTTTTTAGATCTCATAGTTTCAATTTCATAACGCGAAAATCAACGGTTTTTGAGACCGTTTGACAAGGTTTTCAGTAGATTCTTTTTCAAAGGTAAGTACTTTGTATTTCTTCATTTCAATATTAGTCTTCTAGATTTACTTTCCATGTCATTAGAACTTCATGTATGTGTTCAATATTGGTTTAGGGTCTCTTTTATGTGCAAACCCCCATTGTTCTAGAACCCATCCATATTTTACACTATACATTTTGGTGAACCCGTGTTACGACAACTCTTTCTTTTTGGTGTTAGATTTCCCTTTGTATTATCTTGTGTGTTCACCTTCACTATACATTTTGGGGAACCTGAAAAGATTACCCCCTCTCTTTTGTAGAATTAGATGCCCTATTATGTTTGTGGTGTTCGATTTCCTTTTCATGCTTATAAATTTCATTTGAATGCATTTTGATATATCTAGATCTATTTTCTATGCATTTCTTTATTTGTTATCATGTTGCACAAGTTGCTTCAAGTGTTTTCCAAACATTCTTCTATAACTTTTTGGATTACACAACATCTTCCTCTTACCTTACCATTGCATGGTGTTACACCTAGAAAGACTTTATTTAGTGTGTGTGATGTTGCTTTTTCCTCTCTTTTATTACCTTGTAAGGATATATTAGAGCAAGAAGATGACTTTAATCTATCTCTTCATCATATTTCTCTTTATGGAGATGATTTGGGGATTGATGTTAATTCTTCTCCTAATGAGCCTACTTTAGAATATAATTTACCTTATTTCCCCTTTAGGGATAAAGCTTTATTGATTTATGGTGCTCCTACTATGTGCTTTATTGGTAGGGATGATAATCCTCTTATTTGAGATGAACCTTTGGATTTGGATGTTGATTACTTTCTTCCTCATGAAACCATTGTGGATGATCCCTTGGATAAAGATATTGATTTATCCCCTCCTCATGAGGAAGCGTTGATACAAGAGGTTGATTTATTAATGGATGACATATTCATACATGATGGTGACTATTTTTCTAAAACACACTACCCTTATGCAAATATTTGAGCAAAAGATGATGACATTATAGATTCTTTGCCTCCATTTGGGATTCCTTCTAGTGATGAGGCATTAGTAGAGAATGATATGAATTTCATTAATGCTCTCACTCTTAGTGATGATCTTATGGAGAATCAAGATCCTACTTCATCTCCTCCTAGGATGTATTCTTTGCTTCCTTCTTATGAATCAGTTTGTAGTGTTAAGACTGTTGGAAACAATTGTCTGAAGGAAATTGCTACTCAAATTATGTATTGTCTTTGATGTCACACAATGTCATAGTCCACAGCAATCAGTTCCTATCGAGCTCAGTCGGTCTGCCAGATAGGAAGATTAGTGCTTACCGAGTCCACTCGGTTATCAAAGAAAATCAGTGTCTACCGAGTTCACTCGGTTACCAAAGGAAATTCAGCATTTACCAAGTTTAGTCGGTTTTCCAAGAAAAGTTATTATTTACCGAGTTCAGTAAGTTCTCGAAGAAAAGTTAGTATTTACCGAGTTCAGTCGGTTGTCGAAGAAAAGTTAGTATTTACCGAGTTCAGTCGGTTGTCAAAGAAAAGTTAGTATTTACCGAGTTCAGTCGGTTGTCAAAGAAAAGTTAGTGTTTATCGAGTTCAGTCGGTTATCGAAGGTAAAGGATTGTCGGTGTTTACCGAGTTCCCTCGGTCTCCGAAAGATTATAGAAAGTTATGGTCACCGAGCACTGTCAGCCCTTGAAGGATTTTTGCAAATAGAGTTTGCTTAATTCAGCCGACTGTTATACTAAATAATGTCGATTTGACAAATCTAAAATCATATAAATAAAAGGTCAAATGTGAAAAAAAAAAACAAGAAATATTGCAGAAGATTTACAGAAGAAAGACAGGAAAGGTGTGTGCGAATTTGTGAAGGATGTTCAGATATCCTTGAGGTGCAGCACAGATTTATTCGATCAGGAAGGATCACACATATGCAGAACAGAGATCTGTAATCAGAAAAACAGTTGCATTATTATACAGGTCATTTTTCATTGTTACCTTCTTATCATTGTAACAGTGAATTCTAAATCTCTTAACCGAGTTGGTTTAACAACCATATTGTAAATCCTCTAACAAGGTGACAATTCCATTGAATTGTTTTCAAGACCTCTTACCAGGCCACTCCTAGCAGGGTGTTTTAAATCCTCTAACAAGGTCACACCTAACAGTGTGTTTTGTAACCTTTTACCGGGTTGGCTTCTAACCGGGCATCACTTCAGAAAAGTGAAAATCCGTATCTAGATACATTGGTGGTTTTTCCCATATTGGGTTTCCACGTTAAATCTTGTGTCTCTTGTGTTCTTAATTGCTATCTTAATCATACACCAGTGCTGATGAATATCTAAAAGATAATTTTGCTAATACTTTCTGCATCTTCAAAATTACTGCAATCTATTTACCGAGTGCTAATACAGATAACATTGTTAAGATATCCTAAGGGATCTGGAAAGAATTAATTGTGAAGTTTTTTATGGTTGACTGATTCACCCCCCCCCCTCTCAGTCACTTCATCCATATTCCATCAATTGGTATCAGAGCTTTTGGTGCTTGCAGGAAGGGTTTCAAGGACCTAAGCTAAAGATCAGGATGTCTTACAAGAGGGAAATTCCAAAGCTCAACAGAGATAACTTTTCAGCATGGAAAGGTCTCATGAGACTTCATCTAGCTTCCATTGGTGATTCAGGATGCAAATACATTGATGAAGAATACACAATTCCTAATGGCACATTAACTGTTGAAGACATTGCAGATAAAAAGACTCACAACACCATGATGATAGACATTGCATCTGCTCTCAGCTATGAAGAATTTGATGGTATTAAAGACTGCACTACTGCATATGAAATGTGGATGGCACTGAAGAAAATATATGGTGGTGATGCAAATGTGAAAAGAGCCAAAGCAGAAAGCCTAAGAGGACAGTTTGACAAGATGAATATGAAGGAAGATGAAAACATTGCAAAATATGTTGAAAGAATCAAAGCAAGTGTAAGTGCAATTAGAGCTTCTGGAGGAACAATCTCAGATGAAACTGTTATAAGTAAGGTACTCAGAACATTACTTCCTATCTATGCAATAAGAGTATCAGCTATTCAAGAAAGAAGATGTGAAACAAACCACAATATAACTTTGGATGCTTTAGTTGGAAGATTGATAGCTTTTGAATTAGACAACTATGACAACTATGTTCCTAGTTCCAAAAATATTGAATCAGCATTTGAGGCCAAGGTTTCACTAAAGAAGAACAAGAAAATTAAAGAAGTTCAGTCAGAAAGTGAAGAAGTATCAGAAGAAAGTTCTGATAGTGATCTTGAAATTGTAGAAGCATTACTTGCAAAGTACTCTAGAGGGAAAGGTAAATATAAAGGTAAAACTCCTTTAATCTATTTTTCATGTGAAGAAATTGGACATATTGCAGCTAGGTGCCCAAACAAGCAAGTCAAGGAAGAGAAGAGAAGTCACAAGTACTATGGCAAAAAGAATTTCAAATCATACAAGGATAAAGGTAAGAAATCATGTTTTATGGCTAAAGATTCTGATGATAGTGAAGAAGAAATTGTCTTTATTGCTATAAAAGATGAATCTGATATGATGAAGATAAGATGGCACTTATTTCTCATATAAGAAAAGATGATATATGGATAATAGACAGTGGATGTTCACACCACATGACTGGTGACAAGACAAAATTTGAATATCTAGAAGACTGTGATAGTGGTAATGTAAGATTTGGAAACAATGAACCTTGTTGTATAAAAGGAAAAGGAAGAATCTCATTAACCAAAGAACTCATATGTGATAACGCTTATTGGGTTGAAGGACTAAAACATAATCTTCTAAGTGTAGCACAGCTAATCAACACTGGTTTCAAGGTTGAATTCATGAATGGTCAAGCAAGACTGCTGGATGGAAAAGGAAAACTGATTGGATCAGGCAAACAAACAAAAGGTAACTTATTTTATCTTGATCTCAGTGAATATTCATGCTTTATTGCTCAAATAGAAGAAAGTTGGCTATGGCACAAAAGGTTATGTCATGTGAATTTTGATAACATGATAAAAATAAGCAAATTCAAGAAGGTTAGAGGCATTCCTACTTTGAAGAAACCTGACACTGGTCTATGTAAGAATTGTCAGATTGGCAAAATGAGTAAAACTAGTTTCAAGAGTAAGAACTATCAGTCTAAAGAAATTTTGGAAATTGTGCATACTGATTTATGTGGACCTATTGGAATACAAAGCTATACTGGAGATAAATTCTTTATTCTTTTCATTGATGATTATTCTAGAATGATGACTGTTATGTATTTAAGAGAGAAATCAGAAGCATTTGAAAAGTTCAAATGGTACTTAGCAAGAGTGGAAAAGGAAACAGGGAAAAGATTGAAATGCTTAAGATCAAACAGAGGTGGTGAATTCATCTCCCATGATTTTAACAACTTTTGCATTGAAAGAGGAATCAAAAGACAGGTATCAGCTCCTAGAACTCCTGAGCAGAATGGAATAGCAGAAATAAGAAACAGATCTATTGGATTGTGCAAGGACTCTAATGATAGAAAAGAACATCGCTATAAAGTACTGGAAGGAAGCTATCAGCACTGCAGTTCATACCTTGAACCGAGTATAATTGAAGAAAGACACATTCAAAACTCCTTATGAATTATGGTATGGCTATAAACCCAATGTAAGTTACATGAAAATATTTGGTAGCAAGTGTTATATCTTAAAAGAATCCAGAAGAAATAAATTTGATGTGAAAAGTGATGAAGGAATATTCCTAGGATATTCTAGCAAAAGCAAGGCATACAAATGTCTGAACTTATCTACTCACAAAGTCATAGAAAGTATACATGTAAAATTTGATGAATTTGCAGAAAAGACTGAAGAAGAAAGCAAAAGGGAACCTGAGAACTACAGAAGATTCATTTACATTGAACCTGAAACATTGGCAGGCACAACTATCAATAAGGAAACTATATCTACCAAGCCGAGCACAGTTACCGAGTCACAAACCAAGTCACAAGAAGAAATTCAAACTGAGTCACAGGAAGAAATTCAGACCGAGTCTCAGCCTGAAGTTACCGAGCAAATATCTACCGAGCCCGAGCAACCTGAAGAAAAGATCCTAGAAGACAACAGCAGGAATCATTCAAAAAGCAAGGAACCTATACTAGCCAAATATGTCAAAAGACATCATACACTGGATCAAATCATTGGAAACAAATCAGATGGTACTATGACAAGAAGCAAGCTAAAAGGTACATGTCTGCTTACTGATTTTGAACCTAGAAATATCAAAGATGCATTGGAAAATGAAAGTTGGATTGAAGCAATGAATGAAGAATTAGAACAAATACAAAAGAACAAAATTTGGACTCTTGTACCTAGACCTAAAGATAAGAATGTAATTGGAATAAAATGGTTATTCAGGAATAAGCTAAATGAAGATGGTCAAGTATCTAGAAACAAAGCTAGACTGGTATGTAAAGGTTATTCTCAAGAAGAAGGTATAGATTATGGAGAAACTTTTTCTCCTGTTGCAAGATTAGAAGGTGTAAGAACTCTACTTGCTTATGCAGCACACAAAGGATTTAAGGTATATCAGATGGATATAAAATCTGCCTTTCTCAATGGAATTCTTGATGAAGAAGTCTACATTGAACAACCTGAAGGTTTTGTTGATCCAGATAAAAAGGACATGGTCTGCAGGTTACACAAAGCATTGTATGGTTTGAAACAAGCTCCTAGAGCATGGTATGAAAGACTCCATAACTATTTGATTCAGATTAATTTCAAAAGAGCCAATGATAACAGCAATCGGTATATTAAAGAAGGACCGGATGACAAAATTGTATTGGTAGAAATATTTGTAGATGATACTATATTTACAGGGAATGAGGATCAGTGCAAAGAATTTTCAGAGAAAATGAACAAAGAATTTGAAATGTCTATGTTTGGTTTAATAAAATTCTTTGTTGGTCTTCAAATTCAGCAAAGCAAGAATGGTATATACATTACTCAATCTAAATACATTAAGGAAATACTTAAGAAGTTTGGTATGGAAGATTCAAAACCAGTTGGTACACCCATGTGCACTGGACTGAAACTTACCAAAAATGATGATTCAAAAGAAGTTGATCAGACCCTATACCGATCTATGATTGGAAAATTGCAGTATGTAGTACATACAAGACCTAACATTGCCTTAGCAGTCGGTATAGTAGCTAGATTCTCAGCAAAGCCTAAGGAAAATCATATGATGGCAATCAAAAGAATCTTCAGATACTTAAGAGGAACTGAAGAATATGGTTTGTGGTATAAATTTGGAGGCAATCTAGACTTGAAAGTGTTTACTAATGCTGATTGGGCAGGAAACATTGATGATAGAAAAAGCACAAGTGGTGGAGCATTTTTTCTTGGAAAAAGACTGGTATCCTAGACTAGTAAAAAGCAGAATTGCACATCTCAATCCACAGCTGAAGCAGAATATGTTGCTGCTGCAGTAAACTGTTCAAATATTGTTTGGTTTAAATAGCTATTAGAAGGTATGAAGGTTGAAATCAAAGAACCAGTTGTTATATTTTGTGAAAATACCAGTGCAATAAACATTTCGAAGAATCCAGTGATGCATTCCAAAACCAAGCACATTGCTATTAAATATCACTTTGTCAGAGAATTGGTGCACGACAAGGAAATCAGATTAGAATATATTCATACAAAAGAACAGATTGCAGACATTTTTACCAAACCATTACCTAAGGATGCATTTGTGTATCTAAGAGGTAAGTTAGGGGTCATTCCCCTATCCGAAGCTCACTAAATACAGTTTTAGTGATGCATCAACCAGAAAATGATTGAAAATCAACCAGTTGATGTAGCATATTCAAGGAATCATTGAATATGAATTAGTACTTGAGGTACATTAATTTTCACCGGTAATATGTGAATTGTCTTTGGCATGTGTTGTCAAAGAGGGAGTGTTTGCTATGTCTTTACTATTACTTCAAGAAATTTTCAATAGTCAGAAGGAAGAATTTTCAGGATAAAGGAAGTTTGCTGACAGAGGGAGATTTGAATCTGAACTGAGCTAACTCTTTCAAATTTCTTATGCTATGACATATTGTGTTGCCATCAATGCCAAAGAGGGAGATTGTTGGAAACAATTGTCTGAAGGAAATTGCTACTCAAATTATGTATTGTCTTTGATGTCACACAATGTCATAGTCTGCAGCAATCAGTTCCTACCGAGCTCAGTCGGTCTGCCAGACAGGAAGATTAGTGCTTACCGAGTCCACTCGGTTATCAAAGAAAATTAGTGTCTACCGAGTTCACTAGGTTACCAAAGGAAATTTAGCATTTACTGAGTTTAGTCGGTTGTCGAAGAAAAGTTAGTATTTACCGAGTTTAGTCGGTTGTCGAAGAAAAGTTAGTATTTACCGAGTTCAGTCGGTTGTCGAAGAAAAGATAGTATTTACCAAGTTCAGTCGGTTGTCAAATAAAAGTTAGTATTTACCGAGTTCAGTCGGTTGTCAAAGAAAAGTTAGTGTTTACCGAGTTCAGTCGGTTATCGAAGGTAAAGGATTGTCGGTGTTTATCGAGTTCCCTCGGTCTCCGAAAGATTATAGAAAGTTATGGTCACCGAGCACTGTCAGCCCTTGAAGGATTTTTGCAAATAGAGTTTGCTTAATTCAGCCGACTGTTATACTAAATAATGTCGATTTGACAAATCTAAAATCATATAAATAAAAGGTCAAATGTGAAAAAAAAAACAAGAAATATAGCAGAAGATTTACAGAAGAAAGACAGGAAAGGTGTGTGCGAATTTGTGAAGGATGTTCAGATATCCTTGAGGTGCAGCACAGATTTATTCGATCAGGAAGGATCACACATATGCAGAACAGAGATCTGTAATCAGCAAAACAGTTGCATTATTATACAGGTCATTTTTCATTGTTACCTTCTTATCATTGTAACAGTGAATTCTAAATCTCTTAACCGAGTTGGTTTAACAACCATATTGTAAATCCTCTAACAAGGTGACAATTCCATTGAATTGTTTTCAAGACCTCTTACCAGGCCACTCCTAGCAGGGTGTTTTAAATCTTCTAACAAGGTCACACCTAACAGTGTGTTTTGTAACCTTTTACCGGGTTGGCTTCTAACCGGGCATCACTTCAGAAAAGTGAAAATCAGTATCTAGATACATTGGTGGTTTTTCCCATATTGGGTTTCCACGTTAAATCTTGTGTCTCTTGTGTTCTTAATTGCTATCTTAATCATACACCAGTGCTGATGAATATCTAAAAGATAATTTTGCTAATACTTTCTGCATCTTCAAAATTACTGCAATCTATTTACCGAGTGCTAATACAGATAACATTGTTAAGATATCCTAAGGGATCTGGAAAGAATTAATTGTGAAGTGTTTTATGGTGGACTGATTCACCCCCCCCCCCTCTCAGTCACTTCATCCATATTCCATCAAAGACAACTAACATAGTTTATCCAGAACCCTTGTTGACTATCAAAAGGTTTTCCTCGCATTACTATCAAAGGTAAACCTATGGATTCTTTAGAGTCTTTCAATGATCAAGATTTTATAGCTCACACCTATCATACAATGAATAACCCTCAACATAATCTGGTGGTTTCTACTTCTTTACCACCTTCTCAACCAATTCTTCCTCCTCCACCCCATCTTCCTAGCAAGGTGTATGATTTGATAAAACAATTGCGCAATACCCCTGCCAAGATTTATTTATGGGAGCTTCTTAAAATTCACCTACCTACTATGAAACCTTGCAAAAAGCTCTAGCAACTCTTCTTACTCCATGTCCTAATCAAGAGAACATCAATACCTTCTTACAATGCATGCATGCTACCCTAGGTCCTCCTGACATTGTATTTACTCAAAAGGATTTACCTTCTAAAGAAGTTCAGAATCAATATGATTCTCTTATGGTTATTGTTACTATCAATAAGAGTATCATTCATAGGACCTTGATTGATAATGGATCTGGGTTTAATTTTTGTAGCATGGACATGCTCAAAGTGATTAAAGCTTATCTTTCAACTATTCAACTTGACAATGTTCCTATACGTGTCTTTGATAACATTGCTAAGAATAATTTGGGCATCATTACCTTACTATCAAAGTAGGTCTATTAATCCTAAATACTCCTTTTCATGTTATGCCTAAACCTCTTAATTATAACCTCCTTTTGGGTAGACCTTGGTTGCATGAGATGCATTTTGTTCCTTCCACCCTTCACTGTAAATTCAAGTTTATTCATAACAACATAATGTATACACTTCATGCAGATGATGTGCCAAATCCTTGTTTGAATATTCAAACCTAAAATACTCCTATTTCTAAACCTTCTTCCTCTAATGCTCTTCTTAGCGATGATTGGGGAGCCTTTGATTTTTATCCTACCTTTATGGGAGTGTATAAGGTTTCTGATCTTGATTTTATGAAGCAACAAAGAGAGTTTTAACAATGAGCTTTTTCTTCTACTTCTAATGCCCTTCGTAATAACTTTGTCGCTACTTCTACCCACTATGAATTTGACAAACCTACTAATGATGACATAGTGACTACTGAAGTTCCATTTACTCCTACTAATATGGTTTCTCGTTATGGTCTTGGTTATCATTTCCTAGTTAAACAAAGATTCAATGGTCAAGGATGTGGTAAACATAAATAGGGAATTCAAATGCCCTTACAGATGGGGGGCATGAGAATTCTTATGGATTGGGATTTAATCCTCAACAACAAATCAATGTTAACAACATCTCAAATAACAATTCAAAACATGATGAACCTATGAAGGAATTTAACCAAGAAGTTATTTTACCTAAAATCCTTCATGCTAAGATGATTACTAGACCTAAATGCAAAAAGAAATGTAGTCCACACTTGAAGACTCTTCGTTTTTGTTTTGTATCATAGATTTCATGATCACACTAATAATGAATGTCAAGCTTTACATTATAAGATTAGGAAGCTCATTGATAGTAAGGTTATTTATATATCATGTGGCAATGATTTGTATTTCAATCCTATTTTCTTTAAATAACAATTATGTTCCTATTATGGAGCTCCACTATATGTAAACAATGTTAGCCTAATCCTTGGGGGCTCATTGTCTTGTATAATATTGTGAGAAATATAATAGGTCCCCTTCCATCCTTATTCCTACACTTGGGGGGCAAGGATACCATCTCCTTCTTTTTTGTCTTTCTGGAATCCACTCTTTCCTTGGTTAAGCAGTATCTATCTATTATGTGATATCCAATCATACATGAAAATTTTGGTTTGCATTGAGGATCTTTGTCCTTGATCATAACCTATTTCATTGTTTGACATTGGGTTTCCATGGTTGATAAATCTCTCACCTTGGAAACTAAATATTGTGCTATCCCTCACAAGGGTTACCTTTTCCCTTCTTGCATGATATCTCTTTGCATTCATCCCTTCCATGGCCTCATAGGAGTTGTGACCTTCATGGCTTGGACTGGGTGTTGTCTATGGATATTGTCTTGATGTTGAAGAAGGCTTTATCCTTGTTATTTTCTTTCCTTAACATGTCAAAATAGTATGTATTTTTCCATCTTAAGGAGGGGGGCATATATACGGCCTTCCTCATTCTATATTATGCATTTTTGTTCTAACCTTTTTTTTTGCAGCATGCTAAATCCTCGGAAGGTAACGCACATAAGTTGCTAAATCCTAAAGAGATGCGCATTTCCAATTTCAAATATGCTAAATCCTCAGAAGGTAATGCACATAAGTTGCTAAATCCTGAAGAGATACACATTTTACAAATCTATTCTATGGTGATATGAGGATATGGATCCATGGGTACTTCATAAAAGTCGCTAGAAGATGCACTACATACATGCACAAAGCTGCTAGAAGGCACACAACTTTATGGGGTGAATATCAATTGCTTGCTTGGTGGGCCATCCTATCCTTTTTGTTGTTCATAGTGAGATACACACATCTTACTGGGCGACCTAGCCACTCCTCTCTCCTCTTTTCTCTCTTTTTTCTACAGATGTCTCTCTTATTGTAATCTTGGAGTTGACAAAGACTTGAGTCCCTAGGGGATTGAGGATTCCTTTGTCCCTTTGGTTTCAATAAGATTGTCTTTTTCTTTTTGATCTCATTTACCAAGAGTTTGCATCGAGTCCATACTCTTGCTAAAGTGGGGGATAAATGTAGCGTCAGAAAATGGAAGCACTTCCATCTAGGACTATTTTAGCCCTCCGAGTAAGTGGTTTGGGGTCATGTCAAATGCCTTGAATGGGTCTTTGACTTGGATCTGGCTTTTTCCCCTATTCTGCCCCATTTTCCACTTCTTTATGGCATAATTCTAGCATCCTAAATTGAAATTCTAAGATTCTTGACTTTTGGGTCAAGGTTGACCTTTTTGGGTTTAGGTTGACCTTTTTGGGTCAAGGTCAACCTCATCCTTGACCCGAGGTCTGAATTTCAAAATTTGAAGGATTCCGGATGTCGGGTTTCGGAAAGATTATTTTCCCACTTCCAGGTCGGCTATTTCGGGCTTTGAAATAGTAAACTCTTAAATTATATTTAATTTAGGTCCATTTCTAGGGGTATAGGCTTAATGGGAATTTATTTCCCCTATGTTGGCCTCTCTAGAATTTTGTGCCCTAGATCACTATAAAAGGAATCCTTGTCCTTTCATTTTCAAAATCACACATCAAGTATCAAGTTTTCTCCATCACAATACAAGATCAAACAATCAAGAAGAAAGCAAGAAGGAGAAGAAAAGTATTCAAGCATTCAAGATCCAATTCATCAAGGAAATCCATTGGTAGCCATTGAAGGATTCAATCTATATGGAGCCTTCTTGTTGAAGATTTCTCCATCCACATCCATTCAAGCCTCTTCCTATTCCAAGATCCATTCAAGATTGGTGTTGAAGATCTAAAGACAATTAAATTGAGACATCCTACATTCAATTCTACATTCATTTGGAGCATCCATACTTGTGGATTGAAGGATTTGAATCCTCCACAAGGGTTTTCAACATAAGCAAGGTGAATTGTTACATTTACTTTATTTATTACTGTAATTTCAATTCAATTTCAAGGTTGATTCCTAAATTGGGGTTTGACCAAGGAAAACCCCTCCCCCCCCCCCAAACAAAAAAAACCATTTTTCTTGCAGGAACAAGTGCGGAACAATGAATTACAGTGCAAATCTGGATACCCTTTTCGGTAAACTTTCAGAATCCGCAAATAGAATTTATGTTAGAGTAGTGCATGTCAAGGTCAACATTTTTGGGTCAAGGTTGACCTTTACCCTTGGGTCAAGGTCGATCTATCTCAAAAAAGAAAAAGGTTTCTGGGTTTTGTAGATCTCATAGTTTCAGCTTAACTATTTGAAAATCAATGGTTTCTAAGACCATTTGACAAGGTGTTCAGAAGATTCTTTTTCAGAGCTAAGTACTTTTTATTTCTTCATTTCAATATTAGTCTTCTAGATTTACTTTCCATATCATTAGAATTTCATGTATGTGTTAAATAATTGTTTAGGGTCTCTTTTATGTGCAAACCCCCATTGTTCTAGACCCCATCCATATTTTCCACTATACAAGGTCACTTCCTAGACCTTATAAGGGTTTAATCCTTAACCCTACCCCCTTTGGATAACTCTCACAACTTTTCTCCTACTCTTAAGGGCCTCTCTATCAATTAAAACTCAACTCTTTCCTTGAACTCACTAGGGTAAGTTCATCATAATCTCCACCATGATTGTATCAATCAATTTGTAGGATTATTTGGCTTGAAAACTTTTTGTTTCAATCATTATTGATATCTTTTTGCATAATCTAGGTGTGTTTTAACTATTGATTCCAAGAATCACTAGTTTAAGGGCTAGTAGCCCTATTAGACCTAAATTAGGTCTTTAAACTTGGATTTTGAAAAATAACTTTCAAAATCCCCAAAGGATCCCAAAAAAATTCTTTGATCCCAATACCCTTTTGGATGCCCTCCAAGATTTTTAGGGTTTAGGATCACCAAACTATATGTACAGTCCTTTTCCCAAATTAGATCGATTTACTAAGTGTTTGCTCTATTGGCACTGTCCCAAAGCACAAACTTGGTCAAATAGGTTTACCAACCCTTGTCACTCTTTTCAAGGATTCTTTAGCCTCCAAAAAACTCCTCAGTATCATTAGATCATTTGTGCCAATCCAATCCTGCATTCAATCATAGACTGTTCCAATCTTGCTCCTAGTCGAGTGCTGCCAGACTTAGCTAGGGAAATCTTTTAAAACTAGAAAAATTCATCATTTTTCCTCCAAAAAAAAGGAAAATAAATATTATAGGGTCCATTTTCCAACCTCAAAAGGTCATGAAATTCCCATGGTGAGGATTCAAACTAGACCCATTTATTTACAAACTACTCTATACAAACTAGTAAACTGGCTAGAAGAAAAAGATTTAAACCTAGACTATTCAAACTGATCCAAAAACTAAAACCAATGTACAATAAGTAAGGAAACAAAGTTCTCTAACTAATCAAAACAAAAAGAATAAATTTTCAATCCATGAAATATAAATTACTTCAGTTGCAAATCAGACTGTGAAGGTTATGTCAATAAAATGTAAACTATTTTCTATTGATTATGCATCAAAACTTCTACCAATCTTACAAAGTGAGACTTAGGGGGCTTAAATAGGTACTCCCTCCATGATCCCATAGTTGGGTTCCATAGGCAACTAATTTTCCACTAAATGTAATTACCATGCCAAAAGTTGTCATGCAACTTTGGAAAGTTGCAAAAGTTGTCATGACAACTTTTTGGCAACATGAACAATGTTGCATTTCCTTGAGCCAACTTAACTCTACTTGTTCAAAATGAGTCAAAATCATCCCTCAAACCCAAATAACATCATTTCCACCTATACTTAAGCAATTTAGAACCATTTTACTCTTTGGGCCTATTTGGCCACCTTGGCAACTTGTTGGCAACTAATGACAACTTTGTGCAAAACTCACATTGCTTCACACATAACCACTAAACCTATCTACACACACCTATTAGACTCTCCTAGATTCCTTATTTCCATTCATGACATGGATAGAGTCATTACAAGCCAAATTGCATTGGGTTATAAGCCAAACCCTGGGTGCTCCTGCACGATCCTCCTGCTATACAAAGAAAGTCAAGTCACACTTGGTGACAATAAGGCACTATCCACTCCCAACTTCTTGAAGTCATTTTTGGCAACCCAGGTAGCCTCAAATTCTGGTAGATCCTTCCATTTTATTAAATGCTCCATGTAGACACCATGCCTAGTTTTCTTCTTCACTCTTGAGTCTAGAATTCTTTCTGCATGTGGCTTGCTTTTGGGTGGTACAAGGACATCAGTAGTGACCCTCATAGCTTCAATAACTTTTTCACTCTTCTTTGTAAGGAAACCTTTGTATTTAACCAAATCTTGAACATTGAAAACAAGATATATTTCTAAATCTATATGTAAGTCTTTTTTGTAAGCATTCAGTCCATATTTTGCTAGTATTTTACAAGGCCCTATTATCCTCATTTGAAGTTTACTTGGCATACCTTTTTGAAGCCTGGATTTATTTAGGTGGACCATTACTAAGTCTCCAACTTCAAACTGAACATCCTTCCTCTTTTGATCAACTTTGGCTTTAATTCTTTGAGCAACATTTGTCAAAGTTTTCTTCACTTGGTCATCCACCTCTTTCATAGATTGGGTGAAATCCTCTGCATGCCCACTTCTACCCTCCATGCTTCCTAAATCTTTGAGTTCACAAACACCCCTAGGATGTATCCCATATACAATCTCAAAAGGGATTCTTCCTGCAGTCCTATTTGCACTGTCATAGGAAAACCTTTCCTATGGTAATATTTGATCCCAAACTTTTCTATACTCTTTAGTCAAACACCTTAATAAGTTGCCCAAGACTCTATTAATTGGCTAATATATACTCTATATTTAAAATATGCCGAGATGTATCGAGGTGTTGAATTTTTTCAACTTTAATTTTAATTAAAAGTGAATGATGAAAAAATTAAACGCCTCGATACATCTCAGCATATTTTAAATATAGAGTATATATTAGCTAGTAGCAGTTGCAACGCGTATAACACATTGAATAAATTAATATGATTAGGGTTAGCATTTAGGGTAACATTTTATATCATGGTTAGGGTTACCATTACTGGCATAATTTATATCATGGTTAGGGTTAGAATTAGGGTTATACTTTGGTTAGATTTATTATTATGATTAGGGTTAGGGTTTAGTGTTAAGGTTGGGTTTATGGTCATGGTTAGGAGTATAATTATGGTTAGGGTTAGGGTTAGGGTTTGGATTATAATTATAAAAGGTTTCAGATTAGGAAAATAATTTTGGTCAATGTCAAGGGAAAGGTTGGAATTACTATTAGGGTTGGGATTGGATTTATAATTAGGTTAAGGGTAAATATTTAAATTTGGTTAGGGCTATGGTTTGGGTTAGGGTAAGGATCATGGTTAGGAATAAGGTTAAGATTAGCATTACGGTTAGGATTTGGTTTAAGTTTATGATTATGGTTAGGGTAAGGGTTAGGGTTAGGGTTAGGGTTAGGTTTAGGGTTAGGGTTAGGGTTAGGGTTGGGGTCGAAGTCATAATTTAGATCATGGTGAGGGTTTGGGTGATTATGGTTACAATTAGGATTAGGATTTAGGGTCAAGTTCATAGTTTACATCATGGTTAGGGTCTGGGTTAGTGATATAGTTCTAGGTTTAACATCACTCTTAGGTTAGATAAATAGTTAGGGTTAGGATTAGTGTTAGGGTTAGATTTAGGCTTGGCATTAGTGTTAGGGTTATATGGTTAGGGTTTAGGTTATGGTTAGGGCTATATTTTGGGCTACAACTATCTATGAGGGTTAGGGTTATGGTTAGGATTTAGGGTTAGGATTAAGATTATGGTTAAAATTAAGATTTACATAATAGATAGGGGTTGGGTTTGGGGTATAGCTAGGGTGAGGGTTAGGATTAGGGTTAGTATTTAGGGTTGAGGCTACATCATGGTTAGGATTTAGGTTAGGTTTTAGATTAGTAATATAATTAGGTTTAGCATTATTCTTAGGTTAGATAAATAGTTATGCTTAGTGTTAGGGTTAGGGTTTAGCTTATGGTAAGTTTTAGAATTAGGACTATGGTTTGGGCTAGAATTTAGGGTTATGGTTAGAATTATGCTCAATATTAGGGTTTATTATAATGTTTAGGGTTAGGGTTAGGATTTGGGTTGGGTTACAATTAGAATTAGGATGAGTGATAGGTTAAAGGTTAGGATTGAGATTATGATTATAATTAGGTTTTAAATAATGGTTAGGGCTAGGGTTTGGACTATGAGCAGTTGTCAGAGTTAGGATTAGGTTTAGGTTTATGATTAGAATCATGGTAAGTGTTAGTGTTAACATAATATTTAGGGGTGGGTTTGGGTTTGGATTAGGGTTTTGGTTAGGGTTATTATTACACTTATGGTTATGGTTAGAGTTTACAGTTAGCGTCATTATTATGTTAGAGCAATAATTAGGGTAAGGGTTAGTGTTAAGATTAGGGTTTAGGTTAGGTTTAGGGTTAGATTTAGGATCATTCTTAGGGTTAGAGTTTAGGATTTACATCATGATTTGGGTTAATGTTACAATTAAGATAATGGTTATGGTTATGCTTGGGGGTATATCATAGTTAGGGATAATGATAGGATTAGTGTTAAGTTTAAGAATAGGGTCAAGGTTAGGGTTAGGATTATGATTAGAGCTATATCATAGTTAGGGTCAAGGTTAGGTTTTGGGGTATGATTATGGTTAGTGCTAGGGTTTAGGATTTAGGTTAGAATTATGGTTAGAGTATTATCTTATATCATCATTATGGTTATGTTTGTAAGGTTTTATGTATAATTGTATGTGCTTGTATTATTTCCCTATGTGATAATAAAATTTAAGAAAGTGGGATATGATTAGGATTAAAGTTAAGGTTGGGGTTAGGGTTGAATTTAAGGTTCTAGAGTTAGAGATAGGCTAAGTGGTAAAAATTGGGCTAAGGTTAGGGTTAAGGATAGAGATTTAATAAGGACAGGGTTATACTATGAGATAGAAATTAGAGAACTAAGATTTTAATTTGATGTATATTTTATTGAATAACCCTAACCTAATTTCAAATCCTAATTATTTTGGAAGCTAACTAAGAATTTACCCTACTCCTAACTCTAGAAATAATTCTAACTAATTCACAACCATCCTTATCTTAATAAAAAATTTACTTAAAATCTAACCCTAAACTTAATTTAATAGTAACCTAATCTAATTAAACTTTCTTTACAATAAGAATAATAATTAAAATCTAACAATTCTTTTAACTTTTTTCCTAATTGAATCCTAACCCTAATTGATATAATAAATTGATTTAAATTAAACCTTAATTAGACCCTAACAATAATTTCAACCTTAATTTGAGTAATGTCAAATAGGAATTTGAAATTCTATTTTTTTATTGTACTTATTTATATAAAATATAGTATAAAAAATTAAATAAGGTTAAAATTATATTTGTAGACCTTATTAGAAGATCCCTTTATTGTAAAATTGAAAGAAAAAAAATGTAGACATCATAGAAAAACTCCTTTTCAAATTTTTCATTTTGCATGCAAATCAATTTGAATCCTAATTAAAGAAAATTCTTTTATTTTTTATTTCAAATGAATCAAAAATTAATTTCATAACAAACTTAAAACTAAAATCTAATACGAATAGAACCTTTCTAATTTTCTTAGCAAGGATTTTATTTTGTTTTTCCTTTTTGCATGCAAATCATTTAAGATTATAAAATTAAACTATTTTTTAAATTTTTAAATGAGTATCAACATATTTTAATATAAATTTAAATTTCAAATCCAAGCATTAATAAATTCTAGATATTTAAATGTGTAGGTCTTATTAAAAATAGAGTATCTTTTAAATTTTAAAATTGAAAATATATAGAAATTAATCAACATATCTAAGCACATTACTATCCTATTCTATTATCCCCTTTTGCAACTTTAAATTAATCAAGAATCAGTTTGACAACAAATTTAAAACAAAAATATAATATGAATAGAACCTTTCTAAAATTTTTAGCAACATTTTTATTATACTTTTTTGTTTTTTCATAATAATCATTTAAAATATTAAAATTAAAGTAAACTCTATTTTTTTTTAAAAAAAATTGTTACCTAATTTGTTTCACGTACAAATTAAAAAATTCAAATAATTCACATTTCCTATGCTAATATTTCGGCACCAATATTGTAATTAGATTGTGCATGATTTGTGAAGTTTCCATAGAAAAAGATGGTTAATTTGAGCAACATTTTGAATTTCTGATTTCCGTTTTCCTTCCAAAAAAAAATTTAAAAAAAAAAAATCAATCATTTTAAATTTGAGACAACTGTAAGATGTATAGCTCCATGTTAACTACATTTTGAGCTAGTTTATGTTGCATATTTACATACCCTTGTATAAATCTAGAAGAAGATCATACAAACTAATAAGTTTATTAATTTTCTGTTAGAAAATGACACGAAATTTTATTTATTTTACAGGTGATTGGCAGTGTTGTGGCGATGTGGAGGTTATTTCCATTTAAATGAGTTTCTGCAAAGAAGAATGCACCATTATTTTGCAATGGCTTCAAGGAGAATTCATCAACATCTTCCATTTTTGTGGCAAAGAACTCAGAACAAAATGCAGGATTTTGTGGCAAACATTGAGAAAAGTATGTGAAGAAATAGGGAACCGAACATTGATTCTTGCGGCATTTGGGAACTGAACTTTTACCCTCCAAGGTTCAATGTGAGTTTCTTTGTGAGAAACAAAGATTCATTACGGTTATTCTTTGTTGGGGCTTTCAATGCTACTATATGCATCAGGTTGTGAAGATTTTTTCTAGGTATGGTTGTGAGCTTCAAAGATGATTGTGTTTAGCTTAGGATTATGCAACATGTCGTGGCTATGGAAGAAGTGCAGAAGTCACATCTCTATAGGTAGGGGAACAAGTTGTTTGCGTCGATTGATCAAGGGTTTTGGGAAATGAATCGATAATGCATTTGAATTGGTCTTCCACCTCCGCCACTCTTTTCCAACTCATCACAACCTATTATATTCTCTAGCTTTTTTGAGTTTTTAAATCATGTCAATCTAGCTGGTGTTGGGTATATTCTTGATTTTCTAAGGTTTTTGTCCAAACGTTGGTTTAGTCCTCTGGTCTATGAAGTTTTCCTAGGTATAGGTGTCAGAAGTTCTTCAAAAAATTGTCATAGCCTACTTCAAAACCCTAACCCTAGGTTTCATTTTTTAAAATGTCAAATTCATGCAAAAGTCCTCATGATTAGCCCTTATTCTTCTATTTCATTGTTACCTTTTTAAGTCACTTAAGCTGATTAAATCATGCACGTGTTAAATGTTTTATATTCACTGAATCAAAAAAGGTCATGGCATCTCTCATATAGTATTCGGTGATTCAACGAACAAGTCAATCTTATGCTAAGCATCATTTTAGTCGCGTGGTCTCTAAGTCTCCCGGTTAACACCTCAACCATTCAGCGAACTGGAGAATATGTTAAAAATGCTAAGTGTTTTCTTTGTTCACGTAGTCTCCAAATATTCGATGGTTATCAGAAAACATCTGGTGATTCAGTGAATGCATTATCTCCAATTCACGTATTCCTTGGTGGTTCTTTGCTTACACTCAGTGACTTGGTGACAACGGTTATCGCTCATTCTCTAAATCTAGTGGTTAAAGGCAAAATAACCTAGCAACTTGGCGAATACCGTAGATCATTGTCAGGATCGATGGTTGTGGTTTAATCTCAGATATTATTGGGTCTTACATGTTTCATTTGGCGAATGAGTGACTTTGTAAAGACTTCTAAGTTTGGCGGCCCCAATAGTTTGGTATGACGAATTTGGCGGAACGGGTTGTTTCAAGTGTTCGCTTGTTCTCAGAATAAATTAGTAAGAAGCTAAACGATTTAGCAATTCAGTGAATCATGTGGTCACGGGTTCTCTAAAAGGAAAGGTAAAGGGCATAATCATTTGGCAAATACGTGAATAAAAGGGTAGCCAAAGTTTTGAGTCTTCAGTCACTTAATCGCTGATTGAAGTACTCAGTGTTTAATATGATCTGGTGATTCAGCGAACCCTTTGTTCACTGAATCTCATAATCAAATGACCAAGGATCAAATATTTCAGTGAACTAGCGACAGTCGTAGATCATCGACAAGATCAACGGTTCATTCAGAATCTCAGAGTAAAGATGATGGTAAAGTAAAGATTCAGCGATTCAGAGAGTAAAGGCTTCGCCAGTTCTCCAAGTAATTTAGTGGTTAAGTGATCCATTAAGCAAATGTGCAAACCCTTTGTTCATTGAATCTCTAAAAGATTTAACAGTTAGCCGGGACATTAAGAGAATGCGAGATGGCTTTGTTCACTGGTTCGCCAAATGATAACTGCAGTCAAGTGCTCGAAGGGTGTCACTATGTTCACTAATTCACAAAAAGTATCATGAGTTAAGGATTGCATTTCAAGAACCTGCGAAGGCTTTGGTTGCTAGTTCTCTGAATATATGCTAGGGTTAACATTGCATTCAGTGATCATGAGAGGCTTTCAGTCGTGGATTCACTGAATGGGCCCAGTTGGAAAAGGTAATAAAAGAAAAGAAAAGGGACTGTTGCCTGCGTGGATAAAGTACAGTATCAAGTTGGAAAGTAAACTAATGAGCCATCCATTCAGTTTCAAAGGAAGATTGCATTAAGTAAACAGGTTTAAAGTGCAGGATCTTAATCATTTGCCTCTTTGCCTTGTTTTTGAGTTTTTAAAATCTATCTGTCAACATCTGTGCATCGGCTAGCTCCATTTTGAAAACTGGTGACACGCGAAATTGAATGTGGGAACAATTAAGGAGATTTGCAATGATTGTGGTAGTTGTACACACTTGATCTATGTTGATAAATAAGTTAAGCTCATTGTTTCCTGTGTCCAAAATCATTTGAAGAGAATTGTGTCATTCTGAAGCGATTTTTGAGTGCCAAGTGAATCCATTTTGCAGAGATTGAAGATAATTTTGTAGCAAAGATGAGTCAACCTGAGAGAAGCACAGCATCTTCCAACAGTGAAGCAAAGTCTAAAGGTGGTGAAGACAAGGGCAAGCCTAATTATTCAAATGAGTTTTTGAAATTGCTACCTGGTTCCAGTCAAAACAAAAGAGCTCCTAATGATGTTTTTGAAGATGTTCTAGGGTTTTGCAGAGATCCTATCACACCGAATACCATAGGTTATACTATCTTCAACTTCTTTTATAAAAATAGAGATAGTCATATCCCTATATGTAATGGTTGGGCTTTGGGGTTAGGGAAATTAGTAGTGCCTGATGTATTCCTGGATGCGGATTTAATTGTTGCTCTAGCTAGGTGTTACGACCCTATTTCTAAGACTATTAGGAAAGAGGACCAGTCAGCTTTGGTTACTCTTGAGAGGGCTTCATTCATGAAGGCTTTTAATGTCTATACATCCACTTCTACTGAAATCAACCTGAGCAAAGAAAGGGAGAGGTACAAGAAGAACATAGGGATAGTGAAGGACCAAATGATGAAGCATATCCCAAAACAGGATAAGTATATAGCTCCCCTCCCTGCTCACATGAATGCCCCTTACCAATTTAAATCCCTTCAGCATTACATGAAGCAAACTTGTTATGGGTTGTGTAGGGTTTTGGGAATTGATGGGGATGCAGAGTTTTTACCAGCTGATCTTTTGATGATTATCCTAGACATCCAGAATTCTTTGGTTAATACTGACTATGATTACATCCAGTATATCATTGATAGAATGCATGAGGGTTTGATTTTTGTCAAGGATAGTAAGAGCCCAATTAAGTTCATGCATTATTCTTTGCTAATGCACTTAATTTTTTTCTTCAATATTAATAATTTTGACTCAAACATGCTGAAGCCAAGGTTCAAATTTGAAGGCTAGTATAATCCAGTGCAATTATGGGTGAGGAAGTAGAATTCTACTTCCAATGAGGGGAATTTTTGTATCTTTCAAAACTTCATTGTTTATCCTCTTATAAGGATGTTAGGTGTCAATACTACAAGGATATCCCCAAGGCTCCTTAGGCTCCTACGACCAGTGCAGTTTGTGAACAAATGGGAGGGAGATCACAATTGGGGTGATTTTTACTTGGGGGAGAATGCTACAATTTTGAGAGTCTATGGTTGCCCCCAACCCCCACATCTGTTACCAAAATTTGTGCCTCCAAGGGTTTCTTGTTTGGAATTTGTGTGGTAGTTGATGTGGATAGACAGAGAACTTCTAGCCCCTCACAGGAAGGGTACATTCACACCTAGGCAATTCAAGATAGGTGACTTCCTAGTAGGAAAGAGGGCATTTCCTCAAATTACTGCATGGTTAAATCAGTTCAAAATGGCTACTGGTGCTTGTAGACATGTAGATCTTGAGGGCTTTATCAAAACTGCTAGGATGCTCTACATCCCAAACATTGGTGTGAACAAAGAACATGAAGGCTTGGATGAGGAAGATGTAGTCAGAAACATCATTGATGATGATGAGTTCAAAAGGAGATGGAACAAGTACTTTGATTTGATAGACTTGTCAAAACAAGTGATGGTAGCCCAGCTTCCTTTTGAGGGTTTCTTCCCTGACCTTCCCTATTTAGAAAGAATTGACAAGATGATAGAGATGCATGACACTCTATCAAATCAGTTGGAGAAGTTGATTGACCAAAGTCAACCAAAGAAAAGGAAAGACTATTCATCTTCTGATCAAGAGGATTTTTTTGATGAGTCACAGGAAGGGAACAGCCCACCACAAATGGAAGATGTACAAATTGTTAGGCCTGTTGAAGACCAACCAGAAACAGGGGATACTCCAGAGCCACCCTTGAAGAAACAGAGGCTTGAGGTAGGAGAGCCTTCAAGGCAGGAAAAACAAAAGAGAACAATTGATAGAGCATCTCCTCTAGTGACAGGTGATAGGGTTTACCATCACCAATTGAGAAAAGCAATAAGAGAAGGAAAGAAGGTGGCCACTAATGAAATAGATAAGGAACAATCCCTGTGGTCAGAAAAGGATATCAGAGAGGTCTATCAGGAGGAATTTTTGAGTGATAACCAGTTTATTAAAACTAATGAATTCAAGAGTTTCCTTATTTGGAATAAGCAACAAGAAGTGAGGAAACTTCTGCCTGAAGGTATGCAGCCAAGTGAAGAGACATTGAGAGCCTTAGCTACTTATGATCCTAGCATCGATCCTATAACTATAGATAAAGCTAGACAACTGGTCAAGTCAAGTGGAATGCTATTGACTCCAGGATGGGATCTGACTTCTGCTTTCATCATAGATCAAATAAGAAAGCAACCGTAGGGCAGCCTATCATATGAGGTTCACATTGGTGATATGATAAGAGGAAGTGGCTATGACCCTAAGTCTCAAGCTGTTGCAATGTGGTCCATGGCCCCTAGGACTCAAAAGCCATCCCTATTGAGTATAGAGGATAAAATGGAGGGGAATCAAATTATTTGGACTATGCAGAATACAACTGACCTTGAAGTTTCTAAGGCAGTAACTCATTGGGCTAACCTGAATGAGGCAAAAATAGTTCAATTATTTGAAAGATACTCGAAGTTGTTTGAAAGTGCAAACCTGGTGGCCAAGGATAGAGATTTAAAATTGATAAAGATCAAGCAGCTAGAAGATGAATTGGCAGAGATAAAAGTTAAGCTTGAAGAAGCTTCGAAGGTAGTTGTTTTCCCCCCTGTGCAGATTGAGGTCCCAATTCAAACTGATGAAGAAATACCTGAGGGACCTACTGAAGATTTGGATAAGATAAGGATAGAGGCATCTTTGGACACCATGTTAAAGATTGTGCAATACAGGCGAGATAAGATAATAGAGAAAATGGATACAGTTTATCAATCAGTCAGCCAATTGAACCAGACCAACGGAAAGATAAATGAATCATTGGCTACTTTGGAGAGACTTCATAGTGTTTGGTCTGGAAGAATTTTTTTGTTTGATAAACTTGATAGTCTATAGGAGCATAAGCCTAAGATCCCTGGAGTAGTTACAAAAGTTTTTGAGAAGATTGGTTTAATCAATGTTGTTTCAAAGTTTTTTAAAGGTAAGTCCAACCAGGTGAGAGTTAAGTTGTTTATGTTTGATAAACATTATAGCAAGTATCTTCCTGTGGTATGTGATGACAATGGAAACTTGATCAAGTTGGAGGAATGGAAACTATCAATGGATCAGTTGGTGATTACACAAGATGCTTTCCTTAATAGTGACAACACTTTGGATTTTGAGAGGTGTAATAGCATAATTGATAGTCTTTTTAAAATTGAAAATGATTGCATATGCTTTGTGGCAGAAGCCAAAAATATAACTGACTCCATGTGGGATAAGCAAGTTAGCTTGTTGCAAGAATTGTAGACTTACAACTGGCCATCAGATGATGAAGTAGCGGCTTGGGAGAAGCTAACAATAAAGAAGAAAAAGAGGCCAGTTGTCCAACTTATAGAGGAAGAGGAAGAATAGAGTTGCAGATGGCACCTGATCCAAAAATTGAGGGAGAGAAAGTTTCAAACAAAGGATGATGTAAGTTAGCTAGAATGGCAGTCATCATTCATGCAGCAAATTTAGCAACTGCTCTGAAATATCTTTAGACAAAGATGCCACCTGCAGAATTGTTGAGAAAAGATTTTTGTAATATGTTGTTACAATCTGTTTGTTAGTTTGTAATCTTGTCTCTAGTGTAGGATCTTTTCTAGCCATCAGAAGCTTGTTGCATCCTTTCGAGGATTCCAAGATGGCTATGTTATATATAGTAAGTTTTTACTCTTTTGAGGGGTGGTTGAAAATACTCTATAAGAAAGGTTCTAAATACAAAACCTTATTTTCTAAAAGTGAGAGGATACTGTATCTATGCATTTTGACCGTTAATAAAAAACATTGAAGCTCTGTTACTACTATTTTTCTATCTTTGTGTATGGAATGTGTTAGTTTTCTTATGTGTTTAAATCACAAGGCTTTCTTAAATGCATTATTCACAAGGTGAATATAGGGGTTAAGCTTAAGTTTCTTTCAAGGAAAGAGTAAAATCTTAGGGGAGATCTCTAGGAATGACTAATCCATGTATGAATTTGATGACAGTAGTAGGAATTAAAAGGATGGTATGTTAGGCATGTCATTTGAGTTTCAAGAAATTAGTTTTGATAGTTATATGCAAAGGTAGGGTTTGACTCTATCACCCAAATGGATAAGGCACTGGTTTTAGATCTATTTACACTGATTTTCCACCCTAAATCTAAATAACTATTTCATTTTACTTTATTTGTACAATCGCAAACCTGAATCATTCTATGACAAGTTCATAGATATGCTTTGTAATGCTTTGTAGAAGCACCTGAATGAGGTTAACCTTCCTTGAGTTCAACTCTAAAAAGAAGAAGGATGAATATCCTTAAGCCATTGTTTCATGTTGTTGCTTTCATGATTTCCATCATAATATTGTGTATCAGGATAATATGGGCCATACTTAGAGTTCTCTCATCTTATTGAGTTGAGTTTGGAAGTGAGGACAGAACAGTGAAGGAGCTAGTTCACAATTCAGAGCTCGGTCAAAACCATGAATTGGAATAGGTACACCCGCTTGAGTATTCATACTCGAAGTGAAGAAGGTTTTCTAACCTTATTACCTTAGTGTTTGCATCTTGCTAGATTATGTCCATTGGGATTATAGGAGTATTTGATAATCTACAGATTTGAGCACTAACAGCTAGCATGGGAATGCAAACCATTTATTTTTTCTTACATCGTTACTTTTGTTGAGCTCTTATAGCATCTGGGTATGCTGCCATTGTAAGGTTACACCTCTCAACTCAATGACCTCTGTTTGGCCATCTTTTTGAGGGTGGTAGGTAGATCTAAAGGAGAGGTTAGTTCATAGTCTTTTCCATAGGGTCTTGCAAAAATGGCCCATAAATTTGATATCTCTATCAGATACTATGTTGATAGGGAGCCCATTAATTCTAACCACCTCCTTAAAGAAAAAATGTGCAATGTAGTTGGCATCATGTTTTGTCTTGTAAGGAATTAAGTGGCTCATTTTACTAAACTTGTCAAAAACTACAAAGATGCTATCCAAACTAGTGTTAGTCCTTCATAATCCAACAATAAAATCCATGCTTATACATTACCATGGCCTATTGGGAATTGGTAATGGTTGATAGAGACTGGCATTTGAGGCAGTGCCCTTAGCCTTTTGACACATAATGCATTGTTCCACATACCTTCTAACATCCTTAGGTATCCTAGGCCAATGATATAACCTTTGGACTAGCTTAAGTGTCTTATTCAGACCAAAATATCCACTAAGACTACCATTATGCTTTTCTTGAATGAGATTTTCTCTCATGGATCCTCTAGGCACACACAATTGATCACCACTACAACATTTGGGGTCGAATTTCGATGCCAATTTGTGATGCCACTACAATTTGTGTTTGTTTTTTGTGTTTTTTTTTGCAAGTGCCCCCTACAGTGTCATAATAGTGATGATGTTGTCATAATTATGACACCCATGCGTTTATAAACAAAAAAAGAAAGAAAAAGAAAGTGCCATTTGTAATTTGTGAATTCGAAGAGCTTCCATGAAGAAGACATTGCACTTTTGCATGGCGCAAAGAGGGCATTTGAGTTTGGTGTGCACAAAGAGGCCAACACCGTGTGGGAAGAGGGCACTTGCACTTGAGGTAGGCATTCGAGCTTTGTCTTCTCATTAAATCAATTTCAATGGCATTGTTTACATCTTAGCATTGTTAATAGTGGCATTGTTTACATCTTAGCATTTGGAATGCTCGATGACTGGCGAGCTTTGAGAGCTAGGGCATCATTGCTATTACCTTCAAGGCATTGTGTGAAGTGTTTGATCTCTATTTATTTGTTTTTCTATTGATATTCACTATGTGGTACTCCCAATTTATGATTATTTCATGAGGAAATGTCTTGATGGCTCGTGGGTTGCAAGCTAGGGCATCATACATTGTTTATGAGCTCACTATTGAATACTGGCATTGTTTACATCTTTTCATTTGGAATGCTTGATGACCCGCTAGGTTTGAGAGCTAGGGAATCATTGCTATTACCTTCAAGGAATTGTGTGAAGTGTTTGATCTCTCTTTATTTGTTTTTCTATTGATATTGACTATGTGGTACTCCCCGCTTATGATCATTTCATGAGAAAATGTCTTGATGGCTCATGGGCTACAAGCTAGGGCATGATACATTGTTTATGAGCTTACTGTTTAATACTGACATTGTTTACATCTTTTCATTTGGAATTCTTGATGACCTACGAGCTTTGAGAGCTAGGGCATCATTTCTATTACCTTCAAGGCATTGTGTGAAGTGTTTGATCTCTCTTTATTTGTTTTGGTGTTGAGATTCACTATGTGGTACTCCCCATTTATGATCATTTCATGAGGAAATATCTTGATGGGTCACGGGCTACAAGCTAGGACATCATACATTGTTCATGAGCTCACTGTTTAATACTGGCATTGTTCATGAGCTCATTTTTTAATATCTAGCCAAGCCATGTAAATGGTACTAGGCCAACCCAATCAGCCCAACAAAATGTGTCATGTTTATCTTTGTCAAATACACTCGTTCACCATTTTGTTCTTGTTCTTCACACAAATATTGCATCAAAAGTAATTGTAAATAATGATTCAAAGAAAAAAGAAAAAACTATAATAGATCAGGCCCCAAAAGAATACAGTCAACTACAATAGCTCATAGTCTCAATGAAATAAATAGTGTATAAAATAATATATGGTGCACAATAGCAGTAAGCATGCAATGATAGCAATAACATTGCATGATAAAATTCAATACTCTTAGTTTTTATTCACATTACACATGCATAATTGTACATGAGGATTAGTAATAGGGTACTAGGAATTTCTTAGATCCTTTGGATCTAACCCCATCTTTTCTTTCCTTGCAAATTTTGGATCATACAAGAGCATACTGGATTGAACCCGGGGTCAACACTTCATTACTTCAGGCAATGTATGGTACCTTCATTATTTATGTTCATCCAGTTATGTATATTTGCATTCATTAATATTCTTCTGAAAGTTGGCTATTAGCGACCATATATGATGATTATTGATGTTTTTGGGTCATTTGATGAAAATATGTAAAAGTTTCTTAAAAATTTATATTTTTTATTTCAATTTTTAAAATCATAAAATGAATAAAATTTAAAGATAACAAATTAAGATAATCTTTGTCTTCACTTAAAATAAAAACATAAATCTCATAAAGCATGGTAAAAACATAAAGCTCATAAAGTGTGGTAAAAGAGGGCCCTAATTGTGGTAAAATGGAAAAGTTGCCACCTTGCACTGCTCTTCATATGGCAGCTGCAAAGGAACTATGTTATAAAATTTCAAGGCATGAAATTTTATAATTTTTGACATCATAATTTTTTCTCCTTAGCATTGAGTTTACAATGTGGGGGACTCAAAGAAAATATATGTACAGTTATAAAATTTCATGCCTTGAAATTTGGCATGAAATTTTATAACATAGTTCCTTAGCATTTGATCTTTATATGGCAGCCATGACTTGAGGTAGGCATTCGAGATTTGTCTTCTCATTAAATTAATTTCATTTTGATGGCATTTGTTGATTTAATGGCAAAATATGAATGTTAATACTGGCATTGTTTACATATTTTCATTTGGAATGCTCGATGACCCGTGAGCTTTGAGAGCTAGGGCATCATTGCTATTACCTTCAAGTCATTGTGTGAAGTGTTTGATCTCTCTTTATTTGTTTTATTGTTGATATTCACTATGTGGTACTCCCCATTTATGATCATTTCATGAGACAATGTCTTGATGGCTTGCGGGCTGCAAGCTAGGGCATCATGCATTGTTTATGAGCTCACTATTTGAGCACCTCATGTCCCTATTTGATTGGCCAGTGTTCTTTTTGTTATATTGATGCTATTAGATCAAATAGGGACATCAGTAATAAAATAATACACTTACTATTTTGAATATGAGCTCTGGCATCATGCAATGTTATTGTTGTCAAAACAGTAAGTGTATTAATGTATGATCTAATAGCAGCAACCTCATTGATCATTATCTCTGACTCCTCCATCATTATAGAAGAGATAACTACCTACAACTATATTTCATAATTCTTCCTTTGAAGTCATAGGTTATTTTAACTATTGGATAATGAGCTGATAGGAGTTTTGAATAGATTTGAATAAAAACTAAAAGTATTGAATTTTATCATGCAATGTTATTGTTGGCATTGCATGCTTGCCATTGTTGTGCACCATATATTGTTTTATACACTGTTTATTTCATTAAGACTGTGAGCTATTGTAGTTGACTGTATTCTTTTGGGGTCTGATCTATTGTAGTGGTTTCTTTTTCCTTTGAATCATTGTTTACAATTATTTTTGATGCAATATTTGTGTGAAGAACAAGAATAAAATGGTGAATGAGTGTATTTGACAAAGATAAACATGACACATTTTGTTGCACTGATTGGGTTGGCCTGGTACCATTTACATGGCCTGGCTAGATATTAAACAGTGAGCTCAAGAACAATCATCCTATTACTTACACTGCAATTTCTATGTCCACTTACAATAATAAATTACAGATTTTCACTGCAATTTCTATGTCCACTGCCATTAAAATATATCACTCCTCCTATTATATAGGCATCCTTCTCATTAAGTGTTGCCATTAAAATATATCACTCCTCCTATTATATAATGTATATGCATACTTGTTTAAAATGTCATACTTGTTTCTCTTAAATATTATTACCATTTCACTCAAATTTACATGGCATTAAAGCCAAGCCCAAAATGTATACATACGTGTAAGTATAGGAGAAGCTGGATTCTGCAACTATTGAAAAAAAAAAAAAACTATACCAATAGCAGCTTACGAGAAACTATACTTGTGCTTACCACACCATACCTCAGCATCATAATGCTTATCATTTTCAAGCTTCAGTGAGGCTTCATACCACATAGCGTCTGTAGATTTGTATGCAACACTAATTTAGGCTGGAGGTAAACTACATGTTTCATGTAAACAACATGGTTGAATTCAATCTCTTTTGCACATTTTCAAGAGTTTTCCCACCAATACAAGCGTAAATAACGCATTGAACATAATCTACGAACACTACGTGGTATGAAATCTCACTGAAGCTTGAAATATATCACTCCTCATGTTATTGTCAAAATTAAATTCAAATATTTCTCAAAACATTTATCCTTGTAGAATTAAGATATCCTTATCTCAATAATAAAACAATCTTGCATAATAGCTTTTGAATCACATTAACACACACCCATGTTCTATAGCATAGTTCATTTTAGAAGTGTATGGCTTGACTATGCACATGCATAATTGTAGATAAGGATCAGTAATAGGGTGCCATGCATTGCTTAGATCCTTTGGATCTAACCCCATCTTTTCCTTCCTTGCAGGTTTTGGATCATATAAGAGCATACTAGATTGAAGCCTGGGTCAACACTTCATTACTTCAGGTAATGTTTGGTACCTTCATTATTTATGTTCATCCACTTATGTATGTTTTCATTCATTCATATTCTTCTAAAAGTTAATCTTTATGAGCTCAAATTCAAAATAGTAAGTGTATTATTTTATTACTGATGTCCCTATTTTATTACCGATGTCCCTATTTGATCTAATAGCATCAATATAACAAATAGAGCACTGACCAATCAAATAGGGACATGAGGTGCTCAAACAGTGAGCTCATAAAACAATATATTTAGTCTTAATAAAATCTTATAAAATAACATATATTGTGTGAAGTGTTTGATCTCTCTTTATTTGTTTTGGTGTTGATATTCACTATGTGGTACACACCGTGTTTATGATCATTTCATGAGGAAATATCTTGATGGCTCGTGGGCTACAAGTTGGGGCATCATACATTGTTCATGAGCTCATAGTTTAATACTAGCATTATTTACATCTTTTCATTTGGAATGCTTGATGACCCGCAAGCTTTGAGAGCTAGGGCATCATTTCCATTACCTTCAAGGCATTGTGTGAAGTGTTTGATCTCTCTTTATTTGTTTTGTTGTTGATATTCACTATGTGGTACTCCCCGTTTATGATCATTTCATGAGGAAATGTCTTGATGGCTTGCGGGCTGCAAGCTAGGGCATCATGCATTGTTTATGAGCTCACTATTTGAGTGTCTCATGTCCCTATTTGATTGGTTGGTAATCAAACAGTGAGCTCATAAACAATGCATGATGCCTAAGCTCAAATTCAAAATAGTAAGTGTATTATTTTATTAAGACTAAATATATTATTTTATTAAGATTTTATTAAGACAAAGTATTTTGGGTCAGTTTTATGTTGTTTTATAAGATTTTATTAAGACTAAATATATGATGTAAACTCATAATTATACTTGATATATATATACTTCAAAGGAGGAATTATGAAATATAGTTGTCGGTAGCTATCTCTTCTATAATGATGGAAGAGTGAAAGGTAATGATCAATGAGGTTGCTGCTATTAGATCATACATTAACACACTTATTGTTTTGAATTTGAGCTCGGGCATCATGCAATGTTATTGTTGTCATTGCATGCTTCTTGTTGTTGTGCACCATATATTGTTTTATACACTGTTTATTTCATTGAGACTGTGAGCTTGGTTTTTCTTTCAAAAGTGTATGGCTTGACTATGCACATGCATAATTGTAGATGAGGATTAGTAATAGGATTCCATTCATTTCTTAGATATTTTTTTATCTAACCCCCATCTCTCTTTTCTTTGCAGGTTCTGGATCACATAGGGGCACACTAGATTCATACCCAGGTCAAAAATCCATCACTTCAAGCAATGTCTAGCACCCTTATTATTTATGTTCATCCTCTTATGTATGCTTGTACTCTTGTATTTTCTTCTGAAAGTTATTTTCCTTGTATAGTATATATAAGTTATTTTTCATATATATACATGTAATCTTTAGATGCAAAAATTTATTTTCCTTTACATGTATCTTTGCATGAAATGAACACAAATTAAACAAGATCATCTAATAATGCAAACTAGGGTACTGTAGTCACTCATCTAGTAATTAGTTCCCCAAACCATTACTAAGGATTGAACATAAGTCTAAGTCCCCAAATCTATTGTTCTATGTGTATAAAACAATATATGGTGCACAACAACAGCAAGCATGCAATGAAAACAATAACATTGCATGATGCCCGAGCTCAAATTCAAAATAGTAAGTGTATTAATGTATGATCTAATAGTAGCAACCTCATTGATCATTACCTTTCACTCCTCCATCATTATAGAAGAGATAACTACCTACAACTAGGGCATCATGCATTGTTTATGAGCTCACTATTTGAGCACCTCATGTCCCTATTTGATTGGCCAGTGCTCAAATAGTGAGCTCATAAATTGTGAGACCCATTTGGTTATAAACAAAAAAAAAAAGTGTCATTTCTAATTTGTGAATTCGAAGAGCTGTCGTGAAGATAGCACTACAATTTTGCATGGCACGAAGAGGGAATTCAAGTTTGGCATGCGCAAAGAGGCCGACACCATGTGGGAAGAGGGCATTGGCACTTGAGGTAGGCATTCGAGCTTTGTCTATTTGATTATAAACGGGGAGTGCCACATAGTGAATATCAACAAAAAAACAAATAAAGAGAGATCAAATACTTCACACAATATATGTTGCTTTATAAGATTTTATTAAGACTAAATATATTATTTTATGAGCTCACTATTTGAGCACCTCATGTCCCTATTTGATTGGTCAATGCGCTATTTTTTATATTGATGCTATTAGATCAAATAGGGACATCAGTAATAAAATAATACACTATGTGGTACTCCCTGTTTATGATCATTTCATGAGGAAATGTCTTGGTGGCTCGCGGGCTGTTGCAAGGTAGGGCATCATACATTGTTCATGAGCTGACTGTTTAATACTGGCATTGTTTACATCTTTTCATTTGGAATGCTTGATGACCTGCAAGCTTTAAGAGCTAGGGAATTGTTTCTATTACCTTCAAGGCATTGTGTGAAGTGTTTGATCTCTATTTATTTGTTTTGGTGTTGATATTCACTATGTGGTACTCCCTATTTATGATCATTTCATGAGGAAATGTCTTGATGGCTCGCAGGCTGCAAGCTAGGGCATCATACATTGTTCATGAGCTCACCCAATCAGCCCAAAAAAATGTGTCATGTTTATCTTTGTCAAATACACTCGTTCACCATTTTGTTCTTGTTCTTCACACAAATATTGCATCAAAAGTAATTGTAAACAATGATTCAAAGAAAAAAGAAACAACTACAATAGATCAAACCCCAAAAGAATACTATCAACTACAATAGCTCACAGTCTCAATGAAATTAATAGTGTATAAAACAATATATGGTGCACAATAGTAGCAAGCATGCAATGACAGCAATAACATCACATGATGCCTGAGCTAAAATTCAAAATAGTAAGTGTATTAATGTATGATCCAATAGCAGTAACCTCATTAATCATTACATTTCACTCCTTCGTCATTATAGAAGAGATAACTACCTACAACTAGGGCATCATACATTGTTTATGAGCTCACTATTTGAGCACCTCATGTCCCTATTTGATTTGTCAGTGCTAAAATAGTGAGCTCATAAATAATGCATGATGCCCTAGCTTGCAGCCCGCAAGCCATCAAGACATTTCCTCATGACAATAATCAAATCACTTGAAAGACACCAGTATTTAGACATGCACAAATTAGTGACGCGATTAAGCAAATTAAATTTCTTTACAATTGTATGGTTGTCTTTGGTTTGTCATTTTGTTTAGAGCGTCTAGTGATTTAAACCAAAGACTTCGACTTAGCAAAAAAATGTGCAAGTCTACATTAGTATGTTTCTTTTTATTGTAATTATAATTAGTATGAATGAACAAAATAATGACAATGCAATATTTGTGATAATGCAATATTCGTCGAAATAGCATCGATGACTTCAGTCAATGTGCCTATGTGTCAATGTGGTGTTGGCGCATGCATGTTGAAGATGTCATGCACAAGTAATCCTGGGCATCAATTTTGGGTTTTCCCAAATAGGAAAAAGGTCTAGATACATAATTATATTTTATGTTTAAAAATAATGTGACAACTAATCATTTTATGAAGAACTGATGTACATTTGGTATTGTCAGGGAAATACTAGATGTCAATACTTTCGATGGTTCAATCAAACTACATTTACATCTACCCCATCTACATCTATACCTGATGTAGGAAATGAGTGCAACTTGTGCAAGGCTCGAGAGGCAGCTAGTGCCGCCAAGATTGCTTCAATGGCGAAAGCAAAAATCATATTTTTGCGATGCCTTCTTTGTGTAGTTTGTGCACTACTTTGTTGGGACCATATGTGTAAATGTGGCTAACAGAGGGCTATTGTAGATACTAATTTTTTTTTTAGAATTTCTAGTAGATACACATAAAGAACATGCACATAAACACGACAAATGAGACACATAAATGTAGATATCACAACAACTGACAAACATAAATGTAAGCATCATAATAAAAAAAAATTGGAGACACAACATAATTGAATGGTATACCCAGATGATGCAACAAAACTATATATCACTCCTCTGGCTCCAAATTTACACTGTGGTAAACAAAATCCATAGATAAAAAATAAATTTAGAGAGCGGAGGAGAGTGAGAATGACCAAAGTAATATAGATCCCTATATAATTTCAGTCGTTATCACTCTCCTCCTGTGATCTCTAAATTTATTCTTTATCTTTGGGTTTTGTTTACGCAGTGTAGACATGGAACTAGAGGAGTAGTTGTGTTTCATCATCTAGGTATACCACTCAATTATGTTGTGTTTCCAAAAAATTGTGACCATGATGCCTACATTTATGTTTCTCAGTTGTTGCATCCCAAGACCCTTTATGACCCTTTATGATCCCTAAGAATACATCTTAGAGATCTTAAAATGTTGTAAAGGGTCATAAGAGGCTCCTAGGAGGGGTCAGATGAGCTTCCACCTTCATGTGGTTGGCCCTGTTAAGTAGATAATGTTAAACTATTCTCAAAACAAAGAGAAGCTCAATAATTTAAGATCTCAATACATGTATGACAAATATATATCGATCCATCTCAATGGCTACCAAATCAACAGATCTCTGTCAAGAACCCAGTCGCAAAGAAACACCATAGACCGTACCGCAAACCCTCTATGAAGAGGCATTCAATGTCTCATTAGTCACATCAAATGATCCACTTTCTGTAATCTAAGTCTCTTAGCTCGGTTCACCAAGAAGAAGACTTCTCCCAAGTCATCATGGACACCATAGTGATCTACGAATCTCCAATGTGCAAGTTCTGCATGTCACTCTCTCGACATCACACCTAACTCATTCGAAACTATGGCAAAAATGGTAGATGATCCTAGCAATCCATCATAACCTGATCTCAACAACAATGCAAAGAGTAGCTTGATTTTGTCTTTAAGCCGATCAATGCACAATCTACTCAAACTCCAAGTCAAGTCACTGCTACACTCCATAGGAACCAAGCACATCAAATTTAGACCAAAGAAGTCAAGAAGTTGCTCGAATCAAATCTGAATGTAATCAGGTCCGCATATATCCCATGAACACATCAGGAAGAATTCATCTTTGATCGTCGCACTAGCTTCTTGTGCTGGAGCTGTTGCTATCACAAGTCTTGATTCGGTAGGACCCATTCGAAATCCAAGTCTCTAGACTTGACTCAATAATCCATGAGCTGCTATTGAATCTACTGCAAAGTTATCTCTGAATGATCCATAACCAAATCATGAGCAGGAACCAGATCTGCAAGAACACCATTCTGAATCGACAAATATATTTTTTTTTTTTAAAAAAACTAATTTTCATCGTAACTATGACGGCCTCACAATAGTGATGATTATTTGTCACAAACATCTGACATCTAGACGTTGCATTAAAAGCATTGTTGTCAGAAAAAATTATAAATGACAGATATCCATTGTAAATGTCCAATGTATGTCTGTTGCATGTACAGCATAGTCATTGTTACAAACCATAAATGATGGATATCCATCATAAACTTCTGATGGATATTCATTGCATTAATAGCATTTTCATTAGCAAACAAGTTACAAATGATGGCTACCCGTCAGAATATTCTGACAGGTCATCGTTGTTTGTATTTGTTGCAACGGATAGGTGTCCCAATTTTGACAGCCACAAATAGGTCTGATGACAGGTTCACTTTGTTGACACCCTCTTTTTGCAATGGCCATGGTTGTTGTAATTATGACGCCTAACAAAAATGTCAATTTTTTTGACTACAAAATTGCGACGTCGGGTGGTGTCGCTTAATCGACAGTATACTGTCTAAATTCAGACATTCAGCCATCAGAAAAAGGTCTCAAATGTACTAGTGTGCACCTTTGAACAAAAGCCCTTTTTTAAAGTTATATTCTCCATATTGATTGTGAAGATGATTATTGAATTCACTACATACCTTGTATGCCTCAGCAAAATCTTCATCCTCCTTGTAAAGGTCCTTGAAACTCTCCACCCCTATACTCTAAAATTGCACTTCTTGCACTATGAAAAGCCTTATGCTCAATGCATTAGCAACCTTGTTATTTTTACCCTTCTTGTGTTTGATAGTAAAGGTGTGTGCATGCAGAAATTCCATTCATTTGATGTGCATGTGACTTAGTTTTTCTTGTGAATTGATCAAGCTCAATGCTTGGTTATCTATAAAGACCACAAACTCCTTAGGTAATATATAGTGCCTCCATTTCCTAAGGGCCTACATTAATGCATAAAGTTCCAAGTCATATGAGGAATATTTATTTTTAGCCTCATTTAACTTTTCACTATAGAAATCCACTGGTCTATTATATTGGCTTAAAACAACTCCTACTACTATGTTACTTGCATCACATTCCAAGGTGAATAGTTTGTCAAAAATAGGTAACACCAATATAGGTTGGGTGGCTAATCTCTTCTTCAACACTTCAAACCCTTTATCTGCTTCTTTAGTCCATTTGAACTTAGCTCTTACACCACCCTTAATTGTTTCTAATATTGGAGCACAAATTTTACTAAACTTTCTAACAATTTTTCTATAAAATTGACCTAATCCATGGAAGCTCCTTACCTCAGTCCTTGTTTTATGGGTAGGCTAGTTGATTATGGCTTCAACTTTGCTAGGGTCTACCTTCAAATTTCCTTGTGAGATCACAAATCCTAGGTAGACAAGTTCTTGTTTCATGAATTCACATTTTTCCAAGTTAATAGTTAACTACTCCTCATGCAATCTCCTTAACGCAATCTCCAAATGTTTAAGGTGTTCTTCTCTAGTCTTTCTATATATGAGTATATCATCAAGATAGACCACTAAAAACCTTCCCATGTAGTCCTTGAACACTTCATTCATCAGCCTAATGAAGGTGCTAGGGGCATTGCTAAGCCCAAATGGCATGACAAGTCATTCACATAACCCTTATGTAGACTTGAAGGCACTTTTCCACTCATCTCCCTCCTTTATTCTAATTTTATGGTACCCACTCTTCAAGTCTATTTTGGTAAAGTATTGTGCCCCTCCAAGACAATCCACCAAGTCTTCTATCCTAGGAATTGGAAATATGTACCTAATTATTATCTTATTAACTGTCCTTGATTTAGTACACAATCTCCACTTACCTCCTTTCTTGGGTGCTAATACCATTGGGACTGCACATGGGCTTATGATTTTCCTCACTAAGCCTTGATCAAGTAGTTCTTGCACTTTCCTTTCCACTTCCTTATTCTATTCTAGAGTCATCTTGTAAGCCAATTTTTTTGGTAATGATGCCCCTGGTATGAAGTCTATTTGGTGATTCAGTGTCCTTTGAGGAGGTAAAGTTGTAGGTGCTCCATCACTAACATTATCCTTAAATTGATTCAAGAGTTGTTGTATATCTGCAGATAAAGGTTCTTTTTTAGTTTTCTCCTCCTCCTTAGGTTTCACAACAATAGCACAACCCACTCCATCTTACTTCTTGAGATCATTTAGGAACTCCTTTCCTCCAACCATCAACACATTAGGACCACTGGTTTTGGTCTCTCCTTCATCCACCAAATATTGGATCTTATATGTTACCCCATTCTTCTAAAATGAGTATGAGTTCTTCTCACTATTGTGCATGGCCTTCCTATCAAACTACCATGGTCTTCCTAGTAGTAGATGGCATGCATTTATGGATAGCACATCACATAGAATGTTATCAATATAACCTCCTATTACAAATTCAACTGATTCTTGTTCATTAATGAGTGCATGCTGCCCCTTATTTAGCTATGTGACCCTAAATGGATAATACTGAGGTATTCTAGCCAATCCTAGTTTGCTCACTACTTCTAAGATTATATCATCAGTTGACCCTGATTCTATAATCACTCTATATACCTTGCCAAGTATTTTTCATCTAACTTTGAAGAGAGACCTCTTTTGCTTTGGCTCCTCCTTAGTTGGTTCTTTGATTAGAATCCTTTGTATCATCAAGTTATCGCCACTCTCAAAGTCAAGATTTACCTTAGGGGACTTGATGCTACTAGTGTCTCCTTGTACATAGTTCACCCTCTTCTCTGATTGGGAAGAAGATGTCTTCTTAGGGAACCTATATGCAGGATGACCAACTAGTTACAATTGTAACATTTCATGTTTACAAAGTGAGAACCTCTACTAGAGCCTCCAAATCTTCCTCTTTTGTTTCTATTTGGACCTATTCCTCTATTGTAACTTCCTCTACCACTAAATTCACCACTTTTTTCTATTAGTTTTGTTTCTCCTTGGGTTCTTGTGCCATTTCCTCTTCCTCCATAGTTGCCTCCATGTCCTCTTGTGTCTCTACCTCTACCTCTACCCCTATTGCTTGATTCTTGCTTCTTCTTACTCTTCTCTTCCACTTTAAGTACTAGATGATAACATATATGGATTGTAGTGGGGATCAAGAGACTAATCTCCTCTTGCATGTTCTATCTTTATCCACTCAAGTACCTAGCTACCTTGATCCTCTCATCTTCATGCACCTTAGACCTCATGCACAATTTTTTGAATTCCTCAATGTAAGTATTTACATCCAACTCCCTATGCCTTAAATTCTGCCTTTTCTTGTGTAGATGTATCTCATAGTCTTCTGGAAGATAGGTTTCTTTGACTTCATCTACCATGCCCTTCCATGTAGCTATAGGGTGTTTACCTTATTTTTCCCTCTCTAATTGCACAAATTTTCACCATGTCAACATTGATCCCCTCATTCTTGACTTTTCCACCTTCACCCTTTGGGCTTCACTTATACCCTCACACTCAAAGTGGTTTTCCATGCCTTCAATACATTCCATTACTACCTTTGGGTCCATTTTCCCACTAAAAAGAGGTATTCCTTCTAAGGATTTGCCACTCATGGCCTTCAAGGCTCTAAGAAAGGGTTCTTCTTGGATGACTGGGTTCGGCCAAGGGACCTAATTCTCTACTACCACTACTTTACCTTTACCTTCTTGCTCATCTATTTTTCCACTAACTTCTTTAGTTTTCACCTCTACTTCACCTAGCTTGAACTCTAGAATCTCTAATCTTTCTCTTAGCAATTTGTTCTCCTCTTCTTGATCTTCTACCTTCTTGGCCAACTCTGCATTGGTTACCATGATTGACTCACCAACTAACTTTGACATATACTATACTCTTTCCCAAATCTTTAACTTTTCTTTGATACCAATTTGATAGGGAGGCTCTATCAACAAGTCAACTTGACTCAACTCTGAGGTAAATTCCTAGACCTTCTAAGGGTTTAAACCTTAACCCTACCCACTTTAGAGAGCTCTCACAACTTTTCTTCTACTCACAAGGGCCTCTCTATCAATTAAAACTCAACTATTTCCTTGAACTCAATAGAATAAGTTCATCACAACCCCCACCATGATCATATCAATCACTTTGCAAGATTATTTGGCTTGAAAACTTGTTTTTTCCATCACTCTTGATGTCTTTTTATATAATCTTGGTGTGCTTTAACTATCCATTCCAAGAATCACTAGTTTAAGGGCTAGTAGCCCTATTAGGCCTAAATTAGGTCTTTGAACTTGGTTTTTAACAAATAACCTTCAAAATCCCCAAAGGAGCCCAAAAACAAATCTATGATCCTGATACCCTTTTGGATGGCCTCCAATATTTTTAGGGTTTAGGGTCACCAAAATGTTCATACAGTCCTTTTCCCAAATTGGGCAAATTTACTAAAGGTTTGCTCTATTGGTACTGTCCCAAAGTAAAAACTTGGTCAAATGGATTCACCAACCCTTGTCACTCCTATCAGGGCTTATTTATCCTCCAAAAAACTCCTCAATACCATTAGATCATTCATGCCAATCCAATCCCGCATTCAATCAGAGACTGTTCCAATCTTGCTCCTAGCCAGGTGCTACCAAACTCACCTAGCGCAAGATTTTTAAAATAGAAAACTTAATCATTTTTCCTCCAACAAAAAGGAAAGTAAATCTCATAGGCTCCATTTTCCAACCTCAAAAGGTCATGAAATTTCCATAGTGAGGATTCAAACTAGACCCATTTAATTACTGTTGTGGTTCCACAACACACGCCCCATTTTGGCCACTTGGACAAATGGGGACCCCCTTTTTTAGGGTATTTCAGCCTTTTGGGTGGTTTTGAGTCCTTAGGGTAAGCCTAGCTAGGTATCCAATAAGTCAAATTATGGGCCCCATGGTGCTCCCAATAGTTGGATTTTTTTTTTTAGATTTCCTAATAGGTCTCTCTTCCTTCCAGCTTGTCTTTTTCCTCTAGGGTTTACTATTTAGTTTGAGTTTTTCTTAGGCTTAGTTGTTTTTAATTATTTTTTAGACTATCAGAGTTTCAGAGGTCCAGGGACCTTTGAAAGGCCGAAACGTCATGTTGTCCTGCGTTTTGTCACCACAAAATGTAGATAACAGTGTGAAACTTTTGAACTTAGTTTCGCATTTCTTTATGTTAATTCGCTATTTAATTAGCCAATATCAATCAATCAATTGATCTCAATATGTTTAGTGAATCCTTTTACTAAAGGCTTTCGTCAAGTCTTTTTCATTTTTTCAGTTTGTCTTCCTGTACTTGATTTTTGAATCCTTCAGTGTCATTTGTTGTCTTTTCAAGTGTGTGTTTAGTTGTTTTTAGTCTTTTTGTTTTGTCCAATCTCTTCCTTTTAATTTTCCCTTCGATTTGATCTATCTTAGGGTTTAATCAGACTTATCAATTAAAAGATATGACCATTTAAGTGCCCAAAAAGTGGACTCTCCAAGCTCAACTGCATATTTAAAAAAATAGATGTTATTTTCTATAGTTGAGTTGCACTTTTTAAAAAATATAACATAAATTCAGTTTATGTTATGTTTTAAAGTTACTTTATCACTTAAATTTATCACTTAAGTGATTATAGTGCACTTTATGTTATATTTTAATGTTGAGTTGCTTTTAAATTTTTACTTAAGTGACTTTATCACTATATAGTTCTAATTTAATGTTGAGTTTTACTTTATATTTTCTAAAAATGTAGATAATAGTACGAAACTTTTGAACTTAGTTTCACATTTCTCTATGTTAATTTGTTATTTAATTAGCCAATATTGATCTCAATATGTTTAGTGAATCTTTTTGTTGAAGGCTTTCGTAAGTCTTCTTCATTTTTTTAGTTTGTCTTCCTATACTTGATTTTTGAATCCTTCAGTGTCCTTTGTTGTATTTTCAAATGTGTGTTTAGTTGTTTTTAATCTTTTTGTTTCATCCAATCTCTTGCTTTCAGTTTTCCCTTCGATTTAATCTATCTTAGGGCTTACTCAGACTTATCAGTCAAAAGATATGACCATTTAAGTGCCCAAAAAGTGGACTCTCCGAGCTCAATTGTATATTTAAAAAAATAGATGTTATTTTCTACAGTTGAGTTGCACTTTTTTGAGAAATATAACATAAATTCATTTTATATTACGTTTTAAAGTTACTTGATCACTTAAATTTATCACTTAAGTGATTATAGTGCACTTTATGTTATATTTTAATGTTGAGTTGCTTTTAAATTTTTCACTTAAGTGACTTTATCACTATATAGTTCTAATTTAATGTTGAGTTTTACTTTATATTTTTTAAATAAGTTAAATATTACTTTATGAAATAATGTTTACACATTATATATATAACTATATAGTGTAAATATTATTTTTAACCCCTTTAGTAATATTAGACTCAATAAATAATTAGACATGTGCTAAATAAATCACTTAATTTGTGTAATGCAACAAGATGCCTTAGTTTTCCTACTTTTCATGCAAATGCATCTAGATAATCTGATTTGCATGTAAAAGAGGCTAAAACTTGATGAAAAAACATGGAAGTGCATATATGCAATTCCTCTTGGAGAGTGCGATTTGCATATGATGTCAAAAATAAAACATGCAAATGCACCTAGAGAGTGTGATTTGCTTGCAAAAGCACAATTCTTAAACATTACATGTAAATGCAAGTTTTAAAACACATGCAAATGTGCTTGGAGAGTGCGATTTGCATGTAAAGGGTTTTTCTTTTCAAAAATAACATATGCAAATGCATTGTGAGAGTCCAATTTAGACCAAAGACATCATTTGCATCCAAAAACGTTACATGTAAATGCATCTCAAAACCACAATTTTGCTTGGAGTCTTCTTCTAAGTTATTTGCATGCAAAAATAAACCATGCATATACATCTTGAGAGTGTGATTTGGCTTTTTGCCATTCACAAATGCATTTCCAGCCAAAAATATTACATGTGAATGCCCTTGAAGAGTCCATTTTTTTTCCAAATGCATGTATCTTCCTTTCAAGAACACGTTTTTAGCATTTCCAGCCAAAAACGTCTCATGTTAGGGCATGATTAGAGTGTGTTTTTTCTCCAAAAATGCCCAACAACTCATTCTTGCCAAAAACATTTTGTATTGGAAGGGTTTGAAAATTCATTTTTGGGAAAATACATGCAAAAATGTCTCATGTATTTGCATCTTGAGACCACATTTTGCAACTTGGAATTGGTCAAAATCTTCTAAGTTGTTATATGTAAATACACTTGGAGAATCTAATTTTGGGAAAGACAAGTTCATTTCAACTTCTCCTTCTTCCATTTTTGGCTCATTGAGCTCCAAGTTAATAAATGTATTTGTTTTTGCTTGTATTTATCACTTATTTTCCTACATTATTGCATTATATGACTCATTTTTATCCATTTGTTCAAGTAAAACCCATGTATTTTTCATTTTGTGTTTAAATAAGTTGAAATCTTCTCTTATCCAATGCATAAAAATCATCCAACACTCAAAAATGGATTTGCGTGTAGAAGAATTTCTTCAAGTTTGTCATGTTTGAGTCAATAGAAAGAGGTATGTTTTGTTTTTGTTTTTGTTTGCTTGCTTGTTTGTTGCTTGTGTTGTTTCATTTTTTTAAGAAAGTTGAAGTCATCCTCTCAAGAATGCAAGTGCATACATGTTTCCTTCATTCATGTCAATTCATCCTTCATTCCCCAACACATGTGATTGCATCTCCCAAGCTCATTACATGTAAAAACAAGTCATTTTCACTATACGTAATTACCTCTACAGAACCCGATTGTGGTAAAAGGTCACTCTTTTAGATACCAAAATTATCATTTACACGTGTCTGTATGTATCCAACTTGCATTATTAACCAAACAAACAAAGCCCCAAATGCAATCCATCTCTATAAGTTTGATTTTGCCCCTTTTTGCCCACATACATGTGCTAATTGTTTCACTTCCAACCAACACATGTTTTCTATGAGTATTTAATAAATACTCTGAACACCTCATTCTTCATAGATCTATCATTGCAAACCAAAGCCTAACCCTCTCATGGATCTAATCTTAGGTGATGATGTATCTACCCTTTGAGATTTCCATGTTGCAGCACATGATATGTCAGCACCATCAAAATTCAAAGGAAAGATGAAATATCAATATGACAAAGAGCTAGCTCATACCACAACCTCACTTATTTCATCAACTCTTGATCAAATCTCAGATACAGAGATTGGGTATGTTGACATGAACAATTTCTTGCAAAGGCTCGACAAAGTCCAGGGAATGGAAAAGCTTTGGCAAAGCTACAAGGGGATCTAGAAAGTTGTCAAACAATAGAAGTGGACATCACTAGACAAATAGGATGTAAGGTTCTTACCAAAGATGATAACCTCTTCACTAAAGAGGAAATGACTACAAAATACACTGACAGAGTTAATGCTGATTTTGATTCTGAAGAATTTGGAGAACATACGATGAACAAATTTGCTGCATATAAATTTGTGGCAAAATACTTAAGGGATTATCTTGCAAATGATTACAAAATTGTGAAATCAACACATACGAATGCAATCAGGGTTGAAGCCATTTTAGAGACAATGAAGATTCAAGATCCTCCTATGGTTCATGATTGTATTGTCAAATATAAGGCCTTCCTTGAAAATTCCAAGGATTGATTCAAATTTATTCACCTTTTTTGTTTTGGTTTTCATGCTTTGTAGATTGGAGAAGATGAATTAAATGTGATGCAATTGCATGTAATTAGATTGCATGTCCTCATGAAATGTAATCCAATAATTCTTCTCACCTAGTTTTATCGGGTCAAAGTGGTTGAGTTTCTCCTAGTTTTTCCGCATTTTTCTCATTTTTTTTCCTATAAAAGGAATGTCTCTCTCATTGTAAAAACTATCTTTATTTTATGGAAGAAAGCTCTGCCAAACTTGTGGAAGCATAACTATAATTGTGTAGTACTATTTTGGAGAAAAATAAATAGAAAGAAACAATTGAAATTGAAACTGTGACTGAGTGCAATTGTGGTGAATCAAATTGGAAGTTGTAACTGCAATTTGGTTTTACTATTTTTATGTTTATGTTATTCTTCTATTTTATTAAGAGAAAAGTGAATATTAAAAATAATCGAAGCCAAAGCTGTGACTGGGAGCGGTTGTGGTAATATAAAACTAGAAGTTGTGACTATAGGTTATATTGTAATACTTCAAAAATGGGCTATAAGTTCATTAACCTCCCACATCTACAAATCGAACGAAATCAACATCAAAGTCCTAATCTAAAGCACATCTAAACATCATCGAATCATAATTGATTATCTTAAATTCTGCATCAGAGAATATTCCTAACAATATTCCTAATTATCTTAATTATCTTTAATTTAATGATTATTTGGCGATAAATCACATTTATCCTAAGTTTGATTAATTGAATATTTTCATATTTAATTAATTAGATTTAATATCTTGCCACTTAATTGTGTAATTAAATTTAATTCTATCTATTATTAATTGTATTATTTAATTTTGACAATAAATCTAATATCTTATGAATAATTGATTATTTTTTTATTTAATTAATTAAAGCAAGTTGTCATTATTTAATAACATAGTTTTTAATAAAATTTTGATTAAATAATTGATTAACCTATAAATCAATTATTTATTTTCAAAAATTAGTTAAGTTGAGCATAAATCACTTTATTTATTTAATTAATTCATAATTATTATGCACATTCAAAAGAAACATTTAAACTCCAAATTAGAAAATCAATGCAAAGTGTTGACTTTTTAGAACTCAACATCCTTTTGGAGTTCAAAAAGCTGATCTAAACTCTAATTTGAGTTAAAAAGCTATTTTTGCATATTTTTGTGAATTAAATTATCTTTATTATCAGATAACTCAAAAATCAAGCTGAGTTAATCTGAGTGATTTATGGTTTTTTTCCATGCACCTCCAAAGCCTTGGATTTCTATAAAATTAAAGCCTCAGCTCATCTCAAAGCATCTCATATTTTTGCACAATCACGTTGGAGAATTGGAATTGGGAGAATCAAAGCTTATTGCAAATTAAGGCTATTGTGTGATCAATTTGTTTTTTTTACATTCATTTAGATTCTTTTTCATATCATTGTTAGATCATTTTAGCAGATCAATTTCATATAGATTAGATTTCATATCAAGTTTTTATCATTCTTATTGCATAGAAAATTCAAAAATATAGATTAATTGCATTTAAATTTTATATCTAGATCAATTTTATTCAAATCCTTCATTTAGGTGTCGTCTAGGTCACTGATCTCGATAGCAATCTGAGAACATCAATCTCGCACCTATTAGAAGGCAGTAGATCGCTTGGTTAGATTAGATTTCAATTTTCCATGATTATTGCTAACCTCTAATGTTTTATTAAAGTTTTGTGTCTACAAATCAGGTACAATTTTCACACACACATTTTTGGCACCCACCGTGGGGCAACCCACCTTTACATGCTAGTTTTGATTTTTTTGGGGAGCTAAAACCCTAAAGTTTCAAAGATTTAATTTTATCTCCCAAACGGCTTGGATTTTTGCTCTGAAATTTTTTTTGTAGGTTGAACACATATTAGAGAAGCTATAATAAAAAATTTAGAATTTTTTGAGATGTTTTGAATTTTTAATAATTTTTTCTTGAAATTCTAAAAACAATTAATATCTGACGCAAATCAAAATATTTTTTAGAAATTTTTATATTTTTGGAAATATATTTAAATTATATAGGGATTCCATTCTTTGTGTTTTAAATTTAGATGCAATATAATAGCTCAAATAGTCAATTTACAAAAACTGGTATGTTTTGATAAAATGGGTCTCTAGGGCACAAATAAAGAGATTTTTCTAAAAATTTTACATTTTTGGAAAGCTCTCTATTTTTTAGTAGGGGTCTTTGTTTTGAATTTCTATTTTTGTGACCAAAATCATAAAAGAAAAATTAGATCTTGTTGACTAGGTCAAATGCAGCAAAAAAAATAAAGTTTTGTGATGGGTATGCACTTATTTTTTTTAATGGCTCAATGAATGATATGAGTTGTCATTTGGGTTAATTTCTAGTTATTATTACTAATAATAATTTATTTTTAGAGCTAACCCTATGGTTTTCATAAGTTGAATATATGTTGCATATCTTGTTTGCTTGTTTGCTTGTTAGAGAGTTCGTCACTTGCTTGCATGGAAAAGCTCAACAAGAATTGCTAAAAATCAGGTAAAATCTATTAAGCACATTGTGAGGATCCTAGGTATTCTCCTTCATCTAATAAAATTTCAATTTGGACTTAAAATAAATCTCTTATGTGTCTAGCGTGTGTGCATCTTTTCATGCTTTTGTCTATTTCTACACATTTGCATAATTGATACTAGGTTGTGACCCCTTCAGGATTCATTAAGTAGTCTTAGATACTTGTGATTGATCTTGATTGCTATCTTGGGTTATTGGACTTGCTAATCCACTAGCCCCTCATTTTCACCCCATGGTTGCAATATCAGCGCCACATTAAAGGGGAGGGGTCTACAAGAAAGAAGCGTTAAGTGTTCCACCAGGCAACCTTTTTGTGCTTTTTTGGAACTCACTTGTTTTCTAAGTTGTGGACTCATTTCTAGCTTGTGTGAGGGGTTAATTTCTCCACCTTGTGGACTCACCTTATATTTTCTTTAAGCTTTAAGTGTTCCTCTTTCTGCTTTTGAATACTTTTGGATAGATTTGCTTTCTGGAATATATTTGTACTCACATAGTAATTAGGCCCCATGAACACTATTTGTGGATCTTGAGAGAGTGGGTTCCCAGTGAAACCCTTCTCAATGAAGGATCCCTTGTAGGTGGGGAGGATACTTAGTGCATCTCACATTCTACTTGGTTCGTGCATCTTCCCTTATTGATTGATACATTCTCTCTCCGGGGGGGTTGATAGATCACGTGGGGTTGATATCATAGACCTTGGTGAGACAAACTTTGTCTTAGCATGTCGGATTAATCTGCTTGCTTTGTTTGAGTTAAAAGTGAAGAGGCATCAAAACCTTGGATCTAGAGCCAAGTCCCCTTGTGGTATACTATTGTGAATCACCTTTAGAGAGGGTTAACCATAGCGGACACTCCCTTCACAGGGAAAACTGTGTTGACGAAACCTCAAGCGGTAATAGTCATTTTCACCGTGGTAGTGACAGCCGCTATATAAATATCCTTGTGGAAGAAATCTCCACGGGTATGGTTCATTGTTGGGTTGTCAGATCTCCCTAGCAGCTCCTGAAGATTAAGTTCTCAGACTGTGTTAAAACCCTGGTGCGTCAGGATTGGAGTTCACCCCTTTGGATCATAAAAGTTGCAGAGTCAAACCATTACTAAAAACCCTAGCAAGGCCAAATTTTCATTTTTTAGGGTATATGTGCGTTATTGCAAAATATTTTTAGAACATACACAATTAGCACTTCTGAGGATTAGAACGAATAAGTCACTTGATTATTCATGCGCAAGGTTATTTTTGCCCGTGTTCATTGTTTTTAGACATGCTTGAAATCACGTGCTTGTTTTTTTATATGCTTGTTTATCTATCTAGTTATTGAAAATGGACAAATCTGTTATAATCCTCAAATCTAAACATTAAAATTTGCAAACAATCCGAATCTGAAAACTCAAAATTTGCAAAATTTGACGTAAAATCCTTTCTCGAGTCAAAAATCATTTCAGGAAGTCAAAAGTCATACGATTTTTTCCAAGTGTCATTTCATTACAACTCATCTATCATATGATTGAGTACCCAGTGTCGTACGAGTTTCCATGCCAGCAAATTCTCAAAGTCAAAATATTGCAACTGTCGTATGAGATTTTCAACTGTCATTTCATCGCTACCCAATTGTCGTACAATTTTTGCAACTGTCGTTTCATAGCATACCCACTATCATACAAGTCTGCAGAGTGTCATTTGGGAAATTTTTGAAAGTTGTCTAAAAATTGTCAGAATTGCCAGATATTTAGCTTTTTCAGCCTAATTTCAGAATCTGTCGAACAAATCACTGTGTCAAGAATAGAGTAGTAGACATTGAGAATCAGTATACATGAGGAAGAAACTCTGATGAGGGCCATGATGAAATAGATGCATGCTATGCAAGTCAAGATTAACAAACTTGAGAAAGAAAAGGAACCTAAAGAGTTATCCATGGAAGCTCTATGCCCTTTTTCATTTGATAAAGACTTGTACATGTCACCATGCCCCCGGAAAGAATTTGAGCAATGTGATAACCCTTATGATACCTCTTCCACAGAGAGTGACACATCCAACTTTAGAGACTATGATGACTATGACGACAGACAATGTAATGATACCTATGACACCTCTATTCCTAAGAGTCCTCCTCATCGTGTGTTCCTGCTTACTGGAAATGAGATGTCATATTGGATAGATCATGATGGTGATCCATATGATTCTGACTTTGAAAGAGATTTTGATGGCTTTTGTGTACAATACCTTGATTATGATCCATCTACTACTGCTGAGGACTATAAAATGCATCGTGCTAGCTTGAAGCATCAATATTATAAGAATCCTTCTCCTAAGGACTCTCCTACTGAAAATAAAGATTATCTTTTCAAGAAAGATCATGTTAATGTTGGACCTTTGTCTTGTGATGGTTCCCTTCCATCCCCTACTTCCTCCAATACCCATACATTTCCTAAAGCTTCTGAGTCTTTCAAATCTTTTACAGAACCTTCATCTGACACAAGCCCTGATACTTTTCATGTGGTTCCCTATAGTTATCCTCCAGGGCTACCTGTTAAAGAAACTCAAGCTAACCTTCACTTGGTTACAAATACTTTCAATAATGATAAACCTAAAGAGCCTCAGCCTTCATATGCTATAATCCCTACTTTAGCTAGTCCTCCACCATCTCCTCCAAAGTCTTCCATACAATCCCAACATGCTTCCTTGTCCTTAGAAGTGGCTCCATGTCAAGAGGACTCTAAAAATGATAAAGAAAAGAACATAAAGAAAGATCAAGATCAAGAACCCTCCATGTCATCCACTCCTTTTCCTGATGTCTCTTATCCACTTCATGGTTCTTTTAATCTTGTACACCCTTTTTCATGCATTCCACCATGTCTTAAGTCTTCTCCTAAGCAAGATCAGGCTACTACTTACACTGTTGAGCTTATTGACAATCAAAATGACCTTACTACACTTGCGCTTTCCAAAGATGATACTTCCATTAAGGTTGGTAAAAATAGTGTTGTTACTTCCAATGTTAAGCCTATTGAAAATCAAGAGACAAATTATGCGCTTATGCTATCCAAAGATCCTTGTCAAGATCAAAGTCTTCCATCTTCTTGTTCTACCACTCCATGTTTATTTCCACTTTCTACTCTTCCTAAGTCTTTGCAAGCTTTGAAAAATCCTATCAAAGAAGGTGCTCCTATTCAAGATGTTCACGATCCTATTGAAAATCCTAATGCTCACTCTAAAGATGTTGATATCCTTGGTTGTCATATAGATGTTGATGAACTTATTGATTATCCTTTTGTATCTTCCATGTCCATCCTTGGACCTCCTCCACCACTACTAAGGGCTTCATGTCTTCCTTCCATCTTGGGTCCTTATGTCCCTTCACTTTCCCCTCCTAACTCTCCTAATTCGCCATCCATCTTGGGTCCTTACATCCCTCCATCTCCTATCTTTCCTCAAGATCAACATAGATGCATACCCTTGAATCCTTTTCATCCATCCACCCATCTAAACCAGTCATATCCTCCCTCTTCCACAAGTCTCAAGTCCTTTGGAAGTAACTTTAATGTTCAACACAAGAAAAAGAAGCAATACAAGAATCCATCAAAAAGAGAAGATCACCATGTCTCCTCTAAATGACATGGAGGCATAAAGTCAAAAGAGATATCTAAAAAAAAACTACAAGACAAGTATGGGTTCCAAAATCCATCATTAAAGATATTCTCTCTAGATCATCAAAAAGAAATGAAAAGCCTATAGCTATATGGATTCCAAAGTCTCTCTTGAAAGAGTCTGGTGTTGAGAAAAAAGTGAAGTTGACATTCAAACTTTCAAAGACTTTCACTTCATCTTCTTCCAAAAGCATTCTTCCATTCCATGCGCCTAAACCACAACCTCTGCTATCCATTCACCATTTTCCTTCACATATTCTTTCATTCATGATTCCTCCATCCTCTCACCACCCTTCAAGGTATGTGTTGATGTTGAGCTTGCCTTCCTTTCCATCTACCTTTTCACAATCCTTCCATGCATTATCCTTCTACCTTCTATCATTTTTCCTCATTTGCCTATTCCTCCTATCTTCCAACCTCACTTGCTTTACATAAAACCTTATCCTCCATTTTTCTCCTCCATCTTCCTTTCCCTATCAGCATCTTTGAGCATATAATTTTGAATCCTTGGCATATCATGGTTTATCCTTTCAAGGAGCATTATCTAAAAAGCTTGCCTTCTTCCAAAAAAAAAGAAATGAAAAAAAAATAAAATTGAAAATGTGCCTTGGTGGAAACCTGGAAACAGGCGCCTTGGTAGCAAAAGTAAAGAGAAATAAATTCATCCTATGGTGAAAACCACTCCCTTGTGGCACCTTGGATAAGTACCATGATGAAAACCTGGCAATCAGGCATCATGCGTAGTTCTTCTACATATTTCATCCATTTTATCTTCTCTCTTTGATCTTGACAATGTTGATCTATACACAAACATTTGGCTATCTTATGAGCTATCTTACGGAAATCTTGCTTTCATTCCCTTCTTACTTAGCCTTCATGTCTATCTTCCTCCATTCATTTTCATCTTTTGCTAACATTTCCCCTTTGGTCTTGATCTAATAAAAATAAATTAAAAAATAGTAAAACACGGTGCTATGAATCCTCTTGACATGTCTACTCCTTTGGACTACATCCTTTCCTTTTCTTGCATTCTGATTTTGTGACTTATCCTATATTGACCTTTCATTGCTTGTCCAAATGTGCTTTACATGACAATTTTTCCCTAGCTTGGGTATTCTTGAGGAGTTTTCCCTTGAGGATTTCTTCCCTTCATTCTCTTTTCTTCCATCTCATCCACCAACTTGCTAATCCCTCTTATTCTCCACCTTGCTAGACATTGGGACTGCATGATATGATCTTGCTTGGGAGTTTGCAATGGAAAAAGATGTTATTAAATATACCAAGTATCAGAACAAGTATCAAAACAATTATCAGAATCAGTATTAGAACCAGTATCAAAACAATTATTAGAATTAGTATCAGAATCAGTATCAGAACTAGTATCAGAACAAGTATCAGAATGAGTGTCAGAACAAGTATCAAAACACCTACTGGGGCTACACCTTTTGGTTTAGTTTATGGGTCTCAAGTGGTACTACCTATTGAGGTTGAAATCCCATCACTCAGAATTAGAATGCATGGTCTAGTAACTAATGATGACTACAGAGTGTCTAGGTTGCAAGAACTTGAACTACTAGATGAGCGCAGACAAGCAGCATATGATCATCTCAGAGTATATCAGAAGAGAATGTCTAGAGGCTACAACAAGAAAGTCAGACACAGAGAATTTTAGGTTGGTGATCTAGTTTTGAGAGAGAATCCTAAAAATCAATCACATCGAGAATGCAAGGGGAAGTTCGAACCCAATTGGCTGGGTCCCTTTGTAATCACTACTACTTTTGGCTCTGGTGCCTATCAACTCTCAACAATTGAAGGAGAACAGCTCTGAGAACCAATCAACATTCTCCATCTGAAGAAATTCTATGCCTAAGGCATTTAGTCTATGGTAAAATGTCCTGAAAAAAATCTTAAAAAATTGAAAAATATCAAAAGTACAAAAAAAATGGAAAAAATGAGAAAAAAAAAAAGTGCCTTGGTGAAAACCTGGAAACAGGTGCCTTGGTAGCAAAAATAGAATCTCTGCCAAGATGGTGAAAACCCGACAAATGGGTGCCACTTGTTTTAAAATGCTCCATCTATCAGCACAATCTTGGTCTTTCCCAGCTTTCAATCTTGTTTTAGTTTGTATATATCTCCCGGTTTGTTTCTGCATTTCCAATTTTCAATAAGTCAGTTTGTCCACCAATCTGCTCAAGTGTATGTATCCTATCAATGTTCAAACTTGGGGGCAATCAATGTCATATCCTATGATCTCTGATGTATCTTAGACGTATCATATCTAGTCAGAGTCATTTTGAAGCTTCATGTAAGTCAGTCAGTCAGTCTTGTCTCCTGAAAGGATTTTGCATCTACAACAATGCAATCAACATCAAACTGAAAATTGAAAACAATCTATGCTTTTTTATATGCTTTTATCTCCTTGTATGCTTACTGATTCACATTGAGATTTTTGCATATTGTGTCCCTTCGAGCCCTTCGATGATGTCCTTTACAGGATTTAGAGAGTGATGACTGGAGGCATAATCTTTTATTTGTCTTCTGCTTGTATGTGAAAATCTAACCACTTTGGAAATTTTGGATTGAAATGGTGTCTAACTGTAAGAGCCTCTATCTCAAATTGGATGGCCATGTGTACCTCGACCATTGATACGTGGATAATTCAAAGAAGTATTGATCTAACTATTGTCTTTTTGAGTGAATTCTTTCTCCTACTGTGAAACACGATCTTACCTAAGGATGAACAATAAAGGGTCACTATAGGTAATTTACACTAGATTTAGAATGATCTCTTGACTGTTTGATGTGTATGTTAAATGCAAATTGCTATATCAAAATGGACATGATATTAAAGTCATCCTGGTGCTTATGCCTTGGTGCTTATATCAAATCTGACATTCTGAAAAACAAAATCAATATTCATATGCCCATGGTTTCCTAATCAGTGGGTGTTGTATTGATTCTTGCGCATACAAATCGATATTCGTATGTCTATAGTTTCATAGCTAGTGGGCATTGTATTGATTTATCCGGTTACCTAAAATTTCAATGATGATAACAAATCGACACATGATCAGTGACTAGGTCCTAGGTCTTAGGTTGCATTTCATTTTGCATGTCTCTTTGCATTTTGCATATTGCATGATCTCACAATGATTAAATGAACTTCAATGCTTAAACAACTCTCAACTCACATATTCAAGTCTAACAAGAGCTGAATCTCACACGAAGGTTCCTCCAATGAAACAGCAAGTAAAATCCTTTTTCAGGATCAAAATTCAAATCTGAGATCATTCATATTATTAACTACTTGCATATTCGACCTTCAATCATCACAAAAATCCATAATTCCACTTAATTGATTATCTTACATCAAACTATCAAAATTTCAACTTGGTCAACTATGGTCAACTCATAGTTTCACCTAGTCAAACTTGGTCATCTGGACCTCTAAACGATGCAGAATACATTCTTGGACATGTTTAACCACTTCTCAAATCAATTAACATGCTTCTAAACTATCAACGCTGACTTTTCTTGTCAGATTTCAATTTCAATCCCGAAGGGGGCATGGTATTGCACATCATTCAAGTCTATAAATCTAATTTTATTTGGAATCTATTATCTTTCATCAGTGATCAAGACAACAACCACGTCTAGTTGCTGATTCATCAAAAGTCCTCATTGCTCAGGGCAAATCTATCATCACTTGGGGCATATTAGATTTGTCGATCCATATCAATCTAGTATCCTCCTAATCTTGTAATCTGTATCAGCTTTTTGCAACCATCGGTTCATCAATGTTATTTCCTTGGTTCTTCGGCAACTGAAGGGTTCGGATGTGATACTTGCTAGTTCTGCTAAGACAATCGAGTCTAGAACCGGTCACTCACTTCTTCGCAATCATAAGATTCGGAATCAGGCATTTTGACACTTTTTTTTTCGCAATCCTCGGTTCATCGCTGTTACAATGAACATTATCTTTGGTCATTCAGGACCTATTATCTTCATATCAAATCAATATCAATCAGCTTCTATCTCATATCAATTATCAATTTCAAATTAGTTTCATATCTCTATCAAACATAGACTGTCTTTGAACCACTGCGCTTCGCCCAGTAATTCAAAGAGGGGCAAAATGTAATACCCCAAAAATGGGCTATAAGTTCATTAACCTCCTACATCTACAAATCAAATGAAATCAACATCAAAGTCCTAATCTAAGGCACATCTAAACATCATCGAATCATAATTGATTATCTTAAATTCTGCATCAGAGAATATTCCTAGCAATATTCCTAATTATCTTAATTATCTTTAATTTAATGATTATTTGGCGATAAATCACATTTATCCTAAGTTTGATTAATTGAATATTTTCATATTTAATTAATTAGATTTAATATCTTGCCACTTAATTGTGTAATTAAATTTAATTCTATCTATTATTAATTGTATTATTTAATTTTGACAATAAATCTAATATCCTATGAATAATTGATTAAATTTTTATTTAATTAATTAAAGCAAGTTGTCATTATTTAATAATATAGTTTTTAATAAAAGTTTGATTAAATAATTGATTAACCCATAAATCAATTATTTATTTTCAAAAATCAGTTAAGTTGAGCATAAATCACTTTATTTATTTAATTAATTCATAATTATTATGCACATTCAAAAGAAACAGTTAAACTCCAAATTAGAAAATCAATGCAAAGTGTTGACTTTTTAGAACTCAACATCCTTTTGGAGTTCAAAAAGCTAATCTAAACTCTAATTTGAGTTAAAAAGCTATTTTTGCATGATTTGCATGTTTTTGTGAATTAAATTATTTTTATTATCAGATAACTCAAAAATCAAGATGAGTTAATCTGAGTGATTTATGGCTTTTTTCCATGCACCTCCAAAGCCTTGGATTTTTATAAAATTAAAGCCTCAGTTCATCTCAAAGCATCTTATATTTTTGCACAATCACGTTGGAGAATTAGAATTGGGAGAATCAAAGCTTATTGCGAATCAAGGCTATTGTGAGATCAATTTGTTTTTTTTACATTCATTTAGATTCTTTTTCATATCATTGTTAGATCATTTTAGCAGATCAATTTCATATAGATTAGATTTCATATCAAGTTTTTATCATTCTTATTGCATAGAAAATCCAAAAATATAGATTAATTGCATTCATATTTTATATCTAGATCAATTGCATTCAAATCCTTCATTTAGGTGTCGTCTAGGTCACTGATCTCGATAGCAATCTGAGAACATCGATCTCGCACCTATTAGAAGGCAGTAGATCACTTGGTTAGATTAGATTTCAATTTTGCATGATTATTGCTAACCTCTAATGTTTTACTGAAGTGTTGTGTCTACAGATAAGGTACAATTTTCACACACACATATATTACCATCTTTTTTTCATGCACTTTGTTAGAATAGTTAGAAATTCTCTAATTCTGGAAGTCTGTGTGCCCCAATGCTAGAGGTATTTCTTATAGATTAGATAAATAGGTCTTAGAGCCAAGTGTTAGCTTATGGTGACTGATCAAGAAAGTACTGTAATTTTTTTTGAGGCCGACATATTTTTGGCTATTTTTGGGCTGACATGTTGTAACTCATTCTAACCCTAAAGCGGCAAAATATTGTATAATATGGCTTAGGGTTATGGATTTTCACAATGTATGATTTTAGTACTTGCGGTGGAATTGAGCTGTAAGGGATTACGAATTGTAATCAGGTTGTAATCACTAGATAATAAAAATATTGGACTTGTTGTTGGTGGACGTAGCCCAGGGATTGGATGAACCACATTAAATCTTGTGTCTTGTGTTCTCTTCTATGTGGTTTATTATTTTCTGATATTAGTTATATTTGCATGTAATTGTTATTTCTGCCTTGTTAATCCTAACACCAAGCCGATAATCTTTTCAACTAGCCTGTGAGTTGGTGTTGGTTTATCGGTATCATTGTTTCCAGCTTTTAGATAGAAGTGTAGTTTAGAGATTAAAGTTTTGCCCATTACTTGTTCTTCAAGTAATTGGATTCCTTCTTGAAAGATAAGAAGGAATATTCGTAACACCATATTTTATAATCTCTTAACTTCTTTCTTACCTTGAGTTGATCCAAGGAATGCTGAGAAGGGGGAGCCTTCCCTTTAAGGTAGTAGAGACATTGTCTCATATGTTGTGGCTAGTATACCTATTTTGCAACTGGATTTTTTCCCAAAATTGTCAGTTCCAAAATATCCACCTAACAGTCTGATCATCTTGCATTTGGCTAAGGTAGTACTAGATTTTCAAATTCGGGAAGTTTTGCTGGATTTTCAGAGTTTCAAAGTTTGTTGGATGTTCGTTGTCCAAAAGTCTGAAATTATGGAAGTTTTTCTGGATTTTCATATTTTTGGATTTTGTTGGATGTTCGATGTCTGAAAGTCCAAAATTCTAGAAGTTTTTCTATATTTTCAAAGTTTCAAAGTTTTTTGGATGTTCGTTGTCCGAAAGTCAAAAATTCTAGAAGTTTTGCTAGATTTTTTAGAGTTTCACACTCCGAAGCTTCGAAGGAGAGGGGGACCTCTGAATTTCCAACACATGCCCAAAAGATTGAACTTTTGGAATTTTGTAGTCTAATTGTTTTTTCGGACTTGGAAGGTCTGAAAGTCTAAAAACTCTAGTAGAGGGTTGGTTTTACAGTTTGTCTAGTTTTTTTAGTTTTTAGGGTCATTTTTGTCTTTATGGTTTTGGTTTGTTTTTTCTTGTGCAATTAGCTTAGAAAGTTAGAATTTTCTTTATGCTTTCAATAAGACATTACTGACAACTATTTTTGCATGTAGAAGTTTGGTGCCCACCTTTTAAGGTTTACGAAGAAACAACAAGGGAAGCTGGCATCCATGGAAGTACTAAGATTTTTGTAAGTCCAAGAAGTGATAAAGAATTTTTAAAAGGCCCACCCCAACATTCTTCCAGAACACTAAGTCTTCAATTTTGACAAGTTCGGAGAATTTCAACACTTAGCCATTTTTCAGTGTTGGATTTTTGGAGTTTCAGAGTTTGTTGGATGTTCATTGTCTGAAAGTCTAAAATTCTGGAAGTTTGGCTAGATTTTCAAAGTTTTGGAGTTTTTGGGATGTTCATTATCCAAAAGTCCAAAATTTCACTCGGCATTAAGTTTTTAACTTAGTCATTTTTTGGAGTAAGGGTCAAGGTCTAAAATTTCTAGGTCATTTTTGTCAAGGACCTCTAGTCTTCTAGAGTTGATTTTCAGTTTGATTGACCACATGTTTTGGGTCATTTTTTCTATCTTTGGGGATATCAATTAGTTGGATTCTTGAAGAGAAGCCATGATGAAGATTTTAAGGGAAACTCCAAGTTTTGAAGAAGAGATTAATAGAAAAATGGTGGAACTCCAACATGGATCTTTTGTCTTTTGAAGCATTTTTGGCCTTGATTTCTCATGAATTTGTAATGAATGTGGATTAGATTCATGCTAGGTGGTTTAGGTTTTCTTTAGGAGTAGTTTTCTTTTAGTAAGGTTTAGATTTAATTTTATTTCCAATTTTATGCGTAGCTGAAACCCTAGCTACGAATTTATTGTTTTTCCTAAAGGGTGAAGTTCTATAAATTATAAAAGAATAATGTAATTAAGGTCGGGTTATTATTGCAATACAATATATACAAATGGTGCTTCAATCATGTTGTTATAATTTTCTACTATCTTTGTGAAATTTATGGATGTGTGTTTGATCATTCTCTTGCTTCAAAGAGCCAATTGATTATATGGTGATTTTGATATGTGAATTTATTAATCTAGTGTTTATCATTGTTGCATTGACTTGTTGTGATGAATTATTGGGAAGATTTTTCTTTGGTGCTTCAAGATAAATTTTTCTCATGTGTGCGTACGTTTATGGTGGCTTCATGATCTGATGAATTTTGACAAATCATACATCTGTGTTTATTTCCATTGATGATTACATCTATAAAATTAGGGTTGTGAGTTATTAAAATCTACATTTTGTGGGTTTTCTTCATCTTCATGGTAATTTAATTTGCAAGGCTATGCAATGATGGTTTATGTCCATTAGGTTTACTTTCTACAAATTTCATTCAATTCTCGTTACCTTGCTATTTTTATTTTCTAAAAATCAATCATAATAGATTATATTAAATTTACATGTTTAGAAATTGTTTTCACTAAAAGATTAAAAAAATACAAAAAGATCATTCATTTTTAAGATTTTTTTTGCAGCCTCTCCAAGATCAAACCAGCAAATGCCTCCTCATGAACAGTTTCACATAATTATCTTTGATTGAGCTATCTAGACGGTTGAGACCCAGCCCAAAAGGAACCTTGAGATTAATTTTATCATTCTTCCAAGAGAGGAATTTTTTCATCCAAACTCCTAGCCATTGTCTCATGTAAAAACAATGCTCAACATTTACAAACTACTTTGTACAAATGAGTAAACTAGCTGGAAGCAAAAGATTTCAACCTAGACTATTCAAAGTGGTCCAAAAAACCACACCAATGTACAAGAAACAAGGAAAAAGAGTGCTCTAACTAATCACAACAAAAAGAATGAAGTTTCAATCCATGAAATGTAAATTACTTCGATTGAAAGTCAAACTATGAAGGTTATGTTAGGAAAATGTAAATTGTTTTCTATTGATTATGCATCAAAACTTCAACCAACCTTACAAAGTGAGTCTTAGGGGGCTTAAATAGGTCCTCCCTCCATGATCCCACAGTCGGGTTCCATAGGAAACTGATTTTCCGCTAAATGTAATTACCATGCCAAAAGTTATCATGCAACTTTGCAAAGTTGCAAAAGTTATCATGACAACTTTTTGGCAACATGAACAATGGTGTACTTCCTTGAACAACTTAACTCCACTTTTTTAGAATGACTCAAAATCATCCCTCAAACCCAACTAACATCATTTCTACCTAGATACTAAAGAAATTTAGAACCATTTTACTCATTGGGCCCTATTTGGCCACCTTAGCAACTTTTGGCCAACTAATGATAACTTTGTGCAAAACTCACATTGCTTCACACATGACCACAAAAGCTATCTACACACACCTATTAGACCCTTCTAGAGTCCTTATTTCCATTCATCACCTGACTAAAGTCATTACAAGCCAATTTGCATTGGGTTATAAGCCAAACCCTAGGTGCTCCTACACCAGAAAACCTAGTAAACAAGTGTCCTGGTAGAAAAAATATAAATAAATGTCAATTGGTGAAAACATGGTAAACATGCATCACTTGTAATCAATTCTTTATCGACCAATTCATATCTTTTTTATCCTAGTTTCATGGGCTACCCTAGTCATTCTCATAAACTTGCACATCTCAATTATTTTGAGCAGCACCATCATGGATTAGAGTCAGTCCCTATCTCAATCCCAAGTACTTGAATCTCATTGGGGACAACCCCACCATCATAGTTGGTCAACCATGTCCCTCTTGTCAGAGTCAATTTTTTGGACAGTTTGTCATTGCCACATAAGTGTTTCTCAACACCTAAATCAATAGTGTTTCTCAATACTACCTACATTTTGACACGTGTGTTTCTAAACAAAAATAAGATAAACATTAAAACCTTACAAACCTGAACAATAATAATCAACACACAATAGTTTTTTTCAACACTACACACTAACAAGCACAACTGGTGTTTCTTCAACACCCCTTAATGGACAAAACATCCAAAAACTAAAACATGTTGAAAATATGCTAAAAAAAAATTCTTTGAATGGTGTTTGTTATCATTAATTTTTGCTTATTGTGTTTCCATGTCACTCAAGGATGATTGGGAGCATGGTGAATTTTCTTTGAAAACTGCTTGTCGGTGTGGTTCTAATGACCTAAAAAATTTCAAATAAATTGGGTGTCTGTGGTAAGAGCCTCTATTTCATTTGGTATGTTTCACATACCTTGACTCATTTTATTTGAATGCTAAGATGAGGTTAGAATTATCTCCTTGAATTTTATTAATCTATTTGTTCACGTAAGCGCACACTCATGGTTATCTCAGCTCTAAATGACTCAATACTAGTACAACATTGCAATATTAACTAGAAACAATACTTAGGTCATCTTGGCTCTTGTGCCTCAATAATTGACTTCATTTTCCATATTTCATTTTGATGAAATTCATATTCATACTCTCATGGTTGCAGTGGCACCAATGAGAGTTGTATTGACTCTAATATCCCAAAACGCTCAATGATGATAAATTAACAAGAAAAATGGACTAGTGACTTGTGTCATAGATTAGATCTCATCCTAGGCTTGCATTCTTAGTCTTCGCTTTGCATGGTTTATTTGATCTAGGTAATCTTCCATCTTGAATACAATTTGATATCAATTCTCACCTTGGCGGTCAACTATGAAATCATTATGTCTAGCCTAATCAACATATATCAACTGAACTAAACACATCACCTACATAAGAAGGGTTATCAACATATATCATCACATCAAATGGGTATATAAAGGGTACCAAGTACTAAATTTTCATTCCATTTAAACATATCAATAAGGACTTATGATATCATACAAGAGAGAAGATGCTAAAAATTACATCACCGTCATTATATCATGTTAGAAAAGAAACATACATCCATAATTCTAAAATAAAAGTGAGGGAATTAAAAGAAACTCATGGATATATATTGGATTTGATGAGTAAACAACCCACAACTCCCAAGAACACCTACATGCAAACACCTATCATAGAAAGAGAGAGAAGTAAGAAGCTAGAGAGGCCTGAATGTGTGGATCCATGAAAGAGGAGACATTCTTGATGTGCAAAAACAAAAGTTGCAATTCAATAAAATGAATGTTTCTCAATAAGATTACAAGAGAGATCAATCCTTATAAAAGGAGATCAAAACCCTAAAAGGGTGAACAAACCTAGGTTGCATGATAATAATTAATAAAGAAATTAATTATTATATGCCTAAGTTTAGCTTAAGCAGAAAGAGATAATAAGTGACTTAGTAATTAAATAAAACATTATTTAATTAATAAGAAAACACTTTATTACTCTAACACCCCCCCTTAAGATGAACTTTGGGAGAAGCTAAAAACCTAGAAAGAACTATTGAAAATAAATGGGTCCCGACAACAAAAGGCCTGGTCAGGTACCCAAGTACAAAAGAGAGTCTCTATAAAGAGGAGAAATAGAGAAAATCGCATGGCAAAAACTCTACTCCAAAAAGAGACAAAGACTAGTCTGAAGGACTGAAGAAGCCTCCAAAACTAGGAATGTTCCAAAAAATAAGAACAAGGATGAACATGTAGAACATCACTGAAGCAATAAACTGCAAACTTTGTCAAGAAGTAACTGTTGATCTGAAGATTCTCTAGTGAAATATGACCAAGTAGAGAAGAATATAATCTGCATGAGTACCCTCAAATGACACTACTTGAATCAGGAGGCAAACAAAGAAAAATAATTGAAGTCGGAGACATAATACTATAATCTGCACAAGTTCCCTCAAATGACACTACTTGAATCAAGAGGCAGACAAAGGCAAATACCTGAACTCGAAGATACAGATGGCATAAAAACACCAAAGTTTGAAGAGCTGATCAATCAAAGCTGGAAGAGTGCTTCCAAAAATAGGAAAGAGAAGAGTGTCCATATGGTAAGTGATCCATCTCGCTGGAATGCATAAGTACCCAACCACTACATCTGCCTAGTACCTAGAATCAATAATTGAATACATAGCTCACACTATCGAACCAAGGAAGTAGTAGAACCAACATTAGAAACCCCCCCATAATAATAACAAGGGAGTAATGATAGGAACACTGAAAAGAACACCCAATATGAACTGCATGATACCAGAAACATCGAAGGTGCAAAGAGAGTACAAACACAAATAAAGATACCTAAGGCTAATGTCATTGGAGGAAAACTCACATGACAAAATTAGATGGAAAAAAAAAGGCAAACATCAAACCCCCCTTGGCACTTTATAATGGAGTGCAACTACAAAGAGCACAAACATGTGCAAGATCCCATACATGCTATAGAATGACACTTTATCTTAGTGTATGTGTATAAAAGAATGCTACAAAAGTGAAGTATACATTGCTCAAAGAAGAGAGAAGGTTGTTGAAATAAAAGAACAGCCTAAGACAAGCCATCCCTCAAAGGGAAGAGATCCAAGGACATATAACATCCAAGATGTCCACCAGAATGAAAAAATGCAATAAATTAAATAAAATATACCTGGACAAGAATTTGGAGAAATGACTCATAGCATTGGAAAGGTCTCAGAACAAACTTTCCAACAATATATTCTTTTCCCAAAATAGAGTTCGGATGCATAAGATAGAGCTCCCTGAGTGAAAAAATGAACATCTATCTTTGATAGTAAAAAAAACCATCAAAAAAAGAAAAATCAGAAATTCAAACCTCTAGATCTAGATAGAGATCAGAATGAGCTTTCCGATGATATTTTGTTTTCCCAATTTAGACACCGTATGCTCAAGTTATGAGGAAAATACCAATAGCTGTGCTGGAGGGCCCAAAAAAAGTGGAGAAGAGGGTTGATGCAATGATGATGTCAGTAAATGACTAGCCTAAAATTGATGGCCATATGGCCATCATGACCAAAATCCACCTGGGGGCTAAAAAAATAGGGCCCCTGGTCGCCATATGACTAGGGGCTGAGGCTGAATCCGCTAGGGGATTAAATTTGATAGCCAAATGGTCGTCGTCACCACAAAAATAAAGATTTTAAAAAAAAAAAATTACATGAGCACCTCAGGATGTGTGCCAAGGTAGTACAATCAAAATGCAATGTCCTCCAAATCGGGCATGCCTTATATGGATCTAGGCAGTTTTGGGCCATTGCAAGCTCAACGATGAGGTCCGTTTGAGCCAAAAATGCTCCAAAATACTAGTGACTACCTCAGGATCTTTGTTTGGGTCGATTGCAAAAATGTTTTGCCAAAGATTCCAACTTTGTCCAAAATGGATAAAATTTATATGGATCTAGGGGTTCTTGGGTGCTCTAAAAGCAACGATGAGGCTTATTTGAGGCCAAGATGACCAAAAAGAGAGGTCCCCCCAAATCCAACAGAAAACCTTCTGAAACTACAGATATGACATATACAGCCAAATCGCTCAGGAAGAGGATAGGGAAAAATAGATTTGAAGCTCTGATACCATATTAGATTTAATGATTAAACAACCCATGGCTCCCAAGAACACCTGCATGCAAAAACTTGTCATAGAAAGAGAGAGAAGCAAGAAGCTAGAGAGGCCTAAACGCATGGATCCATGAAAGAGGAGACATTCTTGATGTGCAAAAACAAAAGTTGCAATTCAATAAAATGAATGTTTCTCAATAAGATTACAAGAGAGATCAATCCTTATAAAAGGAGATCAAAACCCTAAAAGGGCGAACAAACCTAGGTTGCATGATCATAATTAATAAAGAAATTAAGTATTATATGCCTAAAGTTTAGATTAAGAAGAAAGAGATAATAAGTGACTTAATAATTAAATCAAATATGATTTAATTAATAAAAAAACACTTTATTACTCTAACAATATCTACAACAACATAAAATATGAGCATTTATGATATAGGAACAAGTAAAGACCATCAAAGGGAGCTATTGATCATATTATCATAACAAAAAAGATATAAGTAAGAAATACAATAGCTACATCCATAAGCATATCATACAGAAAACACAACTATCCATGCACAGAAGGAGATGCTAAGAATCAAGAAGAACAAGAGATCACAAGTGCATGGAGCCATCGAATAAGTATATCTCATATATCATAAATGTGTCAGTGATGAATACAATGAGATCTCAAAAAAATAGAGGTATCAGTATATCAAAATCAATGTCAAGATACATCAAGTGAGAGTCCAAAATAAGTAGAAAGGGAGGAGATAGAGGAAGGGAGTTAGGACTCACTCCCACCCTCAACAGCATCATGGGGAGGGGGAGGAGGTTCAGGTGGCATGTCATCTTTGGTAGATGGAGGAGGGATATCACCCTTTGATTGGGAAGAAAACAAAAAATAAGATGGATCTTTGTTTGTCACATGCATGACACCAATATATAGAACATAATAATACATTTCTTTGACTCCCTGATATGCAGCAATATGTTGTGCCTGATCTCTACTAGTATGTATCTCCTAAATCTATTGGTCTCTCTTGATGATTTTTTATTGGGCTACTGCTAGTTGTGACTAGGTCACCACTAAGACTGGGAAGCTACTAACTGACCCTACAACTGCCTCACCTTACAACTCAAAACACTAACAAGATCTTATGTAGGTGCATCTCCTCTAGGTTCCTTAGCTACTGGTACCTCTAGTATTGGACCCTCAGTTTTAGATGCCTCTATGGGAGGTACATCATCGGTAGTAGGTGTATTAGTGGTAGTCTCATGTCTTGCAATGCCAATAGGTCAGTCATGTTTGTCCCTAAAGAGAAGGTGACCCCTATCTACCCAATGATGAACCATTCTCTCTATCTCTTCCTCTCCATCCTTCATCTTGATATCTCCACCTAAACCAACTTCTCCTAGTTTATCACCCTCTCGTCTCCTCTGTGGATGACCTACAAGTGATTGGCTAGTGCTAGGACCAACACGACCTATAGTTATTCTCTCATGTACTCTACCATGCCCTTTACCCTATCCTCTACCTATGAAATCGACCTCCTCCTCATCCAACTATGGTCCACACTCAGTAGGATATGTGAACCGAGGCCAAGGGTGTTTTGTGATATGCTACGTATAGGCTTCTATTGTGTACAAGGAAATGTACCTTCATAGGATTAGTATTGAGCAATAAATGAAATAGAAACTAAATAAACCATAATATAGCAACTATTTAGCAAATGAAAGATCAATTGAGCATCCTACGGCTCTCTATCTAAGAGTTTTAATAGAAGCTCTCAGCAAGCTACCATTAATGATAGTCCTAGAATGAGAAATGATAAAGATTAAGCTAAAGCTAACAATTATATTCAAATTGAAATGCTAAATTGCTCTTAAAATGCCTTTCTAGCTATAAAATGCAAGAGGTTCTATGCAATTCTCAGATGTGTGGTTATGAATTATGATAATTTTGGTCTTCCTTTTATAGATTCATGCAATGGTAGGGGGTGTGGTGTAGTTGATCGTGATTAAGCCTTGGTTGAGTTTTTGGTTCCACCCTTTGAAGACAATGCAAAGTTTGTGTCCTCAAAGCTTGGGACAAGTAGACAAGATCAATGGACAAGATTCTCTTTCACTTTGAGTGATTGAGATTGAATTTGGCTTGATCCATGTGAATGCCTTTCCTCAAATCCTATTGGTTGATTGAATTTGCTCCCCTTTTGGGTTGTTGAGAGAAATTAGGATTTATTAATTGATTTAAATTGATTTGTTTAGCCATGTACCCCTTGAATGGGTTGAATTTGATTTAATTCAAAACTATACAATTAATAGAATTAATTGCACATTGATTTAATTTAACTTGATTAAAATGCTCTTGATTTTGATTTATCTTGAATTAAAACTTGATTTTAATTTTGATTGGCTAAATGTTTGATTCAATTCAATTGCTTTGATTTTGTCCTTGATTTGCTTTGATTTATCATGATTTATTACTCAATTGTCTTTGTCATTTTTTAGTGATTACAAATGCCCCTCTTTAAGTTGACGTGCGAAGCATGTTAATTCAAAGAATACTTTGATCTTGCTGATGATAGGTCCTGATTCTGTCGATGGTCGATATTTGATGTGTGTTTGATGTCTTTCGATGGTCGATCCTTGATATCTGATATAAGATTGATGTAGTTCTGATGATGTTCCTTTAATTGGTGTGATACTTTGATGGTCATTTTGATGATGGATCCTTGATATGATGTTTGATTCTGATGTGATACCTGATTTGATGATTTACTTTGATGTGATGTCCTAGTTGATTGATTTACAAAAAAAATTCTGATAAAAGCTTTCACTTTGATTTGATGATCATTCTCTCGATTGTCAATGATGATCTTGTTAATGCTGATTATTATCCGATGGTATGCCCCCTTGTAAATGAAATAAAATTTGATCAATTATTGAATATTTTGATGTTCTTGGTTAAACCGTGTTGATTTAGTTCAATTTTTAATAAATTTTAATTTTATTCCTGATATTGATTTTACGTCTGTTTGATTAGAAATGTCCCTGTTTTGGCTAATTTGATGTAAAATTTAAGTCCCTAGGTCAATTTTGGTGAAAGATTCCCTTTTTTAGGTCATGGATACCCTTTTTAGGTCAAAAGGCTATATAAAGGGGTCAAAACTCCTTTTTCACTATTCATTGTCACTTTTACTTTTCACTTTTTCCTCTCTGACTTGTTTGACCTTTCACGATGTCTATCCCCATTTGTGAGCATAGGTTCGATCAATGCTATCTATATCAGTGTCTACTTGGCTCTGGACCTCTGGTGAGTGCCTAAACTTCCTCATTTTGTCGATTCGTGCATTTAATTTCAAGATTTTTGAATTTTTCTGTTAAAAATACCCTTTTTTCTATTTTTAAATTTAATGTGCACTTTTTCCCAATTAAATGTTGCTTTCGCCCTCCATGTTGCATTTCCGTTATTTTAAGGTGTGCTTCCGCGATCCAGTTGTGCACTTTTGCTCACCCAATTTTGGCCCTAACCCACTTTTACTTTGTTTAGGTGCGCTTTTCCTCTTGTTTGTGCTTTTAACATTTTAAACAGTGCTTTCAATAATTTTAATAGTGCTTTTGACTTCTTTGGGTGCTTTTGATTATTTTTCCACTTTTTATCCATGAAATAACGCTTTTACAATGTAAAATAGTGATTTTGCTTTTGTGCACGTTTAACACCTGAAATAGCGCTTTCACTCTACCAAAAATGATTTTAAATTAGTTAAGTTCACTTTGCGATTTTTTTGACATCATCGATCAGTTGATAGGTTAAGTTCCCAAATTTGATGTCCTTAACAAGTTGTAATATGTCAGTATGAGTTAGTTATCATTTGAATATTTCTCATCAATATAGATTCTGATGGTGGGTGATGATAAATTTTCCATTCTATCTAAGTAGAAACATGAAAACTGATTGTTATTTGATATTTTGAAAAATTTTGATTGACTTTGAATGATCCAAATAATAATTGATTTCAATTCTGATGTGATTGAACTTGGTTTTATAGGAGGTTCTTAAGTCCTTATATTTTCATGGTTGTTATCCTCTATCATGGAGCATGATTGATGATCTTAGTGCGGTGGATCGTCACCATAACAGTTCTTGTGGCTTATCTTTCCTCCTTCATCTTCCTCGATTCTAAGTGAATCAGGGTCTTCTCACTGCTATGGCTGAGCGTTGGCACTCAGACCATAATACCTTTCATTTTCCACTAAGGGAGATGACTATTACTCTCGAGGATGTTTATCAGATCCTCCGCTTACCTACTCATGGTGAGCTAGTTAATTACAACTCTTTGTATGATGGAGAAGCATGTTGGTGAGTATTTGGTGATCGCACTATTGGTGACCAACACATTCAATGGTTTTATTTTGTTTCCTTTCCTATATTGCCAGCTCTTCTAGGTACTTTGATCAGAGATTTCCTTCTTCTTGACAGATGTGGGCACAGATTTGTTGTCGGTTGGGGTCCCATTCTCAAGGATCTGATGGCACATCCGCATCACTTTGATTGGGATTCATATCTTCTAGCCTAGTTATATCATGAGTTACATACAGTGGTCTATAGGCATTCTACTACACTTACTTCTGGTGCAATCCTTCTTCAGCTATGGACCTAGGAGCATATCCCAGTGACACGTCTTATCACTGCATGAGATCAGTAGCCAAGTTGACCATTTTCTTGGATGTATAGTGGTATCATTATCAAGACCCATATGGGTAAACTAGATTACTGGCGATGGGTTCTTGATGACACAGACACTATTGTATGGAGGCCATATCTTGGTTGCAAGGCTTGGCTAGAGGATGATGGTGAGCTTCCTTACATGTTCTACCCCTGATGGATGATTGGGCATTCCACTTATACCATTGAGAGATTATGCTTTCAATGAGTTTTCAGTCAGTATGGACGTACTCAATGTGTGTGCTTGAATGTGACCTCTAAATCAACCACATACGCAACATAGTCATTACTCCTATGGTCAAATTACGAAGAGAATATGAATTATTCAATCCAAAATTCATGAGGAAGCGACCTGTTGCCTCATATGCAGGCGGGGTGTATAATCGCTCTCAGATTGGAGAACCAACAACCATCAGACCGCTACTACAACGGAGGATTTTTCAAGAAAGCCATAAAGATGATATGCAAAGCTAGAATCAAACTAAGATGAATGCAATTAATCTAAGAATACTTTGAGAGAAATATGCAATTAATCTAAAGTACTTGAAAGGAAATATGAAATGAAGATTTTTAGTTGATTTTGGAATAAAAATAATCTTAATCTAAGAACAATTAAGCAAATTTAATCTAAATGGGAAATGCAATTACACTAAAATGAGAAATTAAACTAGATGCAAATGAAAGCTTGAAATTCAATCAAAAATTCACTATAGTGACTTTACTCTCAAAATTGCCTTTTTTTGAATGAGAAGAAAAGGCTCATTAAATAGAAAAGCTTGGGAGAGGAATGAAGAGTTTCTTGATTCGAAACTCCTGACCCTTCATTCCCATATTGAGACAAAAATGCAAGAATTACTTAATAAAAAGAATGGAAAATGCCACACAGGTGACCTTTCGAATATCAAGAATTATCAATTCAAAAAAGTGTGTCCATTCGAATATCAAGTAATTATTAATTCCTTTTTATGTGTAATTAGCTAAAGGGGGTAGATTTTTAATTTAATTAGAAAGCACATAGGACTTTACAATTAAATTAATGTATCATAGAGATAATTTAGCTAATAAAGTCAAAGAGACTTAAGAATTAATTTTAGTGTTTGATTATTGCAATTTATGATCTTTGCAATTGACATCAAGTCAAATTAAGTCAGATATGAGGGAGAAAATTGCCTAGGGAACTAGGACTTTGGTGATGTAAAATTGAGATAATGCACCAAAATTGATGAAATTAAATAGGTGCCAATTTTGGGGTATTACATTTGCCCCTCTTTGAATTGATGTGTGAACAGCACGTTGATTCAAAGAATAGTCTGAAGTGACAGATGATGAGAATTTCTGAAGTCTAAGTTAGATTGCGAAGACAATGATCTTAAAAGAGAACCGGAATCAGGGTTAGATTGCCCCAATACCAATTGATGAAGATGCAGATTTAGGACTATCTTTGAATCAGGGTTAGATTGCCCCAATATGAAGTTTAGTCCTCCGAGACCCAGGTTAGATTGCCCAGATAACGGTCTAAAAGAGATTTTGAGAGTCATCTCCAGAACAAAGCTTGACTCCCAGGAATCAGGGTTAGATTGCCCCAATACCCAAAAGATTTCAAGAACCATCTCCAGAACGAAGAGTGATCCTTGAGGATCCGAGTTAGATTTCTTAGATACCTAAGAGATAGATGATAAGATAACAAGATGTGACGCACCAAGATGCCCCTAGTGATGAGAACTGATGATTCAAATCAGACTGATTCAAGAATAGATTCGACAAGATTCAAATGATGTAATCATCCTGCCCCCTCGGGAGCGAAATTGAAAGATGACATGTCAGAAGGATGATAAACAACAAGAGATTGTAGAGCAAAAGCAATTAGACTAGATTCGCGAAGCTACAGAAGTGAATCGGAGCAAAGCAGAGGTCTTGTTGACCAAGTTTGACCATAGTTGACCATGGTTGACTAAATTTGACTTGAGTTGACTTGATGAAAAGAAGCAAAGATTTGAGAACATGATGCAAAGATGAGGATCTGGCAAGAAAATGACACCAGAAGGCTGACTGCACAAGCATCCGATCCAAAAGGAGTCCAATATTTAAAATGCAATTTTGAGCCACTTAGAGATGTCAGATTTTGATTTCGATCCCAAAAAAGGATGCAGCCAAGATGAGACTGGGACAAAAGATGAGAACCTTTGATGAGAAGATCCAAAAGAAAGCAATCAAGAGAGCAACAAGAAAGCACTCCAAATGCAAGCCTAGAATGAAAGATGCAAGTCTAAATGCAGGCCTAGGATGAACAAATGCAATCCTCTGGACTTGGCTGTTGGACTCATCATATTTATCATCATTGAGTTCATTTAAGCACGGGACAATCACAAGATGCCATACAATTCTCCCCAAAATGAGAATATGAATATGACATAAGTCTTAAATTTTTCGGAATGAGGTGTAAGCATTAAGGCACAAGAAGCTAGAATGACCTGAACACCTATTCCTTTTAATTTAGCAAGTTAACATAAGCATCAAAGCACATTTGCTAGAATGACCTAAATGTTGCTTGTGACAGACACACCAAACACGCGAGAGATCTTTCTTTTGCCAAAGAATGCTCGCAGTGACCCTTACGTTCACTTAACAGGACGAGCGTTTACAATTTCACCAGTAGCAGAAAGAAGTCACTCAAAAGACAAGGAGAAGAACCAACCTCACCAAAGCATCCATATAAAAGGAGTCGAGATATGCATGGCCATCCAATATGAGATGGAGGCTCTTACAGACGGACACCCCTCTTAAATGAATTCATTGGATCATTGGAACTAAACCAACAAATAGAAAGCAAAAAAGCAAAGCAAACAAACAAGCACTCAAAGAAAACAAAGCTCAACATGTCTCAAAGGAACACACATTTAGTTTGAGTTTCAGTTCAAGTTCATGTTCAAGCGGATTGAAGTCGATTCAAAAAGATAACGTTCAAAGTCTCAATGAGATAATGACAGTGGGCAGACGTAATGAGAATCACTGGTGATTGATAGAAGGGAGAAATCCCGAAGAAGAGAGATCGAATGAAAGCTAGGTATCCGCAGGCAGGCATAGTGGGAACCACTAGCGACCAATGCTCAAAAAAGAGTTTCCAAAAGTGATAGGACAATGCCCCCTAGACCAGGCAGGTGTCCCCAAGTGTGAACCAGTTCCAATCCATGAAGAGTCAAGTAAAATCTTGAAGACACTGAAAGCAAGGCATGAGCTAGCAAACCAAAGCAGGAAACAAACTAAAGCAGGAAAGCAGGAAAACAAACTAAAGCAGGAAAGGAAGGAAACTAAAGAAGGAAACTAAGAGCCAAGCGACGCTGAGATGAGATGTTACTTCAGGAAAATAAGAGGTGCCTGTTTACCAGGTTTTCACCATCTTGGCAGAGATTCTATTTTTGCTACCATGACGCCTGTTTACCAGGTTTTCATCAATGGCACATTTTTCTCTTTTTCAATTTTTTTGTACTTTTCTCTTTCTTTTATTTTTTTGTATTTTTTTTTATCTTTTGATTTTTTTGTATTTTTGATCTTTTGATTTTTTTTGTATTTTTTCAAATTTTCTATTTTTTTGAGTATTATCAAGGTGCCTGTTTACCAGGTTTTCACCAGGATAATAGATACATCAAAGCGCCTGTTTGCCAGGTTTTCACTAAGATGATCATTTTTTTAGGACATTTTGCAATTTTTAGAATTTTTTGCAATATATCAATTTTTAGGATTTTTTCAGGAATAATAAATATGTACATGAGCACATAGAGAATGTCAGCTATAGAACTTCTTTAGATGAAGAGTGTTGATGGGCTCTTTGAGTTTCTCTCCTTCAGTGGTGAATCTCTAAGAACACAGTATTTGTAGCAGTAGGCAACTGAGAAGTTGTAGAATTAGAACCAGATGTTGTAGCAGTAACAGGAGAGCCAACCAGTAGTGTCCAATAGTAAAGAGATCCATAGTCAAGGAAAGATCACTTAAGTGAGACCCACAAATGTACTCATGGACACACCTTAACTCTTTGTCAGATTTCCCATGCTCTAAACGCTTAGGAAGAGTACATTCTAGATTTTTTTAGTCATACCATTAGTAATAAGGAGATATTGATATGCACTTTGCGACAAGGCAAGATGGAGTGAAGAGGGTAAAGTATGAGAGGCAAGGGTGATGGAATGGAGGGAAGCATGAGAATTTTGGAAGCTCGAATGACAACTTTGATTTTTCCTTTCTTTGGAATCCACATAGCTTTTGAATTTTTTCTTCTTTACTTTGAGGTGCTTTTGATGACAATGCCTATAGAATGGATTTCGAGATCCATTTTTTATTTTATTTTCTGGCTTTTGATTGTCTTCTTTTTGAGGACCTTTGCGGTCTTTTGAACACCTTTGTTTCTTTCCTTTCTTCATAGTCACATGTTGATTAGATGGGACATGGTGACCTTGAGATATAAGTGGATTCTCATTATTTTTATTTTTATGTTGCACGTCCAAGTTACTTCCAAAAGACTCAGGAATGGTGGATGAAAGAGGCTTATATGATTGGTTCAGGTGGAGAGGTGGAAATGGAAGTGGACGGGCCACTTTTCTGGGAGATGAAGAGGGAAGAGAAATCGATGTGATGGGCTCATGTGCACATATATCAGTATCATCCTCATCATTCGTAAATGCATCAGATAGATCAAGAAAGTAATCTTCCATAGAGCGTTGTTGATTGTGAGTCATCTTAGAAGAGTCAGATAAGTTTGGAGGAATATTATGTGAGCCTAACCAAGATAACCTATTCCAAGAGTCAGGTCCCCTTTCAGGTGGTAAGAGTGCACGAATAGGAACCATTTCAATTCTGGATCTACCAAGATTCCATGAGATTGTAACAAGATGGGGTCTCGGATACCCATGATTTGTTGGAGCAGTAGAAGTATAACTTGGAGCAGATGGCCTAAGAGCCATAGGAATGATCTCCACAGGAGGGTGGAAAGGATCATCATCAATAGCTTGATCTGGAGGATCATAACTTTCTCCTCTTTCTGAGTTGTTAAGACTAGCATATAGGTGCATAGCATCAATTGGTATTTCTGTAGTAGCATCTGATATGAAGTCCCATTCAGCTAGAGACATAGTTAGAGGTAGACTTTCTTCATTGTTGTCATCTAACATACGAAGTGTTTCTTCAACAGTAGGATCTTGTTCAGTAGTAGAAGTAGCAGAGTAATCTGAAATACGCATACCTTGGGGCATACCCAAGAGGAGGGAAGCATCCAATAGTTGCTCCCAATCAGTATGTGTGCCATTGGAGTTGGCAGTAGTAGGAGTCTGTTCAACAGTAGAAGTGGTGGAACAATCTAGAATAGGCATACCTTGAGGCATACCCAAGATAAGGGAAGCATCCAACAGTTGCTCCCAATCAGTATGTGTGCCATTAGAGTTGGCAACAATAGGAGTCTGTTCAATAGCAGAAGTGGTGGAAAAATCTAGAATAGGCATACCTTGAGGCATACCCAAGATAAGGGAAGCATCCAACAGTTGCTCCCAATTAGTATGTGTGCCATTAGAGGTAGTGACATATTTAGTAGTAGTTGCAGTAGTAGAAATCTGTTCAATAGAGTGTATAAAATCCTCCTGGTGAGGACCAAAATCATGTTCTTGAAGCACTTGAGAAGGTAGATAAGACTCTTTCTGGTAGTCTGAATTAGAATTTTGATCATTCAAAGGTCTTTCATATGTCATAGGCTGAATCCATGTTTCTTCATGTGAGTGCAAGCTGCAGCTAGGTTGGTCAAGCTCATAGCTCTGATAGCTAATACCAAATCCATCTTCAGAAGGTTCCTCATAGGAATGTGGAGATGGAGGGAGAGTTTTCAATGACAAGACAGACTCAATCTGATATTCCCCCATGCCAATATCTTTGATCTTCAGGGTCTTTTCTATTTCTTTTAGCTTGGCATCATAGAACTCAATGGACTCTCTATTGGCAGGAACAAAGTTGTCTGTTGTTTGGGTAAGCATCTTAGCAGAGCAAGTATTTAGGCTAGCACTATTGTCAATGAGGATGTGGGGGATACTCTTGGGGCCTATCATAACTTCAGTGTGTAGGGGAGCATCATGCGGATGGCTTAAGGAATGATCATCTTCTTTGGAAAAGCACAAATAGTGAGGCGAAGTTAAATGACCCACCATAGATTGGAACTAATTGAGATCGAGATCTTTGGGGACATTTTTCTTAGTGAGGGCTTTATCCATAGATAGTTTTGGTTTGGATGTCAAAGGTTCAGGACCTTTGAGCATGATCTTTGCATGAGATTGAGTGATAGTGTTCGCACAAGCTAGAGACTGTGTGGAGTTATAAGAGGGAGACGCAGGGCCTCACAAGACAAAGGGATTTTTGGGTTTAGGAGTATCCTCGCTCCCTGGAGCAATGATCATGTCACAGTGAGAGATCCAAGGTTTGTTTCTAGTAAATCTGGAAGGCGATTGAGCTTCTGTTGTAGCCTTCTCAGTGGCATTGACTGTTTGCATGCTAGAGCTAAGATTAAAGATAGACTTTGAGGGTTTTGGCATGTTAGAGCTGAGATTGAAAACCAACTTTGAAGGTTTTGGCATGTTAGAGCTGAGATTGAAAACCAACTTTGAAGGTTTTGGCATGTTAGAGCTGAGATTGAAAACCAACTTTGAAGGTTTTGGATCTCCCATCTTGTTGGTAGTATTATGAGAGATCGTGAAAGAGTTGATAGGTTCAAAAGGATCAATAGGTTTAATTTTAGAAAGTGACCCTTCAAAGTCTTGCTGGTCTTCAAACAATGGGTTATAATATTCTTAAAATAGTAAGTCAGACTGTATCTGAAACAATGGATTGTAATACTCTTGGAATGACGAAGAATGTGAGGATTCCTCACGAAGTTCAGATTTTGCAATAGATTCGAAATGATCTATGTCTTGATTATGAGGTTTACTTTGATCTTGATCAGCATTCTGAATGGGATAAGTCTTGCCACTTTGAGTCGTAACAGTCATGATGAAGATGTAACGAGCAAAGATTCGGGATAAAGTTAGACTCTGTCTCAAAGATAACGAAAGGAGATAAATGGCTAGAACAGCCAAGATGCAAGATGAACCTGGTATGAATTGTCAAAAAGAGATGGCTAGAACAGCCGAGATAAGACAATCGCAATGCAAGGTACAAGAGCACAACAAGATAAGGTAGACTAATGAGAGACAATACGAGTCAAAGCAAAGATCGATCGATTCCTAACTCAGGGCAACCAGTTTCTGACGGTGAACGACAGGAAAATAGAAAAATAGATCATAGACAAAAAGGCAGATCAGATTTATGTCATTGATCAAGCACATAAGACAGCAATCAAGGAGTTCAAGAAAATAGTCTTCAAGCAATGGGCAAGGGACAAAGCAACCTTGCGCACGAACAGGAATAGTGACTTAGTATTTCTACTCCCTAAGGACTCTACTTGTGTATGTTCTTGAGAATGTTTTAGTAGGCACTTAAAACACAACAACATCCTAGCAAGTTGTCTACAAGGATATACATGGATTTTCTAAAGGGAGTCCTCGATATACGCAAGGTATGTGAGGCCCAAATCCGTAGATGAGAAGAATTTGAAATCACACAGCCGGGGGGAGACGGTAACCCAAATCTCCTCCTTCACTTCTCAAAGGTATAAAGTTCTTTGAGGCTTAGCCAAGAGTGAAATCTAACTCATTCCCAAGAGAGGTGTCTTTGGATTCACCTCCCGATATTTATACTCCACCGGAACACAGGAGTTAAGGTCATCCCTTGAGGTGATGAAATCCCCAAGCAGGCCTTCTAAAAATAAAAAAAGTAAGTAATTCTCTATCAAAAAGTATTGAAAAGCACTAAAGGTGGAACACTTAATGCTTAAAGCAAATATGAGGTGAGTCCACAAGGTGGAACACTTAACACCCCACATAAGCTACAAATGAGTCCACAACCTAGAAAACAATTGAGTTCCAAAAAGCACAAAAGGGTTGCCAAGTGGAACAATTAATGCTTCTTTCCTATAGACCCCTCCCCTTTAATGTGGCGCTGAGATTGCAACCACAGGGTGAAAATGAGGGGCCGGCGGATTAGCGAGTCTAATAATCCAAGATAGCAATCTAGATCAATCACAAGTAATCTAAGACTGCTAATCAATACTACTCATAAGTGCAAGAGGGTTTGAATCATGGAATATTTAACTTTCCAAGTAAACATGAAGTGAGTCCACAAAGTGGTGCATTTAACTCTTCATGTAAACAAGGAATGAATCCATGCCCTCAATTACTCAATGAGATATTTGATATTGGAACTAAAAATTATTTATGGTTTAAACACAAGCATTCACTTACATAAACTTGTATGAAAGAAAATCTATGTTCATTCATTTCCCATTAAGAGCATCAATTAAAATGTGTTCTATGAAAGCATGTAAACACTCAAGCCAAACACATGAGAGGTTAATTTTATGCCCAAACCAAGTGTTATAGAGATTTTAAGAACTCACCTTAGGTCCAAAGATCTGCAATCCAACATTTAGCACACATCCGAAAGTACAGAATCAAAACAAATCAATGGCAAACTGTAAGATATGTAACATTGTTGTCTTCAAGACAGTCTTTAAAGATTGATTTATTTGACCCATAAAATCACAATATTAAAATTTTTGGAAAAAATTAAGTTTTTAGCTAACATCAAGAACTACCATTTTCCAAAATTATAAGGTCTTATGATTCAATTTGGTTCCTCAACGATTAACCTTTTTAGACTGCAATTGTTCTGTCATAAATCAGATTTAAAACATCAAACCCTGCCTAGGGAATATCATATCTTTCTCAAAATGAATCCAAATGAAACCAAAAAAATTTTATATTAACTATTCATGAATCTAGTTTCCAAATATGTAATCCATTTATTTTTCTCATTCATAAATCATTTTCTAAGAATAAATCATTGCCTGCAACTCCAATACAGATTGTTAAAAACTAGTTTTCACTCAAACGCCCATAACTTTCACAAATCTGCATAAAAATGACTCAAAATAAAAGGAAATGAAATCTAATTCATGTATCTTTCCAATTAATATTATTAGAAATCCTGATTCTTCATAATTTGTCCGTACCAAATATTTCAATCTGACTGTATTCAGAGAATCTCAAATCTGCAAATACCCACTTTCACCAAAATGATCATAACTTATTCATTTCTTTATAAAAATGAACCAAACCAAAATCATGAGAAAGAAGATTCATCATTCGATCCATACATTACTATATTACAAAGTTTCCAAGCTATACATGGCCGTACAAGGCCTGAAACCAACACTAAAACTGAAAAACCAATCAAGAATGAGGCCAGAAATTGATCTTTTCTGCCCCACGGTGGGCGCCAAAATGTGTGTGCTTGAATGTGACCTCTAAATCAACCACATACGCAACATATTCATTACTCCTATGGTCAAATTACGAAGAGAATATGAATTATTCAATCTGAAATTCGTGAGGAAGCGACCTGTTGCCTCCTATGCAGGCGGGGTGTATAATCGCTCTCAGATTGGAGAACCAACAACCATCAGACCGCTACTACAACGGAGGATTTTCCAAGAAATCCATAAAGATGATATGCAAAGCTAGAATCAAACTAAGATGAATGCAATTAATCTAAGAATACTTTGAGAGAAATATGCAATTAATCTAAAGTACTTGAAAGGAAATATGAAATGCAGATTTTTAGTTGATTTTGGAATAAAAATGATCTTAATCTAAGAACAATTAAGCAAATTTAATCTAAATGGGAAATTCAATTACACTAAAATGAGAAATTAAACTAGTTGCAAATGAAAGCTTGAAATTCAATCAAAAATTCACTATAGTGCCTTTACTCTCAAAATTGCCTTTTTTTGAATGAGAAGAAAAGGCTCATTAAATAGAAAAGCTTGGGAGAGGAATGAAGAGTTTCTTGATTCGAAACTCCTGACCCTTCATTCCCATATTGAGACAAAAATGCAAGAATTACTTAATAAAAAGAATGGAAAATGCCACACAGGTGACCTTTCGAATATCAAGAATTATCAATTCAAAAAAGTGTGTCCATTCGAATATCAAGTAATTATTAATTCCTTTTTATGTGTAATTAGCTAAAGGGGGTAGATTTTTAATTTAATTAGAAAGCACATAGGACTTTACAATTAAATTAATGTATCATAGAGATAATTTAGCTAATAAAGTCAAAGAGACTTAGGAATTAATTTTAGTGTTTGATTATTGCAATTTATGGTCTTTGCAATTGACATCAAGTCAAATTAAGTCAGATATGAGGGAGAAAATTGCCTAGGGAACTAGGACTTTGGTGATGTAAAATCGAGATAATGCACCAAAATTGATGAAATTAAATAGGTGCCAATTTTGGGGTATTACACTCAGGATATGCCACAGGGAGTAGCTATGTATGCTCATGTATAGGCCGAGAGATCATTATGGGGCCCATGTGTAGATTACAAGATAGCTATGCAGGAGATACGAGATATTAGGTATCATCCTTGGTCTCCTAGATCACATGTGATGGATGTGGGTATTACTAATTATTATGGTGCTTGGCTTCTGCGCTATCCTTTCCCTAGATTTACCGATCCTGCAAAGAGAGTTCCTACCATTGAGGAGTTATCAGATGGAGATGATGGTGTTGTGAGAGATAATGTTGATGATGATGATGGAGATGATGGCAGAGATGGTGGTGTAGTTGGTAGGATCAGGGGACAGTGTGGACGATGGGGTCATCGGGGTGCTAGAGCAAGTAGAGTATGTATACCAATGATTGTTGTTGCTCCTATTCCTCCTAGGGGTACTGATCAGGTGAGGGGTCATCGAGTTGATAGAGTTTTACATCATGTTGCCAAGGATCTAGTAGATAGACCTAGAGTCAGGCAGTAGAGAGATGTTGATGTAGATATTGCATAGGTATTACTTGATCGGGCATAGGGTCCTCCTGCTCAGCAGGTTTAGCAGGCCATTCCTCTAGTTGTTCCACAGGTTCAAGCAATTTCTTCTATTTTTGCTTTTGTTTCAGCTTCTATGCCTTCATCTTCTTCACATCCATCATCTTCTTAGTTTGTTCCATCTTTGGATGATCCATCTTCTTTGAGGCCATCTTCTTTTGTTCCTCCTCCATAGTTTTCTGCAGCACAAACTCCTGCCCCAGCCTCACCATCAGATGTTGCATCGCTACAGACTCAAATTTTAGTAGTGCAGCAACAAGTTTCTCAGTGGAGCTCGATGATGTAGACTTTCATGGATAATATGAGTCAGCATGGTTTACAGGCTAGTTCTTGTCAGCCTCCAGATAGTGCTCCTGGTCCTGATGGTCCTGATGGTACCGATGGTGCTGATGGGTTAGTCTTTTGAGATATCTATCATTTACATGATTTGATATACATGATCTTTCTCTTTGTTGTTATCGAGACCTTGGACTCTTGTTGTATCTTTTTTGATTGATTGATGTTGCTTATGTTGATACTTTGATAGTTTGATGGACATTGATCTTTAGATATTGCTTTGATGATCATTCATTTAGACTTTGATATCTTGTTGATTTTATGATGATGGTACCATAGAATCTAATACTCTCTTTGATTGATTTCACTATTTAGGATGTCATCATGTGTTGGATCTCTTTTTTAGGTGTTTTGCATGATATGCAGATCTATATGACTCTATTTCCTATACGCTATGTTTTATGCTTTTCAGAATGCAATTTTTCAAATGTATGCATATGTTCTAATGATGCTTTAAAATTGATTATCTTATGTATGACATAGAATAGATGAATGAAATGTTAATTTAATGATTAATGATATTGTGTGTATGCAATGGATACATGTAGGATGTTAGATGAATAATGAATATTTGATCTAATGGATGTCTTTCTTTTGATATGCAATGTGATGGATCTATATAATGATATAATGATATTTTAATGATTAATGATATATGAAATATGGTTGAATAATACTATCATGGATGATATGCATTTAATGTTGAATGATCCTAATGTATGCAAAGAATGATTAACTAACTTAATGCAATGCACTTAATGAGTTGATATCTAAGAATGCACCTTAAATGAGATGAATGCAATCTAATGATAATAATGAACTTAATGATTCAAATGTTGGACACATTTAAATGAATGCAATGTTTAATGAAGATGACTTAATGCAACTTAAAAATGCAAGTGAACTAATGAAATGCACTTTGTTTTTTATTTATTTTTTTAATTTCCAACACACTCAATCCAATATAGTTATTTTTTATAATCCTTCAAATTTTTATTTGAGTACAACCCCTTTTTCTTTTCCTCTTGCACATTAAGCTAAGAAAGGAAAAACAATATACAATGCACTTAATATAAGATGTATGCAACTAACTGTCATTATTCAAAATTTGGAGCTTATAATCATCATTGAGCATTTTTGGATCATGTCTTAGTACAACCATCACAAGTTCAACTATGATGATATGAATACTTTTTTGCACCTCTTTCTTTTCTTTCCCTTCTCTCTTCGGTATGCCTATCATCGATTGAAGCCAATCATGAGAGTGTGAATACCAATTTTGTCAGATTCTATGTTGCAAGTGGATTTTGGTATTATGATATTGAAGATCAAAATAGCCAAGGTATCCTTTTGCGTAAACAAGAAGAAATCTCAGTTTTATCCTATGTACAAGTCCTCGATGATTCTTTGATGATCACGTCCTTAGACAAATAATACATGATTTAAAACTTTGATTTTAAGACAGTCATTCAAAAATCAACAAAAATATCATCCTTTCATCATAGCTTGTCTAGTCTAAAACTTTCATCGATTCGCTAAAAAGACATGATTTCATCAATTTAATCAACACTTAGAAAAATTTCTAGCAATGGTTTTCGAATCCATATTTCAAGTGTAGTTCCATCCATTTCATACTTTTAATCTTGATAAAGATAAGGTCATGTAAGATCTTGGATCAAATTTTGTGTTTGGCACAAATTGGATTAGAATATAGATTTGATTAAGTGTTCCTCTTTCGAATTTGATGAATTGATTCCATGATTGAATAAAGCTTTCTTTTGATGAATCCTTTCTCCTTTTGAGTATATTTCCCCCAATTTGATATAATTTTATTTGTGGGACTTAGGACAATTTGCAAATTAGGTGATCAAAATCTTAGGGTACTTGCAAATGCAACTATGGGGTTTTATTATGCAATATACACAAATGTTGGCGAATGCAATATTTACAAGGTGACCTTCTAGGCATGCAACTGACTTGGACTTTCAATGGTGCATGTTTACCAGGTTTTCACTGATTGAATAGATCTTGCTCTTTTTTCTATTTTTAAAGCTTTTCTCTTTTTTTGCTACCAAGGCGCCTATTTGCTAGGTTTTCACCAAGGCACTTTTTCTCGTTTTGATTTTTTTGTATTTTTCTTTTTTTCAATTTTTTTTTCATATCATCGAGGCACCTGTTTGCTAGGTTTTCACCTAGACAACATCATTTTGAGGATCATATATGAATGTTTTTGGTATTTCTCTATGCTCAATTTTCCACTATTTTTTATCTTTTCTACTTTTCAATTTGTATGTTCTTTTCTGCTTTTCAAATGTTTTTGGTATTTTCTAGATCTCTTTTGACTATATACAATAAATATGATTCTTTCCATCTGATACTCTTTATACTCTTTCATCTATCTTATGTATAGAACCTCTTTAGATGTATGCTATTAATAGGTTCTTGCAGCTCTTCTCCATCACAATCTGCTAATTTGTATGTGCCGGTCCCAAAATTTTCAATGATGATAAATGGTCCTAACTAGTTTGCCTCCCATTTTCCTTTCTTTTCTCTTTCTACTTGATTTTTGGGATTCTCTCGCAAAACTAGGTCACCTATTTGAAATGTTCTTGACTTGATGTGATTGTTATAAGTCCTTAACATTCTATTTTGGTATACCTTCAGATGATCAAATGCTTTCTTATGTTTCTCATCTAGGAGTTCTAGTTCTTGTAGCCTAGCAACTCTATAGTCTTCCTCACTTATCAAACCATGAAGAGATACCCTTAAAGATGGAAGTTATACCTCCAAAGGCAAAACTACTTTTGTTCCAAAGACTAAGGAAAAAGGTGTAGCTCCTGTTGGCATTCTTATGCTTGTTCTATAAGCCCATAAAGTCAGGTTTATTTTAATGTGTTAATCTCTACCTGAATTGTCCATTGTTCTCTTCAATATCTTCAAGATTTTTATTTGTTGCCTTGGCTTGTCCATTACCTTGGGGGTAATAGATGGATGAAGAATGATGAATCATGTGAAACTTTGTGCATAATTCTTTTAAGTCTTTGTTTTTGAAATGCTTTGCATTATCTGTTATGATAGCATGAGGTATGCCATATCTACAAATGATGTGATTTAGGATAAATAAAGATATCTTCTTTCCCATTGTAGTTGATAAGGGTACATCTTCCACCCACTTGGTAAAGTACTCTGTTGTTGTGATGATGAATTTATGACCATTTAAGGATGGTGGATAAATCATACCTATTAGATCTAGACCCCATTGAAAGAATGGCCAAGGTGTTGTCATTGGATGAAGCTCTTGTGTGGGCACATGTATCAAGTTTCCATGGAATTAACACTTTCTACAAGTTTTGGCAAAGTTACAAGCATCGTTCTCCATCGTAGGCCAAAAATATCCTATCCTAAGAAGTTTCTTAGCTAGGGTTAATCCGTTTGAGTGTGATCCACAAATTCCCTCATGGATTTCTCGTAAGGCTACGTTTGATTCCTCTTCTTCTAGAAATCTAAGGAGCATTCCGTCTAAACTCTTGTGATACAATGTTTCATAAATTATAGTATATCGGGTGGCTTGGTGAATGAAGCTTTTCTTTTGATTCCTAGTTTGGTCTATGGGAAGAATTTGATCTTTTAAGTAAGTGTAAATAGGTCCATACCAAGGTGATTCATGTGTAGTTAGCAAGTAAATGGTATAGGGGTGGGTAGGGTCAAACGCGGGTTGATCCACTTCTTCTACCAGGAATTCATATCTAGCACTCTGATCAAGCATTTGTAGAAGTGAAGCCAAAGTTGCCATTGCATCTGTTGCTTTGTTCTTTTCTCTTGGCACTTGCTCAAATGTAATAAGAATAAAGTACTTCTAATACTTTCCACCATGTTTTTATAGGGTACCAATTTGTTATCTTTTGTTTGATATTCTTCATTAACTTGATTAATGACTAATTGTGAATCTCCATAAACCTTTAGTTCTGTCACTTTCCATTCTAGCACCAACTTGATTCCAATTACCAAAGCTTCATATTCTGCTATATTATTGGTGCATGGAAATAACAATGTATAGGACTTATGAATAGTAGATCCTTGAGGAGTGATTAGAAGTATGCATGCTCCTGGCCCATGTTGAGTGTATGAACCATCAAAATACAGTTGCCATGTTGTTGCCTCAACATTCATAGTCTCTGAATCTGGGAATTCCAATTGAATGGGATGATCATCTTGAAGTGGTGCTTCTACTAACTAGTCAGCAATGACTTTCCCTTTGATTGATTTTCTATCAACATATTCAATGTCGAACTCACTGAACACCATAACCCACTTTGCTAGCCTTCCATTTAATGTTGTTTTACTAAGTAGATACTTCAAAGGATCAATTTTGGAAATGAGCCTTATCTTGTGGGCTAGCATATAATGGCATAATTTTTGTGAAGCAAAAACCATGGCCAAGCATGTCCTTTCCATGAATGTATAGTTCAACTCGTATTTGACTAGAGTCCTGCTTATGTAGTAAATTGCCTTTTATTTGCTTGTTTCATATTCTTGTGATAAAAGTGCCCTTAATGAATTCACTGTCACTGAAATATATAGGATTAAGGGCTTACCTCTGATAGGTGGCATGAAGATTGGTGGGTTCATGAGGTATTTCTTTAATAGATTAAAGGCTTCTTCACACTTTTCATCCCATTTCAAAATTGTATCTTTATGCAGAAGTTGGGTGAAATTATGACATTTTTTAGCTAATTGGGAGATAAATCTCCTGATTGATTGTATCCTTCCTTGTAAAGATCTCATTTGGATAATGTTTTTAGGTGCTTCCATTTCCATAATGGCCTTAACTTTAGTGGGATCCACCTCTATTCCCTTTGCAAATACAATGTAGCCTAGTAGTTTGTCGGATTGGACTCCAAATGCACATTTTTTTGGATTAAGCCTTACTTTGAATTGCTCTCATCTTTCAAAAAAATTTGCCAGAATTGGTAAGAGCTATTTTCTTGAGTGAGATTTGGCTAATATGTCATCTACATATTCCTCCATGAACTTATGCATCATATCATGAAATATGGTGGTCATCACTCGTTGATAGGTCACTCCATCATTCTTCAAACCAAAAGGCATGACATTCCAGCAAAAAGTACCCCATGCACATGTAAAAGTTGTCTTATCTTGGTCTTCTAGTGCTATCTTTATCTAGTTATATCCACTAAATCCATCCATGAGTGGAAACATAGAGTGTCCTGTTGTTAGGTCCACAATGGAATCTATACTTGGAAGTGGGAAGTCATCTTTAGGACATGCCAAGTTTAAGTCTCTAAAATCTATGCAAATTCTGATGGATTTGTCTGCTTTTGATACTAGCACTATATTTGAGATCCATTGTGCATAATCAATGGCCCTTTTAAATCCCACTTTCAATAATTTTTCTAATTCCACTTTGACCAGTAGTGCTATATGTGGATGCATTTTCCTTAACTTTTGCTTAATAGGTTTGGCTCCTTCCTTCATATTTAGATGATGCATTATCAGATTTGGATCTAATCTTGGCATATCATCATAAGACCATGGAAAGTTAATTTTTTTTTCCTTAAATAACTTGATGAATTATATTCTTTCTTTGCTAGATAGGGATGCCTCTAGGTGAATGATCTTCGGCTCAGTTTCTGACCCAATATTTATCTTTTCTGTGGGCTCAATTAAGATTGGAGATCTTTCTTCATAATGTTCTAGTAGAGCATCCAAACTCCCTTCCTTAGGTGCTGCAGTTGGGTTTTCACCTTTGGAAACATCCTTTATTTCTTTATTTTTTTCCTCTTGATCCAATGTTGCCACAATGTGGTTTTCAACACTTGATTCTTTTCCTTTTTTATTTTTTTTGTTTTTTTCAATTTTTCTCAGATTGAAAGTTTGGATGCTCCCCTCGATCAATTCTTCTTGATATTCCATGATAGAAGAGGGTTCAACCACGTTAAGGTATTGGGACACCACATTGTCATTCAAGAAGATTGGAAGGGTAGTTGGTTCAATGGAATTCCATTCAATTAATTTTGGGTGTATGAGGGTTAATAGGTCAATACTTGGGTTTGTTTCAATGGGGTTCAAGGCTAATACTTCATTAGAGGACTCATACATTGTATCGTGAAAGTCTATAACATGGGCCTCTTCTAAATGTTCTAAAGAAGTAGGATCAAAGTCCTCACTAGAATCCTCTAAGATTTATGTGGATTAAACCTAACATTTGATTCCTCCATAGTAGGTCTCCATGAAGGTATGTAGGGTTCACCTACCCATTGATTTATCTCTATTTCTATGCTTGGCACATCATTTAGAACCACTTAGTTTGAACTAGATGCTTGATTTGAACTTGATTTGAACCACATCATTTAGGACTTGGGTGATAAGGGTAAGTCCATCATAGATAAGGAGTATTCACCTATGCCTTTTTTCTTGATCTTGCATTGCTTATCAAAATTCTTCATCATTTGGTCCATTGTTTTATAATGAGCCTCTTTGGTGCACACTTGGATAGCTTTGGTATGATCTTATTTTGATTCTTTAATAATATTAGCCTCACTAACCTTCTCTTTTCCTTTAGTTGATGTAGTTAGGTTTGTGAGTTTTGATGTGTCTTCAATAATAATTTCCTCTTCCATCTTTTCATTTCCCTTCAATAATGGGATGTCTTTAGAACTTTTCCCTTGCTCCATTTGATTAGGTATAGACCCTTTTGCATTGTGTGGGATTAAAGAATCATTGATAGGCTTGATGTTGTTACAATATTGGAAAGGGTTTAAGTCCCCACTTACCATTATCTCTTGCCCTAGATAAGGAAATTTTAGGCATTAATGATAAGTAGATGGAACGGCTTGCATTTCATGAATCCACGGTCTTCCTAAAAAGATATTGTAAGTCAACTTTAGATCTAACACTTGGCATATGGTCTCTTTTTGCATGGGACCAACTCTTATGAGTAACACTATGACTCCTTTTGAAGCTCTTTCTTCATCATTGTAGGTTTTAATGGTTATCTTTTTCTTAGGGTCAATATCCTCCTCAAAAAATCCTAGGGCCTTCACTAGGCTAAGGGTACAAATGTTTAGGTCGGCTCCTCCATCTATAAGGACTCTTTTCACCCTATGCTTGTGAATCAAGACTTTTATGTGCAAAGGAAGATTTTGAGGATGATTAAGGGACATGTCATCTTGCTCAAAAAATTATAAGCAATGGGGTGCAATGAGGTGTCCCACCATATTTTGAAATTTATCTACCTCCAAATTTAGAGGCACATTGGTTTCCAATAAGGCTTTCTCCAAAATGTCTTTATGAGTTGGTGATAATTTGAGTAACTCAAGAATAGAGATTTGAGCGGGAGTTCTTTGTAGTTGATCAACCAAGTTGTATTGTTTTGATGATGAGGTTGAAGCTTGGTTTGATAACACAATTTTAGGAGCATTGGCAGGTAGAATAATTTTTGATGCTTGCCCCCTAGTGACAACATTTGATGATGCTTCTCTTAAATTGTTCTTTATGACGACAACATTTATGGTATTACCCTCTTCTCTTAGAGTATTTATCATGTTATCATAAGTATGAGAAAAGTTCACTTTCTTATTGCCTTTTTTTTATTTAATTAGCATTAGATGACTCACCCTTTTCATGGCTCAAAAAGGGATTCTTGAAAGCCGTGTGATCCTCATTGTTTTGAGGTCCTTCAATTTTGGTAGTTCCATTATCTATTAAATCCTGCACTAAGTGTTTTAACCCATGCATTCATTGGTTGGATGACCTCTATTTTGATGGTATTCACAATGATGTAATTCATTCCACCAATTGGGTTTAACTTGAGGCTCATATTCTCTCACATCAGGTAATGTGATGATTTTTTTGGCAACGAAGGTCCTTAATGCATTCTCCAAAGGTTCACCTAGATAGGTGAATTTTCTTTTGTTAAAAGTGGAGTAAAAGGATTTGGGCTTATTCCCATTAGCATTATTATAATGATTATTGGAATTATTGTTGGAATTGTTGGAATTGTTATTGGAATTATTGGAATTGTTGGGATTAAATGGAGCTTTGTTTGATTGATTAACATTATTTAAATAATTAGCTCCATATGGTAAGGTGAAAGGGGTTTCCTTCAAGTTGTGATCCTCCACAACTCCATCATTCACAAGGTTTTTGTTGTTATTCTTTATCCATGACTTAGATTTATCATTGTAATTATATGACCCTTGATTATTGACATATTTAGTCACATAATTATTGTTGTTTTTGTTGTTGGTGTTCTTGTATTTGTTATCTTTAAATAATTTTATCTCACCTCTCTTGACCAATACATCCTCAATCTTGATCCCATTTTTGATAAGTTTTTCAAATGTTGGGGGACATTGGAGTTGTAATCTATAATTCATTTTCGTGGTCAAATTGTTTGTGAAGATTTCCATCTTCTCTTTCTCAAGGATACTTCATGGATACCTTGCAAAAATGGTCCTCCACCTTTGTAGGAATCCTAAGAAGGATTCTCCATCTTTCTATTTGGTATCACACAACTTGAGCATTGTGATTTCGTGCTCAATGTTATAAGAATAATGGGTCATGAACTTGGAGGCTAGCTCCTCGAAGGTCTTTATTCCTTGGGGTAATTTTGAAAACCACTCCATGACGGGGCCTCCTAAGCTCCTAGGAAAGAGTCTCATTAGGTATGTATCATTGTGCATGAACTCAATGCTTAAGGCACAAAACTCCCTTAGATGATCCTATGGATCTATTTTACCCATATATTTGTCATACTTAGGAAAAATGGTATTAAAGGGAAAAGGTGCCATAACTAAGCTTTTGTCAAATGGGAAAGGACACAAAGTTTCAATAGAAAAGGCCTTAGATTCGGCCACCTTTTTCATGGTATCAATTTTTTCTTGGAAGGCCTTTATTTTCCTAGTCATAGCATTCATGGGGTTATCTTTCTCTTGGTCTTTCTTAAGTTGTTATATATCGAAATCATGGGGAAGCTTTACTCTTGCTTGAGCTAGGTTTAGGAAAAAATTCTCCCTATCCTTATCTATTAATTTCTCCATGACCTCTAGGAATTCATGATCTTGGGCTACTCTCTCAACTTTTTCTTCAAGTGTTTCTTTGGGATTATGATTGGCATTGTTGATGTTATGATTATTTCCTCCTTGTTGGTAATTATGATATGCAGAGTTTCTATCCATTTCTCCAAGTCATTTTTCAAATAAGTTTGGGAAAATTTCATCTTGATTAGGACCTTTGAAAAGACTTGGGTACTCAACTTCTTTCCCTTAGTTTGCAACAAGAGTGTTGTCTCCTTGTAAAGATACCCTATATGTGTGGGATAGCATGGAAACTGGCATCCAACAAGGGTTTGATTTGAAGTGATCCTTGATTTGATAATTGTTGATTTTAAATTGAAGAGATTAAAAATGTAAGATGAACTTTCAATGGATATCTCTCTCACTTGTTTATGTATTTCAAACACAACAATCACGCATTCACTTGTCTTCTTTTTAACCACTAACACAAAATGTTTGATTTGAAAGAACGTTGTCACGGGTTTTGCACAAAAAGAAACTTCAAGCACCTACCTAGCTCAAGATTGGTTCGTAAACATGGCTCTAAAAGGTGGTCTTTCTATTTTATCAAGGATTTAATATAGATTCCGTTCAAAATGGATCTTAAACTTGCAATCCCCCAAGTATGTTAAGGGGATTCCCACCACCGATATATCAGAGTTTTCCGCAATCCGTGAGGACTACTCAAGGAAGTTTGAAAATTTAAAATCCTTTTGTCACACACCCCATTAAGGATGTATGCATTTTGTTTTATAGTGGGTTGGATTCTCACAGCAAAAGCAAGCGTATCCCACTTTGGGCTATCCCTCTCACCGGCCTCATTAAGGCAATTTCTTGGGAGGCAAGCCTACTAATGTTCTAGCATGTTTATGTAAAGCAAGGAAATGGAGTTAAGAACTAGTTTTTGGGAATTTGATTCACCAAAAGTTGAAGAGCATATCCCTAAATTTTCCTTAATTTCCCAAACACAATAAACAAGGTTCAATTACTAGCCCACTAACTATAGGGATTTGAATATTTCTACTCTCCTCCACAAACAAGGGGCTTTGATTTTATGTGCTTGATTTCCTCAACCTTTCTTCTTAATTAAAAAGTTCAACACCTTTGGCATTTTGATTCACTAGAAGAAGTGAAGAGCATAGGCCTAAATGATAAACTTTCCAAACAAAGATAGGCTATTTTGTAATTACTAGATTTTCAAATGCACCAATGCCATAATTTAAGGGAAAATATTCACTAGTTTGAGGCTTACCTTTCCTTGTAGCTAGCATAAGCTAGGGGCATTTTTGAGTGATTATTTCCATTTTTGTCTTACCTTGGTTGTAGTTCCTTTCCAATGTGCTTTTCCTCCAACAAAGTTAGTCAACAACAACAACCACAATGAAGGAAACCAAAAATGAAATTGAAGAAGCAAAGTTTAAATCAAATGTAAGGCCTTATTTGCAAATTTTGAGAAAAATGTGAATTAAGGTGAGAAAATCCAATTAAGTGATACAAACTTAGTTTTATATGCTTCTACAACTTTAAGGTAGTTCTCATAAACCTGATTTTCCTCCACTTGTGAATTTGTGAACAAAGTTCTCCTTCTTGATTTTCTCAGTCAAAGCCTTCCCTTCTTGGTTGAATCTGCTCTCTAGTTTTTTTACTTTTCTGTGCTCAGACATCCTATAGAGTTATACAAATCATTTTACCATAGTCAAATAGTGAAAATTACTAGTTTATGCAAAAGTGCTTATGTAATGCTTAAAAGCATTATTTTACTACTTAAAAGCGCTGCAAAACTAATTAAAAGTGTAGTTTCAACTCTGTTAGAAAACTCAAAAGCACACAAATAACTAATAAAGGCACTGCAGAATCTATCAAAGGCAGTAAAAATGATGTAAAAGCACTCAAGAAAATATCAAAAGTGCTCAGGAGTTAGGGAATAAGCGCTACAGATCCATGCAAAGGCATCGTAAGAATGATAGATAGAAAATAGAAGGATTAAAAGCACCATGGATCAACACAAAGGCGCACTAATTTGTCGTGAAAGCACTGAAACAGTGCTGGAAGGCACCGTTTGAATGTGCAAAAGTGCAATTTGTGCTCTCAAAAGCGTTGTTTCCTAAAAAACCTGAGAATTAAACATGCACAAATTTGATAAAAATGAAATAACTCTGAGAGTTTAGTAAATTGAAGCATCCTACCCCATGGTGGGTGCCATTTTGTGTACAAGGAAATGTACCTTCATAGGATTAGTATTGAGCAATAAATGAAATAGAAACTAAATAAACCACAATATAGCAACTATTTAGCAAATGAAAGATCAATTGAGCATCCTATGGCTCTCTATCTAAGAGTGTTAATAGAAGCTCTCAGCAAGCTACCATTAATGACAGTCCTAGAATGAGAAATGATAAAGATTAAGCTAAAGCTAACAATTATATTCAAATTGAAATGCTAAATTGCTCTTAAAATGCCTTTCTAGCTATAAAATGCAAGAGGTTCTATGCAATTCTCAGATGTGTGGTTATGAATTATGAGGATTTTGGTCTTCCTTTCATAGATTCATGCAATGGTAGGGGGTGTGGTGTAGTTGATCATGATTAAACCTTGGTTGAGTTTTTGGTTCCACCCTTTGAAGACAATGCAAAGTTTGTGTCCTCAAAGCTTGGGACAAGTAGACAAGATCAATGGACAAGATTCTCTTTCACTTTGAGTGATTGAGATTGAATTTGGCTTGATCCATGTGAATGTCTTTCCTCAAATCCTATTGGTTGATTGAATTTTCTCCCCTTTTGGGTTGTTGAGAGAAATTAAGATTTATTAATTGATTTAAATTGATTTGTTTAGCCATGTACCCCTTGAATCGGTTGAATTTGATTTAATTCAAAACTATACAATTAATAGAATTAATTGCACATTGATTTGATTTAACTTGATTAAAATGCTCTTTATTTTGATTTATCTTGAATTAAAGCTTGATTTTAATTTTGATTGGCTCAATGTTTGATTCAATTCAATTGCTTTGATTTTGTCCTTGATTTTCTTTGATTTAACATGATTTATTACTCAATTGTCTTTGTCCCTTTTTCAATGATTACATCTATAATGCCTATATTTATAAAATCTAGGAGGTACTCCCACTGTGCGACCTATAAACCTGTAGCCTCTTGTAGTGCAAGGGGATAAGATAGGTGTGGCCCTCATCCATGTGCCTCCTCATTAACATAGTGATGAGATAAATTAATGTCTCAATTTTGTTATATTATTCATACTTTGTTGACTCTTTATGCTCTGATAGAAATTTCTAAAACATTTATGACTTATACCTATGTGAACTTATGCTAAGTACAACTAAAGCCACAAAGCTTGTGGGTAGCTTGAATGACATATTTTTTTGACTATTATAAATATAATGTAGTACTTCATATAATTATTTTAAGTTGTGTTCTAACATTTGAGTAGGGGTTGAAATGTTGACTTGCATATGTGTACCGAATGTTACTAACCTTTCAGATAAACAAGGAGCAATTCGAAGAGTGGTGCAACCGCATTAAAGAAGGAGCGTTAGAAGACCAGTCATGGTGGAAGAATCTAGCACAGTTCTGAGGGATATGCCATGCCTAGAAAGGAGCTATTATTCCAGAGAATATGGGAAATAAGTCTTGCTATATTTCCTCATAATTGTTATTCTATTATCTTCAATAATTGTAATATATCATGGTTATTTTACTGCCTCCTTATTTGGCGAGGTTTAATCAAACTTTAATGTTATGTTTTCAATAAGCATCAGTCCTCTTTATAAATGGATTTGATCGACTTAGTTAGGTAATGAGAAAATATAGAATGGTGTGTTCAATGTAGCAGAAGTTGATCTTTTCAGTTCTTCATGAGTTGTTCAATTATTATGTAACCAGTTAAAAAGAATTAATGGAAGAGTGATTTTAGATTATTTTTTGTGTTGGTAGTTAGTAGAAGCCAAAAAGGGGGGCCCACTTGGGAGGTGGATTAGATTTTTTTCCTACATTTTCCTTGCTTTCAAGTAGAGTTATTGTTTTATTCTTGCAGCATTACTACTGTGGATGTTCCTGCAGCACTTGCAGAAGATAGACATGGTGAATGTTTTGAGTTGTTAGATAGGCTAGATTCATTTCACAAGCTTTCTGTAGTAATTTCATTAAGTAGTCAAGTGTGTTTACCTTCCTATAGCAATATCATAGGTTCCTTTCATGCATTTTATCTTCCTGCAGCATAGGTGTTATGACTCCTAAAGGAACTTAGTGCACAAACTGTGCTGTCCCATTTCAAGTCTACGTCCTTGGGTTGACAATCTAAATGTATTTTATGATGGGAATAGGTAATCCTTAGCATAGATATATTACCCCTAAGAGAGACAATAGCATGATTATCTTTACCTATTGTGAGACTGTTCATTTTTGGCGTTGTTGCTGGGGATGGTGTCGAACCAGGAACCTTAATGAGTCCTTTATTTTTCAAATTAGTTTCTTTCTTTTTAGTGAAAATAGAGTGGTTGTGAGCTTGCTTCACAAGTAATCAACTTAATTCCATGCATCGAAGAAGGCAAGATGTTCATGGTATATTTCTTCCAAAAGAGCCTGTTAAACTGAAAGAAGAATTTGAAGAACTTGAGTTACCATTTCTCGACGCAAGTCCTGAGTTTGCTGCATCATCTTCAATAGAAGAAGACACTCATGAAACATTTGACCTCTATCCTTTTACAGAAATATTAGCCAGCTTCCATAATAATCCTAGTCCAGGACCACCTGTTGTCCAGAACCTTCCAGTCAACAATATTTTCTAGCCACAATTTCAATATCCAACACCTCTAGTAATGGTAGCTCTTACATTTCCATTTCCTATTCCAAGTCTTATCAACAATGCTAATCTCAAGAACATACCTACTTTAGTACTACCAAAGTTCTATGGCCTCATCACAGAGGATGCTGACACCTTTTTGTTTGAGTTTGACATATTGTGTTGAAGTTTTGACTATAATACTGACAGTCATAAGATTAAGTTGTTTCCAACAATGCTAAAGGAGTCAGCTCTCACATGGTTCATGGGCTTAGGAGAAAATGAAGTAGCAAATTGGGACGGGATGAGAGATTCATTTCTAAGGAATTATAAGGAATACTGCAAGGGAAGTGATTCAAAAGGAGATGACATCTTTCATATGTCACAAAGGGAAGATGAGACATTAGAGGACTACATATCACTCTTCTTATTTAACTTACAAAAGAACTCTCAATATGCATTGCATGAGGATTCACAGTGTGTGCATAAATTTTGTACCTAGTTGTAGACACAACACTTCAATAAAACATTAGAGGTTAGCAAAGACCGAAATCTGCAAGTAATTGAAACTATGCTAACCAGGCGATTTACTACCTTCTAGTAGGTGCGAGTATGATGTTCTCAAATTGGAATCGAGATCAGTGACAATGCAACACCTAAATGAAGGATTTGGATGCAAAAGAATGAAAGACTATATGAATGCAGATTATTCTATATTTTTGTATTTTCTATGCAATAATATGAGAAATTGTATGAATCTAAGCTATATGAATGAATTTGAATGTAGATTTAATCTAAGAATGCTATGAATGAATATGAAAACTATGATATGAAACTATGCAAAAACTATGATCAACTAGGAAAGAACTCACAAATCACCTGTCGCAAGTGCTTAATCCTTCAATCGCCAATTAGCCAAAGTAATTGTGCAAATTCAAGTGTTGATGAGATAATTGTGAAGAGCTGAGCCTTGATTTTATAGAAATCCAAGGCTTTGAGGATGCAGGAGAAAAGCCATAAATCACTCTTGATAAACTCAGGTTGATTTTTGAGTTATCGGGAAATCAGAGATAATTAACTCACAAAAATTATGCAAATCAGTGTTTAACTCAAAATAGAGTTTTAGATAAAATTTCAACTCATCATCAGATGTTGAGTTTCAATTTTTAAATTGATTGTTAATTTCTAGTTGACTGCTTTTCTGATTGTGCATGATTTAATTATACATTAATTTTAAAATAAAGTGATTTATTCTCAACTTAACTGATTTTTGAAATAAAACAATTGATTTATGGGTTAATCAATTATTAAATCAAACTTTATTCAAAAACTATATTATTAAAAATTGACAACTAACATTAACTAATTAAATAAGAATTTAATCAATTAGTCATGAGATTTTTTATTTATTGTCAAAATTAAATAATACAATTTAGGAATAATTAGAATTAAATCTAATTAAATAATTAAGTGGCAGTATTAAATCTAATTAATTAAATATTCATAATATTCAATTAATCAAACTTTAGGATAAATAAGATTTATCGCCAAATAATTATGAAATTAAAGATAATTAGGATAAATAGGAATATTGCTAGAATATTCCCCGATGCAGAATTTAGGATAAAATCAATTAGAATTTGATAATGTGCATATGTGCCTTAGGTTAGGACTTTGATGTAGATTTCATTCAAATTTGAAGATGTAGGAGGTTAATGAACCTATAGCCCATTTTTGGGGTATTATATTTTGCCCCTCTTTGAATCACTGTGCGAAGCATAGTGGTTCAAAGAATAGTCTGTGTTTGATATATGTATGAAACTGATTTGAAAGATGAACCAATTCCGAGACAGAAACCAATTGAAAGATTTGAAGATTTAAGATTTAAGATTTAGGTCCTGAATGACCAAAGATAATGTTAACTATAGCAACAATGAACCGGTGATTACGAAAAAGTGTCAAAATACCTGATTTTGAACCTTATGATTGTGAAGAAGTGAGTGATTGATTCCAGACCTAAATGTCCTCAAAGAAGAATCGTATTGGTATCACATCCTGAACCCATCAGTTACAAAGAACCAAGGAAATGATGCTAATGAACTGATAGTTACGAAAAGCTGATACCATTTACAAGATAGATTTAGGATACCATATTGATATGGATCTTGATGAATCTGATATGCCCCAAGGATCAAATAGATTTTCCCCAAGCGATAAGGACTTTAGATGAATCAGAAACTAGACGTGGTTGTTGTCTTGATCATTGAGAGAAAGATTTGATTTGCAGAATAAGATTTATAGACTTTGAATGATGTGCAATACCATGCCCCCTTTGGGATAAAAATTGAAATCTAACAAGAGAAGTCAGCGTTGAATGGTTTAGAAGCATGTTAAATTGATTTGAGAAGTAGTTGCACATGTTCGAGAATGTGTTCTGCATCATTTAGAGGTTTTGGAGACCAATTTTGACTAGATTTGACCATGAGTTGACCATAGTTGATGAAGTTGAAATTTTGATAGTTTGATGTAAGATAATTAGTTAAGTTGAATTCTAGATTTCTATGATGATTGAAGGTTGATTATGCAAGCGGTTGACTGTCCTAGGTCTGAAAATTTTAAATAACAATTTTGACATAGTAAATGATCTTAGATTTTGATTTTGATCCCAAAAATGGGTTCAGAACATCAAAATTAGCCAGGGGTGCAATTTTCATGAAAAATGAAGCACTTTTGAAAATTAGGTCAAAAGCTATATAAGGACCAAAAGAGTCATTTTCAATTCATTATTCACATTTGACTTTTGAAACTTTGTGGAGCCCTCTAAGTGAGAAAATGGTTGAGCCGAGAGTACCTATCTCTTCCCATCGATTTGAGCATAGTCGGAGATATTAGCAACCTCCACAGTATGGACATCTGGTAAGTAGACCTCTGTGCCTCTCTATAAATTCCATTTTTTTCATGTTTCTAACATTTTTAGGTTGTTTTTCGTACGTTTCAATTTTTCAATTCTCACATGCATGGAAACTCATATGACTGTACTATGTGACTCATACAACTTTTCATTGTCCTGTAGAGTGTCATGTCATAACCCCTGGAAACTCATTTGAGAGGGACCCAAGAGTCGTACGATATTTCATCGGATCCCTCATATGTCGTATAATGATCCCTATAAAGTCATATATTCATGGTTTTTCATATGGAACCCTGCTAAAACTCATATGATTTTTGGTGCCAGACTGTGTTGTCGTATGGAAAACAGTGAGCTTAAAACTTATCTTTAGGTCAAAATTTTATTTTTTTTATTCCTTAGGCTGATTGCTGAGCTTTTAATGTACCTTCTGAGATAGTGAACTTGTGAATTTCTATACTATTAACCTATTTTTCAACCAAATTACTGATAGGATTCCCCATTTATGTTCTGTGTAGGTTATATACCCTGATGTTCATGTGCACATTTCACATCATGCGACTCAAAGACTCTGTGTTTCGCTACCTGACCCTATGAGGGTACATCTTGCTTCCTATGGATTTGAGTATCTGATTCAGTTGCCTAAGATTAGGGTTAACCATGGATTACTAATGGCATTGATAGAGTGGTTTCATTCAGAGACCCAGACTTTCCATCTACCCACTAGAGAGATTAACGTCACACCTGAGGATGTGTATAGGATATTACGCATACCATTCCATGGTCAACATCTAGATTATGTGAGCTTGGGAAAGTCTGGATTACATGCATTCAGATGTCTATTTAAAGATGACACACAGTTGACTGGTTCCATTTCTTGGGAGTTATTAGTGCAGTGCTATGGGCAGACCCATAGATTAGAGTGTATTATAGCATGCATGATAGGAGGTATCATCATGTCGGACCATCAGCAGAACAGTCCATTAATGGGTTGGGCTCTGATGGTGGCACAATTGATGGTGAATCCTTCTAAGTTAGCTTGGGGTTAGTGCATGCTTGCACATATGTTCTTTGAGATGCACGAGATCATGTATCAGGAGGGAAAGTCTTTTTCTTCTAGTGCATTAGTTCTTCAGACGTGGGCCTGGGAGCACATCCCAGTTTGTAGACCAGTGTGTCAGCCACAGCGCCAGCCACAGGAGCTGGTCATATATATATACTCTAGTTATGTTACATAGGTGCGCATGGGTCACATAGAGTATTTTAGGTGGTGTCTGGATGATATGACTTTTGTAGTATGGAGATCGTACTTATTGATAGAGGCCTGGCCCACTGCGAGGGAGAAGTTTAGTTATTTCTGTGAGAGTCGTGTACTGATTGGATGATCCACTACTATTATTGAGTGCTTCCTAATCACTAGAGTGTGGAGGCAGTATGGCATCATTCAAGATGCACCAGAGGAGCTTGAAGCTTATGCACAGATTCATAGAGAGCTCGGTTTAGGATGGGGCCCTAGATTATCATATGCTCTCTGTACACAGGGGTATAGTAGTATTGTTGGTAGGGACTGGGATTACAGAGTAGATATTCTAGATGCTGGTGTGACAAATGGATTCATTAGATGGCTTGTAGAGCATCATGTATACAAGTTTTATGATCCTATAGAGTTGATACCTTCTATAGAGGAGGCCATGGATGTCATAGGTGCATAGGTTTCAATTGGTCAAGGACAAAGATGCACACATGTACAGATGTCCTAGCCTACACCTCTGAGGCCAAGAGTGATATTCACTCCTCCATAGAGACCATCTGGATAGATGAGACCACCTCATCCCTCTAGTTCTTCAGTAGGTAGACCTAGAGTTTTGCAAAGGAGATCGACTAGAGGAGAGAGTGGTACTTTGGGCAGTGTGGGCACAATAGATGAAGTACTGGGTGCAGAGCAGGATGTGGATGTCGGTCCTGATCCTTTACAGGGTGATACTAGTTTTGATCTTGGTACTGAGGTTAGACATCATAAGGCATAGAGAGAAGAGACCACTGAGCAGCCTACTGGAGATACTAACATGTCAGCAGTAGATGTAGATCCTAGTGTACCATTGACTCCGCGGGATATTATTAGACAACTCAGATTACAAGTCAGGGACCTAAAGGTATAGAGTGCTCAATGGGAGGAGCGATTCATTGAGGTTGATAGATAGAGATTTGAGCTCCGAGAGGAGAACAGGCGATTACAGGAAGAGGTTACACATCAGACCTTGAGGGCTACTTATTATGTTTCTTCTTACTATGATGTTGTTCCTACTGCTCAGAGAGTACCTACATACTCTTAGTATATGATAGCTTCAGAGGGAGCTAGAGCACCTAGAGCCAAGGTAGTACCTAATGCACCACCACCACCTCCACCAGATGTAGAGGATCAGGCAGACAACTAATCTATCTAAAGATATTCTAATATTTTTGCCATTTTGTTGTTCATGTATATTGTTCTGACATCTGATTGCTCACATGAGCTCATTCCTTTGTACTTTGTGCCAGTAGTGCACCCTTGGACTAATTCGATTTATATGATATGAGATCAAGATTTTGTTATGACTTTATTTGTACTTGTCATGTTTTGATTTATGATGATATCATGTGATGTAAATGCTATGAGTAGAGTAGAATGTATGTATGGATTTATGCAATGCAATGGTTTCTTTCAAATGTATGAATGTTATGCAAATGTGATTGATTATGGAAAATGTATGTATGGAAATGTATGTAATGTAATAGATAGAATGATCATGAATATGTAATGCAACAATACACATGACATGTTTTACAGGTATTGATGAAGACAAGTACTCATTCTTATGTCAAAAAGGATGTTCAACCCAGGATGGTGACTGCTTGTGGTTTTGTGAGGAAACCTTCATGTGAGATTCAGCTCTTCATTTTCAGTTTAAGTATAGTTTAGAAGAATTTTAAAATTTTCAAGAAATTTGTGAGATCATGCAATCATGCAAAGTGCAAAATGACATGCAAACCTAAGACCTAGGACCTAGTCACTAATCATGTGTCGATTTGTTATCATCATTGAACTTTTTAGGTAACCAGATAAATCAATACAATGTCCACTAGTTATGAAACCATAGACATATGAATATTGATTTGTATGCTCAAAATTCAATACAACGCCCACTGGCTAGACAACCATGGACATATGAATATTGATTTTGTTTTCAGAATGCCGAATTAGATATAATCACCAAGGCATAAACGCCAGGATGACCTAAATATCATATCCATTTTGATATATCAATTTGTATAAGAATCAAAACATAGACATCATGATGACCAGAATATGCCTTGTGAAACAAACACATCAAGCAGTCAAAAGATCATTCTAAATCCAGTGTGAATTACCCGTAGTGACCCTTTATCATTCACATCCTTAGGTAAGATCCTATTTCATAGTATGAGTAAGAACTTTCTCAAAAAGACAATAGTTAGATCAAACTTCCTTGAATTTTTTGGGTATCAATGGTCGAGGTACGCATAGCCATCCAATACAAGATAGAGGCTCTTACAGATGGACACCATTTCAATCCATAACTTCCAAAGTTGTTAGATTTTCACATACAAGCAGAAAACAAAGAAAAGATTATGCCCCCAGTCATCACTCTCTAAATCCTATAAAGGACATCATCGAAGAGCTTGAAGGGACACAATATGCAAAAATCTCAATGTGAATCAATAAGCGTACAAAGAGATAAAAGCATGTAAAAGCATAGATTGTTTTTAGTTTGATGTTTGATTGTGTTGTTGTAGATGCAAAATCATTTCTGGAGATGAGACTAACTGACTGACTCAAATGAAGCTTCAAAGGACTCTGACTAGATATGACATATCTAAGATACACTGGAGGCCATAGGATATGACTTTGATTTCCCCCGAGTTTGAAACATTGATAGGATATAGACGCTTGAACCGATTGGTGTATAGACTGACTTATTGAAAATAGGAATGTGGAAACAAACCAGGAGATATGTACAAACTAAAGCAAGATTGAAAGCTGGGAAAGACCAAGATTACGCTGATAGATAGAGCATTTTGAAACAAGTGGCACCCGTTTGTTGGGTTTTCACCATCTTGGCAGAGATTCTATTTTTTCTACCAAGGCGCCTGTTTCCAAGTTTTCACCAAGGCACTTTTTCTTTTTCTCATTTTTTTGTATTTTTCATTTTTTCAATTTTTTTGTACTTTTGATTTTTTTACTTTTTTTGTGAATCATCAAGGCGCCCATTGCTAGGTTTTCACCAAGATGTTCATTTTTTCAGGACATTTTACCATAGATTGAATGCCTTAGGCATAGAATTTCTTTAGATGGAGAATGTTGATTGGTTCTTAGAGTTGTTCTCCTTCAGTCATTGAGAGTTGATAGGCACTAGAGGCAAAAGTAGCAGTGATAACAAAGGGACCCAACTAGTTGGGTTCAAACTTTCCCTTGCATTCTTTATGTGATTAATTTTTAGGATTCTCTCTCAAGACTAGATCGCCAACCTGAAATTCTTTGTGTCTGACTTTCTTATTGTAACCTCTAGACATTTTTTTCTGATATACTCTGAGATGATCATACGCTGCTTATCTGCACTCATCTAGTAGTTCAAGTTCTTGTAACCTAGACACTCTATAGTCATCATCAGTTACTAGACCCATAAACTAAAGAGAATGGTGTAGCCCCAGTGGGAATTTTGATACTTGTTCTGTAGGCCCAGAGAGCTAGATTGATCATGAGATGCTAGTCTCTTCATATTTTATTAACTATTTGGTGCAAGATTTTCAATAGATTATTATTAGAAGCCTCTTCTTGTCCATTCCCTTGAGGATAGTAGATAGATGACCAATGTTGTGTAATCTTGAATTTGGCACATAGATCATATAAGTCTTTTTTCTTGAATTGTCCACCATTATCTATGACTATAGAGTGTGGAATACCATACTGGCATATGATGTAGTTCAAGATGAACATAGATATTTTCTTACTAGTTGCTTGTGTTAAAGGGACTTCTTCTACCCATTTTGTGAAATAATCTGTAGCTGTAATAATGTGGGTATGCCCATTAGAAGAATGAGGATGTATGGATCCTATAAGATCAAATGCCCATTGGTGAAAAGGCCATTGTGTAGTGAAGGGAATTAGATATCTCCCTGGAGCATGGATTAAGTTGCCATGCACTTGGCACTTTTGATAGTTCTTAGCAAACTTGATAGACTCTTTCTCCATTTCCAGCCAATAGTACCCAGCCCTAATAAGTTTTTGGGCTAATGTTAAACCATTCGAGTGTAACCCACAAATACCTTTGTGGACTTCCTCTAATGCACATTGAGACTCTTCCCATTCTAAACATCTAAGTAGCATACCATCTAGACCTCGTTTGTATAGATCGTGACCAATGATAACATATCGGGATGCATTATGGATAAGGTATCTCTTTTCATGGTGGTTAAAGGTATTGGGAAAGATTTGGTCTTTGAGATAGGAGAATAGGTTTTTATAGTAGGAGGAATCATGACCTACAATAGTACAAATTATGTGGGTATCAGGGGAATCATATGTAGGATAAGATAGTTCTTCCACCAAGAACTTGTAGCGTAGTTCATGTTCAGGCTACTGTAATAAAGTAGATAATGTTGCCATTGCATCGGCAGCCTTATTCTCTGTTCTAGGTATTTTCTCAAAGGTGATAGATATGAAGTATTTCTTTAGCTCATCTACCATTCTTTTGTATGGAATGAGCTTTTCATCTTTCGTTTGATACACATCATTGACTTGATTGATTACAAGTTGTGAGTCTCCATGAATGTGTAGTTATGTTACTCTCCACTCAATTGCTATTTTCATACCATTTAAAAGGGCTTCATATTCAGCAATATTATTTGTACAAGGAAATTTGATTATGAATGCCTTAGGAATGGAGTATCTTTGAGGAGTGATAAACAAGATTCCTACTCTCGATCCATTCTGTGTATAGGAGCCATCAGAGAACAATTTCCATTCTCTAGAAGAAAGATTCATGATAGAGGAATCTGGAAATTCCATTTGCATTTGTGTGTCATCAAACAAAGGTGCATCTACTAATTGATCAGCAATAACTTGGCCTTTAATAGCTTTTCTTTCAACATATTCAATGTCAAATTCACATAAGAGCATGACCCATTTGGCTAATCTACCTGTGAGGGCAGGTTTGCTTAGTAGGTACTTTAGTGGATCAATCTTAGCTACTAAATGCATTGTATGAGCCAACATATAATGTCTCAATTTCTGTGATGCAAAGATCACAGCTAGACAAGCCTTTTCAATCATATAATAGTTCTTTTTGTATGCTACCAATGTTCTACTGATATAGTATATAGCTTTTTCCTTCTTGTTATCATCATGTTGTGCAAGCAATGCCCCCAATGATGTATTTGTAGTGGAGACATATAAGATCAAAGGCTTCCCTTGAATGGGAGGCATCAAGTTAGGAGGATTTGATAGATATTTCTCGATATGATTAAAATTCTTTTCACATTCCTCGTTCCATGCAAAGGTCACACCTTTATGTAATGTCTTTGTAAAAGGTTGTGATATGTCTGCTAGTTGAGATATGAAGTGTTTGATAGATTGAACTCTCCCTTGTAATGTTCTCATTTGATTGATATTCTTGGGAGGTTGCATCTCCATGATAGCTTTAAATTTTGTTGGATCAACTTCAATTCCTTTCTTTGAAACTATGTAGCCTAAGAGCTTTCCAGAAGTGACACCAAAAGCACATTTCTTAAGGTTTAGTCTGAGACTAAACTTCTCCATTCTGTCTAGTATCTTGCTCAAGTCATTTAGATGTTTAGGTCTTATCATAGATATTTCCAAAGTATGATCAACATAATCCTCCATAGTTCGATGCATCATGTCATGAAAAATAGATGTCATAGCTCTCTGATATATAGCACTAGCATTCTTAAGCCCAAATGGCATGGCATTCCAACAGAAGGTGCCCCATGCACAAGCGAAAGTAGTTTTCTCTTGATCCTCTGGAGCAATTTTGATTTGATTATATCTAGAAAAACCATCCATTAAAGAATACATATCAAAGCCCACTGTCATGTCCACTATCATATCAATGTTAGATAATGCAAAATTATCCTTAGGGAATGCTTTGTTCACATCTCTAAAATCTGTGCATACTCTTATTGATTTGTCTGGTTTTGAAATAGGTACAATATTAGAGATCCATTCAACATAGTCAATAACACGGATGAGTCTAGCTTTTAGTAGCTTCTCTAATTTAGCTTTTACCAAGATTGCAACATGTGGATGCATCTTTCTCAATTTCAGTTTAACAGGCTTGACATTTGGAGCTATAGATAAATGGTGCATTATAAGATCAGGATCCAATCCTGGCATATCTGAATATTTCCATGCAAAGTTGATCTTCTTCTCTGTTAGGAATGTTTTAAATTTTTTCTTTTCTTCTTCTGATAAGGATTGTGCTACATGAATCAACTATGGTTATTCTATTGTTCCCAAGTTGATAGATTGAGTGGGCTCAATTAGAACTAGAGATATATCCTATAAATGACTCGGAAGGACATCAAATATCTCATCCTTAGGTGCCTCAGAGAGGTTTTCACCTTTGGATACGTCTTTTATTTTTACTTTTTTAGGTTATGAGACTACCACAAATTGGTTTTCACCCTCAGAACTCCTTTTCTTTTTATTCTTATTCTTATTTTTTTGACTAAGATACTTGATGTCCAACTCCATCATGCTAACGCTTGGTTCACTGATGGAAGTTCTCATAGGTTCAACTGCATTGAGATAGAAAGAAAGAGCATATTCATTTGGAAAGGTATAAATACCTTGGCTCATATTCATAGAGGTTTGGTCAAGAAGTTTAATATGTTGGATAGTCAAAGTGGTGAAAGATTGGGAGATAGTGTCCACAGATATGGATATGTCATCATTGTTCCTAACCCGACACTTGAGTTCAAAGGTGATATTACAACTTAAGATGTTCAATTTGTGAATAGGCTCAATGTCATTGTGGGAGTCCACTTCAACCATTCATGGATCAGACTTGTTAAGTTCATCATTTCTCTCTAGACTTATGTTGGGTTTAGGTGCATATTGGTGAATAACATCAATATGTTTCTCTGTGATAAGCTCATCTTCTTCTGGAATGGCTCCCCATTCATAGTCATTTGATTCTTCATTTATGCCTCTAGGAAATTTAAGAACATGAGTAAAGTCAGGGTGAATACCCCAAGAAGGGTTACCCTCAAATTTTGATTTGAATTCATACTCATGGGAATCTATCTTAGAATAACTACCACCTTCCTCTTTGTCTTTTTGATTGTCTTTGAGATTAGCTGGTTCTTGTGGTGAAACTATCTCTTGCTATATAGTAGGTTCTTATGTTTCTACTACATTAATTCTTTGTATTGGATCATCTTCAGCTTCAAGGAGGTCTTTTATTTCTTTAGGAAAACATGCATAAGGAATAAGATCTTCAGTGGTGTCTAAACCATCACTGTCCTATTGTTCTGTTGTTTCTCCCTTTAGTTGATTTGTTGTGGATGGCTCAATATGTTCTAAGACATGTGGGGAGTTCTTGCTAAGACATAAAGGCTTCTTCTTATATCCTAGACCTATTGTATTCTTTTTTTCCTAGCCATGATGGTCAAGAGGTGATAGAAGACCTTTACGCTGTAGTCCTAGAGGTCCTTTTCCTTTATATCCCATTTTTGTGATCAGTTTATCCCCTGGACCATATGACTTAGAGGGGATCTTGGGTGTTTTAGCATCACATTTTTGAACAACTTGAGATTCAGGTTCATCTTTGTATAGCCATGAAAGCACAACTTCATCCTCTTCAAACTCTTGTTTAGATAATTTTTCTACAACAAAATTTCCTTTATATGCCTCAGGAGGTTCTTTAGACTCAAGTTTGGATTGTTTCACAACTTTCCCATAGGACTTAGGCAAGATAGGGAGAGATGTCAAAGATAAGACTGGCTCTATAGTATATTCTCCCATACCATTTTCTTTGATCTTAACCTCTTTAGCAATGTCTTCCATTTTGGATGTTGAAGCAACGTCTAGCTGCTTAGTGGAAGATTCTTTGTTATTAGGAACAAGTTTATCAGCACTTTCTCTCAATGCATTGCAAGTTGTGTATAGATCAGCTGGAATCATCACTTCTACTCCTTCATAAGGAAATTTCAAACACTGATGATATGTAGAAGGAATAGCTTTCATTTCATGTATCCAGGGTCTCCCTAGAAGGATAATGTAAGCCAAAGGTAGATCAAGAACTTGACATATAGTATCTCTGATAACAAGACCTGTTCTGATAGGTAAGACAATTGTTCCTTTGGAAGATCTTTCTTGTTCATCATGTGCTTTGATAGTTATCTTCTTTCTAGGATCAATGGCCATTTTTTAAAATCCCAATTGTGTAATCAAGCTGAAAGAACAAATGTTTAGACCAATGCCCCCATCTATCAACACATGTTTGACATGACGGTTTTGGATCAAGACTTCAATATGCAAGGGCTAGTTATGCGAATGATTCAAGGAGTTATCATCTTCCTCTAAAAAGGAAATATACTATGGAGACGTAAGATGACCAACCATAGTCTGGAATCTATCTAAATCAAGGTTATCAGGAACATTGGATCCGAGCAAAGCTTTGTCTAGAATGGCTCTATGAGCTAGAGATATTCGAGGCAACTCAAACATGGAGATTTTTGCATTTGTATGCTAGAGTTGGTAGACAATATTGTATGATGTAGGCCTTGTGTCTTTAGGATTTGAAGATTTAGATGTAGCCTTCTATTTAGAAGCAGATGAAAGATTGAAAGGCACCTTAGGGACACTGGATGAATCTGGTATTTGTCCTTGTAGATGTGCCTAAGATTGTGATCGAGTAACTGCATTAGTTGATTGATTTTCTCTATCTTTTCTCACAATTGTGATGACATTGCAATGCTCAGATAGACATGGTTCAACCATATTGATAACAGCATTGTTTCCAGAGTAAGCATAATTGACTTAAGCACCCATATTAGGGTGAGAAGAAGAATCTTCTTTACCATGTTTAGGAAATGGTTCCATGAATGTTGTATAATCATTATTGCTCTTATGATTGTCAATCATGATTTCTCCATTATCAATTTTGTCTTGTATGATGTGCTTCAAGCGAATGCAATTATTAGTCTTATGACCCTTATTGCGATGGAATTCACAAAAATCATTCTCTCCCCACCATTTTGGTTTAGGTTCAGGATGAAAGACTTTTATCTCAGGCAAGTAGATTATTTTGTTGGCCAATAGAGTTTTCATGGTAGATTCCAAGGATTCTCCAAGAGGAGTGAATTTGCAGTTAGGATCTGTAGCCCAAGGTTTATATTCAGATGACTTTTTTGTTGGGCTCTATTGTTTTAGCTTCGGAAGCTTTGATGGCCTGGGTACCAACAGTGAGATTGAAAGTGGTTTCCTAGGATGGGGCACGGATAGTATCAACAATGCCATCTGTGATAACACCTTTATTCTTGTTCCAATTTTTGTTCTTGTCCTTAGAACTAGATCCAGATTCATACTTGTCCTTTTGAAGTGTGATGTCTCTTTTTTTCACAAGTACTTTCTCAATTTTGATCGCATTATCTACCATCTTATCAAAAGATGTATGATTTTGCATTTGTAAAGGGTAGTTGATTTCTAGAACAAGATTGTTGATGAAGATTTCCAGCTTCTCAGTTTCTGGAATGGGTCTAGAATATAGAGAAAATTTCTTCCTCCATCTCTTGAGAAATGTCAGGAATGGTTCACCTGGATATTGTTTTAGGTTGTAGATGTCGATCATGGTGACTAGATGTTGAATATTGTAGGAGTATTGTTGATATGATAAAATAGTTTGATTAACTCCTCAAAATTTTTGATAGTTGGAGGCATTCTAGAGAACCAATGAATGGTTGCTCCTCCCAGAGATCGAGGGAAAAGATGCATTACGTAGGTTGGTTCATGCATAAACTCCATAGATTGAGTACAAAATTCTATGACATGATCTTGAGGATCAGAGTTTCCATCATACTTATCATATTTAGGCATTTCCACTCTTTTAGGGAAGGGCGACATGTACAAGTCTTTATCAAATGGAAAAGGGCATAGGGCCTCCATGGAGAACTCCTTAGGTTCCTTTTCTTTCTCTAGTTTGTTAAGCTTGACTTGCATGGCATGTATCTATTTCATCATGGTTGTGATAGGAGTGTCTTCCTCATGTGTAATGATATTTTCAACATTAAAGTTTGGAGGAAGTTTAGCTCCTTGATGAGCTAACTCTAGAAAGTATGCTTCTCTATCTTCTTTCAACAAATGCCTCATCATTTTCTTGAAGTCATCATCATTTTGATATCTACACCATGTTGAGAATGGGGTCCTTGAGACCCGTGTTGTGTCCCTTCGTGAGATATGTTAGGAGTTTTAGGACTCCCTGGGATAGATTGAGGAGTTTTTTGATTACCTTTGTGAGTTGATGGAGGGTGTATATAACCAGTTTTCAATCAAAAATTTCCAAGACCGTAATCTTCGTAAAGACCAGATTTGTAGAGTTTCTCAAGAGTTGGACCCTTGTGAATAGTCAAAGGTACAGTGTTGAGTGCTTCTCTAGATTTCTTGTGTGAGGAAGCTCTAGTTTCCACCATTAACCTTGGGTGAAGCAAGAAAGCAAGATGAAGACAACTGAAGAATGACCTGATTTAAGAAGATCGAATGATGCAACCTTGTCAAGATTGGTATGATTGAAGATTAGATTAGACGTAAATGAAGGATACTGTGCCACAGTAGTGTGGGTAGATGCCCAATAGATGGTGGGCACGAGCTCACAACACTTAGTCATTTTAGCAAGAAGATTGAATTTGAAGATAATTTTGACGAGGTTTTGACACAACATGAAAAAGACTCAAATCGATAAATCAGAAGGCTAAATCAGTCTCAAGAGATCACTTTAGGAAAATAAATGAATTTGCTTCTAGTTTCTACTCTATTCCTGACACAGTGACTATTTTGACAGAATCTGGAAATAAGCTGTAAAAACTGGATTTCTGACAAATTTGACCAATCTCTGAGAACTTTTTGAAAATTACCAAATGAGTTTTTGAAAGATTGTACGACACTGGGTACGCTCTCAAATGATAATTGCAAGACTCGTACGACAATTACTACCAGGGATAATGTTTCTTTTGATTTCTAGTGACAACACTCATACGACAATATACTGGATATAGTATGACAATGATCAGGATTAAAGTGGGAAAATACTGAAATCTAATTTTTCAGAAATTTTATATGTTTTAGTAAATTGCAATTTTGAGGGTCTTCGGTGCATTTTTGGGAAAATGTGCTGTGATGTTTTTGAAATTTGGTTCAAGATTATTTGAATGCCTTTCCAACGCATCAAACGGTTCGTAATTCGGAGCTAGGATGAGAAAGTTATGCCTTCTCCAAGTGGACCTAAATTTTATATTTAGTTTTTTTGATAAATTTTGATAGTTTTAATAGTTTAATTGTAATAAACATTATGATGACTCTTCATTTCAATTCCAAGGGATTTGTGTGACCCTTGGGATCCATCCGACTTGTATAAACTCCAATTTTGAATAGAATGGAGATAGTTTTTTGGTTTGCAATCTTGTTGTTCTCAATTTTCGTGTTGAATTCTACAATACTGCAGGTATCACACCAGGTATTGTAATCTGGTTTTCATAAATCAAATTAGTGGTATCAGAGCGGGAACGCTCCTTTATGCCAATTTACACAAGGTCTTCCTACCAAAGATTAGGATTGGATACACAAGATTTGTCAAAATACCCACCTTTGAGACACACACGATCGAAGATGTCAGATGATGATGTTAAGAAGTCGGTCGAGGAAGCTTTAAATAAGCAATGAGAGGAGATGATGAGTCAATTTTCACACCTCCTATAGAAGCAAAAACCCTCTAAATCTGAAACATCATTTCATGGAAATACCCCTTTCAAAGTGCAGGTCAATTTTGACATCCCGAATTTTGAAGGAAAGGTCGATTCTGAAGCTGTTGATAACTGGTTATCAAAGTTGGATAGGTACTTTTCTGTAAATAATTTCTTAGATGCTGAAAAGATAACATTTTCTCTCCTCAAAGCTGAAACCCATGTGAAATTAGCATGGGAAACCAAAGTAGCAAATAAAGAACAAGAATCAGTTGCTGAAGATGGTTTTATACTATCTCTTGATAAGAAGCCCACATGGGGAGAATTTGTGGAATACATAAAAGAAGCTTACCTCCCGGAGGATGTATATGAACAAAAATACATAGAATGGCAACTTCTTTGACAAAAGAGGGATCAGTTTGTGCAAGATTACACCAATACATTCCATTCACTTTCAGCAAAACTCGATATTAATGATTCAGAGAAGCATTGAATTTTGAAATATCAGAGTGGACTTCACAGGTATATTCAAACAGAGATGGAATTTTTAAATATTGAGACATTGGCAACTACCTATAAATATGCTACAAAAATTGAAGAAAAATCCAAGCAAAAAGGGAAGAGGGACTACTTTGCAAACAACAAGCCAAGGGTTGAAGGTGGCAATAAATTTGCAGGAAAACAGGTGACCAAGGAACTTCATTCAAATTCACCCAAGAACACATGGTGGTCTACTAAAAAGATAGACACAAGCATGTGGTGTGAGATGCATAAGTCCCCAACCCATAATACAAAGGATTGTCGAAGTATTAAAAATTTGATGATAGAAATACGAGGAGAGGAAGCTGAACCTGAATCGTCACCAATAGATAATTCTGAGAAAGAGGAGAATGATTCCATCATAGAAGCAAACCCATATGCCATAGTTGGAACTGCTAAAGTATTACCCCGTGAAGATGAAGAGAGACTTTTTCATTCACAGATGTGGGTTGATGGAAAGCCTCTGCATTTTATTGTTGACAGTGGGAGTCAAAAGAATTTGATCTCTAGGGAGACAGTCAAAAGATTAAATCTGAAAGTGACAAGACACCCACAACCATACTCTATGGGATGGGTAAATGAGGGACAAGATATTCAAATAAATCAACAATGTCATTTGCCATATTCAATCAAGCCTTTCAAGGATGAAGTGATATGTGATGTAGCACCATTGGATGTATGCGATGTCTTGCTGGGGCAGCCATACATGTATCAGAGGCATGGGGTGTATGAGTCCAGGCCACGTAGTGTTACAATCAAGCTTGGTGGGAAGAGGTATCGAATACCAGAGGTATGTCCAACACAAACTGCTTCTTTAATTAGTGCTAAACAATGTAAACACTTGATTGCTCAAACTGTAGCTTTTGTTGTACTCATGATTCACCCTGAACAAAAAAAGTCAGTTGTTCTTAATACACATGCTAAGGTAACAGATAATCAACAAAATCAGATGGATAAAATTTTGAAAGAATATCACAGTGTGTTTACACCACCAGTGGGAGTACCAACATACTGTCAAGTCAAGCACTCTATTGATTTAATCCCAGGCACACCGCTATCACATGAGCCAATATATAGGAGGTCAATTTTGGAAAATGATGAGATTAAGAGACAAATTCAGGAGTTGATTCAGAAAGGACACATTCATACAAGTGCTTCACCTTGTGGAATTTCAATTGTCCTTGCTAAAAAGAAAGATGGGACATGGAGGCTTTGTATTGATTATAGAGCATTAAACAAAATCTCTATTAAAAATAGATATTCAATCCCTCAAATTGATGATTTGTTGGACCAACTTAGGGGGGCTAAATACTTTACAAAAGTTGACTTGAAGTCTGGATACCACCAAGTACCAATTGATCCAGCAGATGTGTGGAAGACTACATTTAAATCTAAGGAAGGTTTGTTTGAATGTTTGCTCATGCCTTTTGGCCTAACAAATGCCCCAGCCACATTTATGAGATTGATGAATGATGTGCTTAGACCATTCATTGATTCTTTTGTACTTGTTTATTTAGATGACATACTCATCTTTAGTAGGACTTGGTCTAAGCATTTGCAGCATGTTGAACAAGTTCTTTCAACTCTGCAAAAACACAAACTTTATGCCAACATTGAGAAGTGTTCTTTTGGTATGCAGAGTATTCAATACTTAGGGTATATCATTGACACTAAGGGTGTTCATGTTGATTCAGCAAAGATTCAAATAATCCAAGATTGGCCATCCCCTAAAAATTTCACAGAGCTTTGCAGCTTCTTGGGTTTAGCCAACTTCTATCGTAGATTTGTGTTTGGTTTCTCACACATATCATGACCTCTTAATCAATCACTAAGGGGTGGAGCACAAGAAAAATTTCAGTGGACAGAGGCAAAGAAACAAGCATTTGAGGAGTTAAAGAAAAGACTATGTTCAGCACCATTATTGGTCCTTCCAGATCTACACCAAGCATTTGAGATAGAAACAGATGCATCAGATTATGCTCTTGGTGCAGTACTCACACAAAATGGGCATCCTGTTGCCTATCACAGTTAAACTTTTTCTGATACAGTACGTAGGTATCCCACCTATGATAAGGAGTTGTATGCCATTGTTCAAGCTTGCAAACAATGGAAACACTATATACTGGGAAAGGAAACTATTATACATACAGACCATAAACCACTCCAATTCTTGCAAACACAAGGGAAGCTACTGAATGATAGACATCAACGATGGTCAGCCTATTTACAACAATTTCACCTCAACATTCATCATAAAAAAGGAAGCAGTAACAAGGTGGCAGATTGTTTGAGTAGGCCTCCAATTGCAGGTTTGACAATAGTGTTGGATTCATGTGGTCATCAATCATCCACTTGGGAACAACTATATAGTACTGACCTTGATTTTGCTGACATCTATAGTAATTTGGTAGAAGGAAAATCTATCTTTGATTTTCACTTGCAGGATGGGTTTCTTTTCCATAATGGTCACATATGTGTACCCACCGAAGAACAAAAGAAAATGATATGGGAAGCTCACTATAGTCGTGTTGCAGGACATTTTGGTATTGGTAAGACTACTGCTATCCTTCAAAAGTATTTCTATTGGCCAAAAATGAAGCAAGATATCATTTCACATATACAAGCTTGTGCAGCCTGTGCAATTGCAAAGCCAGCAAACCGTAAGTTGGGTCTATACTTACCATTACCTATTCTTGATAATCCATGGCAGTCTGTTTCAATGGATTTTATGTCTGGGCTTCCAACTACCAGGCGGGGGCATGATTGTGTATATGTTGTGGTAGATAGGTTTTCTAAAATGGCTATCATGGTGGCATGTAAAAAGATGATTTCTACAGAAGATACTGCCAAGCTATTTTTTGAACATGTGTGGGTTCATTTTGGTTTGCCAAAAACCATTATTTCTGATAGGGATAGCAGGTTCATCAGCAAATTTTGGTCTGCACTATGGGCTAAAATGGACACGAAATTGACAAAGTCCATAGCATTCCATCCCCAAATAGATGGGCAGACAAAAGTGGTGAATCAAATGATTATTCATATTTTACAGATGTATCATTCAAAACATCCTCGCACATGGGATGAAAGCTTACCCTATGTGCAACATAGCTACAACCGTGCACTCCATAGTACTACAGGGCACAGTCCATTTGAGGTTTCTCTTGGGTACCAGCCATTGGCACCTATGGATATAGCAATACCATCTCTACACTCTAGTAGTCCATTGAATGGTGACAAGGAGGTAGATAAAGCAGAAAAATTCATTGATAACATTAGACACCTACAACAACAAGTTCATGAGATATTGGAGCAGAGTAATCAGAAGTATAAGGAAAGACATGATAAACATAGAACTTCTCATCAGTTTCAGGTTGGTGACAAGGTATGATTACATCTTCAGAAAGAGCACCTGCATGGACCAAATAGGAAGCTTCGTCCTCTTCGTTATGGACCATACACTATTGTGAAACAAGTTGGTGAGAATGCTTTTGAACTTAATTTGCCATCCTTTTTGGGACTGCATCCAGTTTTCAATGTGGAATTGTTGAGACCCTATTTTCCTCCTTTATTGGATATCTCCCAAGCTACTGAACACATTCAAGCTGTAGATTTAAATCCCTCTACTACTGCTCTAGTCCAATGTGACCATGTTACTGAAGCCATTTTAAAGACTTTGAGAAATTAGAACATTCCTTTATATTGGGTGGTTCGAGTTGGTCAGCATTCTCATCAAGGCAAGTGGTTTACTAAGGAACAAATTGAAGAACAATTTCCTCATCTGTTGCAGCAGATTAGTGCAATGGGGCCCATTGCCTCTTAAGGGGGGAGGAATGATCAAGATTAAAGTGGGAAAATACTGAAATCTAATTTTTCCAAAATTTCATATGTTTTAGTAAATTGCAATTTTGAGGGTCTTCAGTGCATTTCTGGGCAAATATGCTGCCCGAAAAATTAATGTTTTCAAAATTTGGTTCAAGATTATTTGAATACCTTTCCAACGCATCAAACGGTTCGTAATTCGGAGCTAGGATGAGAAAGTTATGCCTTCTCCAAGTGGACCTAAATTTTATATTTAGTTTTTTTGATAAATTTTGATAGTTTTAATAGTTTAATTGTAATAAACATTATGATGACTCTTCATTTCAATTCCAAGGGATTTGTGTGACCCTTGGGATCCATCCGACTTGTATAAACTCCAATTTTGAATAGAATGGAGATAGTTTTTTGGTTTGCAATCTTGTTGTTCTCAATTTTCGTGTTGAATTCTACAATACTGCAGGTATCACACCAGGTATTGTAATCTGGTTTTCATAAATCAGATCAGATAATAAAGAGGTTGTGAAATGAATTTTTCTAAAAACTCGTACGACAATTTGAGATTGTGGGATGACTTTTGACTCCAGAGAGGAATTTCACTTCAGATTTTGCAATTTTTGGGTTTTCAGTTTCAAATTGTTGGCAAAGTTTTCTATCCAATTTTGAAGATCTATGTAATAGTTCATTTCAAATAACCGACTAGATATCAAGCACGCAAAACAACAAGCAAGGGAAGTAGGCAATCATCTGAAAACAATGAACAAGGGAAAAAGCAACCTTGCGCATGAACGAGCAATAGTGACTTATTGTGCTAATCCCTACAAATGCTAATTGTGTATGTTCCAAAAAGTTTTTCAATAACGCACATATTCCTAGAAAATGAAAAATTTGGCCTCACTAGGGTTTGTAGTAATGGTCTGACTCTGCAACTTTTGTGATCTCAAGAGAGCGAACTCCAATCCAAGCACACTGTGGTTTTGACACAATCTGAGAATTTAATCAATCAGGAGCTACTAGGGAGATCTGATAGCCCAACAAGAGACCACACCTGTGAAGATTTCCTCCACAAGGACATTTATATAGCAGCTGTTGATACCACAATGAAAATGGCTATTACCACTTGAGGTTTCATCCATGTGGTTGACCCAATTAAGGGAATGTCCACTATGGTTAACCCTCTCTAAAGGTGACTCACAAAAGATACCACGTGGAGACTGCTTCCAGATTCAAGGATCTGAGTTTCTGATACTACCCAAAAAGGGAGTAGAGCATAGTCCTCTAGCCTTTTCACTTTTAACCAAAATAAAGTAGATAGATTAATCTGACACGTTAAGACCAAGATTATCTCACAAAGATCTATGATGTTAACCGCTTATGATCTATCAACCTCTTCAAAGAGAGAATGTATCAATCAAAAGTTAAAGATGCACAAATCTAGTAGAACGTGAGATGATCTCAGTAACCTCCCTGCCTACAAGGGGATCCTTCATCAAGAAGAGTTTCACATGCATGAACAAGCGGAAGAAGCCCACTCTCTCGAGATCATCCACAAATAGTGTTCATAAGGCCTATTTACTATGTGTAACAGATATGCAGAAAGTAAATCTATGTTCATTTTATAGCCCAAAATGAAGTCTGTGATACAAAAGCAAGAAAAGTCACACAAGCTTGACACGTGAGAGTTCATTTTATGTCCAAATCAAAATTTTATCAGATCGTAGTAGAATACCTAAATTCCTCACAACGTGCTTAGTAGATTTTACCTGTTTTAGCAATTTAGTTGCACTTTTCCCAATCAGATTCAGTAAATATCAGTCAAAAATAGAAGGTTTCAATTGTTAGGGTTAGCTGTTAGTCCAAATCTAAAAATTAAATCTGAAAAACTACCAAAAATTCTAAAACGACAATTGAATTCTGGAGTCAAAACTCATACGACAATGGGTTACCTTCCAGATGACAGTCGGGAAAATCATATGACAATGGGTGTCTCACCAAAAGACAATCAAGCTCCCAATCAATAATGTGTAGCTTTTGATATGAGCCTCAATAGAATCAACTGTCGTATGATAGTGGGGTCTTCCTAGTATGACTTTCTGACAAAATTCATACGAAAAATGTACAGACAGAGAATGAAATCATAGAATAGACCAAAAAATGACAGAAAAATAGATAGAAGTGAATTAGAAGAGATGGAAACCTATTTCAGGGCCCCACGGTGGGTGCCAAAAATGTGTTTGTGAATTTTGTACCTAGCTGTAGACACGACACTTTAGTCAAACATTAGAGGTTAGCAAAGACCGAAATCTGCAAGTAATTGAAACTATGCTAACCAGGCAATTTACTGTCTTCTAGTAGGTGTGAGTATGATGTTCTCAAATTGGAATCAAGATTAGTGACAATGCAACACCTAAATGAAGGATTTGGATGCAAAAGAATGAAAGACTATATGAATGTAGATTATTCTATATTTTTGTATTTTCTATGCAATAATATGAGAAACTGTATGAATCTAAGCTATATGAATGAATTTGAATGCAGATTTAATCTAAGAATGCTATGAATGAATATGAAAACTATGATATGAAACTATGCAAAAACTATGATCAACTAGGAAAGATCTCACAAATCGCCTGTCGCAAGTGCTTAATCCTTCAATCGCCAATTCGCTAGAGTAATTGTGCAAATTCGAGTGTTGATGAGATAATTGTGAAGAGCTGAGCCTTGATTTTATAGAAATCCAAGGCTTTGAGGATGCAGGAGAAAAGCCATAAATCACTCTTGACAAACTCAGGTTGATTTTTGAGTTATCGGGAAGTCAGAGATAATTAACTCACAAAAATCATGCAAAAGTAGTGTTTAACTCAAAATAGAGTTTTAGATAAAATTTCAACTCATCATCAGATGTTGAGTTTCAATTTTAAAATTGATTGTTAATTTCTAGTTGATTGCTTTTCTGATTGTGCATGATTTAATTATAAATTAATTTTAAAATAAAGTGATGTATTCTCAACTTAACTGATTTTTGAAATAAAACAATTGATTTATGGGTTAATCAATTATTAAATCAAACTTTATTCAAAAACTATATTATTAAAAATTGACAACTGACATTGATTAATTAAATAAGAATTTAATCAATTAGTCATGAGATTTTTTATTTATTGTCAAAATTAAATAATACAATTTAGGAATAATTAGAATTAAATCTAATTAAATAATTAAGTGGCAGTATTAAATCTAATTAATTAAATATTCAATTAATCAAACTTTAGGATAAATAAGATTTATCGCCAAATAATTATGAAATTAAAGATAATTAGGATAAATAGGAATATTGCTAGGAATATTCCTTGGTAATTTAGGATAAAATCAATTAGAATTTGATAATGTGTAGATGTGCCTTAGGTTAGGACTTTGATGCCGATTTCGTTCAAATTTGAAGATGTAGGAGGTTAATGAACCTATAGCCCATTTTTGGGGTATTACACACAAAAGCGTATTTTTCTAAGAGGAGTGAATGAAAACTATCTTGAAGCCTTGGACCTCATGGTTGAAGGAGATATCTCTCAGTCTTCCTAGGATGACCTTCAAAAGATTTGTATGAACTATTCTAGAGCATCAGTCAAGAAAGGAAGGGGATTTTGCTCAACGGTGGCTAAAGGAAGTGGCTCTGGTATTTCAAAGATGGAGATTTCAAACCTATTGTCAAACTTCAAGCAAGACATCATAAATGATATCGCTACACACCTGGACACGATGACTGCCAAGAAGAAGCATGCAGATGCGGAGGTGCTGTAATACCCCAAAAATGGGCTATAGGTTCATTAACCTCTTACATCAACAATTTGATCAAAATTGACATCAAAGTCCTAACCTAAGCACATCTGCACTTCAGTTTATCAAAAACCTAATTGATTATCTTAATTCTGCATCGGGGAATATTCCTTGAATATTCCTAATTTATCATAATTATGTTTAATTGAATATTATTTGGTGATAAATTTCATTATTTATCCTAAAGTTGATTAATTGAATATGATGAATATTTAATTACATTTATTCCTTATTAATATTGTTTTTATTTTGACAATAAATCAAAATTCCTACAAAACAATCAATTGAATATTTATTTAATTGATTTAAAATCAAAGTTGTCAAATTTAATGATTTAATTAGAATAAAGTTTGATTAAATAATTGATTAACCCATAAATCAATTATTTTAATTCAAAATCAGTTAAGTGGAAAATAAATCACTTTAGTTATTAAATTAATTCATATTAAATCATGCACAATCATAAAAGAAGTTAACTTTAAATCAATTTTCAATTTCAATTTGTTAACTTTCTAAACTCAACATCTGATGATGAGTTGAAAAAGAGAACTAAACTCTATTTTGAGATAAAAACTGCTTTTGCATGATTTTATGAGTTTATTTATTCTTAATTTCTTGTTAACTCAAAAATCAACTTGAGTTTATCAAGAGTGATTTATGGCTTTTCTCAATGCATCCTCAAGCCCTAGATTTCTATAAAAATAAGGCTCAGCTCTTCACAAAAAAATCTCTCAAATTTGCACAATTACTCTATCGAAATTACATATGAAGAATCAAGCTTTTGTGACAGGCGACTTTCTGAGATCAATTCATAGTTTTTCATAGTTTTGCATAGTTTTTCATATCAATCCATATCATTGTTAGATTAAATCTGCATATCATTTCATTCAATTCTAGATTAGATTCATACATTTTTTCATCCTAATTGCATAGAAAATACAAAAATATAGATTATAATCTACATTCATCTTTTAGCATTAAATCCTTCGTTTAGGTGTTGCATTGTCACTAATCTCGGTCTACTTTGAGAATAACATACTCGCACCTACTAGAAGGCAGTAAATTACTTGGTTAGCTTAGTTTCATTTATCTGCTGATTTTGATTTCGCTAACCTCTAATGTTTTACATAAGTGTTGTGTCCACAGCTAGGTACAATTTTCACACACACAGGCACAGCTAGCTGAATACTGTCCTCATTGCCACAAAAAAAAGAAAGATTTTCAATGCAAATTAGTCGCAAACTTGGAGAATTAGCATCTTCCAACTGAATACTTAAAGATAGAAGGAGAGGATGAGCAAGTATTCTTTGTTTCTCAACGTCGGCCATGGGCCACGAGACAAGGTATGCCTCAAGACCCATTATAAATTTCAAATCCTTATAATAGTTAGTGGCAAAATCAAAATGTCCAAAGTCCTCCATAGTATAATCAACCCACTTGAAATAATGCTTGGCCAAATAATCAATAGAATCAATGGTATCCTCCACAACAATCCCAATGGCCATGGTTTCCAAACCAATGGCAACAACCACAAGGGAATTGGAAACCCACTAATCAGTGGAGAGGACCTTAGCAATAGCCTAATCCAAATCCTAGATATCCACCTTTACCACCTCAAACAAATATACCTGCAATAATGCCACCACCTGCAAATACAGGTCCTCAAAAGAAAACACAGTTACCTACTCAACCATAACCAAATCCCAACAATCAGCAACCACAACATCAAATGTATGCTACTGATGCTCAGCAGTACCCTACCTATGCACTTAACATAGCTGATATACATTTAAGATCAGGTACTACCTTGCCTGCACCTAAACCACCTCTTATCACTAAAGTGCCAGACCTTCCTGCAGCATCAGTATCGATTCCAGAGAATGCTTTGCCAAATACTGTTGTTCCAGAGAATGTTTCCAACTCAGCCAATGTTCATACATCAATTAAACCACCTTTTCCTTAGAGGCTCAGCATGGACAAGCATATACCAAAAGAAGACCAACCATTTGATATCATTGACCAGCTAAAGAACATGCATGTCCAGATTCCCCTGTTTCAAGCAATAAAGGATGTTCCAATTTATGGAAAAGCAATAAAAGAAGCTTGTCTTCAAAATCCTGGAAGAAAGAAAAAGGATCCTACAATAGTTCATGTTATAGGACAATTGGCTAATATCATGTTAGGAAAACTAGTAATACCAAAATATTCAGATCCAGGGAGTCCAGTTGTGAACATCATCATTAATGGTCAGTCTGTCAAAAATGCATTAATAGACTTAGGTGTTTCCATTAATGTAATGACTTAGGATACTATGAATAAACTAAGCATTGAAGGGTTGAGAGCTACTCCAACAACATTTCAACTAGCAGATAGTTCTACTGTCACCCTTGATGGAATGATAGAAGACATAATAGTTGCCTTAGACTCTTGGGAGTACCCTGTTGATTTCATGATTCTATCACCAAAGGTCAATCTTGTTGGTTACCCTATTATCCTAGGACATCCATGGTTGGCATCAGCTAATGCAAACATAAGTTTTAGATCAGGGAACATGACAATTTCAGATGGGCAAGCCACTAAGAAACTAGCATTGTATCCTCCAGCTCAACCGCAACCAGATTTAAGTACACATATATGGCCAGATTTAGGAGATCAAGAAGAAGAATTGAATTTTGTAGTTCAACTCATGATGTTACATAGGCAATCTTTTCTAAAGCTACAAGAGGAAGATGAATTCATTCAGAGCATTCTTAATAATGACTATGTTGCAATCAAAGATATATCTGAAAGTTCTATGTTAGAGTTAACTACATATGAAGACAATTTTGAGAATCATATATTACCTTCAGAACCCAATATTATTCATCAATTGCTACCTAGTGAAGTAAACAAAAGTCCTATCACTGAAGTGTCCATGCTTGACCTTACAACTACTATTGAGCTTTCTAAGGGTCATAATCTCCATGTGAATAATAAGTTGCCTTCACAACAGATCGAGCAACTAACCAAACTGCTGCAAACACATGAGAAAGCCTTTGCATGGGACTATGGGGACATGAAGGGATTAATCCCTACACTATGTACTCATAGGATTTATATAAATGAAGGAAGTCTACCACTCCATCAACCTCAAAGGAGGATTAATCCAACATTAAGGGAGATAGTCAAAACTAAATTACAAAAGTTATTAGATGTTGGCTTTATATATCCTATATCTGATAGTAAATGGGTATCACCTTTGGTTATAGTACCCAAGAAGGGGGATAAATGGAGAATCTATGTGGATTATAGGGATTTAAACAAAGCAACAAAGTTAGATCACTTCCCATTACCATTCATTGACCAAGTACTTGATACTTTAGCCGGTAAGAAGTATTTTTCCTTTCTTGATGGATATAGTGGATACAATCAGATAACTATTGCTCCAGAAGACCAAGAGAAGACTACATTCACATGTCTATGGGGGACATATGCATATTCAGTTCTACCTTTTGGGTTGTGTAATGCACCAGCAACATTCCAGAGGGTTGTAATTAGTATTTTTGCTAACATATCACATGATTGTATGGAGATATATATGGATGACTTTACAACATTTGGAGTGAAATTTGAAGAGGCTTTGAAGAATCTTGAAAAGGTGCTAATCTAATGTAAGGAACATAATCTATCCCTTAATAGTGAGAAATGCTTTATGATGATGTAGGAAGGAGTAGTACTTGGGGATTTTATTTCAGCAACAGTAATTCAAGTGGACCCAACTAAAGTTGAGGTAATACTCACATTAGCTACCCCTACTAAGAAAAAAGATGTAAGATCTTTCTTAGGACATGTTGGATACTATATACGCTTTATTCAAAATTTTAGACAAATTGCTAGTCCCCTATACACACTGCTAACAAAAGAAGTTGAATTTATATGGACATAAGCATGTGATGAGTCATTCCTATAGCTAAAGAAACTTCTAACCACTGCACCAGTCCTCAAAGGACCAGATTGGTCTATCCCATTTCATATCCATACATATGCATCAGATTATGCTATAGGTGTTGTGCTAGGAAAAAAGCCTGCCAATCTTGAGAATGCAATTTACTATATCAACAATAGCCTCCATGGCCCTGAATTAAACTACACAGTTACTAAAAAGGAGCTCCTAGCTATAGTTTATGCATTGGACAAATTCTGACACTATGTCATAAGCTATCCCATTTTTGTTCACACTGATCACTCAACAATAAAATATTTGATGAACAAACCTGCTATAATAGGTAGACTGGCAAGATGGCTTTTACTATTGTAGGAATTTGATATAACAATTTTTGATAAGCCAGGGAAGGCAAATGTAATTATTGATTACTTTTCTAGACTACAAAATGTTGATGAAGACACCACTCAGGTTGAAGATACATTTCCAGATGAACACTTGTTCCACATAGCAATCAAAAACCCATGGTATGTAGACATAGCTAATTATCTTGCAGCAAATAAGATGCCCCCACATTTTTCTTAGAAGGACAAGAAAAAGCTTGTAGAGAAAAGCTTTCAATTTTCATGGATAGATAACAATCTATTTTACACTGGTCCAAATCAAATCATGAGGAGATGTGTGAGAGAAGAAGAAACATATGACATACTCCATGCTTATCATGAAAAGCCATGTGGAGGTCACTTTGCAACTAAGAGAACAACCCTGAAAATATTAACAATAGGATAATATTGGCCAACATTACATAAAGATGCAGCCAGTTATACAAAAAAATGTGATAAATGCCAAAGGATGGTTCATCCAACAAAATCAGATGAGATGCCACTTAATCCACAAGTGGTGATGACACCCTTTGATAAATGGGGTATGGACTTCATAGGACCAATTGATCCTCCATCAAATGGAAAATCTTATATCCTAGTATGCACGGATTATCTGACAAAATGGGTGGAAGTGAAAGCAATGCAGAATGCCAGAGATGAAAAAGTAGCTAAATTCTTGTATGAGGACATTTTTACCTATTATGGAGTCCCAAGAGAATTAGTTACAGACCAGGGAGCATAGTTCACTTCAAATATGATCATTGAGCTAATGAAGGAGTATAGCATAAGGCATCAAAAGTCAAGTCCTTACCATTCGCAAGCAAATGGATTGGTAGAGGTGACAAATAGAGAAATAGAGGCCATATTAACAAAAATAGTGCAATTACATCACAGAGATTGGAGTAGTCAGTTAATTGAAGCATTTTGGGCTTATCGTACAACATGGAAGACCACAACCGGCTTCACACCATTTGAATTAGTGTATGGAAAGGCAACAATGTTGCCCATAGAATTTGAACACAAAACATTGTGCACAGCTCTGGAGTTGAACATCAATCTTCCTGCAGCACAAATAGAGCACCTTCTCCACCTCAACTCATTGGATGAAATGTGAAAGTCAGCATTGGAAAGGATAGAGCTAATGTAGAACCAAAGAAAGAGGTGGCATGATTCACATATCAAGAATAAACATTTTCAAGTAAGTGATTGGGCTCTATTGTATGATTCTCAATTTAAGGAGATACCAATAAAGCTGCAAACCAGATGGCTGGGACCATATGAAATTCAATATGTCTTTGATAATGGAGTAGTCCAACTGACCACACTTGATCTAGTCCAATTTAAGTTACTTGTCAATGGACACCACCTACGCCTGTATCACAAGCCTCAAACCAAGGAAGAATTCTTGAAGTAGTTCAACACGCAAAGTTTAACAGCCCCTTAGGTAATAGTTCCTGCAGCAGAAGGTGAAAGCCTTCCTCCTGCAGCCTCACCATAACATGCCTTCAAAAACTCCCATAATAAAACTTCATTTAATATGAAGTATACTTCTTCATTCACTTTTCTCTCTTCTTCTAACCAACTCATCTCATTTCTATGTCTACCACCCACTCAAACTCCACGTCACCCACAATTTCTATTTTAATACTTTCAATAAAACACTACGTCAGCACTTTCATGTGGCCGTCGGACTTGACACTCTCATTTGCTCACATTTTTGTGTATGGTAACAAATCACCAAGTATAACATTTTAACTCTTTTCTCACTTTTAGCACATAGGTTTGAATAATTATATATAGTACTGCATCACATGTATGATATATGCGTTAAGCCAGTTTCCCATTCTCATGTCAAATTTATCAAGTGAGGACACTTGTCAAAATTTCATAGGGGGTAGGGGAAGTGTAATAACTTCCAAGTGTTATTCCTAAGTCACCCTAGTCACATCCTCGTCACATCAATGTTGTACTTAGGCTGCGTTCTATTAATTCTTTTAATCCAACATATTTGTCATACTTTCAAATTCTAATTTTTTGAGCTTGACATGACTTGAAAGGACCATAATTAAATTATGAGATAACTCCCACTTAAGACTCTGATATCCTCTGTAATCAATGCCATTATTATTGTTCATGTCAAGTATAACAGAGGTAATGTAAGTGAAAATCGGTATTCTCAAGAATAGAAATTGGGATTTCAAGAAGAAGGTATTTGTAGAGTGTAAGAAAATTGAAGATTAGCAGTGAATTGGAGAGCAGAAAAATTGAAGACAAGGCATTATTAAGATGGGAGGACAATTATAGAGACATGAACCAGTCATCCATTGTATTTTACTGATGGATGTTGAAGCAGTTTGTAGATTTAATGCAAGCAGTTGGCTAGGGTATTTCCTTCAGTTGATAGAATTCAATGAGGAGGTTGCAGCAAAATTTATGGGCACTTTTGAAGAGGGACAAGAAACTATGTGGGGTTTAACAGTTATTTCTACTAAGGAAAGAATTGCAGAAGTCACTAGATTACCAGTTTTTGGAGAGCACTATCCTAACAAGCATGACACCAGGTCATCTCGAGCTCAATTCTCCCGACTAGGTGATCCTCCACTTGAAATCACTAAGCAGGGATGCAAGAGGTTGTCTCTTCCACCACCATTTCCAGAATTGGCTAACCACATTATCAGGTATTTAACTTGTGAAGGAAGATTCTCAAACCTACATACCCACCATTTCAAATTGCTTAGCTTTTTAAGGCATAATGTTCAGTTCAATATTCCTAATTTTCTCTATAATATGTTAAGCATTAGTGTCAAAGAAACACAAAAGGGTAATGCAAATTCCATAAGCCACTATGCCCTAATAAAGATTTTGGTTGAAAAATCCCTTAGGGATATCTCTCCCATGTCCTGGGCAGAATTTATTCAGTTTAAAACCTTGCAGCGCCAAGTAAACCCTATTGCTCAACCTCTAGTGAATGAAGTAGAGTCTTCAGGGCCTAGTGAAGAAACAGTTGAAAAAGGAAAAGAACTAGAAGTGTCCCTAGAAAACAAGTCTGTTGATCCCACTCCATAGAGTGATATACCTACTTCTTCCATGAAGAAAGGCAAATAGAAAGTTGAAAAAGCAATCCCTAACTTAGAAGGTGAAATTCAAAACCCTGCAATCCAAATAACTAAAAGAAAAAGGTCAAGTCATGCAATGTTCATTCTTGCAGCGTCTACTCCTGCAACACAAAAGCCAAAAATATCCCACCAAGCTAAAATTGTAGTGGTTGAAGAGGCAACTATGCGTAGAAGCCCTCGCATGTAAGGACAAGTGTCTTCACCTTCCCTTAGAAATCTAAATGTTTTAGTACCAAAACCTAATCTAGAACCCTCTGTTGAAAATATTCCTGATGACTCCCCTTTGCGGGTGGAACCTCAAAATATGGAAGAATCTCAAAATGTGCAAGCACCTAATAGTAGCATGCCACGTGATGATCAAGGAATGCCTGAGCCAAGCCCAGATGTAGTACAAGACAACATTCCTACGAATGATCAACCTACTCCTCCACAGCACCCTGTATATTCCAATGTCTCTATTATACCCTACAGATCCACATGGTTCACTGAGTATTTTCAACAAGCTGCCAAAGAAAAGAAAAAGAAAGTTGCGTTGCAAGAATTTCCCTCACAAACAATTCAGTTTGTACTCTTTAACCTATACAATCATTTTTTTTTTCAAAAGAATTGGTGGAGATAGGAAAGAGATCAAATGCAGAAAGAGATATTTGATAAGGATGAGGAAATTGAATCTCTTAGGGGGCAGCTAAAGAAATAAAACAACAAATGGACAAGGCCCTAAAACTAGTTGATCAGGTCATAGCTTATAGACCGCCACCCAAAGTATATGCTATTTGTTTAAAAGAACAATTTATTTTGTTTCAACTTATGATGACCATGAAGAATATTGATTGTGATTTCAAGTCAGCCCAAGATTTTTATGGAATATATCAAACTCTTCCCCCATGGCAGTAGAATTTATTATGTGAGCTATATTTGCACAACTTTATCATCCCACATGAAAAATAGTGGAATCCTCTGCTCTATATAGGGGATATTCACTTAAGAGCTCTAATGTCATGGATGCATAATGAAGTAAACTATGACAGACAATTGAACAATTACAAGGATCTAGAAAAATCTAAACCCTTACCATTAAGGGTTGAGTCACATAAGTCTGATGTCCTTTTGAGGGATTGGCTCAATTTGACCTATGGGTAACAGAATCCTGAAATAAGGGAGAAAGTCTTTGCATTGAGAGATAAGGTCTACAAAGACTATCAGACATTGCCCAATTTTACAACCCAAAGAGCTCTTACAGGGGTAAGAAGTCGATGGAACAGATTGCCAGAAGCTTTCAAGAAAGTAGAGCCACACAACCCAATTAACTTCGAAGTAGCTATGCATAGAGTGCCTAAATATATGTAGTTGGGATGATAGGTCAGAAGGGAATTATGGATGCCTTTATCCTTCCAACCACCTACACTCCTATGGCCCCTATACGACATCAATGCTACTAGATTGGATCAGTTGGTTGAGGAGCACCAAGGATATTACCTGGAAAGAACAAGAGGATTTTACTACACTTTCAGGAGTGGAGAGAAGGGGAAGATGATTGTCAGTGATTTCAGGACCATAGCTTTCTGTTAGTAGGGGGAAGATGATGAGACAAATTAATGTCTCAATTTTGTTATAATATTCATACTTTGTTGACACTCTTTATGCTCTGATAGACATTTCTAAAACATTTATGACTTATACCTATGTGAACTTATGCTAAGTACAACTAAAGCCACAAAGCCTATGGGTAGCTTGAATGACATGTTTTGCTGACTATTATAAATATAATGCAGTACTTCATATAGTTATTTTAAGTTGTGTTCTAAAATTTGAGTAGGGGTTGAAATGTTGACTTGCATATGTGTACCGAATGTTACTAACCTTTCAGGTAAATAAGGAGTAGTTCGAAGAGTGGTGCAAGCACATTAAAGGAGCGTTAGAAGACCAATCATGGCAGAAGAATCCAGCATGGTTCTGAGGGATATGGCACACCTAGAAAGGAGCTATTGTTCCAGAGAATATAGGAAATAAGTCTTGCTATATTTCCTCATAATTGTTATTTTGTTATCTTCAATAATTGTAATATGTCATTGTTGTTTTACTGCCTCCTTATTTGGTGAGGTTTAATCAGACTTTAATTTTATGTTTTCATAAGCGTCAGTCCTCTTTATAAAGGGATTTGATTGACTTAGTTAGGTAATGAGAAAATATAGAATGGTGTGTTCAATATAGCAGAAGTTTCTCTTTTCAATTCTTCATGAGTTGTTCAATTATTATGTAACTAGTTAAGAAGAATTAATGGAAGAGTGATTTTGGATTATTTTTGTGTTGGTAGTTAGTAGAAGCCAACCAAGGGGGCCACTTGGGAGGTGGATTAGATTAAGATAGATTAGATTTTTTCCTTGCATTTTCCTTGCTTTCAAGTAGAGTTACTATTTTATTCCTGTAGTATTACTAGTGTGGATGTTCCTGCAGCACTTGCAGAAGATAGACATGGTGAATGTTTTGAGTTGTTAGATAGGCTAGATTCATTTCACAAGCTTTCTGTAGTAATTTCATTAAGTAGTCGAGTGTGTTTACCTTCCTGCAATAATAGCATAGATTCCTTTCATGCATTTTATCTTCCTACAGCATAGGTGTTATGACTCCTAAAGGAACTTAGTGCACAAACTGTGCTGTCTCATTTCAAGTCTACGTCCCTGGGTTGACAATCTAAATGCATTTCATGATGGGAATAGGTAATCCTTATCATAGATATATTACCCCTAAGAGAGACAATGGCATGATTATCTTTACCTATTGTGAGACTGTTCACATAGCGTGCATAGGTTGTGAACTCCTAGGACATAGTATGTTTCCAACTGTATGGTTTATGTGTGTGTGAAATTGTACCTGCCTATGGACACAACACTTCAGTAAAATATTATTGATTAACAAGTTAGAAAATTTGCAATGAAAACAAATATTGTCAACCAGGCGATTTACTGCTTTCTAGTAGATGTGAGTTTAGTATTCTTAGAAATAACCAAGATTAGTGACAATGCAACACCTAAATGAAGGATTTAAATGATGAAAGCTTATGAAAAATGGATGCAAATCTAAGCTATGTTTTTGAATTTTTCTATGCAATATGGATGAAAAAGATGTAAAATGATGTAAAACTAGATGAAAATATGAATTGCAATCTAATCTAGCAATTGTATGAATTTTATGGAAATGAGAAAACAATGATAAACAAGAATCTCAAAAATTGCACAATCTCACAATTCACCAGATCACACGAGCAAGATTCTCCAAAGTCGCGATGATGTTAACAATAGCAACAATGAACCGGTGATTATGAAGAAGTGATAAAATGCCTAATTCTAAACCTATGATTACGAGGAAGTGATTGTCCTAACTCCAGACCTAATTTTCCAAAGGAATCGAAAGGATACCAAAACTGAACCCTTCAGTTATGAAGAATCAAGGAAATAAAACTAATGAACCAATGGTTACGAAGAGCTAATACAATTTACAAGTTTTGAGGGAATACTAGATTGATATGAATTTTGATGAGTCTGATATGCCCCAAGCGATGTGCCCCAAGTGACGAGGAATTTTGATAAGTCAACAACTAGACATGGTTGTTGTTTTGATTGCTGAAGAAAATTTGATTGACAGAATTGATTAAAGATGTGTAATACCATGCCCCCTTCAGGATGAAAATCTAAATCTAGTAAGAAAGCTAGTGTGAAATGATTATAAGCAAATATAACCGATTGCAGAAGTGGTTGTACACATCTGAGGACATGTTCTGCATTGTTTAGGGGTCTTGTTGACCAAGTTTGACTAGGTTGACCATGATTTTGACCATGGTTGACCAAGCTAAAAATTCAAGAGTTTGATGTACCATAATCAGTTAAGTTAAATACTGGATTCTTGTAATGTTACGAAGGTCGAGTTTGCAAGCTGGGTCCAAAATTTTAAATCATGATTTTGACAATGTAAATGATCTCAAATTTTAATTTTGATCCCAAAAATGGATTCAGAACGTTGAAATTAGCTAGGGGTACAATTTTCACGCAAAACAAAACACTTTGAAAAATTAGGTCAAAACCTATATAAGGCCCAAAAGGGTCATTTCATTTCATTTTAAACCTTTGACTTTAGAGAACCTTGTGGAGTCCTTTGAGAGAAAATGAAGGTTCTCATGTCTTCGCATCGATTCGAGCACTCCAGACGATTTCAGAGACCTCGGTAGTATGGTAATTCGGTAAGTGGACCTCTGTGCCTCTTTGTGAATTCAATTTGATATGTTTTTTATGCTTTTTAGGATCTTTAGGAATAATTTTTAATTTTTAATTTTTTGTCTCATGCAAAGTCATACGACAACCTATGGGGACTCGTACGACATTCCAAGTCCAAATAGAGTGTCTTGCATGTTCTTGTAGTTTTTCGTATGGGGGACACTCATCTGTCGTACGACATTTCGTCAGGTCCCTCAAATGTCATGCAAGAACTTGTATAGTGTCATATGGATTGAGGTACATTATTGTACGACAATTGGCACCAGTTTGAATTATCGTATGGAAAACAATGAGCATTTTTTAGGTCCTTAGGCCAATTTTTCAAAATTTTTGATTGCATAGTTGATTTCCATAGCCTTTAATGCACTTATTGATATGCTCATTTTCTCATTTTTCATCTATATAGCCTGGTTTTTTAACAAATTCTGATGGTTGTCCCATTTTTGTACTGTGTAGGTCTTGTACCCAGATGTCCATGTTCATATTTCTCATCCTGCGACACAGAGACTTTGTCTAGCCTTGCCTGATCCGATGAGAGTGCACCTTATAGCGTGAGGTTTTGGGTATCTCATTAGTTTTCTTGATATTCAAGTGAACCATGGATTGATCACTACGCTCGTTGAGAATTTCCACTCAAAGACACAGACCTTCCACCTCGCGGCAAGGGAGCTTACAGTTACTCTGGAGGATGTATACAGGACTCTCCATATTCCTTTTCATGGCCTTTACCTAAACTATCTTAGTGCAAGTAACATAGGTTTGGCGGCCTTTCGTACAATATTTAATGAGGGACAAATCTCATGGGAGATGCTCATACAATGATATAGGTAGACCTATCATCTAGAGTGTATCATTACAGGGATGATCGGGGGGATCATCATGTCTGATCGTCAACAGAACGGTCTCCTGATGGGTTGGGCTCTAATGGTTTAGCATTTGATGGTGAGTCCTGCAGAGTTCAGGTGGGGTCAGTGCTTGCTGGCTCACATGTTCTCTGAGATGCATGAGATCATCTATCATGAGGAGAAGTCATTTGCATCAGGTGCTATTATGTTATTGATATGGGCATGGGAGCATATTCCCATATGTAGACTGATTTGTGGAGATGAGAGGCAACCTCAAGAGCCACTCATATATAGGTATTCTAGATTCATCACATGGGTTAGGATGGGGTGCACTGAGTACTGGCACCAAGTGCTGGCCAATATGAGGGTCATGACATGGAGACCATATCTTTGAATAGAGGCATGGCCAACAATGAGGATGCAGTTTGGGTTCTTATGCCAGAGCTGAATTTTGATGAAGAGGTCTACCACCATTCTAGAGAGTTTCTTGATCTCACAGGTGTGGTGACAGTACGAAGTTATATAGGATGGAGTTCACCACCTATGCACAACAGGTGCGATAGATTAGTCTTGGATGGTCGGTGAGACTATCTTATGCATTGTGTAGCCAGGAGTACAATGGACTATGGGCTAGGGATTGGGACTATCGACCATAGGTAGTCAATGTAGGGATCACAGATGTGTACATTACATACATGGCGGAGCATGCGATGAGGAAATTCTCTGATCCTACAAAGCCAATCCCAACCCTGGAGGAGGCGGAGGATGTGACTAGTGCCCCTATGGATAGAGGACAAAGGAGACATGAGGTACAAATCCTGATGGTGCACCCCACACCACTGAGGCTGAGAGCTATGGGGACTCCTCTAGGGCTAGTAGGGCATATCAGACCACCCACTATACCACAAATAGCTCCAGCAGGTAGATTGACAATTTTGCAATGTCGGTCTACTAGAGGTGAGGGTGGGACATTAGGAAACATTGGTAGCATAGTGGGTGTTGAGGAGGTACTTGGAGCACACCAGGATGCAGCCATGGAGGATGTACAAGATGCCCCAAATTTTGACCTAGCAGTGGAGGTTCATCATCATAAGGCATAGAAAGATACAGGTGCTGGCAGAGGTGATGAGGCTATGGAGGAGCATGAGGCAGTAGCAGAGGCAAAGCCTAGATTGAGGTCAACTCCACAAGACATGATCAGGCTGCTTTGACATCAGTTGAGGGATCTGAGGTCACACATTTTATCATTGGAGGTACAGCTGCGGGAGTAGGATAGACAACTTTGAGATTGAGAGGCTGATGTGAGGTGCTTACAGGTAGAGGTTATACACCAAATAGGGCATGTGTCATACTATGTCTCTTCAAATTTCTCAGCGGTGCCACCTGGGTAGAGAGTCACATCATACTCCTAGTGCATGATAGATTTTGAGGGAGCCAGGGCCCCACATGCTAAGCCACCACCTGATGCACCTGTAGGAGGAGGATTAGCACTCGATGTCGAGGACCAGGCAGATAGTTGATACCTAATATTCCTCATTTTTGTCATTTTGATCATGCTTGATAGCTTACTGTAGCTTATTCTTTTATATACTATGCCATTAGTGCACCCCTTGTACTATTACGATAGTTTATATATATATGAGATCAGATGTAGTGGTTATGACTTCATTGCACTTGTCATTTTGAGTTATGATATTTTATCATGTGATGCCAATGTATGAAATGTTTTCCTTTCACTGTTGAATGTGATGAATATGCAATGAATCTTTACGTTGAATGTATGAATATGCAATGCAATGATAGATGGTAGATGAATAAATGTAATGTATGATTCCTTTTTATGCTTTATGGATGCACATGTATGTATGCAAATGGATTTATGAGATGTTTATGACATGAGATGGAATGTAAATGTAGTGATACACATGATATTTTTGTAGGTACATGAAGAAGTCAAGTGCTCATTCATTGTCAAAAGGATCATGTGTAACCCAGAATGGTGACTGCTTTCTGATTAGATGTGGGGACCTTCACGTGGCATTTAGTCTGTTGTGATGATTTGTTAGTGCAATTGTGGAGAATATCAAACATCATGTTTTATTCAGATCATGAGAAAGATGCAACCATGTGAAATGCAAAATGCAAGACCTAGGACTTAGTCACTGATCATATGTCAGTTTTTATCATCACTGAATATTTTTAGGTAACACCAAATAACAGATACAATGTTCACTAGTTAGGCAACCATGAACATATGAATATTGATTTTTATTCTAAAATGTCAAATTTAGATATAAGCACCAAGGCACAGAAGCCAAGATGACCTGAATATCATGTCCATTTTGATTTAACAATTTGTATAAGCATCAGAACATAAACATTGTGATGACCTGAAGACAAAAAAAAGATTATGTCCCCAACCATCACTCTCTAAATCCTATGAAAGGACATCATCGAGGAGCTCAAAGAGATATATCATGCAAAAATATCAATGTGAATCAGTTAGCATACAAGAAGATAAAAGCATGTCGCAAAGATTGTTTTCATTTGTTATTGGATTATGTTTGTCATTAGGTGCAAAATCCTTTCCTAGTGAGGAGACTGACTGACTAACTTGGATATAGCTTTGGAAGGACCTTGAATGGATATGACTCATTGGAGGTATATTGAGGACTACAGGATAAGACATGTGTTGCCCCCAAGTTTGAAACATTGATAGGATACAGACGCTTTTGTTGTTTGGTACAAGAGACTGACTTTATTGAAAATAGGATGCGAAAGCAAACAAGGAGATATGTACAAACTAAAGTAGTACTGAAAGCTAGAAAATACCAAGATTGCATTGATAGATAGGACGCTTGGATACAAGTGGCACCCGTTTACCGAGTTTTCACCATCTTGGCAGAGATTCTATTTTTGCTACCAAGGCGCCTGTTTACCAGGTTTTCACCAAGGCACTTTTTCTTTTTCTTCTTTTTTTTTGTATTTTTCATCTCTTCATTTTTTTTGTATTTTTCCATTTTATTGATTTTTTTGTTGAATTACCAAGGTGCCTATTGCTAGGTTTTCACCAAGATGACCCTTTTTCAAGACTTTTTCTGATTTTTATGCTTTTTTCAGGACATTGATCACATACTGAATGTCTTAGGCATATAATTTGTTCAGATGGAGAACATTGATTGGTTCTCAAAGCTACTCTCCTTCGTTCGTTGAGATTTGATAGGCTCCAGAGCCAAAAGTAGCAGTGATAACCAAGGGACCTAGCCAGTTGGGTTCAAACTTCCACTTGCACTCTCGATGGGATTATTTTTAGTGTTCTCTCTCAAGACAGATCACCAACCTGAAATTCTCTATGTCTGACTTTCTTGTTATAGCCTATAGACATTCTTTTCTGATAGACTATGGGATGATCATACGCAACTTTCTTGTGCTCATCTAGTAGTTCAAGTTCTTGCAACCTAGATTCATCATCAGTTACTAGACCATGCATCCTGATTCTGAGTGATGGGATTTTAACCTCTATAGGAAGTACCGCTTCAGTCCCATTTACTAAAGTGAAAGGAGTAGCCCTAGTGGGTGTTCTGATACTTGTTTTGTAGGCCCAAAGAGCTAGATTTATCATCAAGTGCATTCCTGTCTTGTTAAATGTTCAGTGTAGAATTTTTAATAAGTTCTTGTTAGATGATTCAGCTTGTCCATTCCATTATGAATAGTAAATGGATGGCCAATGTTGAGTGATCTTGAATTTAGAGCATAAAGAATCTAGGTCCTTGTTCTTGAATTGGACTCCATTATCTGTAATGATGGAGTGTGGTATACCATACCGACAAATTAGGTAATTCAAGATGAACATTGAGATCTATTTTCTAGTTGCTTGTGTCAAAGGAACTGCTTCAACCTATTTTGTGAAGTAATCTATCACTGTGATTATATGGGTGTCACCATTTGATGAATGTGGATAGATAGCTCCTATGAGATCAAATGCCCATTGTTGAAAAGGCCATTGTGTTGTAAAGGGAATAAAATCTCTTCCTGGCACATGAATCAAATTACCATGGACCTAGCATTTCTGACAATTCTTAGAATATTTCATGGCCTCTTTTTCCATGTCTGACCAATAGTACCCCGCCCTAATGAGTTTTTGAGCTAGTGTCAAACTATTGGAATGTGATCCACAAATACCTTTGTGGACTTCCTCTAATGCATTTTGTGACTTTTCACATTCTAAACACCTAAGAAGTGTACCATCCAGACTTTGTTTGTATAAATCATTAAAAATGATGACATACAGTGACATGTTTTAGATAAGGTATCATTTTTCATGATGGTTAAAGGTATCTGGAATGATTTGGTCATGAAGGTAGGAGTATATGTTTTTGTAGCGGGAGGAATCATGACCAACAATGGTGCAGATCATGTGGGTTTTTAGGAAATCATAGGCAGGGAATGACAGTACTTCCACCAGGAACTCGTAGCGTAGCTCATGTTCTGGCTACTATAGGAGAGATGATAATGTTGCCATAGAATCAACATCCTTATTCTCCATTCTAGGAATCTGTTCAAACATGATAGATATGAAATATTTCTTTAGATCATCTACCATGCATTTGTATGGAATGAGTTTCTCATCTTTTGTTTGGTACACATCACTGACTTGGTGCATGGCCAGTTGTGAGTCTCCATGAATGTGTAGTTATGTTACTCTCCATTTAATTGCTATTTCCATACCATTTAGTAAAGCTTCATATTTAGCTATGTTGTTGGTACAAGGGAATTTGATTCTGAATGCCTTCATAATGGAGTAACCCTGTGGTGTTATGAACAAAATGCTAGGTCTAGATCCGTTCTATGTGTAGGATCCATCAAAGAATAACTACCACGTTCTTGAAGATATATGCATGATAGAGGAATCCAGGAATTCCATTTGCATTGGTTGATCATCAAACATTGGCACTTTAGCTAACTGATCTACAATAACTTGTCCTTTAATATCTTTTCTTTCAACATACTCGATGTCAAATTCGCTCAGTAGCATTACCCATTTTGCTAGTCTACCTATGAGGGTAGCTTTGCTCAATAAGTACTTCAATGGATCATTTTTTTCAATTAACTATGTAGTATGAGCTAACATATAGTGTCTTAGCTTCTGTGATGAAAAGATGATAGCTAGACACACTTTCTCTATCATTTAATAGTTCTTTTAATAAGCTACCAACATTCTGTTGATGTATTAGATAGCTCATTCCTTCTTGTTTTCATCATGTTGTGCTAGTAATGCCCCCAGTAATGTATCTGTAGTGGAGACATATAATATAAATGGATTTCCTTGAATAGGAGGCATGAGAATTGGTGTATTTTCCAAGTATTGTTTGATATGATTGAAGTTCTTTTCACATTCTTCATTCCAGTTGTAAGTCACACCATTATGCAATGTTCTAGTGAAAGGTTGTGATATGTCAGCTAACTGGGAGATGAAGCACCTGATAGATTGGATCCTCCCTTACAGAGTGTGCATTTGACTGATGTTTTTAGGAGGTTGCATCTCCATGATTTCCTTGACTTTTGTTGGATCTACTTCAATACCTTTTTTCGAAACAATGTACCCTAGAAGTTTTCTTGAAGTGACCCCAAAAGCACATTTCTTAGGATTTAGTTGAAGACTAAATTTTTCCATTCTATCTAGGATTGTACTTAGGTTAGCTAGATGTTCAGATCATTTCATTGATTTAGCCAAGGTGTCATCAACATAATCCTCCATGTTTTTATGCATCATATCGTGAAAGATAGATGTCATTGCTCTTTGATATGTAGCGCTAGCATTCTTAAGACCAAATGGCATGACGTTCTAGTAGAAAGTACCCCATGCATAGGTGAAAGTTATCTTCTCTTGATCTTATGGAGTGATCTTGATTTGGTTGTACCCAGAGAAACCATCCATTAAAGAGTACATTCCAAAGCCCGCAGTCATGTCCACTATCATATCGATGTTTTTAAGTGGAAAATAATCCTTAGGGCATGATTTGTTTACATCTCTGAAGTCCGTACATACTCTAATTAATTTATCTAGTTTTGATATTGGAACTATGTTGGAGATCCATTCAACATAATCTATAACTCAGATAAATCTGGCTTTTATAATTTTTTCTAGTTCAGCCTTGACAAGGAGTGCCACATGAGGATGCATTTTTCAAAACTTTTGCTTGATCGATTTGACTCCTGGAGCGATAGAAAGATGATGCATGATGAGATTAGGATCTAATCTAGGCATATTTGAATATTTCCATGCAAAGTTGATTTTCTTCTCTGTTACGAATTTAGTGAATGCATTTTTTTCTTCATCTGATAGAGATTATGCAACATGAACTAGTTGAGGTTCCTCTGTTGTTCCCAAGTTGAAAGACTAAGTTGGTTCTATCAATACTAGAGATTTGTCCTATAAATGACTCAGAAGGACATCAAATATCTCATCCTTGGGCACCACAGAGAGGTTTTCACCTTCGGATACATCTTTTGTTTTTACTATTTTAGGTTATGAGACAGCCACATAGTGGTTTTCACCCTCATAACTCTTTTTCTTTTTGCTTTTATTCTTTTGACTGAGATATTTGATATCTAACTTTGTCATGCTTATGCTAGGTTCACTAATGGAAGTCATCATGGGTTCTACTGTATTTAGGTAGCATGCAAGAGCATAGTTTGTTCAGAAAGTATGGATGTCTTAGCTTGGATCATTGGATGTTTGGTCCATAAGCTCAGGATGTTGAATAGTAAGTATGGGGAAGGATTGATTAAATTTTTTTATGCATATAGTGTTGTCATCATTGGCTCTGATCTGACTCTCAAATTCAAGGATGATGTTACTACTCAGAATGTTCAGTTCGTTAAGTATCTCAACATCATCAGTGGATCCTACGTTAGTGATAAGTGAATCAGACTCATGAGGTCTGTCATTTCATTCTAGACTCACGCAAGATGTAGGTGCATATTGGTGAATGACATCAATGTGTTTTTCAATGATGAGCTCATCTTCTTCTGGAACAATTCCCCATTCACATTCATTTGATTATTCATTTAGACCCCTGGGAAAATCAAGAATGTGTGTAAAATCTGGATGAATTCCCCAAGAAAGGTTACCTTCAGAGTTTGAATGGAACTCATACTCATGGGAATCTATGTCAGAATCATCAAAGTGTCCCAGATGTTTAGCTATAGTGAGGGATGTTTCTGTCATTTCTAGATTTGTGTCTTCTTTTATAGTAGTAGGTTCTTATGTGTCTACTACGTGGACTTGTTCTTTAGGTTTCTTTTCCTCCTTAAGAAGGTCTAAGATGTTTTGAGGAATGTGTTCATAGGGGAAAACATCTGTAGCATCTAAGTCATCACTATCTTCTTGGTGTGTTTCCTCCTCTTCATGGTTATCTCTTCTTGGTTCTATATGTTCTATCACATGTGGAGAGTTTCCACTAAGATGGAAAAGTTTCTTTTGATAGCCTAGACCTGTGGTATCCTTGTTTTTTTCGCCATAGTGTTCAACTGGTGTGATGATACCTTTTCCTCATGTTCCTAGAGGTCCTTTTCCAGTGTATCCCATTTTAGACATTAATTTGTGTCCTGGTCCATATGATTTTGAAGGAACTCTAGGTGATTTAGAGTCACTCTTTTGAACTATTTGTGATTGGGACTCATCTTTGTATAATTAGACAAGCACAACTTCATCTTCATCAGATTCTTATTTTGACACTTGCTCTATGATAAATCTCCCATTGAAGATGACTTGGGGTTCCTTAGTTGAAGGTCTCACTTTCTTAGAAGGTTGTCCATATGATTTTGGTGAAAGCAGGAGGGACATGAGAGATAGGACTAGTTCCATAGTGTACTCTCCCATGCCTGTGTCTTTGATCTTGACTCCTTTTGATAGGTCTTCCATTTTAGATGTAGATGTTATATCGACTTGTTTAGTGAAAGACTCTCTATTGTGTGGGACTAGTTTATCTGCACTTTCCTTCAAAGCATTGCAATATGCTGATGTGTCTATAGGTATAGTGACCTTTGCTCCATCATAGGGAAATTTTAGACATTGGTGATAAGTTGATGGAATAGCTTGCATCTCGTTAATCCAGGGCCTTCCTAGAAGAATATTATAGGCCAAGGGGAGATCTAGCACTTGACAGGTGATATCTTTGATGACAAGTCTTGTTCTAACAGGTAGCAATATGACTCCTTTGGAATTTCTTTCTTGTTCATCATATGCTTTTATGGTTATCTTCTTTTTAGGATCAATAGCATCTTCTAACAATCCCAGTTGTGTAACCAATTTATAGGAATAGATATTTAGACCAGTGCCTCCATCTATCAACACATGTTTGACATGACAGTTTTGGATTAAGACTTCGATATGCAAGGGTTGGTTATGTGGGTGACTCAATGAGTTGTCATCTTCTTTTGAAAAGGATATGTACTGAGGGGACGTCAAGTGACCCACCATAGTTTGGAAATGATCAAGATCAAGATTGTCTAGAATATTTGAATTGAGTACATCTTTGTTTAGGATAGCTCGATGAGCAGGAGAGATTCATAGCAACTCAATTATAGAGCTTTTAGCATTGGTGTGTTGTAGTTGTTGGATGATGTTGTATGATATCACTTTGGACTCTTTAGGATTGGAAGATTTGGAAGCACTCCATTGTTTAGATGCAAAAGCTAGATCAAATGGCACCTTCTGGGCATTTGATGAACTCAATTTTTGTCCTTGCAGAGTTACCTGAGCTTGAGATCAAGTTACTACATTAGTTGTTTTGTTATCTCTGTCCTTTTTAACAATGGTGATGACAATGTATTTTTGAGGTACGCATGGGTCTACCATGTTAATAATGTCATTGTTACCAGAGTAAGTGTAATTGACTTTAGCACCCATGTTAGGTTTGGAAGATGATTCTCCCTGATTATGCTTCAGAAAAGGGTCTATGAATGTTGTATGATCATTATTGGTTTTGTGGTTGTCAATCACAATTTCTCTAGTGTCAATTTTATCTTGAATGAGATGTTTTAGATGCATGCAGTTGTTGGTTTTATGACCCTTATTTTGATGGAAATCATAGAAATCGGTCTCCTTCCAGCATTTAGGTTTGACTTCGAAATCATATGGTTTAATCTCAGGTAATGTGATGATATTGTTTTCCAATAAGGTTCGCATGCAAATTCCAAGGATTCTCCCAAAGGAGTGAACTCACACTTTAGTTTTGTAACCCAAGGTTTATAGTTAGTTGACTTTTTAGCAGGTTCTATTACTTTCATCTCTGAAGCTTTTATGGCCTAGGTACCAATAGTCAGATTCAATGCCAGTGCTTTAGGTGGAGCATTGATGTTATCAACAACACCATCTATGACAACATTTTTGTTTTTGTTCCATAATTTAACTTTGTCTTTGGTTTTGGAACTAGAACCTAATTGATACTTGTTCTCTTCATGCAACAATATGTATCCTTTATGAACATGTACATCCTCAATTCTCATGGCACTATCTGCCATTTTGTCAAATGAGGTATGATTCTAAATTTGGAGATGATAGTTGATTTCCATGATTAGATTATTGATGAAGATTTCTAGTTTCTCTTTTTCCAGAATTTGTCTGGCATAGAGTGATAAATTCTTTCTCCAACATTTGAGGAAAGTCAGGAAGGGTTCTCCTAATTTTTGCTTCAGATTACAGATATCAATCATGGTGACTGGATGTTGGATATTATAGGAGTATTATTGATAAAATAGTTTGATTAACTCCTCAAAAGTCTTGATGGTTGGAGGTATCTTAGATAAGTAGTTGATGGTTGCTCCTCCCAAAGATTCAAGGAAGAGACGCATTAGGAATGTAGGTTCATGCATAAACTCCATATATAAGGTGTAGAACTCTCTGACGTGATCTTGAGGATCTAAGTTTCCATCGTATTTGTCATATTTTGGGAGTTCTACCCCTTTAGGGAATGGCGGCATATACAAGCTACGATTGAATGGAAAAAGACATAGGGTGTCCATATAGAATTCCTTGCATTCTTTCTCTTTTTCCAGCCGGTTTAGTTTAACTTCCATTGCATGCATTTGTTTCATCATATTAGTAACAGGTGTTTCTTCCTCATGTGTGACGATATTTTCAATGTTAAAGCTTGGAGGGATTTTGGCCCCTTGTTGGGCTAGTTCAAGGAAATATGCCTCTTTGTCTTCTCGCAAGAAGTGTTTCATCATTTTCTTGAAGACATCATCATTTTGATATTGGGCAATTTCAGAGGGTGTGGGCTCTTGGTCCCCACCATGTTTGGATCGGTGACCCTGGGAGCCTTGGTTTTCTCTACCTTGAGACATAGTAGTGCTTTGACTCAGGTCTCGCATTGATACTGGAGGGGTTGTATGATATTGCTTCAAGCACAAATTACCAAGGGTGTCTTCTTCATAAATATTTGTCTCGTAAGGTTGATGAAACATCTAAGCAAGAATAGAAGATGATGGTGAGATCCTTGGTTCTTCTCTTGATTTTCTATGTGAGGAAGCTCTAGTTTCTACCATTAACCTTGGATGAACAATTAGAGCAAGATATGACAACTAAGAGATAGTCTGATTTAGGAAAGATCAAGTAATGCAACCTTGTCAAGATTGATTTTTGAAAGGACAGATAGGACAGAAATGAGGGATATTGTGCCTGAGATGTATGGGTAGATGCCCAAAAGATTGTGGACATGAATTCACAACACCTAGCCTATTGAAGATATTGAATTGGGATTTGTTATGACAAGGTTTTGACACAAGACGAAATGAGATTTAGACTGATCAATCAAATGGTAAACCAGGCTCAATTGGTCACTTTAGGAAAATATGATGTTTTTTTGTTTCTCTACTCTATTCCTAACATAGTGAGAATTTTGACAGAATCTAGATAATAACTACTGGTTGACTGAGTTTTTGACAAAATCTGGGCTTTCTGGCAATTTTTGGTAAACTTTTGTACGATAGTATCTAGGCTCGTACGACACAAAATTGGGTCTGGCATGACAATAGAAATGGCTCGTACGACAACTGACACCAAGATTCACTTTTTCTATAGTTTTTAGATAATTCTCTTACGACATAGTAAGGCTTCCTGTATGACTCTTCGGGGGTTATGATATGACAATTGACAATTTAGAGCATTTTTTGTATGACAATTACAGGTTCATGATGATAATTTACCCCAGAAAAGGATTTTATTTCAAATTTTGCAAGTTTTTCAGCTATTTGGTGTTTTTGGTATCAAATTGTTTGCAAATTTTTCTATCTAGGTTTTTGAAAATCTGTGTATTGGATTGTCTGAGGTTGTTTAACATAGCAATAGGCTCATAATCACAAAAAATAGAGGGAATTGACTCAATGAATCAATCACACATATCTTACCCTAGCTAGGAGAAGAGATGTATTACTTGTTAGGAATATTCCCAAGAGATAATTGAGAGGAGGGGGGGTGAATCAATTATCTACAAGATTTAACTCTTTATCCAATTAAGTATAGAATAACATTAAGAATAAACACAATATGAGAACACTTAACACAACACCATAATTTTGGTTACAAGGAAACCCAAACAGGTAAAAACCCTGGTGGGAATTAGCACCCACTATGAATTGCACTAGAGTATAATGATCCCTATTAGAAGATCTTACAACCCTCTTAGGAGTTGATCTTTACAATGCATTAAGTATAGTGACCTAGTCAATGGTTGGACCCTGTTAGGAGTCTTGTACAATTAACCCTGTTAGGGGTGAGGACATACTATCCGAGAGCACACTACTCAAAGGGGTGAATGTTGTAACCTTCTGCTTAATAGATACACACTATATCTAGATCTTGGTGAGCTATGAGTTAGACCTATTGTCTAGATCAATTCCAATGAATAGCATACACTCTCTTCTTTGTCACATAGACCTTCTACTAATGGCTCGTTACTTCACACCTTCTGCTATGCTCTTGTCTTTCAACTATCTGCCATACTTAGTGATCAAAACTTGACCAGCTATAAGTATCTTTCTCTAAATGATATAATCAAGTCGGTCTATTAGAAATTCCTTAAAATCATATTAGAGAAATAATATAACTCTTTAACAACATCTCCAATGGCTATACTAAGCACGCAACACAAATTAGGACCACATAACTCCATATGAGTAGACATGTCACTTCACACTGTCGGCTCCACTAAATAAACTGATACTTTCTTCTCATCCTGAAATACATTATGCACTCTTAACCAAAAATTCTTAAATCTTCTCCAAATACACATATCAAAATGATAGGCACAACTACTACAACAATAAAAACAATGTCGGCTCCATCAGATAAACTCAAGAAACTATAACTATCAACTAGAAACATCATAACTCAACCTGTACTACACAACTAACTATGTGTCCATGAAACTAGCTTCATTATCATGTCTACAACATAAATATAAACATGCAAGGCTCCATTACAACTATACTGCAAATCACATACAGAACTCTTCCTAGGACCTGTCAGGAACACTAATGATACAAACAACTGTATTACTATCTTCACTCAGAATCAACATCTGCGTCTATGATATCATGATGATAACATAAATAGGAACCATATTCTCAAGGCTCTCTCCATCAGGCTTCCATGCACACTGCTTACCATATGTTTTCATCAATGACAAATATACAGTCAACACTGGCTTGCTGGAAAATCTCCAACAATCTCCCCCTTTTGGCATTGATGGCAACATATGGAATGAAAAACACCACCAATCCAAATGTACAATTATTTTATAACAGTCTTCATTTCCTCAACAAAAATCCCCCAAGGATGAATCCTCCATCTACTACTAAATGCTTTGAATATCTGCTGCTATATCCTCTTACTGTATACTCCTTACTATTTTGTTTCTTCTTGCTAAATACTCACTCCCCCTTTCTAGAATAAAATGATTGTTTTGTTTTTCATGAATATATACTCACTCCCCCTTTGACATCAATGGAAAAGGGCACCAAAATAAATAAGCACTGATACTACTCCTGAAGTAGAGTAGTCAACCATTCATCAGCCACTGAGGATTGATTCACTCCTGCAAACTCTAATCAGATTCAAGGAAGGGAATTACTCCCAGCTTCTTCCTGAGATACTCAAATGTATCCTTCGGTAAAGGCTTTGTGAATATGTATGCTAGCTGATCTTTTGTGCTCACATAGTCCAATTTTACTTCTTTCTCTACAACTTTCTCTCTTAGGAAGTGATATTTTATCTCAATGTGTTTTGTCTTTGCATGCATCACATGGTTCTTTGACATATTGATAGTGTTAGTGTTATCACAATGAATAACAATAGGATAATCAATATGAATTCCAAAATCCTTTATCATCTACTTGATCCATACAATTGTAGAATAATTTAATGTTGCTGCTACATACTTTGCTTCTGTTGTTGACTGAGAAATATAATTTTTCTTCTTACTTATCCAAGTAACAAGTCTATCTCCAAGGAATACTACTCCTCCTGAGGTACTCTTTCTAACATCAATGCATCCCACCCAATCTGCATCTGTATATACATGAAGGTTTACATTCTCTGAATTAGGATACCATAAACCATAGTCTATAGTTCCTTTCATATATCTAAATATCCTCTTTACTTCCATAAGATGACTTTGTTTAGGCTCTACTGCAAATATTCCAACAATGCCAACTGCATTAGAAATATCAGGTATAGATTGAGTAAGATAGATTAGTTTACCAATCATAGACTTATACAAGGTCATGTCTACTACTACTGAATTATCTTCTTTTGAAAGCTTGCATCCTGTTATCATAGGGGTACTTACTGGCTTGCAATCATCCATCTTGAACTTCTTCAATATCTCTTTCACATAATTAGACTGATTAATGAAAATACCTTTGTCTTTCTGTTCCACATTCAGTCCCAAAAAGTACTTGATAGGTCCAATCATGCTCATTTCAAATTTTATATGCATCTCTTTAGAAAATTCAACACTAAGCTTTTTGTTTCCACCAAAGATAATGTCATCAACAAATATAGCAACCAACAATAATCTATCAGGTGTTTCTCTTATGAATAAATTGCAATTTGCTACTCATTTCTGGAATCCAATCTTTATCAAGTATCCATCAAGTCTTTCATACCATGCTCTATGGACTTGCTTAAGTCCATAGAGGGCTTTCTTTAGTTTGCATACCATATCAAGTATGTCTGATAAAGTAAATCCTTTAGGCTTCTCTATGTAAACTTCTTCCTTCAACTCTCCATTCAAGAATGCTGACTTGACATCCATTTGATATACTTTAAAGCCTTTTAATGTTTCATAGGCTATAAATAACTTTATGGCTTCCAATATTCTTATAGGGGAAAATGTATCAGAATAATCAATTCCTTCTCTTTGCACATATCCTTTACATACTACTCTTTCTTTGTTTCTTACTACTATCCCATCTACATTCATCTTATTTCTGAATATCCACTTGCTTCCAATCACATTCTTATCACTAGGCCTGGGGACTAGTTCCCATGTATCATTCTTAACTATCTGATCTAGCTCTTCTTTCATTGCTTCATGCCAATATAAATCATTACATGCATCTTCAACACTTAAGGGTTCAGTCTGTGAAAGTAAGCATACCTCTTCATTAGCGATTAAACTTTTTGCTTTTGATCTTGTCATGACTTTATTTTTTTGATCTCCAATGATATCTTCCTTTGAATGGTAACTAGATGTGAATTTAGGAATATTAGGTGTGACTCTCTCATCTATCTTTTTTTATTCTTCTTCACTTGTTTCAGGGTCATTGAATAATACATCAATGTTGTCAAACATTTCATCAACAATTGTTTCTCTACTGGTAGGTCTAGGTTTTTCTTCAATCATAGGTGCATAATCACGATATCTTTCTTGAATCATAAAATTCTCATCAATCTTAACATGAGCACTTTCAATGATCTTCTTCAATGTTAAGTTAAAACATCTATAAGCTTTGCTTTTAGTAGAGTAACCAAGAAAAATACATTCATCACTTCTTGCATAAAACTTTCCAATAGCTTCATCTCTCTTGATGTAGCACTTTCTTCCAAAGATTATGAGGTATTTTATAGTAGGTACATTCCCAAACCATAGCTCATAAGGTGTCTTGTCTGTGCCTGGCCTCAATTGAATTTCATTGATAGTATAGACTACAGTATTCATCGCATCTCTCCAATAGGTGTGTGCGACCTTTCCTTCAATCATGATGGTGTGCGCTGTGTCAAGTATGATCCTATTCCTTCTTTCTAAAATTCCATTATGTTGAGGGGTTCTAGGTGCACTAAGCTATCTCTTTATCCCATGTTCTTCGCAATACTCATAAAATTTGTAAGAGGTGAATTCTCCTCCTCTATCTGATCTCAGATATTTTATTTTTAATCCAGACTCATTTTCAACTTTAGCTTTGAGTATTTTGAACTTCTCAAATGCTTCTAATTTGTCTTTTAAGAACGCAACCCACATCATTCTAGAATAATCATCAACAAACAAAATAAAGTACCTTTCACCATAGTATGATCTTGTTTGAGTTGGTCCACATAGGTCTGTATGTACTAGATCCAATTTTTTCTCTACCAAATTATTCTTGCTTCTGAATGAATTCCTTACATGCTTTCCCATCACACATTCTCTTCATATTGTATCAACTAGTTTTGCAATGCTAGGAAGGTCTCTTACTGCCTTTACATTTCTTATCTTCACTATGTTGTCAAAATTGATGTGACATAGTCTTTTTTGCCATAACCAATAATCATCTACTTTAGCAATAAAACAACTTGCTTCTGAATTAAGATGAAAAACATTACCTTTTGTCTTTGAGCCTAATGCAATCATTTCTCCTTCATTGTTATTAATGATGCACTTATTGTCTTTGAATTCCAACTGATATCCTTTTTCAAGCAACTATCCAACTCTTAGTAGGTTATATTGCAAACCATCAACATAAAGAACATCATCAGTGTTGTTCTTTCCATCCAAGGTGATAGCTCCTCTACCTATGATAGGTTTAGGAGTGTTGTCTCCAAATCTAACCATGTCACCTTTGTACTTATCTAGATGTACAAATCTATCTTTTTCTCTTATCATGTGATGTGAACAACCACTATCAATGATCCAATCTATTCTGATGTCTGCTTGTGAAATTAATGCTAACTCTTGTGCTTTCTTTTCATCTTCATGGTCCATTTCATCAAACATTTTATCCATATCTTCAAGAGCAATGAATCCAATTTCATTGTCTATTGAATCTTCATCTAATACTTCATCTCTAGCATAGTAACATTCTTTTGTATACTTAGGCTTGTAATTAGTTTTGAACTTCTTGACTCTTGTAGGACACTTAGATGCAAAGTGACCAATCTTGTTACATGAAAAGCATTTGAATGGTAACTGATCTTCAGATTTCCCTTTTCCTTTCCTTTCTTTCTTAGCAATCATAGCAATAAAATCATCTAGTTCTTTCTCTTCATCATCATCATCAAAACTGCTAAAAGTGTTTAAGGACTTCTTACCATGAACTGAAGCTTTGAAGGTTGTCTCACTTTTAGGTTTTGTCTTCAAACTTGAGATCTTGAATGCTGAAATCTTGTTGATTAAGGTCTCTCTTTTGAAGTCTTTTGAAATTTGCATAGTCTCATCTAGGATGTTTATCTTGTTCTCATATTCTAGTGTCAGAATAGTCATCAACTTATCCATTATGTCTTCTTCAGAAATTTCTCCACCATTGTTTTTTATTCCTGCAACTACCTCATTAATCCTTTGATTGTAGGCTCTGATGTTCTCTTCAGGTAGCATCTCCAATGTATTGTACTTTTTCTTCCATGTCTTTCTGCGCGCATTCTTGGCTTGGATGTCTCCTTCAAACATGTCTTCTAGATACTTCCATATCTTGTAGGCTTTATCTACTTTCTTGATCTCTGAAAACTCACTGTCACACAAGGCACTGATAAGGGCTTCTTTAAAAATAGCATTTTGAGTGAACTGTTAGAGTAGTCTTATGTTAGCTAATAATTAAATCATTTAATTATTAGTTTATCATACTCTAGGCTTAAGTTTCACTTAGGCGCTTTATAATTCTTTAGGGTTTTAGCCTTTAGGGTTTCGTGTTTCCTTTTATAAGGATTCACTTCTTTCATTTCAATAAGGAGATTGTATTATTTTTTATCATTTTGTTAATAGAAGCTTTTTCTATCACAATGATTTTCCTGTCTCTGGCCTTTTGGCCGCCATAGCTTTCTGTCTTTTTGCTTCTTCTTTGTGACAGTCTTGCATGCAGGTGTTCTTGGGATGATTTGCGTTTGTCAAATCTAACATGGTATCAGAGCCATCTTGCTGCTCGCTGTTCGTGTTTTGTTGAAGTGTTTCAGAAGCAGGAGGTTTTCAAGGGTTTCAGAAGTTTTTTTTGGTGGATCCGGGGGGGAGCCAAAATTTGGCTCACCTTGGGCAAAAACGGACACCACCATTGTGTCCGGAAGGCCCAAGAACCCCTAAATCCATATAAAACTTGTCCATTTTGGACACAGTGGTATCTGAGGCAAATTTTTTTTGCATACCAAAGCCGTACGGCCCTGGCACGCACTTCGAAACGGCGATTTTCAAAAAAAATTATTAAAATTTTTTTTAAGGGGCGGCCTCCCGGGCGCCACCCAGCGGCCACCCGGGCGCCACCCCGCGGCCTCCGCCGAGCCGCTAGCAGCTGCAGAGCCGCCGCTGGCTCCTCCGCCACCCCGCGGCTCCTCCGCCGCCCCGCTGGCCTCCTCAGCCGGCCCCGCGCCGCAGCCCGCCCAGCCGCCGCCCGCGCCCGCGCCCGTGCCCGTGCCGCCGCCGCCCTTCGCGGCCTCCGCTCCGTCGGCCCCCGCCGCCCGCGCCCGCGCCCTCCACTCCGCCGGCCCGCCCACCGCCGGCACCAGCACCAGCCCCTGGTCCCCCACATGACCCGGGGTTTCCTGATTCAGCCCCCAGGCCCTCTGCTGACGTCAGCATGATGTCAGCGGACATGCTTTTAAATTTTTTAAAAAAAATTTGCATGTTTTTTTAGGGCTCTGTTTTAAGGGTAATTGGGCTTTTTTTGCCATATCTTCTTCATCTGGAGGCGTATTTGGGAGTTTTTTATATCATCAAAAAGCTCTTTCCGAGACGAACGCAATTATGGAGGTTTCTTTTCAAGTTTTTTGCCTCGTTTTTCGTACCATGCCTTCGAAGGCAGGACTACTTTTTTGCCTTCCTGGAGCACCTGATGCTTTTTTTGGCATAACTTGCTCATACGGAGGAGTTAGTGGGCAAACAAGACATCATCGGAAAGATGATTCTGAGACGGTCATTTTATACGAAGAGCTTTTTTCCAGATTCTTCTTCCATTTTTCGCACTAGGCTGTTGAATTCAGAGGTTTTCTTTTTCAGGTGCCTGCCAGAGCACCTGTCACTGTTTTTGCCGTAACTTGAGCATACGATGGCATTTTTTGCCAAACGAGATATTGACGGAAAGCTGGTTCTGAGACCTTTCTATTTTTTTCAGTTTGGTTGTTTGATTTTTCCATTTGCAGGGGTTTTCTGCCAGTCAAAGTCATGGGTACTTTTTGCATTCCGGACACCATATCTCTCACATCCGGGCTCAGTTTTCAGCAAACTTGGTATTTTCGGAAAGCTGGTTCAGTGTGCTATTCAGTGGTAGAGGTTATTTTTCCAGATTCTACTCTAGGTTTTCACTCCTCTGAGTTATGCAGTTTATGCCCTCTGGTGGAGTGCTTGGTTCTACAGGTCCGGGGATCTCTTCTTCTGAGTTCATAGCTCACTCTTCTTTCTGTCTTTTGAGCATTGTATGCTTCTCTTCTGTTGCATTCTTTTTTCTGTAAACGCACTGAGATAAAGTGCCTACTTTTGCATATCTGGGATCTTGTACTCCTTGTGTTTGTTTGTACTCGCACTCAGTTATAAAGTGCCATGGGGGGATTCTGATGCATTTGCCACTATAGGCGCATCCACTCTTGTCAAGTGAGCGTACCTTCCACGACATTAGCCCATGTAGACTGTGTCTATGACACCGCCCTTTATCCTGTGCTTGTACCTTCTTTTGCACATAGGTGTTCCTGTTTCTTCTTCTTGCAGATGTTTCTGGCATTGCATTTCAGTGTTCCTGTCACCCCGTTCATCATTATGGGGGGGTTCACCTATTGGCTCTATTGCTTCCTTGGTTCAGTTGAGTGATCTACGTATTCAGTTTTTGTTCCTATGTACTAGGCGGATGCAGTGGCTAGGCACCTATGCATTTCGGTGAGATGGTTCATCTACTATATAGACACTCATTCATTCCTATTTTGGAGGTCACCTCTTTGATTGATCAGCTCTTCAGACTTTGTCTTCTCTACCTGGTCATGCACTTCAGTGGGGGTTCCAGCAGTTTCTTCTGACCGTGTTTGCAGCTTCATGCTTCGGAGATGCTTCATGCTCTTTCTTGTTCCTTTCTTTGGGACATTCCCTAGATTGGAAGCTTTGTTTCCTTCATCTAGTTTATTTTCTTGTACTGGGTACCTGATCAGGCCTAGTTGCCGGGACCCATCTTTCCTGCTTTCTGTAGTAGTTTAGCTTTTTTTGCTTCTCCCTAAGTTACACTTAAGGGGGGGTGTTAGAGTAGTCTTATGTTAGCTAATAATTAAATCATTTAATTATTAGTTTATCATACTCTAGGCTTAAGTTTCACTTAGGTGCTTTATAATTCTTTAGGGTTTTAGCCTTTAGGGTTTCGTGTTTCCTTTTATAAGGATTCACTTCTTTCATTTCAATAAGGAGATTGTATTATTTTTTATCATTTTGTTAATAGAAGCTTTTTCTATCACAATGATTTTCCTGTCTCTGGCCTTTTGGCCGCCATAGCTTTCTGTCTTTTTGCTTCTTCTTTGTGACAGTCTTGCATGCAGGTGTTCTTGGGATGATTTGCGTTTGTCAAATCTAACATGAACATCTCCTTTTTCTTAAGAGTTGCATCTTCCTTTGCAAGATCTGATAAAGAAGGAATCTAAACTTCCTTAGTAGCTACTTCAAAAATCTCAAAGGCAATGCACTGCAAATGTGTCATCATTTTGTTCTTCCAATCTAGATAGTTCTCTCCATCAAACTTAGGACTTTCTTTTCTAAATAATGTCATTTGATCAACCTCAAGCTGTTAAACTTTCTCTCTGAGGCACTTGGCTATGATACCAATTGTTAGGAATAGTCCCAAGAGATAACTAAGAGGGGGGGGGGGGGGGTGAATTAGTTATCTACAAGATTAAATTCTTTATCCAATTAAGTATAGAAGAACATTAAGCATAAACACAATATGAGAACACTTAACACAACATGACAATTTTGGTTTCAAGGAAACCCAAAAAGGTAAAAACCCTGGTGGGAATTAGCACCCACTATGAACTGCACTAGAGTATAATGATCCTTGTTAGAAGATCTTACAACCCTCTTAGGAGTTGATCTTTACAATGCATTAAGTATAGTGACTTGGTCAAGGCTCAAACCCTATTAGGAGTCTTTTAAAATTAACCCTATTAGGGGTGAGGACAAACTGTCTGAGAGCACACTGCTCAAAGGGGTGAAGGCTACAACCTTCTACTTAACAGATACACACTATATCTGGATCTTGGTGAACTGTGAGTTAGACATGTTGTCTAGATCAATTTCAATGAATATCATACACTCTCTTCTTTCTCATATAGACCTTCTATTGATGGCTCATTACTTTGCACCTTCTGTTCTGCTCTTGTCTTTCAACTATCTACCATACTTAGCAATCACAACTTGACTGGCTATAAGTATCTTTCTCCAAATGATATAATCAAGTTGACCTATTATAACTTCCTTGAAATCATATTAGAGAAATAATATAACTCTCCAAAAACATCTCTAATGGCTATACTAAGCACGCAACTAAAATTAGGACCGCACAACTCCATATGAGTAAACGCGTCACTTCACACTGTCTGCTCCACTAAATTAATTGATACTTTCTTCTCATCCTGAAATATGTTATGCACTCTTAACAAAACATTATTAACTCTTCTCCAAACATGAATCCAAATAGGCATATCAAAATAATAGGCACAACTACTACAACAATAAAAATAATGTTGGCTCCATCAGATAAACTCAGGAAACTGTAACTGTCAACTAGAAATCATAACTTAACCTGTATTGCACAACTAACTCTGTGTCCATGAACATAGCTTAATTATCATGTCTACAAAATAAATATAAATGTGCAAGGCTCCATTACAACCATACTGCAAATCACATACAGAACTCTTCCTGGGACCTATCAGGAACACTACTGATACAAACAACTATATTACTATCTTCACTCATAATCAACCTCTACGTCTATGATATCATGCTGATAACATAACTAGGAACCATATGATCAAGGGCCTCTCCATCATGTATGTTGCTTACCATATTTTGTCATCAATGATAAACATACAGTCAACACTGGCTTGCTGGTAAATCTCCAACATTACCTGCTCGTTGATTTAGGAACACATTCATGGACTCCTCATAATATGTAGGTCCAACAACATGCAATGGATGTTAAAGCCCATATTATCCAAGTTCAAGCATTGAAGAGGGCTTGATATGATGAGTTTCTTGGGGTGATTACTATTCACCTCGCACAAGCACTACAAATCCTTCGGGGGTGGATTAGTGGCAAACTAGCTTAGGATTTTAATCAAGGCATCTATGATCACCTAAAAATGGACAAATTCAATTAAATGATAAAGCAAGTCAAATCAAGGCAAATCAAGGACAAAATTGAAGTAATTGAATCACAATGCATAATTAGCCAATCAAAATTAAAATCAAGTCTTAATTCAAGATAAATCAAAATTGAGAGCACTTTAATCAAATGCAATCAAATCAAAATACAATTAAATCAAATAATTGTATAGTCTTGGATTAAATCAAATTCAACCCATTCAAGGGGTACATGGCTAAATAAATGAATTTAAATCAATTAATAAATATCAATTACTCTCAACAACCCAAAAGGAGAGGAAATCTGGGTAACCAATGAGATTTGAGGAAAGGCATTCACATTGATCAAGCCAAATTGAATCTCAATCACTCAAAGTGAAAGAGAATCTTGACAATCCATCTTGTCTACTTATCCCAAGATTTGAGTATACAAACTTTACATTGTCTTCAAAGGGTGGAACCAAAGACTCAACCAAGGTTTAATCATGGTCAACTACACTACACCCCCTACCATTGGGAAAATCTATAAAATGAAGGCCTAAATCCTTCATAATTAACAACCACACATCTGAGAATTGCATTGAACCTCTTGCAATTTGAGTTTAGAAAGGCATTTGAGAGCTTAATTAGCATTCAATTTGATCTAATTGTTAGCTTTAGCTTGTTTATCTTATCATTCTCATTCTAGGACTATCATTAATGCAAGATTGCTAAGAGCTTTTCATTAACATTCTTAGATAGAGAGCCATAGGATGCTCAATTGATCATTAATTTGTTAAATAGTTTCTCTATTATGGTTTATTTAGTTACTATTTCATTTATTGTTCAACCTTAATTCTATGAAGATACTTTTTCTAGTATACAACATCTATTCACAATTGTGTCCCATAGTCCCACAAGAAGGATTTAGGCTATTAACCCTATGAGCACTCTGATCAGTGTAGTCTCACAAGCAAGATTTAAGCGGTTGCACTCTACACAAAATCAAAGTGTGTTCATGGAATGAATCCAAGGAACAAGCACAACTATGTCTTCTAAGGCTTTAACCTCAAGGAAGCGTCAAATTTTATAGTGGGGTGGAAGAGTCAGCTTAAGACTTGTCCCCACTTGGGTCATTCCTGGGAGCTTTTTACCTTGTCGGCAGACCCTCTAAAGGATTAATTGAAATGTGAGGCTGGGGACCACAGGATCTAGGTTTCTGATTCTTTGAAAGAGAAGAGCATAATCCCCTAACCTTGTATTTTCCCTATCCAAAACATGTCAAGAAGAGTTAATCCAGAGATAGTACGCAAACTGGCACTGGGGAAGATACCTTATGGGTTTTTGATTCTACTAAGAAGGAGAAGAGCATAATCCCCTCAATATCTACCTTAATGGCAATAAGCGCACATACCTAATTAGCTAGATGCCTATGAAAAAAATGAAATCTAAGAAAATAGAATATTTTCTCGTAGAAGATTAGGCAACTTGCAAAACCACTCGTCAGAAATCTTGTTGGATTTGAGCATCTTTAACAAGCAATTTCCTGAAAATGGGGTTATCTGTAAAAGATGGGCTTAGAATTCAAGACAAGAAGAGGCTAAAGAATATGGTTTTTATGCTTGGTCTTCATCTTTCATCCTGCAAAGATGCGTTAGACTATAAAAATGATCAATCAACATCAAGCATCAATCATTAGGGTTAGCTGTCAGTCAAAATCTAAAATCAAAATATCTCAAAATGATCAAAAATCCTGATACAACAATTGAAAACTGGAGTCAAAACTCGTACGACAATATACCAATTCCCATATGATAATTTAGGCATGATATAATTATGGGTTCCTGCACATACGACAATCTAAAGCTCATACGAAAATACGTAACTATCGGTACGACAATACAGAATGTCGTCTGTCATACGACAGACAAAGGGTTCTGATAAGACAATTTACAAGTGTCGTACGAGATTGTATGGAAGAAAAATTAAAAATCGAAGCTTGAATTTGAAACATCAGAAAATGATGAAAACAAAGATGGAAACCCATTTTCGAGCCCCATGATGGGCATCAGAAATGTGTGTGTGAAATTGTACCTTCCTGTGGACACAACACTTCAATAAAACATTATTGATTAACAAGTTAGAAAATCTACAATGAAAACAAATATTGTCAACTAGGTGATTTACTGCCTTCTAGTAGATGCGAGTATGGTATTCTCAGAAATAACCGAGATCAGTGACAATGCAACACCTAAACGAAGGATTTAAATGATGAAAGCTTATGAAAAATGGATGCAAATCTAAGCTATGTTTTTGAATTTTTCTATGCAATATGGATGAAAAACATGTAAAATGATGTAAAACTAGATGAAAATATGAATTGCAATCTAATCTAGCAATGGTATGAATGCTATGGAAATGAGAAAACAATGATAAACAAGAATCTCAAAAATTGCACAATCTCACAATTTGTCAGATCGCATGAGCAAGATTCTCCAAAGTCGCGGTCATTTGTAAAGGACTGAGCCTCATTTATATAGAAATCCATAATTTTTGAGAGCTCATGGAAAACCAAAAATATCTCCCTGATCAACTTAGATTGATTGTTGAGTTATCAGAAAATTAGAAATAGCTGTTAACTCACAAAATTATGCAAAATCAACTTTTTAACTCAAATCAGGAGTTCATATCACTTTTTAACTCATAGTCACATGTTGAGTCCAAAAAGTTAACAAATTGAATTGAATAGTTGATTTAGACTTTAACTTCTGTGTTGATTGTGCATGGATAATTATGAATTTATTTAATATTCTATGTGATTTATTCTCAACTTAACTGATTTTTTAATAAAAAAAATTGATTTATGGGTTAATCAATTATTTAATCAAACTTTTATCCCAAAAACTATATCATTAAATTTGACAATTTGATTTAATCAATTAAATAAACATTTAATCAATTATTTCTACAAATTTGATTTATTGTCAAATAAAATAATATTAATTAGGAATAAAATGTAACTAAATCCAATTAAATAATTAAGTGGCAAAATATAGTCTAATTAATTAAATATTCAACATATTCAATTAATTGCACCTAGGATAGATAAAATAAACTCATTTATCACCAAATAAAATTTAATTTAGAAATAATTAGGATAGATTAGGAATATTTAGGAATATTCCCCGATGCAAAATTAAGATAGGATCGATTAGGGTTTTGATGATTTGATGTGCAAATGTGCCTTTAGTTAGGACTTTAGGGTCGATTTCGATCGATTTATCAATGTAGGAGGTCAATGAAACTGAAGCCCACTTTGGGGTATTACAGTTTCTAGACACATGTAATGACAAATCGCTTTGCAATAGGTGAAGATCTAGCAATCAAGGGACAACTATAGATTATAAAGACTAACTCACAACGAGCATCTAATCACTGTTTAGTACCAACTTAAGACCTCCCTACGAGTGTATACATGTCATCTAACTGCTGCCTCTAGTAGTCAGTCTTGTCCAATTTGGGCTAGTGAACATAACCTGTATACCTAAAAATATAATGTTGACCCACACTACGAGAAATATTAATGATTGGATGAGCCATGGGAAGATGATCCCAAGCCTAGATCTGCAAAACCAAAACCCCTACTACCATACTCTTGCCACAATGATACACCACCTTGTGGAGCTCCCTGTACATATGGCAAAATAGGAAAGTGCCCCAAGAAAATCTCTAGGGAGTTGTATGCATGTCAAGTAAGATGGGACCCTAGCCACACAAAAATCCTTGCTGAATACAATTGAGAACTAGAACACAACTAATCAAACCTATCAGAATGCATACCAAGGGATACTCCTTGTACTATGTCATCATATAGTCCCAAGTTATATGTCAGTCTAGAATAATATCATCTGTAAATATATGTCGTAAAGCTGCAATGCCCTGTACAGGGTCCTAATCGTAGTAAACTAAATCTCTGAAGATGGGGATGCATAGAATATGATATACGTCCTCTAGCATCATAGTGATCTTTCCAGTCAGGGGGTGGAAGGTGTTATGCTTAAAGTGAAACCACTCAGTAAATGCAGTGAGTAACTTGTGATTAACATAGATATTAGGTATGGTGGTGAGCTTACCCAGCCCACATTGCTTAATCACTCCAATATCCTGATCAAACAAATGGAAAATTAATCTCAATGCCTGAGGGTAGGCACATCTAAACTCTAGATCTGCTAGTCGCTCATGCATCACAAAAGCAACACAAGCATCAATACTCGATCAAAATATCACAAAATATGCCAAAATCATATAAGTAAAGCATCTACACAGGTAAAAGATCAATGAAAGAAGCCAAAATGACAAGCTATGTGATCAAGAAATTTTGAAAAAGGTTTAAAAAAATAACATTATTTTTTATACGATGAAACACAATAATCCATATTATTGTAGGATAAAACTCAACGAAGGGAAGGATAAACTTTCTGATGTGATAAATCTTAATGCTTCATATGATAGAAAGGTCAAATTTGAAGGGTTTGTATGACTAAAGGGGCCTTCGCATGCAATAAAAGTTTTCAAAGGGTGCGATATTATGGTTTTCATCATATTATCGTATGAGGATTCCTAGAGGCTAGTATGATAGGCGACTTTTATCATACAATATTTCGACATTGCCTACCTAAAACATAAGAAAAATAAAAAAAAATTGCATGAAAAATCACAAAATAAGAACAAGAATTGAGCACTCACTAGTGGACCATAGTTTTGAAGCTAGTCGTGCCACCTATGGAGCTTGAATTGATGCTTATGCATTAGAACTGGCATTTTCTCTCTCAGAAAGCTTCAAAATCTTAAAAGTCAAATAATCAAATGAATTAAAAAATGATCCCTTAGACCCCTTTTATACCCATTTGACCTAATTTTCAACTTGCATTGATCAATGCAAAATTGACCCCCTTACTTAATTTGGACACCCTAAACCCATTTTCAAGATCAAAATTGAAATCTGAGATTAAATCCCTACTCAAAAAGCTTAGTCAAAATTCTGGTTAAATGTAGTTGACCATAGGGGCAATAAAGCTCATCAATGCAAATTAGTCATGAATATATGCAAAAATTGTACCAAATCAAGCTAACAATATAAATCCAACATGGTCAAACCATGGTCAAAGTGAGTCAAAATCTAGTAAAACCTTGGTCAAACTTGTTCAGAATGACCTAAATCAAGCTTGAAACTCATTCAGAATCATTTGAAATCTCATCCAAATCAAAATGAATCAATGCAACATCATTTATGATCAAAATATAATCCTTTTACCAATTAGATTAGTCAAAACCATAATAGTACCTTGGCCATATTTTGATTTCGCTCCATAATAAGTAATAATAATCATGCCAAAGCTTTTCCTAGGAATAGTGTATTCTAACTAGGTGTTATTTCCCTATCACGGAGTGCATTTGAATTGTCAACCTAGGGACGTATACTTGAAATGGGAAAACACAATTTGTGCACTAAGCCTCTCATAAAGTCATTTTACTTAAGTTGCATGAAAGGAAAATGCATAGAAAGAACTAGGTTATTGCTCCAAGAAAATAAAACACACAGTTGAATAAATAAAACTAATGCAAACAACCATAAATTTAACTCCAACCTATCTCATCATTCTAACATATGTACTATGGTTATCTCTACATATTCTGCAAGAACAAACACAAATATAATGTTGCAAGAGGTAGTAGTGAATGCTACTTCAAATACTGAAAACAATTAAACTACTTCTTCTACTCTAGTCTACTCCACCTCCCAAGTGGACCCCCTTGGTTGGTTGAGATTAACTACAAACACATAATATAATTCAAATTACTCATTCATTTTATATATTTAGAAAAATGGATTACATCAAAATGGAACACAAGATCAAAGAGTAACTTGCTTCTCAATACAATAGTAATACCATTATTTGTCTACCTAGATTTCCATCAATCATATCCCTATATATAGAGAATTGACATTTGAACATTCAGATAAATTTTGACTGATTCATCCATAAAGGAAGGAGAACACGTCAATCAACAACAGGAGATCATAAAGACCAAACAACCATCTCAATAGAATAGTGATTGTAGAGGAGATTTAGCATGGTTGTGCCCCTATATTCCCTGAGACATTCATTCCTTCAATTCTACAGGCATGTCTCGTGGTTGTCTTACTGACTCTTCTTATCATGGCCAAAACATCATCACTCCTTCATTAATTCAATCGATTTGTTCTCCAACCACTCCTTCAATCCTAGCAGATTAGTAGAGTATACATGCATATTCAAGTACTCAACTTAATCAATTTCATTCAAATATTAAGACACACATTAAAATAGTTGTATGAAATACTGCAGTATATATATAGTATTAGCAAGGTGTGTCTACTATTTTATACACATAAGTTTGAGGATCTAACTATACTTATAGCATATATACAAACTTAAGCACTCAAAAAGTCACACAAATGTTTTGGGAATGTCTAGGAATAAAGCATAAAATATCATAAACATAGACAAACTTTAGTCTCATTGTTTGTTCCCCAACAAGTATAATGCTTGTCCTCAAGCATTACACTTCTTGGAATCTATTCTAAATTCTCCAACCTATGCCTTGCCTCTCCATTTAATCTTGAAAGTATAATAGAACCCTCTGGTTCACTCCCAATAGTCCATTTGATGGTCTTCCTGTAGCTGGTCCAATTTTGTAGAGTTGGTGTCATATAATGGCCACATGAGCATCGATGGCTGAAAGGTTAGAAGACACCAAAGATTTATCCTAATTTGTCTCCCTAGTTGCATGTACTTTGTTGCTATGTTTATTGCTGCCTCAAAATTAATTGGACTGTGTGGTTCAGACTTCTTGAAAATCTCAAGCAATCCATTCCATCTACTCCTTACTCTAGTTAGGGCTCTTTGGAATGTAAAATAAGGTAATCCTTGATATTATTTGTAGACTTTATCTCTGATAGAAAAGATCTTGTCTCTAGTTTTAGGTTTTGTCTTTCCATAAGTAAGTGTGAACCAATCTCTTAAGAGAACATCTGGCTTACTGGATTCAACTCTTAAAGGGAAATACTCTATTTTTTCCCAGTCTCTATAATTATCCAGTTGTCTATCATAGTTGGCTTCATTTTTCATCCAAGACATTAATGCTTTCAAATGTACATCCCCTATGTAAAGCAAGGGATTCCAATTAGTTTCATTTGGAATAATGAAATTATGAAGATACAATTCACAAAGCAAATTCTGCTGCCAAACAGGAAGTGTCTAATATAAACCATAAAAATCTTCAGTTGTTCTGAGCTCAGAATCTTTATTCTGGATAGTCATCATTAACTAGAACAAAAGGAATCACTCTTTTAATAAAATAGCATAAACCCTTGGGGGAGGCCTACAAGCTATGATTTGATTAGCCAATTTTAGGGCGTGATCCATTTTCTATTTTTGTTTCTCTATTTGTTCCTTTAGGTGCTTAATTTATTCTTTCTACTCAGCAATTTCCTTTTTCATATTTTTCTTTTCCTCTCCCCACATAGTGTTCTTGAAGACAAACTGGGTGTATAAGCTAAAAAGAATAGATTGCAAGGTAGGTAGGCCAGGTTCTTTTGATTGAGTTCTTTGTCTTCTCTCTACAATGCAGGCCTATTCTAGACAATCTGTGTACCAAGTCCTTCTGAAAGGCACTATGGCATTGTGGGTGCAGGAATAGACTAGTGAATGAGGCAACTGAAGGTCCTCATGATGGCCCTCTTGAATTGTTTGAGTGTTTTCCTCAAGCCTACTTTATTGTGAGGGAGCCTCATTAGGAGATGGATCACTTACATTCTGTGGAGGATCTGGGCAAGTTGGTTGAATTAGAGAATCAACTATGACATAATCAACATGAGAATCTGTAATACATGTTTTTGATGGAACATCTTGACTCACTGGGGAAACTTGAGGAACTTGTCCCCTCATCTTAGAACTTCTTCTCAAAGGGTTTTCTTTTACTTCCACTATTTTCTTTTTTCCAACTTTCTTCAGTCTCTTTGTTGCAGGAGCTGATTTCCTTTTCCTACTTTTTGTGACTGTAGGGTTTTGGGGTTCTATTTCAGGAATTGGAGTTCCTTCATCAACCTTTCATTTCTCTTTTCTTTGAGATGAGGTAGGTACATTATCATTCAGGATAGGAGAAGGTTCCTTTTCTTTAGTATTATCAGATTCTCTTTCTTGGGGTATTTCAACTGGTTCAGGGGGTATTTCATTCTCAGGAACTGGCTGCTCAACAGGTTCATTTTGGGGGTGTAAGGTTTTGACCCTAAAAAATTATTTCCATTCCAGAGGAGAGATGTATCTAAGAGATCTTTCAACTAGAAGTTTGACTAGGGCATGATGTAAAATATAATTTGTTTTACCCTTTTGAGTTTCCTCAACACTTATACTTCGCATGTTATATAGAAAAATTGGAGCATTCACTTGAAGATTATTTATGGTGCAGCTAAGTAATTTGAAATGATGCACATGTAAATGGGAAAATCTCCCTTCACATGTGAAATACCTTATAATGTGTGTAGCTAGCTCATTATATGGAGCAAGTAGTGACACTCTCTTTTAGCATTGTTTTTTTACTTCCAGTGGAGGGTTGGTAGGATGGGTGAATTGAAATCATGTCGACCTAGCATCATGCTCATTGGGATAATGCTCCCCAATTGTTGGCAAGCCTATCACCTCTGCAATACATTCCTCCATTGCTAAAATAGTCACTCCACAAACATTTTCTTCCCCTTCTTCAAATGTGCTCATTAACTCCATAGTCACATCCTCATCATACTTTGTTAATTTCAAGAAATAGCCAAGCCATCCGCAAGCATGAAATCTGTGGACAACTTCTACATCAGTTAATAAAATAGTATGAACCACAGATTCATGCCGCATCAACTGACCTCCCATTATTCAAAATTTTTTCTTCAAAATTCTTTCTTAGTTTGTCAATTCACAACTTACTTTTTCTCTCAAACCCCAAATTTCCTAAATCCCTTTGAAATCCCTTCAATTAAGCACCTAACTACACTTCAACTTCAACTGCCTTCAATCTTTGTGTCGCATTATTTTTAAAAATTGGGCAATATGAATGATAATGACACTTCACAGTAGGGAATTATGTTTTTAAGTGCAATTAACTCTCACACAAGTTTGATTATGTCATCTAGGGTTACGTTAATCAGGAATCAAGAATAATCTGGGAATTTAGGTACAATACTTTGTGCAAACATTGCAAGGACTTAATGACACAACACTTAAGTAAAGATTTAGCTGACATGCAATCTAATTTTGAAATTATAGGTACATAAAATAGCAACTTAGAAATTAATACACTTTTCTCCCACGTACGAAAGAATGACAAGTGTCCACACTAGTCATCTGTCACAAGGAGTAGAAAACTAGCATAATACCATAATATATAGATATATGCAGTATTAGATATAAGTGTCGAAATGTTTGTGTTAAAACTAGAAGTAATTTGAAAAGTTGTACTTTTCATGATATTTTCATATGCACTTGAAGGATGAGAATCAAATTTGCCTTGAAATGTACTATCTCTGAATGTATTTATGTGTTGATGTGGAAGATATTGAAATCTTAGAAAATTGAAGAAAGTGGGTGACATGGAGTTTGTGTGGGTGGAAGATAAAGAAATGAGGTGTGCTAGAAAGAGAAATTAAGAAAGTGAATGAGGAACGTGACTTCAGTTGAAATGAAGTTTTTATTATGGGTGAACTTGAAAGTATCTTAGGGTGAAGCTATAGGAAGAAGGTTGACACCTTCTATTGCGAGAGTTATTACCTTTGTTATTTTTGTATCGACTTCATGAAATTGTCGCAGGAATTCTTCCTTGGTTTATGGTTGATGGTATAGATAGAGTTTATGGCCATTGACCAACAATTTGAACTATACTAGATCAATTGTTGTCAATTGAACTATGCCATTTTCAAAGACATGTGTTATCTCATATGGTCCTAGCCATCTTGTTTGTAATTTTCCTTGTGTTTCCTGATATCTTGAATCAAATAACAGTGCCCAGTCACCTACTTGGAATTGTTTGTTCTTGATGTGGGATTCATGCCATTTCTTTCTTTGTTTTTGGAATATTTATGTGTGTTCCAATGTAGATTTCCTCATCTCATCCAAAGATTTGAGATTCAGTAAGCGTTCACGCTGTGCTGTAGGATGGTCCATGTTCAACTTCAAAGTAGTCTACAATATTTTGTGTTCAAATTCAATCGATAGCATGGCTGCTTTTCCATAGAGTAGTTCAAATGGAGTCAATCCAGTTGTTGTTTTCCATGTGATTCTGTATGACCATACTACTTCTGATAGATAGGTGCTCCAGTCTAGGTGGTTGAGTTGAACTATTTTTGTAAGGATTGCTTCAATTTCTCTATTGGTGACTTTCGCCCGACCATTGGCTTGTGAGTGATAGGGACTGGATTTTCTATGTCTGATGTTGTATTCATTTGTGAAATCTATTATTAGATTGGATGTAAATTGTGCTCCTTGATCAGTCACTAGCTCTCTTGGTACACCATAGCGAGTGAATATTTCTTCTTATAGGAATGTTGCTACTTTGTCGTCACGTGCATGCTTCATTGCCTTCACTTCTACCCATTTTGTTACATAATATATGCATACCAAGATGTATAATTTTCCATTAGATGGAGGGTCTATAGGACCAATAAAATCCATTCCCCATTTATTAAATGGTGTGACAACCACTTGTGGGCTGTGTAGAGGAATTTCATCTGATTTTCTAGGATGGCCCATCCTTTGGCATATGTCACATTTTCTAGTATAATTGGCTGCATCTTTGTGAAGTGTTGGCCAATAGTATCTTGTTGTCAACACCTTCATTATTGTCCTCTTTGTTGTAAAGTGTCCTCTACAAGGTTCATTGTGGCATGCATGCAAGATGCCATAGGTCTCATCTTCTCAGACACATCTTCTCATGAATTGGTCTGGGCCAGTGTAAAATAATGTGTTATCAATCTATGAGTACTGAAAGCTCTTCTCAACTAACAATTTCCTGTCCTTTGGAGAAAAGTGTGCAGGCATCTTGTCGACTACAAGGTAGTTTTCTATATCAATATACCATGGAGTCTTGATAGCAATGTGAAAGAGATGCTCATTCATAAATGTGTCATCTATTAATGAGGTATCTTTATCATCATGCTATAATCTAGACAAGTAGTCTGCTACTACATTGGCTTTTCCTAGCTTGTCTACTATTGTGAGATCAAATTCCTGTAACAAGAGTAGCCATCTTGCTAACCTACCTAAAATAGCAGGTTTGTTCACAAGATATTTTATTGCAGCATGGTTAGTATGAATAAATATGGGATATCTTGTTACATAGTGCTGGAACTTGTTTAGAGCATAGACTACTACTAATAGTTCTTTTTCTATGACTGTGTAATTTAACTCTAGACCATGTAGACTTTTACTAATGTAGTAAATATCATTTTCAAGTTTTTCAGACTTTTGGCCTAGGACAACTCCTATTGCATAGTCAGATGTGTCAGTATGTATATGAAATGGCAAAGTCCAATCGTGGTCTTTTAGTATTGGTGCTCTTGTAAGAAGGTTCTTAAGTTGCAGGAATGACTCTTCACAAGCTGGGGTCCATATGAATTTAGCCTCTTTTGTAAGAAAAGTGTATAGTGGAATGGCTATTTGACTAAATTTTTGAATAAAACATCTATAATATCCAACATGTCTTAAAAAGGATCTAACATCTTTTTGCTTAGTAGGTGTAGGCAATGTTAGAATTACCTCTATTTTTGCAGGATCCACTTGTATTCCAGCTTCTGAGATGAAGTGCCCCAATATAACTCCTTCCTCCATCATAAAATATTTCTCATTGTTAAGAGACAAGTCATGCTCTTTGCATTTGATCAAAACTTTCTCCAAATTCTCCAAGGCTTCTTCAAATGTGACTCTGAATGTAGTGAAGTCATCCATATAAATCTCCATGTAGTCATGTGAGATGTCAGCAAAAATGTTGATCACAGCCCTCTGAAATGTTGCAGGTGTAGTACATAACCCAAATGGTAAAACAAAGTAGGCATATGTTCCCCAAGGACATGTGAATGTTGTCTTTTCTTGGTCCTCAGGTGCAATGCTAATCTGATTGTATCCACTATAGCCATTAAGAAATGAGAAGTATTGTTTACCTTCTAACATGTCTAGCACTTGATCAATAAATGGTAATGGAAAATGGTCTTTCTTTGTTGCATTATTGAGCTCTCTATAATCTACACATATTCTCCATTTACCCCCTTTTTTTGGTACTATCACAAGAGGTTAAACCCATTTACTATCTAAGATTGGATATATGAAACCAACATTTAGTAGTTTCTGTAGTTCGGTTTTCAAAATTTCTTTGAGGGATGGGTTGATCCTTTTCTATGGATGTCATAGAGGTAGACTGCCTTCATTGATGTAAATCCTATGGGTACATAATTTTTTTGGGCTTAATCCTTTCATGTCCATGTATTCCCAAGCAAAAGTCTTTTCATGTTTACATAGGAGTTTTGTTAACAATTTTAATTATTATTGTGATAATTTATTGTTAACATGAAGGTTATGACTAGGTGAGAGTTCTATAGTAGTGGTTAGCTCTAGCATTGAGGCTTCTGATATAGGGTTGGTTGTTATCTCAGAAGGTAATAATTGCTAGATGATTTCAAGTTATGTTGGTAGGACACAGTTTTCATAGGTAGTTAATTGCATAATTGAGCTTTGAGAAATATCTCTTGCTGTAACACAATAATCTATAAGGATACTTAGGAGGATATCATCATCTTCTTGTAGTTTCAGAAAAGATTTTCTATGTAGCATCATCAATTGAGTAATAGAGTTTATTTCTTCTTCCTCATCTCCCAAGTTTGGCCAAATAGGATTGTTCAAATCTGCTTGTGGTTGGACTGGAGGATATAGTGCTAACTTCTTGATGGTTTGGCCATCAGAGATGGTCATATTTCCTGATCTACAACTGATATTAGCATCTTTTGTTGCTAACCATGGTCTCAAAAGTATGAATGGATAACTAGCAAGGGTTACTTTGGGTAACAGTTGTTGTCAATCAGGATTGCGCCAATAGCTTGATATGGAATCTAGCTATCCTGTTGAAACATGGAAACGTTCCCGTTGATGGGGTTGAGAATGAATCTCCAGATTCTAGGTTGGTTCCTCTTAGGTTTGGAATATCACTTGCACAAAAATGTTGTATATAAGGAAAAGGGGGAAAGAAATGACCTATTGAACCCTAAAACTGTAAAGGTGATACACCAAATCTGACTTATAACTTGAATTAATACAGCACTAATTTCAAAAAATAGCTATGGTTCTCAATACCCAGACAATCACGCAATTACAAAAGTGTTTCTACGTAAGGATCTGATATTTTTTGCAAAGGTAGGGAAACAATGCTTCACCAAATCAATGCAAAAATTAGAACACAAACAATAGACCTACAATTACATGTATCAAAGTTCTGGAGCGAAAAGGAATGCAGCTTATAATGAAGAATAACACAATAATAAAGTGGTAAAATTCACAAAACCACACCTCAAAACCAATGGGAAGGAATAGGTATCTCTATTAACCAATGCTGGAACCAATCTCTGTTACAAAATGCCTTACAATTATCTCTCTAGTTTGCAGCATGCAAAACAAGTGAGCCCAAAAAGAAGCCCTGAATAATCAGATCAAAATATGATAAATAGAACTCATCAAACCCTAATCCGTATGCATGAGAAAAGCCTCCAAAAAGACAAGTCAAACTGCTAGAAAGTGAAGTCAAAGTGCCCCAATAACTGCCTCAAGTGATGCCTGACTGAACTACCACTAAAAATCAAGTCAAACTGTTTCATATCTCCAAAAAAAATGCAAATATGTAAGGGGTCGGATATGAAAGAAAAGTCTGTCAAAACGTGAGCTCAACTGCCAGAAATCCATAGTGAACTGCTCTAAAAGATCACTTAACTGATATTTCATGAAAGAGAACTCAAAAATGAACTCAACATGACTGAAATGTCCCTTATCTACTTCTGGAACTAAAGATAACCGAGAAACTCCACCCTTATCATAATGATGATCTTGAGAACCACTTAAACTATATATTTTGTCTATTGATATATTTTGCAAATGGTTTAGTTTAAATTTTCTAAATTATACTTAGTACATCTAATATTTAATAAATAATAAATTTATAATTAACATAAGAAATAGAATTAGATATAATTCTATTTAATATATTTTATTAAAAGTATAAATTTATTCCTCATCTAATATTAAATGTAGTAAATATAATTAATTTTAAATTCTATATTATATACATTACATTGTAATATTAATTAAGTTATTTAGATAATAGAATTATCTATCTAACTTAACCTATATAATAAAGAATTTAAAAAATTTAAAGAAAATAAAAACTAAAACATTAACTAATATATAAATAAAACAAAAATAACACTTAAGCTATTCTTTAACTAAAGTCGACGTGACTTCAATACATATCTTTGAAACAATTTATATGGTGAAATCAATTGTCGATATGACTCACCAGGCGTGGCATGCTGTGAAGATGCCCGTACACTACAGGTTCCTTGTGGATTCCAAATTTTATGAAAAAATGGCAAAGGCGTTGATTCTTCTATCTTCGAACTTAGGTATTTGCATTGTTTTTCATTGTCGAGAAGAGAAGAAGACTGGGGTTTTATGCCTGGTGCCGCCATTGCATTTCTGGTAGGTTGCAATTCTGGAACGACATTTGACTGAGAAAGAGCTTGGGTTTTCTATTTCTTCACATCTCTGTTACAAGAATCTTTGTCTGGGTTGAAGATAAGTTCAATCTACTTTATCTTTGTCGCACTTTCCTTTGCAAAAATCGTACATCTCTTTCTGCATAATATGAATATATTCAGATAAAGTGAACTTGCTGTTTGACATTTTTATAAAAAATGTGGGCATCTTTTGTGAACTCGCGCTTTCTCTTATAATCAATATGGAAGTTCCTCTTGCTGTGCATATGGGTCAAAAACCCTTGTTGAAAGAAAGTGGGTTTATTTTGCTGAAAATATGGATCAACCCATATTATTTTCTGATTTGATGTTGTTGAATAGGTTGTATTCTGTTACATTTTACAGCTGCAATCTCTTTTGCATCTAGGTATTTCATTCTATCTGGGTATTTGAGTATAGTTGTTTCTGTCGCTATTTGATAAAAAGACTTTCATTCTATTTATCCTTTGCCGCCATGATATCTGCTATCTATTTCTTGCTGTTGACGCCATGATTTTTGTTTGCCATCATGCTATGTGATCTAGGTTCTCATTATATGCTCATGATTATAACTATGAAAGAAATTCTTTGTATCTCCTGTACGAATCTCTATGACTTCTTGAGAAAATTTCCTCATTTTGCAAAACAATTAGTCCTGTTCTAAGTCCTTTTACTCCAGCTGCAACTTTGAAATGGGTTTTGAATTTAATCTCTTTTTGTTTCTGCTCCACCATGACTGAAATGTGAGAATTATTGCATATCTCTGTTGTTTTAACTTGGCATCCATTGTAGCATCTAAAGTTTGAAAATAAAACTGGGACTTATACTTGTGCATCTTGAAGCATATCTCTGTCTTTAAATGTTGGCTGAGGCAGCATGATAAAATGAAACAAAACTTTTTATTTCGACCACTGTCTGAATATTTTACTTTCAACTTTTATACTTCTGCTGAACTGTACCTTTTGATTGCATTAGTACTTCATCCCAGTAGCATTCTTATGCATTCCTGATTAAGGTTCCTAATTGTCTCCTTCAGCTGCAAATTATTTTCAGGAAGATCAATTTCTTTCATAGCATTTCATTCACTTGTTGTTTTAAAACTCTATCATTATATGAGGATTGTGCCATCCATATGTCTTTGGACTGGAAGCATCTTTTATCTCTGTAGCTTTCATGAAATTCACTGGCTGTCTAGAATGTAAGAAGGCATTTTTCCTTTATTCAACTGATTCAAAAGTTTAAAATATTGCACTGTCTCATCAAGTTATAATCAGCATTTTCCAGCTTCCTTTCTCTGTAGTATTCAGTTGTCTATCTTATGTCATGTTATTTACAATTCTGAACTTTGCTTGTATAACAATCCTTATTGATGATCATGAATTTACTATCATACCTTTTATCTTTGTGCTGTATATAATTTCTTGTAACAATCTTGGAGATCCTGCGGCTGCTTAGAATATCTTTTGAATCATTATCATCATCTTGACTTTTACCTGTTTGATATACTTATGCGATAAAAGATTTATGATAGTTCTTGTTGACAGAGAGTTATGATATTTGCTTGATTCCTGTAGCATTCATCTGTATCACTGTTGATTTAAAATTATATTCCTTCTATTTTTCTTTTCACTCTGATTATCCATAGATTTTCTCTGATTTCTGACATTCTATTTCTGAGACTTTATAATTTACCTTAGACTTCTTTTCTGTTCACAGCATACTAAATAATTACCTACGGGGTTCGAGCACGGGCTCGTGACTCCCATAAATGGTGTTCCAATCATAACCTTAACTCCTTTCCAATTTTCCCTGTTCTGTCCCATCAAAATTAAAACTCTGTAACCTTTGAAACCTTGATGTGTCAGCTGGAAGGTTTCATGATGGAAGTCATGTCCCTTCGACAGCCTGCCTATTGTAACTCCATGATTCAGCTGAAAGGTCCCATGCCTGTAATGTATGCATGCCCCCTCGACAGCCTCCTCTTAGTTCACCGGTCTTCGAGTCTTCGCCTCTACAAGTCTTCAGTTGGAAAGTTTCGCACCTGTAGCTTATGTGCGTCCTTTCAACAACCTACTAAGTCTTCTGAACCTGTATTTGCACATGGAACAAATGATGTTAGGAAAAACAAGAGTTGTCTATGATATGATCCTTCCTTTTGCTTGTTTTATGGCTTGTCTTCCGTTTTATCATTCTGAAATGTGATCAAGTAGAGGATTAGACAGTTCATTTGTCCTTCATTGCTCAATTCTTAATGAACTAACTCTCTTCTATCTTTCTCTCTTACAGGATATACCAGATGACCAGGAACACTCCAGAATGTGGAACCAAGGATGCAGCGTGCTCAAACACCAAAAGATAACCAGGCAATGAGGCTTGACCTGTCTCCTCCTCTCCTTCCTTACATTTCCATTCTCTGAACCAGCACTTTATTTCTTTGCATTTGATTGCATATTCTGATTAAGGTTCCTAATTGAACATGCATGCATGCATCAGTACCTAAAGCCATGGGGTGTGTGGTTAACTTGAATTTATACTTTCATTTACTCAAATGCAAGCAATTACTTCCATTTACTGTTGAGCTTAAAGAATCTGAATATTGTACTATAGCATGCTGTTTGATATTCATAATTCTGTAGATGCACACATACTTTCCCTTTTCTATTTAAGTTTTCTAAAATTTTAATGCACTGTTCAGATATTTTCAATTGTAAAGTTGAATCTGTACTTTATTTATCTGAATTCTTTACCATTTTGAAATTCAAAACCAGCAACTTTCAAACTCAAATCTCAATGCAAAACACTTAGTCGAATTATCAATTTAGTGTAAACAAAATGATAACATTTTCTGGCGACGTCTCAGGGGTGTTTGCCTGCTAAACAGAATAAACCAATTGCCTTATGCAATCCATTGGGCCAGAGTCTAGAACCTTTAAAAACTGAACCTTCCCAAGTTTAGAAAACCTAGAAAAAGCTGAAAACTGAAACACATCACACAACTGAAAAAACTTGAACTAAACTGAAACTAAAAATACCTTACGCTCACTGCTTGGGGATTTGCGCTTAGGCATGTCCTTAGCACCATTATATGGCTGTTATATTTGTTCTGTGATATGATGATGCTAATGACGGCAGTTATTGATTCGCAAACAGCTAGCGTAAGGTAGAAAACAAATTGAGCTCTTCTCTCTTTGAATTGTGTGAACTTCTCTTGAAAATTTGTTTTCTCTTCTGAAGTTTGCAAGCTGTATAAAAGGTCGTGGATGACCTGTTTTGGAACATGGCCATTACGCCTGATTTGAAACATTGGGAAACCATTGTTTCACTCTAGGATTGATGTTTATGTTTTTGAATAGTTCTGCCATGAAGTTATGCAACTTGCAGCCTTCAAAAAATTCTAGTTATGTGTTGGAACACTTAGAGGAATTGAAAACAGCAAGTAAACCTGCTGCTGTATTATATTTTAGAAAAAATAATTGGTATCCCATCATGTAGAGCATTGAGTATACTCAGCTCTATTATGATGGGCGCTCACTTATGAGGAATGATATACTATAGCAACATGTTTACTTGCAACTAACAACTAACTACAACTAACCGAAAGCAAACTATCTATGTGCAAAGCACTTATTCTGATCCATCTTACCTCAAAAACAATGTTTGAGATGAATCCCATTAACTGGGATTGGCAATTCCTCTCCATTCATAGTTGAGAGTCGAAAAGTGTTGTTCGCCTTGCATCCTGTAATCACGAATGGACCATTCCACATGGCATCAAACTTCGAATGCCTGCCAAGTCTACTCTTCAACTCATCCCATTTCAGTACCAAATCACCTTCTTTTAAGACTCTTGAGACAACTTTCCTGTCAAATGTCTTCTTCATTTGATCATGATAATCATTCATCTTCTGAAAAGATCCTCTTCTAACCTCTTCCAGTTTGATTAACTCAGCTAACCTTACCTCCATAGGTTGCTGGTCTAGCAGGTCCAACTCTTTAATCAAGCTCAGACTTGGTAATTCAATTGAGATTGGCAATCTTGCTTCTTTGCCATAAACCAAAACATACGGTGAATTACCTGTTGAATGCTTAGGAGTGATTCTATCAGCCCATAATGCATGTTTCAGCTTGCTGTTCCAAGCACGTTGATTATCTTCAATTGTCCTTTTCATGATGCGAATCAAATTTTTATTGGTTGATTCAGCTTGTCCATTACCCTGAGGGTAGTAATTAGACGAAGTACTCAAGTACACATTATTCTGAACAGCCCAATCTAAAATTCTTGTGCCTAAAAATGCTAAGGCATTGTCAGATACAATAGATTCAGGTGTTCCAAACCTGGTAATCAGATCTTCATAAAAATTTAAAATTGAAGCTTCATTAGCCTCTTTTAAGGCAACAGCTTCAGTCCACTTAGTAAAGTAATTTGTGGCTGTCAAGATGTACTTGTGACCTGAACTTGATGTTGGATTAATAGGACCAATGAAATCCAAACCCCATTTAGCAAAGGGTTGCTCAATCTGAATTGGAGTTAAGAGGTAAAGCTGCTAACCTTTGTTTATCCGAAAATATAGCACATTTTGAACATTTCCTTACCTAGCTGAATGCATCTTTGTATAAATTAGGCCAAAAGTATCCAGCCTTCAGAATCTTAAGTGCTGTTGTCCTTGCAGCAAAGTGACCACCTGCTGGTCCATTATGGAACTCCTGTAATAACTTATCAGTATGGTCATTACTAACACATCTCAGCAAAACTCCATTGAAATCTCTTTTATACAACACATTATTCAAAATACAATAAGAAATGGACTACAATCTATAATATCATCTTTTGGACCTATTCAAACCTTCAAGACATTGTCCTGTTTGTAGAAAATCAATCAATTCTCTTATCCAATCATTCTGTATACTTGGAACAGCGGGCTGATTCTGGTCCTGGAAGGTTAGAATTACCTTAGAATCATCATCTATAACATTATTATCATTACCAGCCAGCTGTTCACATAAGCCTTGGCCTCTTACTAGCTTTGTGACCTTGATGTCAATATCATACTCCATAGCTTTCGTAATCCAACCTGCCCTTTTAGTATTGAAATCCTTATTTAATAAGAACTCTTTAACAGCATGATGAGCAACCATCAGATGTATCTTATTATTAGAAAGCATGTGCCTGAATTTCTTAAGACTTCGTATGACAGCAAGGACATGTTTTTCAACAAATGAATAATTCAGTTCATAATCTTTTAAGCTTTAGCTGAAAAAAGCTATTGGCTACTCTTGTTCCATGTCATTTTTTTGAACTAACATAGCAGCAATGCTGCCCGTACTTCCATAAGCATAAAGAGTGAAATCTTTGGAAAAATCAGGATTTAACAATGTGGGAGCAATAGCAAGAGCTTCTTTGATTAATTCAAAACTCAATTTACCTTCTTTGGTCCATTTGAAAGCAATATTCTTTTTTAGCATGGCTGTAAGTGGCTTTAATAATTCAGAAATATCAAGGATGAATCTTCTAACAAAATTAATCCTTCCCAGAAAGCTCTGGAGTCCCTTTTTATGTGCTGGTAATGGCAGGGCTAGAATAGCACTTACCCTTTCAAGTTCAATAGTTACACCATCTTTCGAAACGATAAACTCCAATAGCTTACCTTCATGAACCAAAAATATACTCTTTTTTGGATTCAAGGAAATCCCGTATTCTCTACATCTTTCAAAAATTATTCTCAAATGCTTGAAATGATCAGTTGAATTCTTAGAAAAAATAGTAATATCATCTAGATACACTAGCACAAACCTGTACATCAGATTGATAAAGGCTTTATCCATAGCCTTTTGGAACGTAGCACCAGCATTTGACAATCCAAATGGTATTTTTTGATACGCCATTGTTCCCCATTTGGTTGTAAATGCTATTTTATACCTATCTTCTTCCTTAACCATGATCTGGTTATAACCTGAAAAGCCATCCAGTAATGAAAAATGCTCAGAACCTGAGACCACCTGCAAGATCTATTCCATTGAAGGCAAAGGATGCCTATCCTTTAATGATGCCCTGTTTAAATCATGAAAATATACACAAAGTCTGATTTCCCCATTCTTTTTCCTAACAGGAACTAGATTTGAAACCCAAGATGTATGTTTGATTGGAAAAATGATGTTACTTTCAATCAATTTATTCAACTCTTTAATCATTAAGGGTTCAAGTTTAGGATTTACCGGTCTTTGCTTTTGTCTAACCAGTTTGGCTCCCGGTTCTAATTCAATTGTGTGCTGGCAGATATTGAGATCAAACCCCTTCATATCTGAATAATTTCATGCTATTATGTCATAAAATTCATTACAAAGATTGATAAAGGTCAAACGCTCCTCAGGTGTACATACCTTACCAAGTTTAAGTACCTTATCCTGTGAAACAACAATCTCTTCATAATGCTCCTCTTTGATCTGCAGGCTAGATTTATCTTTTTTGAACTCGTCATCTGTTCCAAACATGGACTCCAAAGTAACAAGACCTTTGGGCATCTTATTAGTCCTTAACTGAATAATTTGATCCTCATACTGATCCTGCAACCTTTGCTGGTTTGGTTGTGAAAACTCAGCTTCTTCCCTTAGAAAATTTACAATGTGTTGATCAGATTCAAAAACCTGTCAACTATCTGCATTATTAGGTACAGCAGATCTAACAATAACCTTAACATGATTAAGCCCTTTATCATTACTGATTTCTGATGGTATGTCATATTGGGCTCCTACAGCTACAAGCCTATCAGCATGTTTGTTTTCATTTCTAGGAATAGACTGCAAATTAAAGGCTTTAAAACCTTCAATCAGGTCCCATACAACATGTCTATAACTTTTTAATAAATCATTCTTTGCTGTATGAATGTTTCTAACTTGATTTACAATCAATTTAGAATCTCCAAAAACTTGTAAACAGCTGATTCCCTTCTTGATTGCCCATTTTAAACCATTAACAAGGGCTTCATACTCAGCCACGTTATTTGTGCAACTAAAAGTAAATTAGAAAGTAGCATAATACCTCTGATTTTCTGGTGAAACCAGCATGCAGCCACCTCCAGCACCTATTTTGTTGCGAGATCCATCAAAAAATAGTTTCCAAACAGCGCCAGCTTACTGTTCTACATCTGTATTTTTAATAATAGCTGGTGTAAAATCATTAATTTCACGAATAACATAATTTCCCAGGCTAGGTTCTTCAATTTGAGCATTAGAAATTATGACATTTTCATTAGCCCAAGTATCTAATAAAATGTCAGGAATTTATTCAACTTGCATTTTTGACTCATGAATAGCATCAATTTCTTCCTGGTCATAAATAACAGCTGCTATACCATTTTTAGTACTAGTAACATGTGGTTCAATGCAAAATTTAGCAATAGGCTCAGAAGGAATAGTCACCTTTGTGCCATATCTAATACGAAATAACATATGAGACCAATCTGTTGACAAATATCCTCCTATTTTAGCAGTAAAATCTCTTGATAAGCAAATAAAAAAATTAGGAGGTAGATCAATAATAAAGACATCCATGGGAATTGAAAAAGTAGGGCAAGCATGCATTGTTAGATCAAGATTCTTAATCACACCAACTGTGTCTACCGCTGTACCATCAAGCTGCACAACCCCTTTTTCTATTGGTTCATATTTGAGACCTAATTGATCAACAATCTTTTTGAGCATAACTGAACTAGAGGCCCCAGAATCTATCATGCAATTGTGAACTAGATTCTTTCCTATTATAACAGTAATATAGAAAGGTGGAGGTTTTACTAACTTAAGTAACTGCTGGGTCAAAGCATCATTTCTAGCCATTAAGACTCTTGGGGACTGCTGTTTCAAAACATCATCAGAAAGCGCAAGACTCTGCAATGCTTCCTGTAGCATATCTTTTTGTCCCGGAAGTGCCAAGACTTCCCAAATTGAAACAGGAACATGCATCTTTTTAAGATGATCAACAATGTTAAAACCTTGGACACTAACCTTTTGTTGTTGTTTTGGAACAGCGAGATCTTTTATTGGTTTTATTGGCTAGGAATGATCATCTGGTACAAGAACCTGCTGTTGTTTACCCTTTAGATTTTGTTGTGGTGGTAAAACGATAGGTTTTTGTACCTTATCAGCTTGCTGTTGCTCATTTGCAGCCTTTGTTTTTTTACCTCGTGCCTGCTGCTACAGGTCTCCAAACTTGATCCTGATCAAAATTAACTACCAAAACAATTTCTTCAGCATTAAAGTTCATTAACGTCACATCTGGATTACCTTGCTATCGTACTTGTTGATTTTGAGCTTCTCCTTGAACATTAACAGTTTGATTCTGTAGAACATCCTACCTTCTGGCTTCTAAGGCAAATGGACAGTCAAGCCAAAAATGATTTGCGTTGCAAGTATTGCACCACTCCTCTTCTTGTGTGTAGTTATTCTGTGGGACAACTACCATTTCCTTGGAGGTACTAGGAGTAGCATAATTGTATGGCTGGTTAGTCCTTTGACTATAATTTCTTTGCTGGCCCTGATTTTGGCATTGCTGGTTTGAGCCTGATGCCTGATTAGACTGTCTATTTTGCTGATAAGGGGCTTGAGGAGGTCTATTGTATTGACCTTGTTGCCTCTTCAAATTTTTAATTTCATTACCATAGGTCTGCAAGGTTCTTATTATGTCCTCATTTTTATCTTTTAACTCTAAATTCTGCTCTTTTAACTCTCTGAAAGGAGCTGTAGCAACGTGTTCCTCTACTGCAACCTACATATTAAATGCTGGTAATGCTGGCATAGGTGGTACAACCACTATTGGTGGTACAATAGCTGGCACTACTGGCTGTATTTCTACAAAATATGGCATAGGAGGTCTTGGAGATAGCTTACCAGCTTGTATCAAGCTATTTTCTGCTCTCACAGCAATGTCAAACACATCTGGCAGAGTATGCCCACCCATAGACTGAATCATGAGTGCAATGTCACTGTTAAAAGCCTTTAGATAAAACAAAAATGCATAATCATTAGATGGTTTTACAGATGCTGGAATTCTGTCCCAAGCTCACTGAAAATGAAAATTGAAATCTGAAATATGCTCATGAACATTTCTCTTTATTGTGGTCAACTGTTCTACCAAAGATAAATTATCTGATCTATCTTCAAATTTATTGATTAGAACAGTGCCTAAAGCATCCCACGAAGCAATTGAATTAACAGGTAGACTTCTAAACCAAATTAATGCTTTACCCTTAAGTGAAGCTGCTAATAACTTTAATGCTACATCATCATGAGTAACTTGATGTAGCCCACAAAGAGTAGCCACATCCTTAATATGCTCAATAGCAAAAACCTGACCATCACCATTAAAGTACGTCAAACCTTTAAGTGTCGTAGGTGGAATATCATGATGTGTAGCAATTTGTAGTGGACTGCCAGCATTAAAAGGTATGAAAGGAAGATTTCTGGCCATTTGTGTTGGTGGTATTTGCTGCTGAAATACAGGTACCTATTGGGTACTGTGAACTACCTTTCTTTGATAAGTTTTCAATCCTGAAGTAGTGGTAGCACTTGTGGATGCTACCGCAGCAAATTGATTCTTTGTAGCCTCTTCAAAAATAGGTAATTCTGATTCTGAATTATCAATAGCACTTAAATCCTCAGGAAAATTGAAATCCTCTACAATTACCTCGTGTCCCTCAGAAATGGCAACCTGATCTTCAAAGATAGGATTTTCAAATAATGAAAAATCAGGTCCCCTGAGCAAAGAAGATGATTCTCCTGCAGCTTGAGATGCTCTATTTCTTCTAGCTGATCTGTTACCTCTCCTGTTAGGTGGAAGTTCTTGATAAATAAACCCTTCACTGTTTGCTCTTGTAGGGGTCCTGTTCATTAGGATAAATCAAAAAATCTGCAACTGAATCTGCAATAAACCTTTATAATGGAGTCGCCAAGTACTGAAAAACTACCTTCTGAAAGGCTGAAATACTGCTGTTCACACCAAAATAGCAATAAGAAACTTGTAAAATAATGATCTGTGAAGCAGTTCAGGTCCCACCGGGCGTGCCAAAAACTATTGGCAATCAGGATTGCGCCAATAGCTTGATATGGAATCTAGCTATCCTGTTGAAACATGGAAAGGTTCCCGTTGATGGGGTTGAGAATGAATCTCCAGATTCTAGGCCGGTTCCTCTTAGGTTTGGAATATCACTTGCACAAAAATGTTGTATATAAGGAAAAAGGGGAAAGAAATGACCTATTGAACCCTAAAACTGTAAAGGTGATACACCAAATCTAACTTATAACTTGAATTAATACAGCACTGATTTCAAAAAATAGCTATGGTTCTCAATACCCAGACAATCACGCAATTACAAAAGTGTTTCTACGTAAGGATCTGATATTTTTTGCAAAGGTAGGGAAACAATGCTTCACCAAATCAATGCAAAAATTAGAATACAAACAATAGACCTGCAATTACATGTATCAAAGTTCTGGAGCGAAAAGGAATGCAGCTTATAATGAAGAATAACACAATAATAAAGCGGTAAAATTCACAAAACCACACCTCAAAACCAATGGGAAGGAACAGGTATCTCTATTAACCAATGCTGGAACCAATCTCTGTTACAAAATGCCTTACAATTATCTCTCTAGTTTGCAGCATGCAAAACAAGTGAGCCCAAAAAGAAGCCCTGAATAATCAGATCAAAATATGATAAATAGAACTCATCAAACCCTAATCCGTATGCATGAGAAAAGCCTCCAAAAAGACAAGTCAAACTGCTAGAAAGTGAAGTCAAAGTGCCCCAATAACTGCCTCAAGTGATGCCTGACTGAACTACCACTAAAAATCAAGTCAAACTATTCCATATCTCCAAAAAAAATGCAAATATGTAAGGGGTCGGATATGAAAGAAAAGTCTGTCAAAACGTGAGCTCAACTGCTAGAAATCCATAGTGAACTGCTCTAAAAGATCACTTAACTGATATTTCATGAAAGAGAACTCAAAAATGAACTCAACATGACTGAATTGTCCCTTATCTGCTTCTGGAACTGAAGATAACCGAGAAACTCCACCCTTATCATAATGACGATCTTGAGAACCACTTAAACTATATATTTTGTCTATTGATATATTCTACAAATGGTTTAGTTTAAATTTTCTAAATTATACTTATTACATCTAATATTTAATAAATAATAAATTTATACTTAACATAAGAAATAGAATTAGATATAATTCTATTTAATATATTTTATTAAAAGTATAAATTTATTCCTCATCTAATATTAAATGTAGTAAATATAATTAATTTTAAATTCTATATTATATACATTACATTGTAATATTAATTAAGTTATTTAGATAATAGAATTATCTATCTAACTTAACCTATATAATAAAGAATTTAAAAAATTTAAAGAAAATACAAACTAAAACATTAACCTAATATATAAATAAAACAAAAATAACACTTAAGCTATTCTTCAACTAAAGTCGACGTGACTTCAATACATATCTTTGAAACAATTTATATGGTGAAATCAATTGCCGATATGACTCCCATAACAAATATCTCTGCTAAGCCATGTGACTCACCAGGCATGGCATGCTGTGAAGATGCCCGTACACTACAGGTTCCTTCCAGATTCCAAATTTTATGAAAAAATGGCAAAGGCGTTGATTCTTCTATCTTCGAACTTAGGTATTGCATTGTTTTTCGTTGTCGAGAAGAGAAGAAGACTGGGGTTTTATGCCTGGTGCCGCCATTGCATTTCTGGTAGGTTGCAATTCTGGAATGACATTTGACTGAGAAAGAGCTTGGGTTTTCTGTTTCTTCACATCTCTGTTACAAGAATCTTTGTCTGGGTTGAAGATAAGTTCAATCTACTTTATCTTTGTCACACTTTCCTTTGCAAAAATCGTACATCTCTTTCTGCATAATATGAATATATTCGGATAAAGTGAACTTGTTGTTTGACATTTTTATAAAAAATGTGGGCATCTTTTGTGAACTCGCGCTTTCTCTTATAATCAATATGGAAGTTCCTCTTGCTGTGCGTATGGGTCAAAAACCCTTGTTGAAAGAAAGTGGGTTTTATTTGCTGAAAATATGGATCAACCCATATTATTTTCTGATTTGCTGTTGTTGAATAGGTTGTATTCTGTTACATTTTACAGCTGCAATCTCTTTTGCATCTAGGTATTTCATTCTATCTGGGTATTTGAGTATAGTTGTTTCTGTCGCTATTTGATAAAAAGACTTTCATTCTATTTATCCTTTGCCGCCATGATATCTGCTATCTATTTCTTGCTGTTGACGCCATGATTTTTGTTTGCCATCATGCTATGCAATCTGGGTTCTCATTATATGCTCATGATTATAACTATGAAAGAAATTCTTTGTATCTCCTGTACGAATCTCTATGACTTCTTGAGAAAATTTCCTCATTTTGCAAAACAATTAGTCCTGTTCGAATTCCTTTTACTCCAGCTGCAACTTTGAAATGGGTTTTGAATTTAATCTCTTTTTGTTTCTGCTCCACCATGACTGAAATGTGAGAATTATTGCATATCTCTGCTGTTTTAACTTGGCATCCATTGTAGCATCTGAAGTTTGAAAATAAAACTGGGACTTATACTTGTGCATCTTGAAGCATATCTCTGTCTTTAAATGCTGGCTGAGGCAGCATGATAAAATGAAACAAAACTTTTTATTTCGACCACTGTCTGAATATTTTACTTTCAACTTTTATACATCTGCTGAACTGTACCTTTTGATTACATCAGTACTTCATCCCTGTAGCATTCTTATGCATTCCTGATTAAGGTTCCTAATTGTCTCCTTCAGCTACAAATTATTTTCAGGAAGATCAATTTCTTTCATAGCATTTCATTCACTTGTTGTTTTAAAACTCTATCATTATATGAGGATTGTGCCATCCATATGTCTTTGGACTGGAAGCATCTTTTATCTCTGTAGCTTTCATGAAATTCACTGGCTATCTAGAATGTAAGAAGGCATTTTTCCTTTATTCAACTGATTCAAAAGTTTAAAATATTGCACTGTCTCATCAAGTTATAATCAGCATTTTCTAGCTTCCTTTCTCTGTAGTATTCAGTTGTCTATCTTATGTCATGTTATTTACAATTCTGAACTTTGCTTGTATAACAATCCTTATTGATGATCATGAATTTACTATCATACCTTTTATCTTTGCACTGTATATAATTTCTTGTAACAATCTTGGAGATCCTGCGGCTGCTTAGAATATCTTTTGAATCATTATCATCATCTTGACTTTTACCTGTTTGATATACTTATGCAATAAAAGATTTATGATAGTTCTTGTTGACAGAGAGTTATGATATTTGCTTGATTCCTGTAGCATTCATCTGTATCACTGTTGATTTAAAATTATGTTCCTTTTGTTTTGCTTTTCACTCTGATTATCCATAGATTTTCTCTGATTTCTGACATTCTATTTCTGAGACTTTATAATTTACCTTAGACTTCTTTTCTGTTCATAGCATACTAAATAATTACCTACGGGGTTCGAGCACAGGCTCGTGACTCCCATAAATGGTGTTCCAGTCATAACCTTAACTCCTTTCCAATTTTCCCTGTTCTGTCCCATCAAAATTAAAACTCTGTAACCTTTGAAACCTTGATGTGTCAGCTGGAAGGTTTCATGATGGAAGTCATGTCCCTTCGACAGCCTGCCTATTGTAACTCCATGATTCAGCTGAAAGGTCCCATGCCTGTAATGTATGCATGCCCCCTCAACAGCCTCCTCTTAGTTCACCGGTCTTCGAGTCTCCGCCTCTACAAGTCTTCAGTTGGAAAGTTTCGCACCTGTAGCTTATGTGCATCCTTTCAACAACCTACTAAGTCTTTTGAACCTTTATCTGCACATGGAACAAACGATGTTAGAAAAAACAAGAGTTGTCTGTGATATGATCCTTCCTTTTGCTTGTTTTATGGCTTGTCTTCCGTTTTATCATTCTGAAATGTGATCATGTAGAGGATTAGACAGTTCATTTGTCCTTCATTGCTCAGTTCTTAATGAACTGACTCTCTTCTATCTTTCTCTCTTGCAGGATATACCAGATGACCGGGAACACTCCAGAATGCGGAACCAAGGATGTAGTGCGCTCAAACACCAAAAGACAACCAGGCAATGAGGCTTGACCTGTCTCCTCCTCTCCTTGCTTACATTTCCATTCTCTGAACCAACACTTTATTTGTTTGCATTTGATTGCATATTCTGATTAAGGTTCCTAATTGAACATGCATGCATGCATCAGTACCTAAAGCCACGGGGTGTGTGGTTAACTTGAATATGTACTTTCATTTACTAAAATGCAAGCAATTACTTCCATTTACTGTTGAGCTTAAAGAATCTGAATATTGTATTGTAGCATGCTGTTTGATATTCATAATTCTGTAGATGCACACATACTTTCCCTTTTCTGTTTAAGTTTTCTAAAATTTTAATGCACTGTTCAGATATTTTCAATTGTAAAGTTGAATCTGTACTTTATTTATCTGAATTCTTTACCATTTTGAAATTCAAAACCAGCAACTTTCAAACTCAAATCTCAATGCAAAACACTTAGTTGAATTATCAATTTAGTGTAAACAAAATGATAACAACAGTATCATAAAGTCAACAGGGTATTCCCAAAAGTCCAATGTGACTACTATATCTTCAATTATACCATCTGGAGTAATAGTAGAACTCTTTGCAAGTTGTAAAACTATTGGAGTTGTCCTTAATCCCTCTATACTCAACCTATGCATAGTATCCTTGGTGATGATATTTATAGAAGCACCTAGGTCTATGAAAGAATTCTTCATTGACTGGCCATTAATTATTACATCAATAATTGGGCTTCATGGATCAGAGTATTTAGGAATCACAATCTTTCCCAACATTATATCAATCAATTAACCTATCACATGCACTATTTGGGGATCATTTTTCTTTCTTCCAGGTTTCTTGAGACATGCTTCTTTGATGGCTTTTCCATAGATTGGGGCATCTTTGATGGCCTAAAATAGTGGGATTTGGATATGCATGTTCTATAACTAGTCAAGGATATCAAATGGTGCTTTTTCTCGGAGCATAGGTTTATCCATCCTAAGCCTCTAAGGAAATGGAGGACTAGCTTGAATTTGAGCATCATTTTGGTCTAGTACTTTAGTTGGTAAGACTAGATTTGGAAAAGTAGCTTCTAGTTGTTGTGTTGATGCTGCAGGAGTGTCTAGTACTTCTGTTATAATAGAAGGTTCTTGTGTTAGCAGAGTAGTACCAGATCTCAAGTGGATATCAGTTATGTCCAATGCATAAGCAGGGTACTATTGGGATTCAGTATTGTAGACTGGTTGTTGTTGCTTATTATTAGGATTTGGTTGTGGCTGAGCAGGTAATTGTGTTGGTCGTGGAAGAGAACTTGTGGCTGAGCAGGTAATTGTGTTGGTCATGGAAGAGAACTTGCAGCTGCAGGAGGTGGCATAAGTGCTAGTTGAGGAACTGACAGTGGTAATGGTTGATAGTCCCCTCCATTGATTATATGGTTGTCAATTTCCCTGTGGTGGTTGCCATTGATTTTGAGATTGTGGTTGTGATCATTGGGGTTGGTGGGAGTTATATCACTGGTTCAACTAAGTATTTGGCTAGGCATTATTCCACATGGGTTGGAAGGACTGTAAAGGATATTAGGAATTTTGGTTTTGCCATTGGCTATTATAATTATTGAAAGATTGCAATGGGTCATGAGGCATACCTTGTCATGGAGCCCATGGGCAATGTTGAGCAATGAAGAAGACTTGCTCGTCCTCTCCCTCTATCTGCCTGAACTCAGTTGGAATATGTTGTGTTTCCAAATTTGCTACCAACTTGCATCGACAATCCTTCTTTTTTTGTCTATGGGTAGTACTCAGCTAACTTTAACTCATCTTCTTCATGCTTCTTTTTGGCTTGCATTGTATCCAGGTGGGTGGCAACATCATTGATAATGTCTTGCTTGAAATTTGACAACAAATTTGAGATTTCAATCTTTGACATACCAGAACTACTTCCTTTTGCAAGTGTTGGATGAAATCCTCTGCCATTCTTTACTTCTGATCTTGAATAGTTCAATAAGATTTTCTTGAGATCATCCCAAGAAGATTAAGATATATCTCCTCTAGCCATAAGGTCCAGTGCTTCAAGGCAGTTGTCATTTACTCCTCTCAAAAAGATGAGTTTTTGTGAATCCTCTTGTAATGCATGTTGAGGATTCTTCTGCATATTGTATAAGAAGTGTGAAATGTAGTCTTCCAAAGTCTCATCTTCTTTTTATGACATTCAAAAGATGCCATCTCCTCTCAAATCACCCCCCTTGCAGTATTCTTTATATTTTTGCAGAAACATGTTTCTCGTCTCATCCTAATCAGTTGCTACATTATCCCCTAGTCCCATAAACCATCTTAGGGCTGACTCCTTTAATGTGGATGGAAACAATTTGAGTTTATGACTATCGATTTTATAGTCAAAACTTTGACAAAGAATGTTGAACTCAAATAAGAAGGTGTTAGGATCCTTAGTTATTAGGCCATAAAACTTTGGTAACACAACGGTGGGTATGTTTTTAAGATTAGCATGATTGATAAGGCTAGGAAATGGAAATGGAAATGTAGGCTGGGCCATTACTGCAGGTATTCAGAATTGAAGTTTCTATCGGTAAGTGTTTATACTCAGAGGTTTATTATTAGCACACTGTGTAGTTGAGTGGAGTGTGCAAGAAAATTAGCCAAAATCACAGCAAAAGGCCAAAGGTTAGATGGATCAAATGGGTCTTCTACTGATGGAGTAGATGGAGGAAATTCCAGACTCGCATCAACAAAAGGTAATTTAATTTTTGTAGACTCTTCATTTAAATTGAGTGTTTCTTTTGGGAGAAATATGCCATGGACATCTCTTCTTCTTCTCCTTTGATGCATACAAGTGGTTAAATGAACTTGTGAAGCAAGTCCAGACCTACAAACTATTTATAGAAAAATAGGGAACTATCTAAAATTACTCAATAGGATTCTCAGCTTGACACCATCCCCAACAACAACGCCAAAAATGAACAGCCCCATAATAGGTAATAATAATCATGCCAAAGGTTTTCCTCGGAATAGTGTATTCTGACTAGGTATTATTTCCCTATCACGGAGTGTATTTGAATTGTCAACCTAGGGATGTATACTTGAAATGGGATAGCACAATTTGTGCACTAAGCCTCTCATAAAGTCATCTTACTTAAGTTGTAGGAAAGGAAAATGTATAGAAAGAACTAGGCTATTACTATAGGAAAATAAAACACACAACTGAATAAATAAAACTAATGTGAACAACCATAAATTTAACTCCAATTTATCCTATCATTTCAATGCATGTATTATGGCTATCTCTGCATATACTGCAAGAACAAACACAGATATAATGTTGCAGGAGGTAGTAGTGAATGCTACTTCAAATACTGAAAACAATTAAACTACTTCTTCTACTCTAATCTACTCCACCTCCCAAGTGGGCCCCCTTGGTTGGTTGAGATTAACTACGAACATAGAAGATAATTCAAATTACTCCTTCATTTCATATATTCATAAAAACATATTACATCGAAATGGAACACAAGATCAAAGAGTAACTTTCTTCTCAATACAACCGTAATACCATTATTTGTCTACCTAGATTTCCATCAATCATATCCCTATATATAGAGAATTGATATTTGAACATTCAGATAAATTTTGACTGATTCATCCATGAAGGAAGGAGAACACGTCAATCAATAATAGAAGATCATAAAGACCAAACAACCATCTCAACAGAATAGTGATTGTAGAGGAGATTTAGCATAGTTGTGCCCCTATATTCCCTGAGACATTCGTTCCTTCAATTCTACAGGCATGTCCCATGGTTGTCTTAATGACTCTTCTTATCGTGGACAAAACATCATCACTCCTTCATCAATGCAACTGATTTGTTCTCCATCTGCTCCTTTAGTCCTGTCAAATAAGTAGAGTATACATGCATATTCAAGTACTCAACTTAATCAATTTCATCCAAATATTAAGACACACATTAAAACAATTGTATGAAATATTGTAGTATATATATATATAGTACTAGAAAGGTGTGTCTACTATTTATACCCATAAGTTTGAGGATCTAACTGTACTTATAGCATATATACAAACTTAAGCACTTAAAAAGTCATAAATATTTTGGGAATGTCTAGGAACACAACATAAAATATCATAAACAAAGACAAACTTTATTCTCATCAGTACCTTGGCCATATTTTGATTTTGCTCCCGAGAGGGAAACATCATCATACCATCAAACTGATTATCAAATTACAATAATCAAATCAACCAAGACCTTATCTTTAGGGGCATATCAACTTCATCAAAATTCATATCAAGTTGAGGTTCTTCGATCTTTCTGCATGAGTGATTTCATCACTTCACATCAAATTACTTAGGGAAGGCATATAATCGGGTTTCAAATAACTAAAGCTCTAGGGGCATTTCGGATTCATCGCACTACATCAATTTGATAGTATTTTCCTTAATCAAGTAATTGACTTCATCGGGATTCATAACAAGTCAATTACTCCAAATATTCTATTAACGATAATTAGTTTCATCACACTTCATCAAGCTAGTTATTTGTTCAAGCCTCATGATTTAAAGAGTCTTTCCAACACTGATCAATTTCATTGACTCACATAAAATTGGTTAGTTGTCATCATCATCAAATAGGTGTTCAATTTTTCACTTCACATCAAGCTGAACATCTTGTGCTTCATCTATTGATCTCCGCTCAAGCAAGATCAAAGTTAGTGCTCTTGGTTTTTGATCAATAAAGTTTAGAAAAAATGCCTTTGAATCACCTATCAGTCTTTGTCCAATCAAGCTTGGAGTTGGTATGATCAATCTTTTCTCAATCAAGTTTGCAAATGATATCTTTGATCTTCAATCGGTTTTGTTCAATCAAGTTCAAAATCAGTTCCTAACCAATAATAGTTTCATCACTTCACATCAAGCTATTTCATGATCCCACATCATTTATTCTTTGAATCAACACATTGCACGCACGTCAATTCAAAGAGGGAAAAATGTAATTACCTAAAAATGGCCTAGCAAACCCAGAGTCCCTAATTTCGATTAATTGGCTTAAAAATCCCAAATCAAAGGTATTAATTAACTAGACCTAATTATGTAAGTATTTAATCAGACTTTCTTGCATAATTAAATCAATTTCTTAATCAAATCTTCAATCAAAGACATAAAGGTAATTTAATTGCTACAACTATAAGTTTAATTAAAAGTCCTAAACACTTTTAATTAAAATAATCCATTCACACATCCTCGCACATGTGTGAGAACATAAAATCCAAATAAAGAAATAAAAAGAAAAAGAATTACCTATTTTGTCTCATCTCCAACCAAACAAACACAAACATGACCAATGGTGTGCCTCTCACACGGATCGACTCACATGGATTGAGGGAGGAAGAATATTGGCCTCTCCTCACCCTTGAATCTTGACTGTTCATTTTGATGCAAATCTTATAAAAGGAATTTCTTCTTATCTCAAATTATCTATGTTTTCATTGCAAAGAAACTTTGTCATTTTAGTTACTCAATCTAGATCATTTGCTAATATCATCCTAGTTTTAGTATGCATTTTGTTCTTAGCTTAGATTAATATTAGTTTGCTTTTAATCATGATTTTCTTAGCTTAAACTTGCATTGTTAATGTTAGAGTAAAGTATTAATTTTATTAATTAACTTTACTCCCTTCTTAAGATGTCAACTCTTTTGCTTTAGTTGTTTATATTTAAACACACATGCACGAGTTATTTTAAACTCATGCACTAGTTATTTTAAATATAAACTTGCATGCATTAGTCTTGTAATAATTTAACTAATTATTACATGCACTAGGGTTTACCTTTCAAGGCTTTTGATCTCTTTTATAAGGATGATCCATTGCACATTTAATTCATTCATTAATTGAGGATATTTTCTTCTTCATATTTTTGAGTCAAACCCTTGCCCTTTTCTTGTCTCTACTTCCTTGTAACAGGTTTTTGTATGCAGGTGATCTTCAGGTTTTGTGGATTTGTATTGCTCAAATCCTACATGGTATTAGAGCCTAATCTGCTACAGTTTGTTTGCATTTGAAAGATTCAGATTAGGGCCTTTTTTTGTTTTTTATTGAAATTAGGGGGTCTCTAAATTTTGGTGCACTTTGAGCTCAAACGGACCTCACCGTTGAGCTCGCAGCGCCCAAAAACCCCTATTTTGATATAAGGCACGTCCAATTTGGACAACTTTGCATTTTGGGGTATTTTTTCAATACTAGACAGCTTGACACACTTTCTGAGGTAGCATTTGTATGGACATGCACATTTCCCGATGCAAAATTCTTTGATTTTAGCACACAAATTAAGGCACAAATTTTTTTGTCCAGCACGCACATTAAGACCAAAAATTTTGACATGCAAATCGAGGCAAAAATTTGAATGGCCTGACACGGATCTCGAGGCACGCATGCGAATTTGCAAAAAATAAAAAATAATTTTTAAAAAAAATAAAAATAAAATAAAATTACTAGCAACGGCCATTTGACTGTCAAATTTAAGCCAGCGAATGCAGTTTTAGCCCCTGGTCATATGGCGACCAGGGGCCAAGAATTTTAGCCCCAAGGGGTTTGCATGCTGTGATGGCCATTTAGCCATCAATTTTAAGCCCGTGAAGTGCTGATGTCAGCACATCTAGACACCATTTTGGGCCCTCTGGAGCACTCTGTGGTTTTTTGCTCATAACTTGAGCATACGGTGTCGAAATCGGGCAGACAAGATATCATCGAAAAGCTTGTTCCGAGCTCTATCTGGATCTAGAGGTTTGAATTTTTTATTTTTCTTTTTTATGGTGTTTTTTTACTGTCAAAGCTAAATGTTCATTTTTGCACTCCGGGAGCTCTATCTTGCGCATCTAGACTCCATTTTTGGAAAGCAAGATATCGTTGGAAAGCTTGTTCTGAGAGCTTTCTAGTGCTATGAGTCATTTTCCTAGATTCTTCTCCAGGTATATTTTATTCAATTTTTTGCATTTTTGCACTCTGGTGGATATCTTGGATGTTACAGGTCTTGGGATCTCTTCCCTTTAGGGGATGACTCTTCTTAGGCTGTTCTTTTGTTTCAGTAGACTTCCCTCTTATTTGAGCAGTGTATACTTCACTTTTGTAGCATTCTTTTATGCACATGCACTGAGATAAAGTGTCATTTTCTTGCATGCTTGGAATCTTGAACATGTTTGTGCTATTTGTACTCGCACTCCATTATAAAGTGCCATGGGGGGGTTTGATGTTTGCCTTTGTTTTCCATCTACCTTTTTCAAGTGAGTGTTCCTTCCATGACATTAGCCTCAAGGTATCTTTATTTGTGCTTGTGCTTTCTATGCACCTTCGATGTTCCTAGTTCTTCACAATGCAGTTCTTATTGGCACTCTTCTCAGTGTACCTATCACCTCTCTCTTGTCAGCATTATGGGGGGGTTCTATTGATCGTTCTTCTACTTCCTTGGTTTGATAGTGTGAGCTATGTATTCAGTATTTATTCCTATGTACTAGGCAGATGTAGTGGCTGGGTACCTATGCATTTCAGTGAGATGGATCATTTACCATATAGACACTCTTTCTTTCCTATTTTTAGAGGCACTCTTCCATCTTTGATTGATCAGCTCTTTAGGCTTTGGTGTTTTATACCATCTGTATCTTCAAGTTCAGTTGTTTGCCTTTGTTTGCCTCTTGATTCAAGTAGTGTCATTTGAGGGCACTCATATAGATTACAGTCTTCTCTACCTGGTCATGCTCTATTTCAGTGGAGGATCTTTAGATCAGCAGTTAATTCTTGATAGAGTTTGCATCTTCTTGCTTTAGTGATGTTCTATATGTTCATTTTTTGTTCCTATTTTCTGGAACATCCCTAGTTTTGGAGGCTTATTTAGTCCTTCAGACTAGCCTTTGTGTCTTTTTGGAGTAGAGTTTTTCCCATGTGGTTTTCTCTATTTCTCCGCTTTATAGAGACTCTCTTTTGTACTTGGGTACCTCATCAGGCCATGTTGGCGGGACCCATTTTTATGCTTTCAGCATTGTAGTTTCCTTTGCTTTCTTTTTGCATTGTTTGTAGCTGCATTGTTGCTCATCTTAAGGGGGGGTGTTAGAGTAAAGTATTAATTTTATTAATTAACTTTACTCCCTTCTTAAGATGTCAACTCTTTTGCTTTAGTTGTTTATATTTAAACACACATGCATGAGTTGTTTTAAACTCATGCACTAGTTGTTTTAAATATAAACTTGTATGCATTAGTTTTGTAATAATTTAACTAATTATTACATGCACTAGGGTTTGCCTTTCAAGGCTTTTGATCTCCTTTATAAGGATGATCCATTGTACATTTAATTCATTCATTAATTAAGGATATTTTCTTCTTCATATTTTTGAGTCAAACCCTTGCCATTTTCTTGTCTCTACTTCCTTGTAACAGGTTTTTGTATGCAGGTGATCTTCGGGTTTTGTGGATTTGTATTGCTCAAATCCTATAGTTAATCTCCTTTTTATCTTAGAATCTCATTTATAGCATAGCATCTTGTATGATTTTCATTAAGAGATCTTGGAGCAAATAATGAAATCATTGCATCATGCTCACTTGAATCTTCTATTTTAGGGCAGTCAAGTCACTAATCTACATGCTTAATCTCATGAGCACATTTTATAAATTATACTCACCCTAACTAGGAAGAAATAAATTAATTTTACTGGATGTTATGTTTGTTTTTCCTAATTTGGAATATTTTGATACTTACCCACTAATGAAATGATTTATTAAAGTGTTGGTGTTTGCAGGTCAAGACCATAAATTACACACACAGGGGTAAAACCTTTTGAGATAAAAATGCCACACTCTAAAAGCTTCTTAATATATTATTAGAAATCAATAATAAAAGAAAGCTTCTCTCAAGAGTACCAACAACTAGAGATCCAAAGGTAACTGGATGACTATAAGGCTTTACACACACCTTCCATCTCACATGCCTAATTTATAGGACATACAATACAAGAAACCCATCAAACAATATTACAAAACCATGGGCTAAAAAACACTTATAAAGTGGTACCCATCTTTCATCCAATCAAATATGCCCTATGATGTGTCAATACACACACCAAATGTGTGGTCCTGCATTTTACAGATCATTTATGTGTTCAACACATATATACATTTCCTATTTTGGTAGATCCAAATTTAAAAGGCCATAAATTTCAAACTAGGTATCCAATTAATAAATCAGTTGAAGTGTCAAAAAGCTCATGACATACTCTATCACCTTGTAAACTACTACACCATTTACCCATGTTTTTATGCCATTTCAGAGCCTCAAAAATCTCCAAAATTAAAATCAATTTTTTTTCAACAATTTCAAAAAATGGAAACTTATCTTCAAAGTGGACATGATCTTGCAATGAAACTCTACCAATGTGCTTATCTATCCCATCCAAAACTTTAGGAAAATAATAAGGAAAATTCATGCCCAAATGAAAAGTTTACTAAAAATAGTAACCCTATGTAAATGCAAGGTTGAGACACATTTTCCTAACAAGATCCATGCACATAGAAAACTAAAGTATCACAAATAATAATTCTATCATAAGTACTTAAAGTTCATTATTGTTATGCCAATAGACATATATAGTTGTATATGGGTGTGAAAGACAAGTGCGTACATAAAAACATTTCTATCATAAATCTTTAAAATGTTGAGAATGTAAGGTCCAACGGTCATGTGACCATTTGAATTCTCAATTTGTTCGTTTCTCTATTGTCTCTTCATATTTGAAGCACTATTTTTTTTAAAAGTATGAGTGTAGATTGGATGTAATTGTATTGAAGAAGTGAATAAAGTTATTGCCCTGTTTGAAGAGTGTATTTGGTTATTTATGATGAACCACTAAATTTATGTTTTATGTATGTTGTTTTTGAATCTCTAATTCTTTTTTGAATTCATTTTTCTAGTTTCTCTCTTATTTTAACAATTGGTATTAGAGTTGTGGTGTTCAATTAGTTGGTGAGAGAGATTCAAGTTTGGGTGAGAGAAATGTTAATTGAAGATGGAGAGATAAAAAAGTTTAATACACATAATTATGAATTATGAAATATGCAAATAAAGGACTATTTAGATTAGAAAGATTTGTGGTGACCATTACATAGTAAAACAAAGAAACCAATAGCCATGTCAGATGAAGATTGAAATATTTTGGATAGAAAAGCATTGGGAATCAACCCATTGTATTTATACCCTTCTATAGCATTTAACATATCTAAGGAAATGACTACTATTGATTTGATGAGTGTGTTGGGTAAGTTGTATGAAAATCCTGCTATTTTAACCTCAAAATAAATTGTACCATTGATGTTCGAGTGCTTGATTAAGGAGCATTGTTCTGATTAGGTAAAAATAGGATTTTAAAGGTCCCAAAACCTTGTACAAAAAGATTAGAAGATAGGCATTACTAATCAAACCCAAAGGAAGAACTAGACACGAATAAAAAAGAGGTCCTCGACCCTACAAAGATAAACAGAGAAAGACAACACGACAGACCCAGACAACAAAAAAGATAACAAAAGGGGAAAAGGTAGCAGCTAGCTTGTATCCATCAGCTCTTTAAGGAGCATTGTTTCATACCACTTTGTGCAAACATTTTTTCAAAATCTTGCAAATAAGTGACTTTGGTAAGGTTTTTATTAGTATTAATCATTCTTATGATGTTATTGGTAAATGGGATGTTTTGTTAAAATTAACAAATGGAAATAGTTGATTGCTAAAGGATGTTAAATATGTTTCTCAACTAAAAGAAAAGTTAATTTTAGCTGGATAATTAGGATCTCAAGGGTTTGAAATCACTTTTGAACCTAATAGATGGAAATAAAAAAGGGGCCTTGGTAATTACACAGGGTAGAAAATTAGGCACCTTGTATGTAGTAAAAAATAATTGCAAAGTGGGAGTTGTTCTACATCAAAATGTAGTAGAGCCTATTGAGAAGGTTATTCCCAAGGTCTCTATTGTTAAGCATGATGAAGTCGTCAATTGGGTGAATTCAAGCTCGAAGCTTGATTATGTCTTGGGAATGCATAATAAAAGAATAATATATGTATTGAAGAAACCCAACTATAATGGGAAAGGGTTGAATGCTTTTATTTATTTTTGTTAATTTGCACATCCTAGGACATGAGCCACATAATGCATCCTAGTTCTTTGACAACATCAAGAAAATGGATTTGACAACTATAATTACAAAGTTATTGACAAAAGAAGGTAAATATTTTTGGGAGGCGTCTCAAAAAAGAGATGTGCAGGTGTAGGTCCTGAACAAGAAGGTTGGTGAAGATGTTGTCAACACAGAGGCCAATCATTAGACCTACCATCAATTGTTGGTTAGCACTATGGATTTGGTAGAGTAAATTTTGGGGCCCATTCTCTTTGAAGAGTCTCAATACCATTCCACCATCAACAAAAAGAAGACTGTCAATGTTCTTGTTTCTATATTATGCCTAAAGTCAAAGTTGAAAAATGTTTCAATGGCCTTGCTTGAAGGTGTACCATGGTTTGTAATGTGAAGAAACATTAGGGCAGTTGTAAGTCTTGCATAAAGAGGGGCATATTTTAGATGATAAACCACAAGGTACCTACAAGGCTTCTCAATGATATGAGAGATATTTTGAGAAAAAGTTTTTTGAGACCCCAATTAAACAAAAGTTGAAATACACTTGCAAATATAGATCTTCTACCTCAAAAAGGGATTGCACCAAGATGTTGATTAAGGAATATTAGGTTTTGGATTGGAGGGACCAACTAATCCTAATAAGTAGGTTTTTAAAAAATGACCTCAAATATTAAAAAACACTAAATGCACTAGTCCACAAAACCTTTAAAATAAGCATAGTTTTCATAAAATAAAATTAAAAGCTAGAACCTAATAAATCACATTTGTTACATTCATTCAAATAAATTTTTTTTACATGTTTACATGCTCTAAAATTCTAATATGAGCAAACACATGCATTTAATCTTTTAATTTTTTTATTAAATTATATCAAATAAATTAATGAGCTTAATTCTTTCAACTATTGTTGGACGAGGAAAATCAGCAAAATTGCGAAGGTTGCAAATTACGAAGGTTTCATAGCTGCTAAGGTGGCAATCTTTGGCAAAGTTGAATGGAGCGGTGGGAGATAGCTAGAGGTCCCCGGTCGCGATGCTATCCCAGGTGTAGTCCTTTCTAACTCTGCCATTAATATGGATGAAGTGCTTGGCCCTCATTCTCCCTCGCTTTGTCATTCGGCAGAGGCCATACCCACTATCCCATCTCCCACTGCTTCGAAAGCCACCGACATTAATGGCGTCCCTGTTAATACCCCTAACCCTATTAGCAAACCTAAATCTTTCTCTGAAGCAGTGGCCAATTCATCCGGTGTTGTTGATGAGAAAGCCATGTTTAATCTTGTAGATGCCAGTGCCCACGATGTCACTGCTTCTGGTAAGTGCTCTACAGTAACCTCGTCCCTTTTTCCCTCACTCCTAATCTTGAAATGATTGCTGAGATTATTAAGGAGAAGCATAGGTTAAGAAATACTGTGATTTTCTTTTCTATTGTTGAACTTGATAAATGTCCTCCTCGGAAATTTCTTGATGACTAGTTCCACAATTTTTGGAATTTAAAAATGGGATTTCACATTTCTTTTTACCGGTAGATCCAGAAAGGTTTATTCGTGATTTTCTTTGTTAATCATGACTCTCAAGCTGAAGTCCTTAAAAAACAATATTGGACCATTGGATCCACCTCTTTCTATGCTTTGGCTTGGTCTCCAGAGGCTGTGCACAAATAATTTTTGGCCCTCTCAGCTCCTAGATGGATACTGGTGAAAAATGTCCCACCCTTTATATGGAAATTCTTGCCTCAATTACTTGAGCCATTGGGCAAATCCATCCGAATGGATGATACTATTAGGCTGGTGCCACATATGGATGCTAGGGTCTTAATCTCTCTGCAACCTAGCAAGGAAATCCCTGCTGATATTTCTGTTAATATCATGGAAGAAACCTTTGTTTGCCCTATTGAAATTTTGGAAGGTCTAAATGCGTGTTTCTTGTGTTGGAAGGAGGGCCACCTTAGAAAAGATTGCCCCATTATTAAAAAGAGTCAAAACCCTGCTAAAACCCCTCAACTAGATAACTTGCCCAACCCTAATTTGCCTCCTTCTGTCAACAATATCGCTCAAAGTGAACCTGCCTCCAAACCTCTGCCTGCTCTTGATTCTGCCACTCCTGCTCCCCCTACCACTCAAATCTCTTTCCCTCTTTCGGATATGGCTTTTGGTGAATCCAACATTGATGATGGATTCCATATCATTAACAAAAAGAAAAGGTGAAAAGGTAATCATCTTAACCGGCTGAGGGCTTCGGCTCCTACCTTGGCCTCCTCTGGAAAATTCCCTTCCCATAGCCCTCCTTTTATCCCTCCTGTGATTGAAATTAGCAGTGACAACCCTCCTTTCTCCCCTGCTGTTTGTCCCAATAACTCCTGCCTGAATCTCTCTCAGGGAACATCTCGGAAGCTCCCGCCAAAAGTTTTCAAGGAACTAAGTGATGATTACTCTTTAGAAGTCATCCCTGCTATTAATAACACCCTTGGTATGCCATCTATGGAATTAGATTCCCAATCTGAAAATGAGGATGATCCTAAAATTGACTCCCTTGCTTCGAAACATAGGGGAAGGCCTCTAGGGTCCAAGAATAAAGCTTATGGCAAGAAAATAGGGGATAGCTCCACTAAGCTCTTACCTTTAGTTGATGAAGCTGATGTTGTGTGTTCTACCCCCACTAATGTTTCCCAATGAATTGTTTATCTTGGAATGTGAGGGGTCTTGAATCCCCAGACAAGAAATTTGTTATTAAGCGTTTACTTAATTCTTTCAATTCTCTGGATTTTCTCATGTTGCAAGAAGTTAAAGCCATCGATTTCATTCTTGAAACCAACCTTAACTTTATATGGAATGATGCGATTAAATTTTGTACCAATCATGATAGAGGCAGAGGTGGAATTGCTCTCCTCATCAACCCCAATTGGGGAAAATATATAATTGCTAATGGTACTTCTCCCTGCCAAAGGGCTGTTTGGATTACCATTAATCATAATAATAACATATTTGACATTTGCTTTGTTTATGCCCCCAATGATTCCAAGGAGAGGGCTAATCTTTGGAATTGGATGACCACTCTCCCTGATATCCCCTGGCTGGTTGGAGGAGATTTTAACATGGTTGAGTCCTAGCAAGATAAATCTGGAGGTATTCCTTTTGTTTGGAAAGATAATGAAAGAACTCAGTGGAATAAGCTTATCAGTTCCAAGAACCTGTTTGACCCTTTGGCTAGCAATAAGGACTCTAACCCTAGGATATGGCACACATGGTGCAACTTCCAATAGGGCCACTCCTGAATTTATTCCAGACTTGAACATTTTTATGGTAACCAAAATATTTTCTCATTCCTTCCTGATAACCAGAATCACACTGTCCTCGTTACTGCCACTACTCTCTCTGATCATCATCCCATTTTCACCCGTGTCAGCTTGAATTTCACCCCTTTTCAACCCAGGCCTGCTAACCCCAAATTCATTTTGAATACTAGTCTCCTTCTTGATGAAGATATCCTTGTCGCCATCCAGATTATCTGCAATATCAATATGGTCAATTTTCCTAATCTCTCCATGATTGACAAATGGAAAATCAATCTCCCAGCTTGGCATTGTTTCCTCAAAACCATTGGTTAAAAGAATGCTAAGGATTTTAGGTTCATTGAAAAATGTCTTTCCTCTGATCTCCAAGTGGCTGAGAACAAGGCTCATAATGACTCCTCCAACACTGACCTTGTCTCCCAAGTGATATCTGCTAAAGATGCCCTGAGTAAACATCAACAATTTAGAATCCGTGGGGCTAAAATTAGGTCCCGAGCTCATTGGATCCAGAACGGGGACCGTGGTTCCAAATTCTTTTTCAACCTTCTTAAGCAAAAGCACACCAAGGAGTCTATTGACAGACTCCTAATTGACAACCAAGATACCTCAGACCCTGTTATCATTAATCAAGCCTTTGCCAATTACTACAGGACTCTTTTCACTTCTGAGGACTCTATGGAGGCTGCGGATCTTAGGAATAAATGTAAAGTTCTCATTCCCAGTAAATTGGATAAGGATGATATTACTATCTTATATAAGGTTATCTCTGTGGAAGAGGTTGAAACTACTATTAAGTCTCTCAATAATGATAAGGCCCCTGGCCCTGATGGGCTCCCTATTGAATTTTATAAGGCCAATATTAGTTGGATCTGTAAGGATTTACATGACATTTATGTTGAAGCTATAGCCAAGGGTTCCCTTGGCCCTAAGATTAACAGTGGTATCATTAAACTTCTTCCTAAAAATGGGGATAAAGCCCTTATAAAGAATTGGAGGCCCATCACCCTCCTTAATGTTTCCTATAAAATCCTTGCCAAGATCCTAGCCCTTAGACTTGTTCATATCCTTCCTAAGTTTGTCTGCGCTACCTAGACTAGTTTTATCAAAGGAAGATACATCTTGGAAAACCTTATAACTAGTTGGGAAGCTATGGATTGGGTGAAATGTTCTAATTAGAATACTGCGATGTTACTCCTGGACTTCGAAAAAGCTTATGATAGGGTTGAGTGGAATTTTATCATTATGATGCTGGAAGCCTTTGGTTTCCCGGCTTTCTTCTGTAATTCAGTTCAGATTTTTCTTAACGATGCTTCTGCCTAGGTTGAGGTCAATGGTTCCCTCTCTAATCCCTTTCACCTTGGTCGGTCCATCAGACAAGGATGTCCCTTAGCCCCTACTCTTTTTTTCATTGCTTCAGAAGCCCTTTTTTATATCCTCAGGGACAATACGCTCTCCCTTGATGTTAGAGGCCTTTATCTTCCTAATAATGATGAGCTTATTAACTGTCAGTTTGTTGATGATACTGCCTTATTCTTTGAACTTTCCAACAATAACTTTGATGCCTTGCAATCCAAACTTAATATGTTCTGCTCTATCTCTAGTGCTCGTATTTCCCAATCCAAGTCCATTTGCCTTGGATGGGAAGAGGATCCTCCTATTTGGTTCAATTAGTATAATTTCCAATGGGGCAGACCTCATAAGATTGTTAAGTATTTAGGTATCCCCTTATCTATTGAGCCTTCCCTCAAAGACATGTGGTCCTGGATAAAGGAAAAAATTGACAAGAAGCTGAATAAGTGGCATAACAGATCTTTGTCTCTTGCTAGCAGAATTCAGGTTTGTTAAAAAATGTTATCTTCTTACAACATATATTACTCCTCTGCTTGGATGTTCAATAACTATCAAATTTTAGAGATTCAAAAGGCCATTAGGAACTTCCTCTGGTCTGATGGTAAAGGCAACAGAAAAATGCATGTGGTCAAATGGGACTAGTGTCATACTGACATACTCCTTGGGGGCTAGGGCTCAAAGACCTTAAGACTCAGGGCATTACTTTATCCGCCAAATGGATCTTTCATTCTATGGATGGAAACGATCCATGGAAGGTGTTGGTGAGGCATAATATTGAAAGAGGCTTTCCTAAAAAAGCTAGAACTTGGAGAAATCTCCCTTTTTATGACTTAATTGTTGGTAACTTTCCTATCATTGTTCAAGGCTCTGCGATTTTCAGATCCATCTGGAGAGCCTGGGATCATGTTAGGAACTTTATTACCAATAAGGACTTCCATGATGCCAAGCATCTTTATGGTGAAAGGTCCATTTGGTGGAACCTGCACCTGGCTGGTAAACCCCTAGCCGTCTCCCAAGGATGTTCTGCTAGGTTGTGGGCTAAGATGGGGATCTCCCAATTTATTGATCTTTTTGAATTTAATAATCTCATCACCTAGGATGATCTCAAGTTCAGATTTAATATTTCGAACTCCCAAAAGAAGACATATAATATAATTGTCAAGGCTACTAAGGACATGCCTTTTGACTGTCATGTGGATTCTCATAGGTATCTGAAGTGCAAATGGCCGGATGGGGTCATCATGGCTAGCCTCAAAGCCAAGAATATCTATAGAATTATTGATCATAATGAAAGTATTCTTAGTCATATCAATGCTATTTGGTATTCCTCTCTTGATGCTGGTGCTTGGAAAAAATATTTTGACATTCTCTGGAAAGGTCCTGTTGAACCTAAAATCAGATGTTTTAAATGGCTAACTCTGCTTGATAGACTCCCTATTAGAATAGATGGTCACACTATTGACATTTGTAGTCTCTGTAGGCTTCCTGAAACGGGTAGACATATCCTCTTTGATTGCATCTTTGCTAAAGAAATTTGGAACATGTTTGGTATTTATTACCTTTTAAATGTGAATATTCTGGAAATTGTCATTGGTCATATTGATGGACTTAAAAAAGATGCTAATTTATTTTAGAATATGCTATCTTCTAACATCCTCTGGCAGATCTGGAAGTGTAGGAACGAGGAAAGGTATCAAAGTAACCTTAGAGTTCTTACTGAGTTTTCTCAAAAACTCACATTTTAAAATTTTTTTCTTCAGGTTCACACTACTATGATGGTTGAGAAAGATAAGTTGAGGAGATTCTTGAAAGATGGGCATGCCACCTTTTTCATCTACGAGTTAAAGCATGGATACAAGTGGAGGAGAAACCTCGATGATCTTCAAATGTTTGAGCATACTTGCAAAAGGTTGAATTAAGAGATTAGGAAAAATATTAATTCTAGAAAAGATGAGCTTTTCATGCTTACGCAAATTCAGGAACATTGTTTGGATGGAGGGTTTGCTTGGCTGGACTACTTGGGTTGATACCCATAATGATGTCTTAGACTAGTAGCTCCTTTGCTTCCTCCTGTTTCTTTCTTGTTCCTATGATACTCTGAGTTCGTGGTGAGGCTGGGCCTCTTCCTTTGATACTCTCGGTGGTTACTCTTTTTGTATTTGATCTACCTATATTTAATAGAAAACTATTGTTGGACATATAAATACAAATTAGAAGATTCTTTAAAAAATCTAGTGAACCTTGCAATATTATTCTAATTTTTTTAAATCACCATTTTGATGAGAGAGCTCCACTAGTAAAATATCAAAACTCATTAAATTTATAAAATTATATTCAATAAAACTCTGTAAAATTTTAAGATTTATGTTCAATCTTATTAATAATATATTATATTATATATAACAAATAATTATTATCTTAAATAAATATATTAAAAATTATAATTAAATAAATATAACTCACCATACAATAAATTACTCTTTAAACAAACTAAACTAATTATAAAATATTAAGAAAATTTTAATTTTAAACAAAACAAAATTTAAACAAGACACTCTATTGATTATAGATTATAAATTATGAAATCTTTTCTTAAAGTAATGATTTCAATTTTACTAAAAAAATTTCCTAACTATACAGATATGTATTTGAATTTGAAATCATAATTTATTATATATATTATTTTATTAGTCAAAATAAAAAAGTTAAGAAAATAATCTTCAAACTAATTATGAAATTTTATTTTTTTTAAAGTCATAATTTTTATATTCAATAAAGAAGTAACATAATATATATAAACAATAAAATTAAAAGCTAATTTGTTCTGGGAAATCCTTTTGTCTTACATCCTTTGGTTTATATGGAAATTTAGAAATGAGGATAAATTTCAAGGTAATGGCAGAGTACTTATTGGTTTTCTTAGAAAACTCATACATTTTAAAATTATTTTGCAGGTTTGCTGTGTGATGAGGCTAGAAAAGGAGAAGTTGCTGAGATTTCTCCAAGATGGTCACGCCACTATGTTCATCTACGAAATGAAAGATGGCTTTGAATGGGCCAATATAGAGTTTGAAATGTTCACTCATATTCTGGAAAGAAAGAAAGTGGTTTGGATGGAGGGCGCCCAAGGGTGGGCCTCCTCGGTTGAAGACTATAATGACATTCTACTTTAAGAATACTTGGTTTCTTTTTTGTGTTTATACTCACTGAAACTGTCAAATACTTTGATGTTCTATATTATATTGTAATGTTTTGATTTGCTATGGAACTTGGTGGGTAGAGGCTCTGCCTCCCTGCTCCTTGCTCTGTAACTCTCTTTTTTGATCAATCTTTTTTAAGAGTAGATGTAATCAAATTATTAAACTTATGAGTATCAAATATTAAATTAAGAGGGCAAATTGTATATTAAAAAAATAAAGATAGTACAGTGGGGGAGCATGCACAAGTAGGAAGGCAGTCTACTGTTGGGCATGTATGGGACTGATAGTCAGTGATCTGTTTTGCAGCTTTTTAATATAAAAACACAAAAATCCGTTTATTTAATCAAATCTAAAAATTGAAAAAATATGAAACATAAATTAAAAAACTTATTGTCACAACGTGAAATGCGTGAGGTGAAACCTTGAATTATTTAGAATATTCTTGGAGTACCTAGTAATTATGTGGGGTAATTGTCGATTGATTTTCCCTTGTGTTAAAAACAGGGATTTTCGGTGTTATTTTCTCGGTTGTTCTGAGCTCTGCTATGCAATTTATGTAATTGGAAGTATGCGATGGTGTACCAAAGGAACCTACTAGAGATTCCTGATGTGGTTAAATGGTAGTGGGATTTCCACAGGCTTCTTGCAATTTCGCTGAGTCTTTAAACCAGGCTTTCGATTCAGCTCATTGATTGGGCCACCAAACATGAGAGATCAAATCAGGTACTAATTCAGGTCATTCTTCCTGAACGCCGAAACAGACAATTCAGTTTTCTTGTTTTTAGGTTAGAAGAAGAATACTTGTATCGGCGGTCACTGAACTCAATTCAGCATCCTTTCATTTAGGCTTTGAATGGATAAGCCTAGTTCCGGTGAAAGAAACGATCTTGTATGTAGTTTACCCAAAGACTGGCTAAATTTGTGGCCTCCATCTTCAGGGGGTGTAGGCTATCCATTTCATTGTCTGGATTTTCAAAATTCACTGGCTTCACTTGATACCCAGGATGGCTATGATCATCCCCTCTCTTCCCCATTGACGAGGTCTGCGGACTGGTCAAAAACGCCGTTGTCGTGGCCATGCCCTTCTGCCAGGCAGGATAATCTTAAAATTACTTTTTTATCTCATCTTGATGACATCCTTGGCAATATAAAGAAGAATGACCGCCTGGAAGAGGATCTATCAGATTGTTTTCATATGACCCAAAAGCCATATGTTACAGAAACAAGAGATACCCCATCTTGTGATGGGATCTGTGGACTCACCTTGTGCACGGGGAACCAATGTGACAATTTCAACAGTAATGCATGTTTTGGCGATCAAGCGTCCAAGCTGCCACTGTTATTCGCTGACTGTGATCAAGGTATGCCTTGAGCTCTTTTATCTTAAATGCTTTAGAAAATATTCCTGAACTTATTGAGCCAATTTTCACTTGCAATTAGTTCAGAGCACACCGTCTTGGCAAGAATCATAAAGTCATGCAATTCATGACAGTTTTAAGGATTAACATATGCAATTTAAAAATCTTCCTCAGTTTGTTTTCCTGGAAAGAAGAATACCTCCCTCAGTGCAACAAATGCTTATTCTCGGAGTTTGTAACTAACGATTATTGATGCAGCTTGTGTAGATAAATGGGCATACAGAATCCACAAAATGTTTGTCAGCAAAGTCAAACTACTATTACAAATGAACCTCATGTCTATTAGAGCGTAGCATTCATATGTCAAATAATTAGGCTGAGGATTGACAATGATTATTCATGAAAAATTCATAGTGGAACAACATCGTACTGAGAACGAAAGTTCTAGAACTGAACCATGCAGGAGTAGAACGCAGCATTTTAAAAAGGCCTAATTAATATAATTTTGGAGACAAAGAAATGGAGTTTTAGTAATGAAAATTGAGTTTGTTCACCCTGCGAATGTTTATGGCATGGTGACATGACTAGGATTCACAGGGACTTGTCCCTAAATGCATGGGGCATTCAAAAGCTAAAGTTGAGTCCTCCGGTTGATGTAAACTCTAGAATGAAATGTGTTTCTGTAAGCTGGTTTAGTTAATGGGTTGGTAGTGCAGGACATTCTGTATTTCTGTCAGAAGGTCTATTAGGGAGATTGAAAGGAAAAATGGACTATACTTAAGATTTAAGCTGGCTAAATTGACACATGTTAGTTATGGATAAACTGCTGTCATCTTTAATGCATTTATGCGATTACAGTAAAAAGTTTTCATGAAAAGGTCTTTGGCAGCATTTGGATTATTCTGAGGAACGGTATTAATACTTCCAAGCATCTTGCTGCACATATAAGGGACAATGAACTTGCCAGGGGTGTTTATTGGGGAAGCTAAAGTAACTGCAATAGTCTGACTGCTGGGCAAGGTTTATCTCTTTATTATATGTCAAGATTGTGTTAGAAACTTAGAACAATGCATTATTAAGTTTTCAAGCTCTGATTGGGGATTGGGAGTGCCATGTCGTGGTGTCCATTGATGTCAATTATGTACGTGATCACGAAATGGAAGGCTTCAATAGGAACAATTATTTTAATATAACAAGTTTGAATCATGACAAGTTATTACCTTATCCTTTCATTTTCACCCAAGAGAGGAATAGGCTTAGGATAATGCTATATGGTATGCTACTCTAAGAAATTCAACCTCAGTGAAACTAGATTGATTGTAAGAAATACTGTTTTTATACTTATATTGTTTAGAATTGTACATGTTAGAGCTGTACAGCTTTCACTTTTGGATGACCTGAGCAGAATCAGAGGCATATTGTTGTCATGGAAGCACATAAATGCTTTTCTAAGTCAAGAAGACATATTGTGGCACTATGTAATGTCTCTTTTAGGAACATTTCATATTTGTGCCCTAAATGAATATTCCTTACTCAAAATGATAATGGCCTTGTCTAAGATTATGAAATTTAATTTATCATAATTCTCAGATTCATAATTTATGACATAATTCTAAAAATAAATCACATCTTGATTTTCTGCTAAACTGTCCTTTAACTGTGATGATTTCCTTCTGTATGTCTGCTTTGAAAGTGCTTTCACATCTGTCTGAATCAGTGATTTTCGTCTCTAACTTGCTAAGAGAATTTAATAGGGGGTTTCATCCATAAAATGTTAAGGAAAATAAGATCTGGGAATATATTTTCTGCTGTAATATATAATGTCTGGTTATATATATAATGACTGTATATATATTATATTGAAATATTTATTATGCTGTGATCGCAGATTGTAGAAGCTATGCAGTGGTAATTGATTGTTCTACCAATCTGCAATCATAGCATATAAATATGCTTTGCAACAGTCATGTTTTAACAGACGTGCCTTTTCATATTTAAATAGACATGACCCTTAGGTCGCTTGATGCATTAGCATAAGCGACTGTTAACAACAGTCGCTTATGTTAATGCATAAGCGACCGGTTTGTATAATGATCGCAGTTCAACCAAGACCAAGTCATTAAGTATTATTAATGACATCGACTCATTAGTTGATACTTACATGTTAATATAAACATCGAACATAGTTCAATTACTCCAATGTGATATTAATATATATTGTTATGTTATTATCATTGTTATATTTCATCAATATAATAATGATAATAAGATAATAATAATATAATCACAATTCTTCTTCATAATCAATATATATATATATATATATATATATATATATATATAAAATAATATGAATGAAGCTATACCTTAACACTCCCTCTTAGCGAGTGAGTATTAAACATCAAAAGTCTATCATGACATCCACACTTCGGGACACACAAGTTAATGTAGTCTCGTCATGAAAATAGACTTGAATATCATGATCTCCGCACAGTCGGGACACACAATTAAGTAGTCTATCTTGACACTTTGGTTAACCATTTACAAGATCGTCACCTTGAAATGTTAACCCACACACAAATGATCATTTTACACAATATTGCAATATACATTTTTACATTTATTCATGAATAAAAAAACCCATAAAGTCACCTTGACTCTTCTCAAAGGGTGGATCCACTCTGGCACATTCAGAGAGTGGAAATCAAGACTTCCACCTTAGAATTGTTTATCAAAGACAAAAATTATTTAAAAATTCAAGTCAAACTCTCAGTCATGACAATTTAAAACCAACAACTCAATGTTGTCTAGCCATGGACATACTATTTGATATAGCCCATAACACATCTTGTCAATTTGGAACCAACAACTTAATTTTGTCTAGCCATGATATAGTTATTACACAACAAGTAATAGTGTTCAAGATACCTTCTTTTCACCTAATAAGGCTTTATTCCTCAACATACCAAGGTTATCTGAAGGTACACGATCTTCTTTCTAGCAAGACGCTTGGTATCGGTTGTTTGTTCTTTAGTGAGGATGTACCTCCACTGGATTACATATGTTTGCACGATCTCATAGTCTTGGTAAATTCTGAGATTACAAAGTATACACCATCTTGACATGTTATACTCCCTCTGAATTTACAGTATGACCAAGATCCTGGGGTGCCAACTTAATTTGACCTTCTAGCTTCTCTTTCTGACATGGAAGCATAGCCTTCTCACATGGTAATTCATCATAATTCTCTGCTACAGTTTCTCGATCATTAGAGAGCCAACACAACATGGTCTACTCCCTCTAAATCAAGATCCTCGCATATCCACTGATGCATATCCTTTTTCTTCTTCTGTCATGGAGGCATACCCTTTTTATATACTCAGCTCAATGTCACTGCATGATGTGACTTCATACTTTTCTTCCTGAGAGAATCTATATCTCATACTGGGTTTCCATAATGCTGCGGATTAGCATAGGATGCATTTTGATCTTTTTCAAGGCCATAACATTAACACTCCCTCTTGGACTTGAGGGAAGATAATAAGGACCTCTAGTATGATGTTCATCTTAATGAACTGTAGTCTCGAGATGTATGAATTACTTTGATCAGAGATTCTATCCATGTGCATCTCATCTGTGATTCTATCCACTTGTTTCCACTTCTATAACCTCAGAATTATTTCACCTTCAGCAGTGATCTCCCTCTCAATCAATATGATCAAGTAAGTTGACTGAATCATATGTTCCCTTTGAAGCTCAAGCTCATCAAATTCTTGACCTTCCTGAAGATGTCAGTCTCCCTCTGAATCTGGAATTCACATCTTTTATAAAATTTCAAGTGTTTCCTTTCGTAAGGTGAGCCCATTAACTCGTACTTTTACTCATCATACTTGATATCAATGTATCTCACAAGAATACCACTTGTAATGATCCCTTTCTGTCTAATATGGGATACTTGACTGAAGTCTTCTTATACATTTTGTCTAGTAACTTTAATGCCTTATTTCATAAACATCTGCAGGCTTCTTGTGCATCGTCTTAGTTGATCGCATTAATATATTTCTTCATATGGAGTATGTTTCTTATTTGTAATTCACCTGATGGGTCATCGGTGAATTACTATGTAACGATCATTGATGTAGCTTCTCTTCATAATAAGACTCCCTCAATTATTAGTTTTCAAAGAATACCGATTATACAGTATATTATGATTTCTTCCAAAAAAATGATGACAACCATCGATGATGATTCCTTATTATATTAGTCGTTCTCCTTACTCGAGTCATTCCCATTGAAAATGGCCATTAATAGAACAGCGATGGTTCTTTTACTGAGAATTAACATTGACTTGTGATGCATACTTATCGACCACATTGCATGTCTTTATTCACCAATATTAATGATGTATTTCACTGTCTCATTAGCGTAGTCACTGTTATGATATATATATATATTATTTACATGCTTAGTAGACATCATTACTATGTTGATCGCAAGAAGGGAAGAGGTATGTTTTATTTATTGAAATTATGGAACTCCTTTTAAATTCTCAGATTCCCTCTGAATGAAAATGTCTTTATGCTTTCCTCCTGAAGGCATGTCAGAGAGAGATTATAAATAGCTCACTAAACTATCTCCACCAAAAAATATCAATGATAGAAACATATAATATTTCACTAACCAATAGTATAGCATGAACTGCAAACTTAAAAATTATGTGCATTAATAAAATAATGAATACTTATCTTTCCTTCCGTAAGGTGAGCCCATATAATATTATTATACCAACTTGTTACTGTCTGTCAACCTTGACATGAAGTACATATTCCACTATGTTCCAGATCGAGTCATAAACCATGAACAAATAAATTTCTTAAAAGTGCTTATTCTCGGTCTGTGAGATCTGAACTGTTCCTCACACTCGGTTAACTTGTTTGTAGTGGCACTTCACAGGAACAAAATTCCTTCACGATCCACCTTATGAACCCAATGAGTAACTCCACTATGCCTTCGTTTATGTTTTCACATTTCCTTTTGATTACTTCTTCTCTCAAGGGCTTTTCAACAAATCTTTTCAACGTCGTGTTCATGCTCAACATTTGATTCGCTCATCATTTCCAGTGGGCATTCTGTCAAACATTTTTCGTGTCTTCTGTGTTCTATCTGTTCATCCATATTTGCGTATATTTCTGCCAGACCATATTCATATTGTGCTCTTTGTATTTTCGTATTCATGAAATGGCGGTTCCTTATGACGTTCTGGAAAAACTTCACATTGCCGTATCCGTGCTTCAACCATTTGTTGTCATCTGTTAATTTCAACCTCGGGATGTATCGAACATTCACAGACACACAATCCCAGTAAGATGCATATGATCGTAAATCACAATATATGCATAATATGAATTGTGATAATGTCACAGTGAATCAGATATAAATCACGATCTCAGTAGTATGAATGTGTAACCTTTAAACACGAACTCTGAATATCAATTTGCAATCTGAGAAAGTCATTCAATGTCCCAGCGTATATACACAATCTGAAAGCAAGAATATATTGGCACACGGTCTGAATATATGAATACACCATATATAGGATGGATAGTAAGAAGTCTTTTGTCTTGACGCAGGTGTAAACATTACAGTCGGCCCTTAGATCTGAACGGATCTACCTTCAAGCTGTTAGGCTTTTCATGAAGGAACTTGGCTCTGATACCATGTTAAGGAAAATAAGATCTGGGAATATATTTTCTGCTGTAATATATAATGTCTGGTTATATATATAATGACTGTATATATATTATATTGAAATATTTATTATGCTGTGATCGCAGATTGTAGAAGCTATGCCGTGGTAATTGATTGTTCTACCAATCTTAGATCATAGCATATAAATATGCTTTGCAACAGTCATGTTTTAACAGACGTGCCTTTTCATATTTAAATAGACATGACCCTTAGGTCGCTTGATGCATTAGCATAAGTGACTGTTAACAACAGTTGCTTATGTTAATGCATAAGCGACCAGTTTGTATAATGATCGCAGTTCAACCAAAACCAAGTCATTAAGTATTATTAATGACATCGACTCATTAGTCGATACTTACATGTTAATATAAACATCGAACATAGTTCGATTACTCCAATGTGATATTAATATATATTGTTATGTTATTATCATTATTATATTTCATCAATATAATAATGATAATAAGATAATAATAATATAATCACAACTCTTCTTCATAATCAATGTATACTATAATATATATATATATATATAAAATAATACGAATGAAGCTATACCTTAACATAAAACTCTTAATTTGCCTCAGAGGGTTTTTGCATTAGTTCAATGGTAAAGAGTCATAATATTTATTCTGAAACTAATTGATAAATTGATTGACTGCTTTTATTCCTTTCTATGGATCCTTCAACAATTGAGACTTCCTTCTATTATATATCACCCAATGAGGAAGAGACGCACCTTTTCAAGTTGCAGGGGATGCATCATTTCTATTTCAAATGCTGCCTTGTTTGTTTGCTTAAAGAAATCGCATGTGTTTCTATTCCTTGAGTCAGCCTCCTTCATTCAGTTAATAATGTTTTTGATATTGATAAGCAGCCGAAACAAGGGTGCTGACCCCTTGCAGTTCTACACCCCGAGGGTGTGCAGTCACAGCACACTAACAGCGCAAGGGCTGTCGAGAGATCAACAACACATTACAAAGGGTGCTGGTTGTTACTAGTCAAGGCCCCACAGGGCACACTGTCAATACTTTGCCTGCCCTCCTTAAAAGACCACATACAGAACAAAGGGCCACGATTGGCCACATACAGTGCAGCGGCCAAAAGAGGCCATTAACTGTAGATAACCAGCACACATACAGGTGACTGGCCGCAAACAGTATAGTGGTGAAAAGAGGCCATTTACAGTAGACAACCAGCACCCATACAGGCGAGCCTGAGGGATTTTGAAAGGCTCCCCAAGCCTTCACACATGGAAGCAAAGTGGTATCAGATATCACCTTGTAGTAGAGATCAACACCCCTCCAATTGGAGCATCTCCTCCCATCTGCAAAACACCATTCCATTGTAGTAGACCAGGAGCCCACCTCAATAGGGGCAGAAAAGGAAGAAATAATCACATTGGAGAGCCAACCACGAATCCATCTCCCATCCTAGCAGCCATAGAGAGGAAAAGACCGCCCAAAGTTACAAATCTCCTCCTTAGAGAAAATCCCCACCTCCATAGGAGACTCATCCACCTCTACAGGAATAGAGAAAGAGGAAGAAACTCACTGAGTGCACCAAGTCCTTTCCATGGCCAACAAAGAACATCCCACAACTGGGAGAGCATAGCCCCAAAAATTAGCTACAAATTTCAACCAAAAACAACCAAAGACCAAGATGTGCCCTTGAAAACTATTAACAATCAACAGGCCACTAGAAAAAACAAGACCACTCTCCATACCAGCAAAGATGGACAGTTCAGACAAAGAAACACACAAAAAAAGAAAAAGAAACCCGATATTACCAACAATTTCCATCCCGACCCAGCTACAAAGGGCGAATAAACTCATCCCCGAAAACTAGGGTAGGCACCATCTCTAGGCTCACAATAGGGAGAAGCAAACAAGACCCGTAAACATCCCCGAGCCCCGCAATAAGCTAGAGCATCACTTTTCCATCAATCATAACACATCCCACCACATCTCCAGTCACCACAAAAGCATTCTTCTCATTAGCACAAAAGTCTAATAGACCTTGAGAGAAGCCAAGTTAAATCCACAAAGGAGAAACACCAAACCCCTTTGGCAACAATTCAAAACCTCCAAGCATGCAAGAAACACCAAACCCCACTGGTAGCACCATAAGGAAGAGCAGCGCCAACAAACTGAAGGTGGCATCCGCAAAAACCATGTACAAAGACAACATCTCCACAACTTCAACAACCCCCAGGATAGGGCGGCTTTGAAAGAATAGTGTCCAAACCCCAATAACCATACACCACCTCACCAACAGAAAATTAACTACCACTGCTCTCAAGTATGATAGAGAGCTAGATCCACCACATAAGCACTCCAACAGGGCAGAGAAAAGCCAACACGAAACCATAACGATGGCCCTCCTTAGGCAAACCCCTGTGTAAGCAATCACATCATTGACCTTAACAAAGGAGGGAGCAAACTGAAAACTCTTAGTAGATCGAGACCAAAACAGAAGCAAAACTTCATAGTCTTGTCTCATATAAGCACCGACAGGCAAACTCCTAGCATATCGGGACCAGAACAAACTCAAAGCTCCAAAGTTTTGTCACTTAGTCTCACAGAGCACCGTCATCCTTTCAAGGAGCCTCACAAGGTTTGAGACCCCCAGAAATAGAAAAAAAAGAGTAGGACAGACACTATTCTCTGTCACACCAACGTCCTCCATTTCTAAAACAATAATAGAGCCATCAACAATATCCCTGCAACCTTCAACATTCCAAACACGTATTGCCAAAACAAGATGTACAACTGTCCAAAGACCACTATTCACAACACCTACAACAACAGGGTCAACACGTAGAAGATAGGTTGCAGTGAAGAAGACCCTCACAAAGTAAGGGACCTGTGGAAACAAAGAAACAAGAGCAAAGCAGATACTGTTCTTTGCCACACCAACGTCCTCCACTTCAGAAACAACTACAGAGCCATCAGTAGTATCCCTGCCTTCAGCATATCTTTGACACCAGAGGAGAAACAATGCACCAACGACTCCCAAGAGCTCACCGTTTCTTGTGGAGAAGAAAACCCCTATAGAGGTCCTCAAAAATTGTGCAAGAGACAAGATCTCTAAACACAAAGCCACCATGAAAAGAAAATAGCCATGACACATATCAACAACAGATTGCACAAGGAAAAGCCCTCCATCCACAATGGTAACTTGAAGGATAGAGATCGAAGGCCCCCTACCACAACGATAGCCCACAAAGCGAAGTGTCACATCAACAGAGAAGAACAAAGTCTTCCAAACAGCTAGGACAAACGCCCTAGCCATGCACAAAGCCGACGTCCCTGCAATACCAAAATGAGCCAATGAATCGTACCAAGGATAGCACACAAGAGACACACCCAAAACCCCTGAGTCATGAACCATTTTTCCAAAGGATAACTCCCAACCAGGTAGAATGCATTGCACAAGCAAAACACCCATATAGAGTGTACGCCAAAACAAGGACTTCACTGCATAGCCCCAAGACAAACACACGAGCAACGTAACAGCTAGAGCACTTCCCCATGGCTCCATCTTCATCTGTATCCTCCCCATCCTCCTCTCCCACCTCTGTGATTGATCTTGAAACCCTAACGCATCCCTCTCTGCTCCCGCCTCTCCTCATTTCTTCATTCAGTTAATAATGTTATTAACCCCTAGGTCGGCCCTTTACTATTATTGTTTTTTTATTTAGATGCCTGGTCTTTTATTATTGTTGCGATTACTTTTTATGTAGCGGGGTCATGATATGGTAAATGCTATCTCCATTGGAATTCAATGGGTTGATTTAGAAAGTTGCCATAAATACAAATTTAAATATAAAATCAAAATAGAATATGGCTGAAAAAGTGGTGCGACATCTTATATGATGGGTAGGCAGCTGGGAGGAAAAAGACCTTGATTAACCTTTTAGGGCTTCAATTGACATATTGGTGTTCTGTTTTGGCGAGGACATGATACACATGTACATAGTCATTGTCTCGAATCGCATAGTTGAAGTTAGAGGCATAGAACAAGAACTTGGTTAGTACTTGCCTGACTCCGAAGTGTTTCTGACATGCAAAGAACTTGCCAATGGATTGCAAGTGGGGTTTTCATCCAAAAATTGGCTAATACTTCATTGATAAATAGATCAAAGATGAGCTAGTTGCACTATAGATTCATGACAAAGTAGAGATCGACTTTTAGAACACTTTCAATAAAGGAAGTATGTGTTTTTGGACAAAAACAAAGAAGTTTTTGGCTTTTGTGTGTAATTTCTGGTTCTAACCTTGGGTGATTATGCAAACGTCAGTTCTGAAATTATGCAATCATGAGCTCTGAAAAGTGGTGTTTTTGTAAGTGCTGGGGGCATTATGTAACTGTGTCAGTCTACACCAAGCAATGGTTTCTTCACAGATTGATAAAACAGGCTGTACCATTTTGATTTCCTAGGGATCATTCACATTTTGTTCTGGCTTACAAAAGCATAGATATATGTTCTAAATGCATTTATAGCATTAATTGGATAAATTGAAGGGCATTCCAAGAGGATTCATGTGTTCGGGACTTCAAGAGAACAAGCAGGTTGTATTCATAAGTGGATGGAGCTGAGAGAGTATGTTAGAGAGCTGTTGTAAGTGATCTTAGGGTTTGAAGACTGTTGTTTCAGGCTGGCTGTTTGTCCAAGAGACCTAAGATTGTATTTCTCATTGGCAATAGTGGATAAGGGGATCATTTGCCTCACTATTACTGGAGTTTTCTTCAAAATTTGGAATCTCCATGGTAAAAATTATTGTGTCTTCAATTGTTATGTTTTTTGGTCTCATTTTCCTTTATGTTCAGGTTTATTTGATTGTCTAAAAAGTAGAATACTATTTTCCTTCATGGGAGTTGTATATTGATGATTATTACACCGTATAATCATTGTTTTTTACATATCAAATCGATACTCCATATTAGAGCAAGTTCTTTCCTTTGGTGGAAGTTGTTGTGAGTGATTTTTAAGTTTGTGTTAGAAAGTAAAGTCCACCAAGATAACTGAGAGGGGCAGGGTGGGGTGGGGTGGGGCGGGGCGGGGGGGGGGGGGGGGGGGGGGGGGTGAATCAGTTATCTGATAGAAACAAATTATAATACCATTATCAGATTTCAACCATGTAACCAATATAAACAGTAACCATAGAAAGATAAATATACACAATGACACAAGATATATTGACTAGGGAACCTCTTGATCAGAGAGTAAACCCCGGTGGGGATGGTACCCACAAAAGATGTATTAATATGAAAATTCCTTGTGAGAGGATGGACCCTATTAAGAGTCTATGAAATACATTCAGTACATATTAGTCCCTGTTAGGAGACTTTGAATCCTTGTTAAAAGATTCTAACTCGGTTAAGAGTTATGGAAGACAGAAGGACCCACTGTCCAAACAACTTCAAGGGCAAGATCATTGAACTCATTGTCCAACTGATCTTTGTATTATCCGAACAGAATAATACCATTAATTACTGATCTTAGCAACTTATCTTCACTCCTTTGACTGTGCCAAATTGCACCAACTGCTTTACCAGATCTCAATACCGGATCTGCTTAATTCACATATCCTCTTACAACATCAATATCATCATATACCTCTCTACTATATTCAATCAAGGAAAACAATCCTTCCTTTATACCGCACTCAAATAATTTGCAATAGAGTCGGCCAACTAGGCTTAACCATTTACAAAATATAAATCATTACACGTTACATAATATTTCATAACCACATAAAACTGTTGGCTTCCAAACTAAATAATTCTTCACACGTGCGACCTCTAATTACGTTGTCTCATCCAGGTCACCTCCGAAATATCATCAACCTCTTTACTACTTCGCATGACCAGATTCTATCCCGGTTAGGAGATATAATCCAGTTATCACAAGCCACTTCTCAGGAACACTGTCAGAATACTGTTTCCACTAAATTACACATAACTGTCATGAATAATTGAATTTCCGTATGCGCTCTTAACCTTAATCTCAGGACACAATATAGAACAAGTCCTCAACTCCGCATAGCTCGATTTGCAATTCTCCACGTGCGCTAATACAAACACTGTCTGCTTCTCTGCTAATCTCCAGTAGATCAATGTGTTGACATCAATGACAAACATTGTCATGAATGCAACATACAACTGCTACAAAACAACTCGAATACTCCCCCATAGGATATATTCAGCATTTATTCCTAATAGTTTGATACCCGCAATTTGTTGCCTTTGCAAAGAGACATTTAACCTTGTTGTTGGAACAAAGAACTACTAAGCATGGCAAGAGATGAAGAAGCCCTTGATGGATGAGCAAGGTTCCTCAAGCTAGAAGTGTAAAAATCATTAGCTGAGGAATTGAAGTGAATTTAAAGGGGATTTAGGTGTTCCAAGAATAATTGAAAAACTCAAACTCGACAAGTGCTCAGTAGGCCCAAATTTTTTAAAAACTCAACACTTGGCAAAAACTTAGCAAAAACTCAGAAGTAACTTGGTAAATTTATCAAAAATTAGAAAATATATAAAGTTTCAAAAATATTTTTGAAAAAGATATTGTACTAAATTGTAGAACACATTACTAATTTTCATATATAAATGGAAATTAGAGTTTAATACGTATCACAAACTAAAAAATGAGCTCAACCTTTGAATACATATGAACTTCAAGTTCCAATATTAATGGAAATCATAAATCATTAATTTTATCTATGATTAAACTCAAAAAAGTATGTTAGTGGAAGTGGATGGTATAGCTGCAATATCCTCAATAGGTGCCTCATCTATAGTGATAGGATCAAGCTATGTATGTGACAAACCTGCTTCTAATGGCTCACCATCCTTGCTTTCTACCTCCTCATATGTTGCCATACTTGCTTCCCATTTAGCTACCACTCTCTTTAAATCAGCTAACTCATCATCTATCAACATCAACATCCCCAAGCTCAACATTCCAATCTGAATATGGATCAATGTCATCAAGGTCAAATGCTTCATTTGTATTCTACTCCCGTACCTTCTTTTCTTGCAACTGAATGTTGTATTGCACATAAACAAGGTCATTCAAATGCTTTTGCATCAACCTATTGCATTTGTTTGTGTGAATGGTCTCATAAACACTTAAGTTGCCTTCATAACCAGGAGCATACAAGGATGGTGTTGGCACCCCAGTTTTATGTGTCTCATCTTTATTTTGTTTTGCCTGTAGGTTTCGCACTCGACCTTATCCACCCTCTATTGATAAATGATTTGAGATGTCCTAAATGGGTCCCACAAGTGTCCTAACATGCAAAAATACATAAAGAATGTATGTTTGGGTCGTTTCTAGGGTCTCTCTTGGTATTATGTATGTTTGTCGGTCTTTTGGACTTTTAAGGTTGTCCATACCATAGTTCAAAATATCGTTATTGACAACTTATTGCCAAGGGCAAAAAAAAGATAGTGACAAATATCAGAGACAAGTCGGGAACTTCTTGGGAAAATATTGGGAACTTCAAAAATTGCTTAAATTTAATTAGAAATGCATATTTTTTGCAAAATTCAATAAGGAGATGTATCTAATGAGTCAGTAAATGAGTAAACAAACCAAACAAGCTGATCTAGATATATATAAATGCAAATATGATACAAAATCGCATCCTCATGTGGATTGTTGATGGCTCGTAGCCATAGTCTGATAGTCTAAACTCTAAAGAAAACTAAAAATAGCAAATATTAGTTGATCACCGATCACCGCACTGCATATATTACTCACCAATATTAATGATGTTGGTTATCTAATTGTATTTCATCGCTTCTATAGCTGTGCCATTGATTTAGTAACATAGTCATGGTTAAGATATGTCTTTGCCGATAGACTCCTTTATGATGATTGTCTTCTTCCTTGCAATGTTCCCATTAGCGAAAGTCCCTGAGTTTATTTCGAACAGTATAGGCTGCGATTGGCAATAATATTCCTCAGTCAGATAATCTAATGGTTGGCATAAAATCGCTAATTATAATATTGTATATGTGAGTATGATTGTTGTATGAATTGGTCCTACACGATAAGTTCTTTAAATATCGTGATAAATTGCTGATATATCGGTGTTAAAGCGTCAAAATATCAGCGAGAAATTGAAACTTATCTGCCACGATAACTTTACACAGTTTATCGGGAGCCAAAACTTCTCGCAATAAGTTGTCTTATCGCAGCGATATCGACGATATTTTAATCTATGGTCCATACTTTTAGACCTTCCCTTTCGATTATGACAATCGACTTAAGTCCTTGTTAAAATTCATCCAAGTGTTGCTTTGTTGGAGTTTCAAAGTTTTGCATCCCAATGTGCCTATTGGACTTGCCATCCTTTTTGGACTTTCCCAATGAGTCCGCTTTTCCCCTCTAAGCCCCTTTTGGGACTTTCAGACTTCCTCATCCATTCCATCACTTGGTACCCATTCCCCTTCATCTCCGCTCCCTAAATTTTGATTCCTTGTACCGCCAAAAGTTTTCTAAGTCATTTGGGATTGGACTTTTGGCCTCCCCTTATGCAGATACCTTTTTTCACCCAACATCGATAGTTCAAAACTCTGGCAATTTTCTCTATATGGCCTATTGAAGTTGGACTTTTGATCATTACCATCCCTCAATACCAAGTCATGCCTCATCCTTACTCCTTGATCCCAATATCTTGAAAGCCATTTCTTTTTTGGGGTTCCCTTGTTGAATTCCCCCATCTCTCAACGCACCTTACAAGACTTCCTTGTCACCTTGATTCCTTGACATCCTTGATCCCAACCATTTAATGCATAGGGGAGTACATGGTGTATTTATTGGACTTTTGGATTGGGACGTGCTACCCTTCAATTTTGATGTGTTATGAAGAGTCCGATTTATGAAGGAAAGCCACAATGTCTATTGGAGTCTTGGAATTTCAATGCACAACCCATCTAATGGCCTGATAAAGTAAAGGGAAAATGTTTTTAATGCTGCAAAGTCCCAAGGAAGCTTGATAATGTTAAATGGACAATATTTTTAATATTCATCCAAGCGTTGCGGACGCCAAATGAGAATGGCACGCTTCTCCTCCACCCACCCTACTTGCTTGCCATTATTGTAGGAGCTCTCCCAACTACCATGCATACTCCTCTAGTTACTTGCATTTACTCTAGTAGATCTACTTAGCATCTGTTTTGGAGGGAATGCATCTATGCCATTGATTTGTGCATTGCTGCAATGCTATTTTTAGGACACATGCCCAATTGGGTTAGGAGAAGTTATGAGTTTAATTTTGAAGTATTGGATGAAATTGGAATTGAGAGTCACTATTCCAACACTAGCAAACGAGTGATATTCACAAAATCCCTAAGGCTTCAATTTGAGTTTTGGGTAAAGGTATTTTGGTATTGCAATGATTTAGATTTATCTCAAATTTGTAATAAACATTTGTAAACTTTGTAGATCAACTGTTTAAAAGAAAAATTGACCTTAATTGAGTGTCTTCTTGTGTATGGTGTGCATTTTTAGATGTGTTTCTGATTAGTTGGCTAGCTAGATGACTATAAAATCCTTGCAATGCTTTTACAAGGTATCTTAATAGAACAATAAAGGAAATGTATGAGTAGACTAATGGATTATTAAGTAGACTCATTTAATATTTTGCAACTATCCATTGTTTTTCTAAATGTATATGTAGAGTCTAGCTTGCTTGTGCATTTTGAAAGGCATAGTCTTTTGTAATATCACGATTAAGGTATCGCCATTGGTTTCAATTATTACATCTTTTTTATGAACTTGAAGACTTTGTTGTTCAACTAGATAAAGACACCGGTTTGGTATTGGCTTCATTTCTCCATCATTCCACTATGCTCAAAACAACTTAATATAAACATTGTTTCAGTCTAATCTATTTTAGTATGTTCCAATTGCCATGTCTGAATGTATATAACGTCACAAACGAGTTAGTAGAAAGCACATCAATTGACATCAATGTGGCAGATTATTTGCTCTAATAGGTGATTGACCTTGAGTATTGAAAACTAGCATATCAGAACAAAGTGTCAACCAAAATAGGTGTGCGATATGCAATGGGTATGATTTACATCAAGATTATTGTTTAGTTGTTGTAAAATTCATTGCAGCACCTTAGGGAAACCCCCCTTGGTTTAGTAGATCTAGAAGTGAAAGAAGTCCTGCCCACCTCAACAATTGGTTCTCGTTTGCCCAACTTGAACATAGGTTTTGTCGTATCTTCCTAGGTTTGACACCTTTGGCACTTGGGGGACTATCTAGCCTTAGGGATTTGGCGTTTGCAACTTTGAATACCAACAACTAGGATAAAATGTGGATGGTAAGCTTTTGAAGGTTGGGCATTGTGGCACCATAATCTTCTCAACACAAATCTGCAAGGATAACATTTTCTATTTATAACCTAGTAAGGATCTTGGTAAACTTAAAAATTAAAATAAATAGTACATTAAAATTAAACACATATTTATTGTACTTGGCTGTAGAGTTACTGCAAAACTTTGAAGAAACTAATGCCCACTTGGTCTTCTTATAACTTTGAATGTCATCAAGTATGAGGTCTGGAAGGTTCTCATTATCAACCAATCTCTTGATACACGTGTTGAGGCCACAAATAACCTTTGCATTTGCTATGAAAGAAGTGGAGAAAAAAAGCTCGGGACTCAAATAATGAGCAGCAACATGAATATGTTGGTGGTTTTGTTAGTTCCACCTCCAATCTATAATGTGCCATACGGGTTCATTCTGATCTTGTTTGGCTGATACAAATGCTGAATCACTTGTTTGGACTTATCCATGGCTTGGTATAGTGTAATCTCCCCTTTCTGAAATAGGATTTAATAATAAATAATAATTAGGAAAAATGAAATATAAAAAAAATAATAATAAAATATAATTACAAGTTAGTTAAATTTAATGAAAGGTCAAGGGGCATGTAGTAAAGAGTTGTGACTCCCTCAACATAAGATATAAAAGGGAGAAGATTTCATTTGAAAAGGGACATGGATGGTGCAAAAATGGAAAATGAAATATGGAATAATTAGGTTGGAATTGGAGAAGAATTCAGAAATAAACCTGAATTATAAATTAAGAGCAGCAATTGAGATTTGTCAAGAAGCAATTTAAAAGTGGAAGAGACACCACTCTTGGGAAGATATAGTAAGAAGTTGTAGAGTGTATTTGAGGGGAACAAGAGTTTATATCAGATTTACATTTGCAGATCTGCAAATGAGAAAATGGAGGGAAGACGAAGAGGGAGCATAAGAATTAAGGATTAAGGGAAGAAAAAAGGAAAGGGAAGGAAAAAAAATAAGCAGTGACTCTTTTAAAAGATTGAAGGGTTGGGACTCTTTTAAAAGGTAGTGATTGTGAAAGGATCATTAAAGGCAGACATGGTGAAGAGGTGCGAGCCCCCTCACAAAAGTTATAAGGGGAAAGAAGGATCAAATGGTATGGAGGAAAGGGAGTAGAGGATATCTAGAGCAGATTTAGAGCAGAAGTATAGGGAGGGATATGAAATAAGAATTAAGAAGGAAAGAAGAAAATAAGATATGTAGATCTAGAAGAAGAGGATATGCAGATCTTGAATGGGATATGTGCAGATTTGAAAGTCATAAAGACAGATTTGAGAAGTGAGAGGTAGGCAAAGATTAAATGAGGAGTGAAAGGGGCTGCAGTTGTTGTCAAACAGATGTATCTTTTCATAACCAAAGGGTGTGACTCTTTCATAAGGGCATCGACAAATGGAATGGTGTGACTCCCTACACTCAAAGGAGATATTCAAGAGAAGAACTTCATTGAAGAAGAGTATAGAAGAGGAGACAAGGAAGTCAATTAAAGAAGACAGATTGAAGTATCTGCAGCAACCAATACAAAGAACACAATTACAGACCAAGGGAAGATCATTATGAGCAGTAAACACAAACATGATCAAACACATAAAAGATCAGATCTAGGACCACTATATTGATCAGAAAAAAGAAGAAAATCGGTGGGAAATAAGAAAGAAGAATATTGAATCACAAGGGAAGTAAGCAGATTTGGCATTACTGATTTATAATACACAGCAAATTCAAACATATACTGTGGTCTTTGGTATGAGTTCCTTATACATGACCAGATAAGTACCATTTATACCTGCACAAGACTGAATGATGATGCATCGTTGTTATGACTGCTTAGCATAGCCTAATAGATATTAATATACTATCTATATCTGCTCATTACCGATTAGGATATGCTGTTGATAATTGATTATTGCATATACAAAATACGTGCATAATATTGAATTCTTTATATGTACTGATTGATTCTTAAGGTCAGCCATAGTAGGGGGACATTGATGGGGTCACCTTCTAGGCACGCCACCTCATGGTATATGACCAGGGAGTCCCATGGGGCAAAAGGGGTACAAAGGGTACTGCCTTTGGGCTTAGAAAGGATGGACTTCAGGGCACCCTATTGTGAATGCAGAAATGAGGGATTACAAATAGGGGAACGGTGACGGGGTCACCTTCTAAACACACCACCTCATGGTATATGACCGGGGAGTCCCATGGGGCCAAAGGGGGACAAAGGGGACTGCCTTTGGGCTTAGGAAGGATGGACTTTCTGGGTACCCTGTTGTGAATACTCCTCATGACCTCTATCATGGAAAATGAATGCATAAGGATGTTCAATCATTGGAAGCAAGATAGGAGTAGCAAGAGGATGAAAAAAATGATAGGACACCACACTAGGTACACCACCTCATATGTATGGCACAGACCACATGAGGCCAAGAGGGATGGTATATCTGGTCTTGGGCTTAGGGTAGGGGGTCTGTGGGGCACCTCATCAAGTCATCTTGCCTTATCACTTCTATGGTTGAATCATGTTAAAATTAATTCTTGCAATCTATTGATTTGATCTACATTCTTCATATCTGTTTATTAAAAAATAAACATATACGAGGAATGTAGATACAATCAATAGATTGCTAGAATAAACATATACGAGGAATTTAGATCAAATCAATAGATTGCTAGAATTAATTTTAAGATGACTACTACCTTCATCACCACCTCATCCAACATTTCAACAAGGTCTTGCATTTTTTTCCATTGGAGGCATCAACTGATTTTAAAAAGACTAGGTTCCTCTGAAGCCACTAAAAAGTTGACGAGTGTCCTATTTATACCATCCGTGCACCCTTAAGATAAAATGGTACAACCATTCTTTTCTCAAATTTTCTTTTTTCTTCAACTTGTAGGCTTGTGTTTTGGATCTCATCTTGCAATAATGGCCCACTTAATTCACCACGAATTGGGACCTTGAACCCCTTTCCTACCATAGTCAATACATTCACCAATTGTCCCCAATGAGGTCTTGAAGCAACATTAAACAATGTAGTACCAAAATCTTGCACGTGCCAACTTTTCCTCATGTTGTAATTCTTTATTCGACATAGTCCTGTCCAATGAATGTTGTGCACAAGGAGTGTTACGAGGAACAAAAAAACTAGAACTATGGCTACCTTAATTTCTTGATCCTCATATTCATGGCCCAATTAAAGAAGAGCCCCCCATATCTCCTTGGGACCCTATAGAACTTAAATTTGGGTTTGGGGCTACATTGTCTCTGCTGTTTTCTTTTTCTTTGCTTTCCTTTGCTCATATGCTGTAAGAAGTTCTTTCACCTCCTTCTCAGTCTCTAGACCAGCTATTGTTTCTAGCATAATATCTTGGCAAGGGATCCGTTCAAGGTGATATTTTAGTTGATTTAGGCCATCAGTCATACTCTTAGTGCAGCGGATACAAATAACCTATCCTTATGCTAGACCTAGTGCTCCATGTTTCCAGCAAGGATTCTTTGGTTTGCCACTAGCTCTTCTATTTTTGGAAGCCACATTACTTTTAGAAAAATAAAAATGAAGCCTAGGAAAAGGGAAACAACATAAACAAATTAGTAATACCCTGGTTAGTAGCTTAACTTCAAAAAAAAATGTTGCATAAAAGATTTCAGAGATCAATAGAATGCTGGTTGTGTAAATTATATTGCAAATTTAAATGACATGCATGCTTGAATTTTCACATCTATAATTGTGAAGATTCAAGCATGCATGTCGTTTAAATAAATTTTTGTTCATTGTAAGAACCCCCGTGGCTCTAACTCTGACAAACACTGGATTTGTTTCAATGTTGGATGTTTGATATTTTGTCAAACACTTTAAATGCAAACTAATAAGCTGGTTTCATCAATATTCTGATTTTTATATCTCTTAACTTCATTCATACATTAACAGACATTAAGACAAACACTTGGCAAATATATCATTCTAAAAATGCACCAACTATTCAAAGACATTTCGTCATACAGTTTGCATACAAACTAACTGCTGCAAATTATTCACAAGAATTCCTCTTACCTCAATTCAGGAAATTGAATTATTACAATGATTATCAAATGCATTGAAAAATTTATTTAAAATCTATAGAAAGGAACCTGGAGCTATTTGCATAAATTATTTGACATCCAAGTTTGTGATGCAGCTTTCTGAATAAGATCATGAATTGTCACCACAGCTTGCTAATGGTGATTTGAGACACCAAACATCAAAGAACGTGCCCTAAGTCTGCCAACGCTGCCTCTAATATTTAAATTGCAGCTTCTAGAAGACTGCCGCTTCACCAATATAACCTACAGCCACTCTCCAAACTCAAACACTGAACCATATATGGGCTACGATCTGCACAAATTGAAGCTTTTTGCTCTTGCAATCAAATCTGAAATGAAATGGAACTTCTAATCAAATTTCTACTAATAGTTGTATCAATCTTGGCCTCAGTATGAAGCCAGAGCCCTTGCACAATTCACTGGTATCTTGCAACCAAATCAAAGTGCTATAACAGTGAAGAATTTACCATTCCTCAAGCTGATAATTTGAAACCCTTGTTTCAATCCCTTCTCCACACCAACAAAAGCAAAATACACAAGTCATGAATGAATTTCATATCTCCTCTATTGGCTTTTTATAGTTCACAAGAAGAAATCGATCATGGCTTCTTCAATACACTTCTCATGACTTATAAAATACTTAGCTTTTGTTGCACTTGCTTTTGATGTATTTGAAATATAATATTTAATTATTTTTCTTTCCATTTGGTGCATAACAAAATAACATAAAGTATATTTTAATAATCACTTATATCTCCCTTTAAATTGACACTTTACATTATTCCTCATATGCACTTTATAATTTGACTTTATGATCATTAAATAACCCCCTTTTAATAATAAAGTCAAATAACATTTAATGATGTGCACTTTTAATTAATTATTAATAAAGTATTACTTTATTAATAATTAAAATGTCATAACTCCAAAGATACTTGTTATTTCTCGATTCTATTAGAACCAGGAGGTAACCCACTGCATGCATTGCTAACTAGGGTGTCTTTCTAAAAATAGAAAGGGTCCATCTCTGTCAACCCTTGATTTACTATAATTAGTAAAACCCTAAATATCTGATAAAAAAAGGTGCCAAAGGTCATAACCGCAATTGAGGCCGGTCTAGGTGCCTTGCCAAATATAGAAATGTTGGATAGATGACTTACTATAAATAGTAAGTGTACCAAGCTGAACCAAATGAAGAGCAAATCTTGAACGCTTCCCTACTCCGAAAGGGAAAGAGCCTCCTATTCTGCCACCTACAACCCTCTAACCATCTGACTTAGCCTACAAGGGCTAATAATAGGCTAATCCAAACAAACTCTGATGCTCGTGAAAATGGGGACATTACATTCATATTGCAAGTTTAAATGCCCCTAGGCTTGAATTTTCACATTTATAATTGTGAAAATTCAAGCTTGTAGGTTGTTTAATAGAATGATGGTTGTGAGAATTATATGAATTGCCAAAATTTCATATTGCAAATTTATACAACTCACAAGCTTGAATTTTCACAATTAGAATAGTTTGTTTAAATGAAATTTCGTTCATATTGGAAGTTCAAATGAATCATAGACTTGAGTTTTCATAGTTATAATCATGAAAACTCAATCTTATAGGTTGTTTAATTAACATTTTGTTCATATTGCAAGTTTAAATGACAAATTATAATTGTGAAAATTCAACACTTCCAAAATCTAGCATAGAAAATAGCCAAAGGATATTAAACTATGAAAAATAAATTCATAGCCTACAAGTTTTTTGAACTTGCAAATAAAATAATACATTTTAAAAAAAATTTAAAGCATTTTTTTAAATAAATGGCATCTCCAAAGATGTGGCATAAATTCAAAAAAATTATTGATGAAAACTTGTAGATTCCCATGCAAATTTACATCCTAAACTGCATGCCCTAAATCACAAGTGTGCTTAGAATGGCCAGTTGCATGCCCAAAATTCTTAAAACAATACATTTTGTTAAGTGCAAGTAAATAAAAAATAATTGGGTGAGTTTTTCCTGAAAAATTGTGAGTTTTGTAGATAAATCCTGTGATGTTGTAGGCAAAATCTTCCCAAGTTATTGAAAAACTTGTTTGCAATTATTATGTTGAGTAACTTCTGGGATTTTTGACTTGCAAGTTTTTCGAGTACTTATCAAGTTTTGCAACTGTGGTTCCAAGAGAACAAGTAGATTGTATTTCGGTGGACAAAATTAAGAGTGGTGGAGAGCTGTAGTAAGTGATCTTAGGGACTTAACACTATTATTCCAGGTTACTTGAGAGGTCTAAGATTGTATTTGCCATTGTAGATAGTGGATATGGGAGCTGTTTGTCCTACTTTTATTGGATTTTTTCCCAAACTTTGGGCTTTCCAAGGTAGAAATCCTTGTGTCTTCAATCACTCTATTGTTTGCTCTCATTTTCCTCTCAGGTTCAAATTTAATTGATTAAGTAATGTCCCTTCTTGGGATATTCCTGATTTCTGCCCTAAAACAACAATTCCAACTTAAAGTGAGAATTGCAATATATTTATAAATATAATTTTATCAAAATTGAAAATATTTCATTATAATATTCAACTCAAAATTCTAAGAATAATTCAGAAGATGGAACTTGTCTTGATTTTATTCTATAACTCTCCTTTGGACTGTTTTGTACTCAGATCAATAATATAGGATTAGTACATCATGGCATATTCCTTATAGTTAATCATGTTAATATTTCATTGTAAATTCTTGCAAACTGCGATCTCAAGGATGGTTGTCCCTGTCTTGTGAGAGCATGGGTGAATACCTTGTCCATCCATCTCAGGGTGGTGTACTAGAGAAGACCCTTAAGCCTGGGAGCACCCATTTGCCTCCTGGCCCACGAACATGGTAGGATCTTGGGTCCACTCCATCCTCAGTCCACCTTGGAGCACTCATTCACCTCCTAGTCCACGAGTATGGCAGGATTTCTGGTCCATCCATCTCGGGGTGGCATGCTTGATAAGATCCTTAAGCCCAGGGGCATGATTGGATTTCTGGTCCTCAACACTCCCTGGCCCATGAGCATGGCAGGATTTCTGGTCCATCCATCTTGGGGTGACATGCTTGATATCTCGTGATGTGCAAGGCTGTCCATCCTTCCCATTTGCCAGCCACTTCCTTAAATTCAAAACTGATTGCTCAAAGAGTTTTCTAGAGTATTGCTGATTGCTTGATTTCTCTTTATCATCATTTCTTGAAGGATTGATGAGTGGTTGCAGGCCTGATACAATTTTTTAAGGGCCGCTGCTAGCAGTGATGCCAATCAAAAACTATCAACACTCCAACTCACCAATAGGTTGTTCTGAAGCTGCACTACAGAAATGACACCTCCAAACCCCCGAAAATTGATTGATTTGAGTGAACAGGTCTGCAACAGTACTTCAATGAGTGGACCCAAGTTGTATGGTCTTCCCTAGACTTCACACACACCCAAAACTAGTGCCTTATTATTAAAATATAGCTCCAAACATCAAATTGCCCCTCAACAACAATGAAAAAGCTCACCAAAGACAATCTCTAGAAAAATGAACTCACTCCCCAACATATGCACTTGTACAGCCTTCTATGGTGTATGTCCCCTTAGAAAAAATCATATCTTGCTGTAAGTCTTTGTAAGATGCCTCAGATAGGGTCTCCCATTAATTGGAGATGCAATAGTGAAATGCCTAGAACCTTTCAATCAACCCTCTGTCTTCAGTCACCCCTAAATGGGTATGGCCTACCCTAGGAAGTGTATGGCTAGACAAGAGTACCCTGCAATATCCTCCAAGAAAACAACGCTAAAATCTTTGGAAATGATCATTAAACAAGCACAAAAATCTTGCAATCAAAATACATTGAGAACCTTCAAATACCAAAACTCCACTGAAAATCAGCGATTCAGCATGATTCCTGTGTGAAATCACCTAACCAGCTATAATGGATCTTTCACCGTTGAAATTTTAAACTAGTGATTATAGATGAGGGTTTTCGTCCTCAATCAACTTCTTTAAAAACTTACTGTTCACTCTGACTATATATCATTATCTGCGCAACTCCGAATAATCATAATGATATCTTTGATTAAATATTAATGCAACTGTCTATCATAATGATATCTAAGGCATTGCCTTGATGTTGGGTTTCTGACTATACTAAGTAAATGATGCACAAAAATTTGGATTGAATGCCTTGCTGTTTTGCTTGGTAAACAAGATTACATCTATCTTCCATTTTTCAGATTCCAGTCTTGAGGAACTGGCAAAATACTTATTTGCGATATGTGACCAGAAATTGGAAAGAGTGGAGGAATGTTGAGTTGTTTTTAAAAATAAAATAATCATAAATTTCCTACAAAATAAACTTAAGTGCATCTTTAAGGAGCCTTGATATACTTTGAATCTTTGAGGTTGCACCACTTTCACATACCAAGTAACCAAACAACTTCCTGCCAATAAATTTTAAACCTCAAGGACGATACACCTGTAGACAGCCTGCTTCAGAGTCGACCAAAACTGGCTGATCATCTAGTCTTCAGTCTACCCTCTTAATGGGACAACAATATATTTTTGATAAAATACACATTACTTGTTTAAGCATTTGTATGGCATCTCCACTTTGGACATTGTTGTTCTAAGGTCAATATTTTTGCAAACATCTGTGCTTGTGCTGCAAATTGGGAACATCTAAATTCAATACACGCATGAAGTTCTGTATACTTAGTAATCTTGATATATTCTGATCAAATTCATTTAATTTATGCAGAAGTCTTTTTATTTCCAAGTACTCCAAGAAGTAAGGCTTCATCTCTAATATGATGTATCAAAACTTAGTATTTATGCATATCTTGTTAAAAGAAGAAAATGGAAGATAAGAGAAATTGACATAATAATTTACTAAATTCTCATAATCACATTTGAAACCACTTTATACTACTGTTCTGAATGCGAAGGCCACTGTTCAATATTTCTATAGCAAAAACAATGCCTAATAATATGTCTGTTTGTAGGCATAAAATGACTTTATTTGCCTTCTAGTACATTCAATGTGTATTTTGAGAAAGTTTATTCGTAACTTACATGCAAAGCTTTGCATTTTTATACTTATGAATATCTCTATTTGTCTTCATGCTCAAGGGATTAATTGTGTTGGTTTCCCAATTTTTATTCTAGCAACTCTTAATGATTTACCTCATTCTCATGCTCAAAGTTGGAAGTGGGCCAATGAATAAGAAACACCTTCAATTTTGTTTTCCGTTGCACTTCAAGCTCTGCAAAACCTAAGTGGTTTCCCTTATGACACTTAGTGTAGTTATGCAACGAATCTATAACTCAGCTCCTAGCAAATTAAGTGTTGTATACTTATGCCAAGGATTTGTGAATTAGTTCTTAAAACATGCAAGCACCTTATGATCAATTTATTTACAAATATATATAAAAATATAAAATGGTTGATTTAAGATTTATCGTTTAAATTTAATTTTGAGGCTATGGGAGAAATTGGATTGATTGGTGCCTATTCAAGGAGACAGTCAATAAAACATACACATTCATTTATAATAATCAATATACTCCAATGGTCAATCTAGAATTTTCAACTTGTAACAATTCAACATGCAAAGGGCTAACAATGCAATCCTTCTTCAAGATCCATTCAATAACAGTGGTATTATTTATTAGCTTTAATGAAAGAAATTACAATGTTGGTTGAACAATACTAACCATAGTTCAAAATATCATTATCGACAACTTATCGCCAAGGGCAAAACAAAATTCAGAGATAAATCGACAACTTATTGGGAAAACATCGGGAACTTGTGAATCCGAATTTGCTTGAAAAATTTCTTCAAATCCACTTCAAAGTGAAACAAATTTCTCTAAAAAGCTGCAAATCACGTTTTTTTCCTCTCCCAAACACCAATTTGCAAACAATAAAATGTGAAATGAGTGCTTTTTGGGCCGTCAGTCCCTATTAGTGGACTGTGGTTGATATTTTGGCTAAATATCGCCGATTTTTTGGTGATAAGGTCATTTCTTTTCGGCAATAAGTGTGCAAAATCACAGCAATATAAATCCGCGATAAAATTACGTAGTTTATCGCTGCCCAAAACTTCTTGCGATAAGTTTACTTATTGCAGAGAAGTCTGCGATATTTTAATCTATGATACTAACAATGAAAATAACAGGCGTAGCAAATGCGCACTAATGAACATTACAATACTTGATTCTTTTTCTCAAAAGAATATTGAATCACAAATTAGAGATGACACACACTGCGAGCATGCATTCCTATAATCTTAGATAAGAATATGTTTAGTTATTATAGAGAATTGCAGCCATTGATTGTGTACCTAGGAAAATAGAACATAGAAACAATATGCGCTGCCCAAAATCTTCTCGGATTCCTCAATTTTTTTTTCAACATCCTCAAAATGGCTTTGAATCCTCTTTGGAAAACTAGGGAATCCAAATTCAAGTCGTTGGGAGAAGTTGTCTTCAGATTGAATAAATAACAGTAGGTATGCAAACTGGGCCTTCTTTGTCATTACAACATGCTATAGCTCAAATCTGCAATGAAACTTGGAGATTTTGCTGTCAATCCATTTATGCAGGCACTAATTCCAAGATATGGTGTGAAATCGAGCTTTGCATGCCTCAAACTGTAGTTCTGGAGCATTATCAACACTTGTCGTTGGCAAAAAACACGTTTCCAGAAGAAATTGCAAAAATCAGTGCCCTTTGGCACAATTGCAAAATTTTAGGGGTCATTTTCCCCATTGCAGAGATTTGGGGGTCATTTTCCCCACTATGTAAAATTCGAGTTTATTTTCTCCAATATGGAAATTCAAGAGTCATTTGGTACTCCTAATGGGGTAGAAACTCCACAATTGCATAAATTCTTCAATTTTGATCTGAATTTCCTCAAATTTGAAACAGAGATACCCAATTGAATGTTTAAAAGATGGAACCCTTGCTAACCTTCACATTTAGATAGATATTTGGCTTTATAATTGGGTACCTAGGCTGAAAAGGGTAAATGAATACAATGACTAGAACACCAACAAAACATCACAAACCCATGAAAAATTTCTCATATTGGTTATACATTAGGGGAAGTGAAATGTGGGTGTGAAAACCTACAAGACCTAACAGGTTGTATTTGCAATTTGGTGTGGTTTGCTTGCAGATATGCACATGACATTTGGGGAGATGGGTTTGATTAGGACAAATTCGAGTTAAACTCAACAATTTTATTGTGTTTATTTGTTTTCCTCCTTTGACTTTGACCTCGTTTCCCTTAAAATGAATTTATAACCCTAAAAGTGCCTTCTAAAGTATTTCAAATACTAAAAAATGTATTTTAGCTCATTTGTATTGCAAATACAAATACCATTTCAAAAGGCTAGTTTTCATTCTTGCATGTCATTCAACAAATGGAGCTGAATATTGATTATTGAAGGTTCTACAATGGTTGCATTGGCATTCCTAGATATTTGCAAGTGTCCATTAGCTGCCAAGAAGATTATAGAATAACATTTTTGCAAAGAGTTAGGTTTTATTAAATTTTTCTTGCATTTTTGTTTACAAACATGAAGCAAACTCTCTATTTTGCTTTTCTTTCAGTTTTCTATGAATGTATCACTATTCTATATATTTTAAAAGAGCTAGGTTTTATATCAAGGTTGCTAGGAGACATGGGTACTTGGAGACTTTAGAGATTGATACTAGTACTGGTATGACAAATTTTCAAATATAGGAGATGGGGGTAGTTGGAGACAACAATTTTTTTTTTAATATAATTTAATAATTTGCAGAAATTATCATGACATAGAACTTTGAAAGCAAGAACAGTAGTAAAGCTTAACATTAACTTTAAAGTTTAAAGTTTAAATACACAAATGTCAATTGTCATTGTGTCAAAGAGTTCAAAACTCACACTACATTTTTCATATTAGATTGTCATTACGTATTGAAATCCAAAAATATTGATAGTTTGATGCTAACACACAAATGAAAAACAAAGATAAAAAATCTATCATCCACATTGGTATGTTTTGATTGTCCATATCAAGGTCCTTAGCTAGGATGCTCTCTAGAAAGTCATCACTTTCTAACTAAGGTTTCTCTAATGGTAGTAAAACTGGGGGCAATTTATTAAGGCTATTTGGCTCAATCGCTTCATCCTCCATGGCTACAACTTGTCCATTAGGTGCAATTCAGTCCCATTTTGTTGAAGGACCCTCCATGTACCCATGATCAACATGAGAGAGAAGACGAAGTGGGCTATGAATTTAAAACAAGTTTTCTACTTTCTTTAACTCTAATAGGTTCCTCTTTGTGAATGCATAAAACCATAAGTGCTCCAATTTCTCTCACAAGATGAAGAGCTAGCTACTTGTAAGAGCAATCTAATTGCAAGTGAGTGCAATTTAGGTTTTTCATGTCTATGGTTCCACCACCACTCTTAATGGTCTTTCTTTGCTTGCATATCATATAAAGCTCCATTGAAGCAAAATCACCTTGCCCACGTGAAAACTTATTCCATTGAATCTTTATAATTGAGGCATCCTCGTCTTGATCATAAATCTTGCTATTGCAGCCCAAAATCCCTTCATTACCTCTATCCTCATGTAGAACTCTCCTATTGGTCTCTTGTGTATTATGCCATTTAGGATTTAAGGCATAGGCAGCAGAATGAAGGGGTTTGTTAAGTTTGTTTTTATCTCCCATGTAACTTCCTTTCTATCAAAGGATTTAAGAATGATCTTTTGCATTTGTTATTTTCATGACTCTTGCACACATGGAATCTATATCTTCATAAACTTTTCTCAAACATGGCTTGTTTTAGTCCACAAATTTAATAACCTCACATATGGGCCTAATGAAGTCCACAACAAATCTAACATCAGCGCAAAAATGGTCATCAAGGACCAAACCTCTCACCCCAGCTGCAATATCTAATGTAGATTGCTTCCAAGCTGCCCATGCATCACTAACAACTGTGGAAAACAAAGCTCCTTTGACTTCACAAAGGCAGTCAAGAAGAATGAAGTAAGAAGCAAACTGTGTATTAGCAGGTTTGAGAAGCTCAACCTCGACAAATTTACGGTAAATTTCTTATGTGTGGTAATGGTTACATATGAACATCTTTATTTTTCTACCCTTCTTTATGAGGTCTGAAATCCCTAGAACTTGCCAATATCTTTGAGTGTGTTATTAAATGAATGCACACAACATGGGTCCAAAATATATGCTTGTACGTTTTTTGCACCATCATACTTGCTGCTTTACAAGCAAGGGTAGCATCGGTAACAATTTGGACAACATGTGATGTCCCCACCTCAATTTTGTCGCATAGCCGGTTATGAAGAAATTTTGCATTTTTTCCTTGCCCTGAACAATCTATTGCTTTAAAAACTAAGGGCTTTTGTTGCATGTCACCATGACATTAAGCAAAATGTGGAGGATTTCTAGCATTTGTCCACCCATCCATCACAATGCTGTATCATTCTGTAGACTATATTCTTTCTATTGGTGTAGTTTGTTGCTCTAATCAAACCTTTTCTTTATCAATTAGAGTTGTGCCAAACTTTTCAGACCCAGGTGGTTTATACCTAGTTGGTCCATTATTGATAGCTTGGACCATCTTTCCATAGAAAGGTGAGCGAGCAACATTAAATGTTATTCCATTTGCATAAAAGAACCGTGCAATTGTTGCATCAATTGCTTCTCTACCTGGCACATCAAATAGCCTTCCAATGGGGTTTGAATTGCCAATAAGTTGTCTCTTGTGAGACTGTTGTGTTGCTACATTTTTGGCCGTAGAAGACACATCTAGCTCTGTCTCTCTATTTTGATAAGGAGTTGCAACATTTACACATGTTGAAGCATGAGAGAAGCTCATATTATAAACTTTTCCATCAGCCATTTCTCACTCCTTCGAAGTTTCATATTGTTTTGCTTTATTTAGATAAGGATGAACACCTTTTCCAAGTGTGTGGTGGAAATGAGCCTTCACTATCATGTAAGTACCTTTTCATGCCATTGAACAAAGCTTGCATTTGATCGTGGCTGTTCAACCTGAACCTTTTGGCCCCAGAACATGGTCAACAAACTTCCACAAGGGGTGTACAAAGCTTGTCTTCCCTACTTGACATTCTACATGAAAAAATAATAAATATGAGTAGGTGTACTTGAACTTGTTTCAGTTTGCACTTGCAATTTTCATAAAATGGATTTGTTGAAATTTGAAAAAGCTTGCAACCATTGCATTCGATGAGATCATGAGACCAAACAATGAACATAATTCACATGCCTCGTGAATGCTTTAGACTTCCACATTTTGCATACATGTCTACAATTCTACCAGTAGGTCTAGCACAATTGCAAATACAACTCACATGCCTTGTTTATGCTTTGACATTTTGCATACATATTTGCCAGCACAATTGCATGCAACTGCGTTGGAAGACATGAATGCAAAATGTGGAAGCAAATCAATCAATAGTTATGAAAATAGAAAAATTATGGAAGCAAATCAATTGGTACTATGAAATGCAAGCAAAATACGGAAGCAAATCAATTAGTACTTATGAAAGACGTATGTAAAATGTGGAAGCGAATCAATTGATGATTCGATACTAAAAAAATAGTAAAACTGACCCCTTGCCAAATGCAAACTCTTCAACAAAGCTCCTATTGCGTCATGGTTTTTGTTTTCTAGAATGCAAAGGCTCGGGCTATAGTGTGTTGCATTGCGTTTTTGAAGGCATAAGGAAAGGCATAGCATTTTTTTTTGTTTTATTCGGTTTTGACCTAAATTTTTGACTTGAAGATGCCAAAATAATCGCAGGAGATGTCAGGAGATGTAATATCCCCATTTTGGTGAGCATTAGAGTTTGAGGGATTAACCTATTATTTTGACCCTCATATGCTTGTATGGTGGATTAGAGGGTCCAGTTTGGGAGTTTTGGAGCTCTTCAGGTGGTTGTTGTAAGTGTTTATCTCACCAGATCTTTCATTTGTTCTAAGGCATTGATATTTAGAGGTTTCTAGTTCCATTTTGAGGGACTTACTATTTATAGTAAGTGGATGTTAGAGAGGGACCCTTACTATTTTTTAGTAAGGCATCCGGATTGACAGTGGGAGTAGTAGGTTAGCCAGTGATTAAGTCAAAATCATTAAATAATGGTTATTATGGAGTTATGACATTTAATTATTATTAACGTGTTACTTCAATAATAATAGATATTTTAAAGGGAATATATTATTGACTTCATGTGACTTTATAATTAAAGAAAGGGGATTTAATATTATAAAGTCAATTTTTAAAGTGAGAGCATTTAATAACTTTATTTGACTTTATTATAAAAGGACATTTAATGATTATAAAGTCAAATTATAAAGTGTATCAAATGAATATATTATTAAATGTTTTCCCTAAGTCAACACCCAAAGGAACAAAAGCAAATATGTTTCCAATTATGTGAACGGTGATTGAGAAGCTTTATGATTGAACTTATTGAAGGACTTATAAAAAGCCATGAGACGGATCAATTTCATTATGCTTGGATGAATTTGACTTTATTTATGGTGAATATTGGGGTTTGGAGCTTGAGTTGCAGGTTTCAGCCATTATCCTTATTGGAGAACGGAAACTCTTCAATGGTTTGCAATTCTGAGATTGTTAAAAACCAACCGAATTATTGCTGAGTTTGTGGGCTTCATCCAGGAGTCCAATTTGTGCTAACAGGCAGAAGATTTCATCTAGGGTTTGAAGGATTGGAAGGTATATCTACAACAGACTTGGAGATTCATATTGGCTGCCATTTTACATCAGGAAATCAAGCATTTAATTGGCAGATTATATACAGCTACAACAGGGGCGTGTTATATTGGCAGATTATATACATTGTAGAGTGGAGACCATCATTTGCAGCTGGTATTTACATACCAGGTTCTCTAATTTTGTTGTCACAAGTTTTGGGAATTACATGTTATATCTTTGTAACTATTTAGCGCGAATTATCAATGAAATGCTTCATTTTGCTATTGCCATATTATTTCTAGTTTGCATGCTAAGTGTTTTTGATGCAGGAGCATCCTGGGTGTAAGAGCAATCTTGCATCACCCAAAAATATTTATGTTTTTATTCAATAAGGGTTATTTTGTGCAGAGCTGCTATTTATGGAAAGTTACTATTTTTGGTAATTTTCGTATGTGCTCAGAATGATCTGATTTCTTTCTTAGAGGTTCATTTTGGTCATATAAGTCTGCCAGTAAAGTTTCATTGCCAGATCAAGTGTATATTGGAAGATATTGAAGATTTTCGGTATTGGCAGCAAGGTACAGAAACTTTGAACTCAGTTTTGAAGGCTTTAGAGGCCCCGGATGAGGTCGAAAATTTGGGTGACGGGCGCTTGCGCGGGTCAAGCCTGTAGAGCGCTTCGTGGCGTTTCCGAAATGGGGTTATAATAGCCGAGCGGGTCAACTGGTGATGACTTATGGTCTTCGGAAGTTGGGCCACCTGAAATGGCGAAAAATAATTTTCTTCAAAATTTCCGTTCGGGTTTCAAAGGTTATCTTGAGCCGACTATGATGTAATAAAATGTAAAATAAAATAATTCTAAGTTTGGTCGGCCTTATTGGCTAAAAATCTGGAACCTTCCCAGGCGGTGGATAATTGCCTATATAAGGAAGGCTGTATTATTGTCTTAGGCAGTTCAGAATAGTTCTGGGTAATAGTTCGAGGCTTTGTCCTACAGAATATTGTAAGGGAATGCCCATGTGGCTTTGCATATTGTAATTCTGAAAGTTTGTAATTCCACATTCGTGGAGATAATAAGAAGCCAATTTTCTGTTCTTGCATATGATTGTTGTTGTTTCTCTATTTCTGTTATGTGTTTGTGACATTAAGGGGAGCACCCTTCATCAGTTTTTCCAATGGTGATATGGATGCATATTCATCATCATTTCATTAAAATTCCAAGGAGTTTGAATGTCCATGAGTTGTCCCTCTCATATTAAGTTTGCATGCCAATTGTTTGAATTTATGTCTAGTTGTTGTAGGTGCATATTTACATTGTGTGGGTCATCTATATGCATTCAAAAGACAAAAAGAATTGTATTTGCATTTCTCTGCCTAGACATCTTAGTAGCAATTTGAAAGCATTTAAATCATAATTGACTTCATTTCAAACAATCATTATCAAACTGAAACATTGAAACAACAAGTAAAGAGGTTGCATGCAAAGTGTTTGATGATATTCCCTGAGCTTCTAATCAACATTTTGAGGTCATAATTGGCAAGGGATATTACAAGAGACATTGAAGATTGCAGGAGACAACAAACTCCTACCCCAGCTCAACAACGTCTTAGGAAATGCACTAGGTACCAGAGACGCGTCCTAGGGGTTGGAAGACGCATCTCCTGATAACCATGTATTTCAATTTTATTAATTTTGAATGTGTTATTTATTAAATTTTTTAATAGGAATTACAATGATAACTAGTTCTAGCTCAACAAGCAACCTAATTGCAAAACATTTTCGAATTCTCTATGGAAGTATGTTGATATGATACAACTAGATCTAGGTGGTGGGCTTTATATTTGGATTTTTAAGGGTGTGATGTCAGATATTTAAGTTGATATAGTCGATTGAAAGTCCATTTGTGTTGACTTCTTGGATTAGGCATACAAAATTTCTTTGGAAGAATAGTATACCTATAGGAGAAAATGATAGAATATATATGGAGTAGGAGCTAGTATATGAACTAGTAGGCTGTAGGGAAAATCATCCTTTAGCAAAAACAAGATCAAAGGGAATGAAGCCCCATATGCTCCCATCTAATCCCAAATTTGTGATAGAGATCACCCATTTTTGACGGCTCTTGAAAGCGAAGAACCCACTAAAGATAAGAGATCAAAGGGATCTTTGGAAACAACATTTCCAAATGAGAATCAAGACATTGCCAATCAGGCAAGATGTAATTAAGCCAATTATTTGACTTTTAATGTTGGTTGCTCACCATATTGGCAAGAAATATTCAAATGAATTAGTGAGACTCCAAAAGGGTACAAGGGCTCAGGTTAGGAAAAGGTGCATGACACTTTATTGGACAAAGATGACAAGCTTGTAGAAGCTTTATTAAATCCCATAAGCAATTCATGTGCCAATATAGGGTGTCCATTGCTTTTGATGAGTAGAAAGATGTTAAAAATCAGCTCTTGATCAATTTCGTAGCAATGTCTCCTAAAGAGGCAATGTTTGTGAGAATTGTGGATTATGAGAGGTAGGTGAAAAATGACCAATTTATTGTTAATATCCTCATCACAGCTAGTGAGGAAGTGGGGCCCCATAACATTGTTTAGCCATGAATGGACAACACAAAGAATTGTAGAGTTGCTAGGTTGTTTGTTGATGAATGCTATTTGCACATCTTTCAGACAACTTGTGCATTCCATTCTCTCAACTTTGTGCAAAAAAAGATTGAGAACAAAATTGGTTGGATTAAAGAGTTGTATGTAGAGATTGAGGAGATCTAAATGTTTTCTCACCAACTACCACATGTTGTAAGACATATTTAGGTCCTTTTCAAAATTGGAACTACTGAGTTTTATATCTAAGTTTCACTTTAGCTACTTGAAAATCTATATTTTTAAACTTAGTTGCTTAAGTCATAATTTGATTATGTATTCTAATTATTCTTTAAATTTTTTTTTTGATTATTTTATTTTTTATTTTTGAATAGGTTGTTAAAACTTATCTTGCTTTTAACACTATTGTCTTGAGACAACTTGTGAGGTTCAAGAGACAATTTCTATCTTGGTCATAAACCAAATTTGGTCCATATGGAGGTGAAACAACATTGAGAGGGCAACAAATATTAAGTGGAGGTCCTCAGTGATTTGGGGTGGGATTGTGTCATTTATCTCGTTAGTTTCACCTATTTCATTTTGACTATATGGTGTAATGTCCCCATTCTCAGGTTCTCTAGTAGTGCAGTTGTCGTTGACTTTTAGGGTTTGCGTCAACTTGTTCGAAGGGGTATTTGATGTTGCCAATGAGCACAAAGGGTTTAGAGGAGTCATATGAAGCTTTCAAATGTTATTTTTGGCTTTCAGTTTGGGCTCCAAGATTCTTGGAGGGAGCGTCTATTTTTTTTAAGTCACCCAATCAGGTATGTTTATCATCTTTCATCATTGGGACCACTCGTGTAGTCAGATTTCAATTTCGATGCATTTTGATCATTGTCACTAATTGGGAGTATTATTGAGCTATAATATTTAATTAATTTCAGTGAGGTCATCATTTTAATTAAATATATGTATCAAGCACTGTAGTGTTTTAACTCGTTGGAAAGAGGAATTTTTTAAAATAATGGGATGCTTAAAAGTGACTTTAAGAGCCATAAATGTTTTAAAAGTAAATTAAATCACTTTTTGTAGTTAAAAGGCTTAATAGATTAATATTGTGATTTTTTTTAATGGACTGACCTTTATTGTTTAATGCTACATTGGGAATTTAAAGAGGGAAGTGACTCTTATTAAATAAAAGCAAGAAAAGAATCCCCCCAAAAATAGCAAAAAACCAAAAAAGTGTTTTTTGGGAAAAGTAATGAAAAGGGAAAAAACATTCTTGAAAAAATAGCAAAAAAGAAAAAAAGTGTTGTTTTTAAAAATGCAATCAAAAAATTATATAAGGAGTGGGGCTCTCATTTGGGCATGTTGAATTTATTATTTCTGATATTTCTCTCTGAAGAAACCCTATGTGGTTATGGAGTTGGACTTGGTTCAGCTCAAGGTTTGTGAGGACAAAATGCCTTACAGACAACATTCTCTATGTTGTTGAGAGACACAATCTAGAGAATAATCTTGTTGATTTCATCTTAGAGGGTCTCAGTTGGGCATACTTGTGGAGTTTATTTCAATTTTGACAAAGGCTTGTTGCATATCAGTTTGTTAGAGGTTGATTGAAGAAGAAAAAAATAAAGGGTTTGTTGTTCATTCATTTCTTTGCTGGCTGTACATTTCTACAGAGGGACATGAGCTTTCTAGAGCTGGTCAGCTAGGGGTTTGGTCTCTTCTTCAGCAGTTTGGGGGTGCCTAGTGTTAAAATATGTAGCTTCGCTCAGATAAAAGTCGTTGTTATCTTAGAACATTGAATGATTATTTATATCAATATATATATGTAATAGTTATATGTATTAATATTACTATATATATTATTAATATAAATGAATATATAAGTTATATTAATCTTATAGTAACTAATTATTAATAGACATGTCCCTTGAAATGAATAGACATGTCTTCTTGTCTTTGTCTTGTATAAAACCAAGAGATCGATGCATTTGGAAAATATAGAAGACAATAATATTACTACATTTGCAATCGATCATAAAACTAACATGGTATCAGAGCTAGGTTCCTTCTATAAAAAACTTAACCGCTTGAAGGAAAGATTTGAGCACGCAGGGGAGAGCAGTGTATGATTGAAGAGGAGGATAATGTAATCAGAATGAGAATCATGACTTTATTTGAGTGCTTCTATTTCATTTCATTAGGTTCTCGCGACTGGTAAATGAAGGAACATTTTAGTTCTGGAATAAAGAGACCAAAAATGGCATGATTGTAAGCTATTTTAGTTTACAGGCCCGAGAACCATATTATTGCAGAACAATTTCTTTGTGAAAGGCGAAATTAGCATTTGAGTGTGCGACAGTTCAGTCTCGTTCTAATAAACCGCAAGCATCGTGGTGGTAGCAGTATTTTGGACAGCCTTGAAGGCCGAGAACCTTATATTGGTAGGGTTATTTAATTACGAAGGAGTAGATTCATATTTGAATGTGATAGTGGATATGTCACAGACGTGAAACAATAGCAAAGGCGATCTATTGCAAAGCATTTTCAAGAAGAGAGATCGCAGTCGGACTCTTGGGCCCACTATCTAATCATTACCCATGAGACGAGTTTAAAGTCGTGGACTATTGTCTCGAATGAGGTCTGTGATAAACTGAAAAGGGATGTATTTACATACGAAGGCATAGTGGAGTTAATCATTGGGTTCATAAGGTGGATCGTGAAGGAATTTTGTTCCTGTGAAGTGCCACGACAAACAAGTTTATCCGAGTGTGAGGAACAGTTCAGATCTCACAGACTGAGAATAAGCACTTTTAAGGAATTTATTTGTTCATGGTTTATGACTCGGTTTGGAACATAGTAGAATAAGTACTTCATGTCAAGGTTGACAGACAGTAACAAGTTGGTATAATAATATTATATGGGCTCACCTTATGTTGTCCTCAATTTTGACATCACAAAATTGAGACAACCCTATGGAATTTTTCTCATGAATTCATAGGTGTACCCTCTAGGTTTTAATGTATGAATAAACGTATCTTGAAAGAGATTCGTAATCCTTGAATTGTCTTCTAGGTGTCGTTTATTGTATGTTCTTTTTAGAAGATTGTCGTCAAGTTATTTCCTAAACGCTTGTCAAAATGAGTTTTTCTTCTCTGATTGCAAGCACTTGATTTTTGGTTATCTTCGCGGTTTTCTTTGTTTTTCCCTTTCTTGTAAATAATTTTTGATTTTGTTTTTCCCTTGAGAAGATGCTCCTTTAAATTCCACTCGTTTCGAGCCAACTTAGACCTTAATCGGAGCTCTCTAGCTCAAGTTATGAGGTTAAAAGTGGGGTTTTTCAGGGTGACTGCATATTTTATTAAAACCCTTGAAAAGTGGACTTTTTGATGTCAATTGCACGAATTAAAATTATTTTTGAATATTAAATTGGATTTAACCATCCATTTTAAAATTTCAACTAATTCTAAGTTGATCTTATTATAGTTTTTTAAGTTTTAATAAAATTAGGCTATATTAGTCTATTTTTATTTCATTACTTCATAAACACTATAGTATTCAATCTAATTTTAATTCTCATGAGATTTTTAAAGTGCAAGGTGGATTTTTCATTTTTAAATGCATATATCCCATGCATTAATTCATTTTAAATCCATTATTTTGTAAATCAGTGGGGTTTTCATCTTTAAATACATATTTTTGTTAAAGATGATCATGCTAAGTGGAGAATTTAAATCCGTTTACATATAAAAACATATGTGCTTTTGCATCCTGAAAGCATGTCTATATGTTTTTATCATTTGATTTACTTATGACATGTGTTTTGGGTCCTAAAAAGTCCATTTTTAATTCACACTAATGCTTAGTGGAGATTTCAAACTTTATAACATATTACATATATCATATGTAATATGTTATAAATTTATCAAACCGCGTCAAGCACATAGTGGTGAATTTTATCCTCATAACATATTACACATTACATATAACATATTTCATATGTTATATGTAATGGGAAGTCCACTCTATTCTTCCTTGTGCATGGTGGCGATTTTTGCCACCATTGCACATTACATATAACATATGAAATATGTCATATGTAATGTAAAACCCGTTAATGCCTTTTAGTACATATAAGAGCGGTGATTTTGAACGCCGTGGCACATGTGCTTTGCTTAATCTAAAACCCGTTACTACATACATATGCTAGGCGGCGATTTTAGACGCCTTAGCATATGTATGTAATAACATATATTGCGTCCAACATAAGACATGTTTTCGCATATGTGCTAGGCGGCGATTTTACACACCTCAGCACATATTCAAAACCTTTATCATTATCGCCTTTTTAAATGCATTGAGAGCGGCGATTTTTAAAAGGATTGCATATATGGTAAAGCTTTCAAATGAGACCGTTATCATTTATATATGAGGGCGGCGATTTTGGGCAACATTGCATATATGGTTAATACATGTTTTAAGTTGCATATGAGAGCATAGTGGCTATTTTTATTGTGATTGCATATGCTTTCTTTTCTCCAAAACCCGTATACAAGCATTGGGCGGCAATTTTGAAGCTCAAAACACGTTCAAATCAGAATGTTTGAGCATGAAATGAAAGGGTTTTTGATACTACAGCACTAAGGAAGGATTTTTCTCATCATTGCACCCCAATTTCAAGAGTTTTCAGTCATTCTTTTGAGCATTTTTATCAAAAACGGGATTCAAGTTTTCATTCTCCAAGATTTCAAAGGTGAGTGATTTACTTTCAAACTCTCAATGACTGATTTTTGCAATCATTTCCAGCCCTAGACGCCGTTTTTGGAAGCCTTTGCACGTGTTGAATTTTTCAAAGTTTTTGCTATTATTTGGCATTATTTTGCTCATTGCCTCAACACTTGTCAATTGATGTTTATCTCTTGGAGGAATAGGTCATGGATTGAGCTCTATTTAAAGACTCTTTTCAAGCATTTCCATGTGAGAATCTTCATAATCTTTTCTAGATTTTCCCAAAGATTGCAAGGAAATTTTCTTCCTTTGTTTTGTGAAAAAGTGAGGTAAAATTTCTTGTTTTATTTTTCATTGTCTTTCATTTCCAAGTTTGCATCAATGTGTTTTGTTCTTCCTCATTTCAAAGATGCATGTGCAAAGACTTCTCTTTTTATGCACATGCAGTCGGGATTAAAAACCCCGTTCTTAATTATATTACTACTAAAAAGAAGATGGGTCCACTTCTTTTTGTCTCACATAAGCCATGTGTTTCCACTCCATAAAAACCCACTTCCATTGGACTTTATATTGCTGCCACTTGACTTCAAACTTATGTTGGTAGAAAAGTTTCACCATTTTCACAAAATCAGTCCCATTTTCCTTCCATTCCATTCATTTTTCCCCCTTATCATTTGCTGTCCATACATGCAGTCATCTTCTAAAAACCCGTTTTTGGGTCTTCCTTACCATTTTTGAGCTAAAGTTCATTCACCTCTTCACTGTCCTAAAGTCTTCCAGCCATATGCCATGTTCATAGTCTTCCAAAATCCATATTTATGCATCAAAAAGCGCACAATGGATCTATCTTATAAAGATGCTCTCACCTTGTGGAATTTTCACGTCACATGCTACATGATTGGAGATTTAAAGGACTTTTGGCTTCAAAAGTTTGTGATTGTATTGTTTCCAGAAATAATACGAGTTTTACCCAAGAAGAAGGTTCTTCCCCATTATGTAAATGCAAGCTAAAAGCCCACTTTCAAGAGTTTACATACAATTTTCTTGCTTTTTCAAAAGTTGCAAATGAACCTCTAAACCCTGTTTGTGGGTGACAAGTACTTCCAAAATGACATGTAATGGGATTTAAAAACCCCACTTACAAGAGAGAAATCATCCCATGCTAAGTGCAAAGAGTGGAAGACTAGAATGATGCGGGCATCGAATACTTTCAAGAAGAGATACTTTCCAAGGAAATGACCACTATGATACAAGACAACCAAGGATGCGGTTTCCTATTCCAGATCAAGGTGCTTTCATCAAACTAAAGCATATCAACCATCACGCATCCTGTAGCAGCATGAAGACAAACGAAGGATGATGTAATAGGTGTCGTGTCTTGTCAGGCACTTAGAATATTTTTATCATGTCTTTGTAATTTGTATTTGACATATGTAATTGCATGTGATAGTATCACGTGTAAAGCTGTAACATGTAATCAAGTTGCAAATGCATTAGGCATGCAACTTTGAATAAGTCAAAGTTAGTTAGTTAGGGAATAAGTCAAGGTGGTTAAGGATTTTCCTCTTTTCTCTCCACCTTTCTCTCTCCTCTTTTCCTATATAAAGGAGGGAGCTCATTGTAAATAATCATCTTTTGGCAAGGCAAGAAAATTCTGCCAGTTTGTATTGTGCACTCTAAGACTTTGTGCTTGGATGTAAATCAGATTGTTTTCAATAAAAGGGGCAACTTGCTTTCAAACTTTGTGTTGATTCAAGGTGTTATGTGACGACATTTTTTGGATATTGATTGTGAGTTTTGGAGTTTTGCTCAAGAGGGATTTGAATTTAATTGTGCAGACTTTGAGCTGCCTATTACATTCAGAGCCAATTTGAACTTTTGAAGACTTTGTGCTGCAGGAGGATAGATTGTTATAGTTAGATAGTGGCTGCAATTACTTAGAACTGAAGACTTTGGGCTTCAGTTGTAGGTATTTTTTTTATTAAGTTTGAGAGTATCTAGTAAGAGACTTTGTGCCTTACTGGTTATTCTGCTTGAATCCTCACGAGACAAGCGCAGGAGACTTTGGGTTCTTGTTTTTGTTTCACAAAATATAAAAAGAAAGCTGCTGCCCTTGGTATTGTTCTTATGTCAATTCCAGGGTCACCAGTATTATCGTAGCAATAAGACACTTTTTGTTAAGTTAGAAAGTAGTAGTTGAATGCAAATCATTCTTGAAAAAAAAGGAATTGATTGAGAGAACCACCCTTTTTGTAACTTCAGTTAAATTCCTGTTGAAGCCACCTACGGTAAGAAGGGAGCCTCCCCTATTGCTGAGAGGAGAGATTTATCTCATGAGACGTTGCCTAAAGTTACAATTTTGTAAGGTGTAGTCTTAGCGGCTTACAAAATTTTTAGCCAACACCTTACGGAAGGAAATGAGGAAAGCATAAAGACATTTTCATTCAGAGGGAGTCTGAGAATTAAAAGGACGTCAAGAGGTTGATGAACTTGAGCTTCAGAGGGAGAAGGTAAATGATATGGTTCAGTCAACTTTTGATAATCTCGGTCATTTTGTGATTGAGAGGGAGTTCACTAATGAAGGTGGAACACCTTTGAGGTAAACTTGATATAATTGATTATTATACTAATGGAATTATTTAATGCTATATGGGCCCTATGTACATCATAAGGAAGTGACGACTTCCAAGTGATTATCACTTGTATTTTTGATGTTATTGAAAGGTGACGATCTTACAATAACTATCTTTTATCATGATAGACCTCATGTGATGGCTGAAACAGATCATGATAAATGAATTATTACATGGTGGATTGAGTTCCTTAAAATGACCATGATTTCGTACTGTGATAGTCATCATGTGATGCTGAAACAGATCACAGTACTAAAGGTGATAGTCGTCATGTGACGCTGAAACAGATCACCAGTACCTAGCTATTGTGATAGTCGTCATGTGACGCTGAAACAGATCACAAATATTGAAGGTGATAGTCGTCGTGTGACGCTGAAATAGATCACCGGTACTTATATTGTGATAGTCGTCATGTGACGCTGAAACAGATCACAATTATTGAAAGTGATATACATCATGTGATGTTGAAATAGATCACTGATATTATTTAGTTGATGTTTTGTAAAACATATTACTGACTTTTGTCTTCCCTAGCTAAGAGGGAATGTTAAAATATGTAGCTTCGCTCAGATAAAAGTCATTGTTATCTTAGAACATTGAATGATTATTTATATCAATATATATATGTAATAGTTATATGTATTAATATTACTATATATATTATTAATATAAATGAATATATAAGTTATATTAATCTTATAGTAACTAATTATTAATAGACATGTCCCTTGAAATGAATAGACATGTCTTCTTGTCTTTGCCTTGTATAAAACCAAGAGATCGATGCATTTGGAAAATATAGAAAGACAATAATATTACTACATTTGCAATCGATCATAAAACTAACACCTAGTGTGGGAAACGACATTATTATAATCTTCTTTTTCATGGCTGGAGTTTTTTGGAGTTTGACATCCATTTTAGGAGTGATAGCTTGCAAATTTTATGAATGGCTCAAGCTATTTCAATGCTGCATTTTTTGTTTATGTTTGAATTAGATATGTAATGTTATTTGATGATCTAGGTTGCTCTTACTTTTGCCAAAAAGTGTATTTTCAGATCAGAAATTTGGAATTTTCAGCTTCATATATTTTCGAGTTTTTAAAGTTTTTTGAGTTGTTAAATTGCTTCAAGTTACTTTATTATTTGCACTTTGTTTATCATCTCAAAACCATTGCAAAACACAAAACAAACAAAAAAGAGGGCAAAACAGGGCAGCATATTACATATGGTTTGTTGTATTGAAATAGAGAAGTCTTGGTTTAAAGAGATATATGATGACATTGACTTAGTGATTGCAAAGATGAAGACGATCATAAATGAGAAAGAGCAAAACTTTGAAGAAACAAGTGCACACAATTATTGGAGAAAGATGGAACACAGTGACCACCTTGCTACATCTTACCCTTACATTGAGCCGAGGATTGCCCCATATAGAAATTATACAGGTGCTAAAGCGTACGATGCAATATTTTTAAGACTTTTGATTCTGATTTGTAAGATGCAATCACAAGTGACTTCATTGATTTTGTATACTCCTATTGTCAAAGTGTATGGGCTCTTCATGATAAGTTCAAGAAGGATGCTCATAGTTGGTGGTACTTCCATAGCTAACAATTCCAACACATATAACTCCTTGTAATCGAAATTTTTATCACAAGTAATTTTAATAATTTTTTAGTTTTTAATCTTTGAATTGTCGTTTTTTAATTTCTGTAATGTATAACTCGTTCTCTGTACTTTCTCTTCACAGGTTGCTAGTTCATGTACATCTTAGAGGTATTAGAGTGCATATTCTTTCATCCACTCAATAAAGTGCAACAAATTACCCTAAAAAATGGTAGGGAACTTAGTTTATGTGTAGTCCAACTTGTGCCTTCTTTCACACAAACATTATGGCTACAAGGAAGGAGACATGTAGCTATAGGATATTGAGCAAAAGTATGCTGACTTGGATGCTTCTACTTCACATGTTGCATTTCATGAGTCCAAAAGTGAGCACACTTTTAGTGCGTGGTTCAAATTTTCCTACATCATCTAATGTCAATGACGATGATGATATTGATGATTTAGAAAATTCATTTGATGTTGAAAAAAATACTGTTGAACTTGATATTATTATTTAAATTTTAAGTATTGAGCTTCAAGTTTGATTGAAGTTTGAACAATGAATATATCATAACATTTATCATTTATGTTCTAATTGACATTTGATTTTATGGTTGTTTTGTTGTTTCTATGATGCTACATGGTACTCTAGATATAATTCCTGCTTTTAGGCCACACACACACACACACACGTATGGATGAACCCAAAATGAACTCAAACCCTTGTTTTTTTTGGTTGGATCCACAAGAACTAGGATCTGCACTAAAACCGGCAACTCAGCTTTTGAAGGATTACAGGATGATGGATCCACAAACCTGAACTAGGATTTGTACTAGAACTGGCAACTCAGTTATTTTATGATTACATGGAGTATATTTAGGCACAAATGCTTGGCTGATTAAATTAGCTTGATTTTGGTGCACTAGTTTGTTTTTCACTCTTCTAATTTTTTCTTGTTTGTTTTAATTTTAAATTATAAAAAATATGAAAACATAAAAAGCAGCTCTCAGTTTTTTTCAAAAGGTTTCTTGAAACAATCAGTCTTGCAATGGCTTATAGTGAGGCTTTACACTTTTAAGTTGATACTTTGTTTATCCCCTATAATTTTCAGTCGCATACTTTATTCTAGTCTTCAGGTAGTCCTTTGAGGCTTTTTGAAGTAATATTTGAAAATGTGTACATTTTTAATACGTTTTCCTTTTTACCTCTATTCCTTGTGAAAGGTTGTCTTCCAAATATTTTTTCTAACTTCAGTGATATGTAAAGATACTGTTTTTTTTTGCTTTCATTTACAGTTAAAATTGCAAGTAGACAGATTAGAAAACCTAGAATACTTGTGAATCATCTAAAGTTGATCCTTTCTTTCATACTATAATACTGAATATCTTGTAACATAAGTCGATAGTTTTTGCATTTCCAATTCATTTGAAATTGATTTTACTTGTGGCTGATGTAGCTAATCATTTATCAGCTGGGAATGGCTGCAATAAATACATGAATGGAAGCCATCAAGTTCTAATAGAAGATATTCCCTTGAATTTTCAAAAACTACTTCACCAAGATGTAGACTCGGATGACTCCTTTCCTGCGTATGGATATGTGGAGCCTATCCTTCCTGGTATCCATGAATTTCCTTTGCAAGGTATGTTTGAGTCACCTTCTCATGGAAAAGTTTGATATTAATATTTTGTTCTTTTTTTAGTTTAACCTTGAAGCTCTCAATTGTTGAGAGAGCTTTTTGAGGAGGTTCCATTGTGTGATCTAAATAATTGAATAGGTTGGGATCAATTGTTCATTGTAGGTTACAATTCCTTGATAACTCATCGAATGCTTAATGTGTAGTAATGTTATATGATAATGAAATAGAAAGTTCAAATAAAAGTTTGTCCTTCTAGACTGATGTTGTATCTTTGATCATGTTGTTGATAGCCATAGATCATCTGTAACTTTTTGAAGTTTACATTAAAGGGGTTTTTCTTTGGATGTCGCCTCAATAAACAACCGCTTCTTGAATGATCTTGATAGCTAAAATGGATAGGTACTCTCTCTCTTTTTTGATAGGTAAAATGGAGGTATCAACAAGAATCCCACCTCTAAAATATAATTTTTAAGAAGTAATGGGGTACTACACTAGAATCCCTGTTTCAAGCTGTTAACAGCTGATTAGAGATGGTCCTTTTTTATTTTAGCTGGAGCTTGAAAATTCCATTCATGGTGACTTGACTAAATCTATTTTCTCCTCGCAACATTTTCTCATAATGCATTCTTTTGTTCACAAATTTGTTTTAATCTGTTGACCATCTCTTTGATGAGAGAGAGCTGTGAATGCCAATGCTAATGCAATCCAATTGCTGATATTTGATGCCACCAAAATTTATCTCACTTAGATTTCAGGTTCTTATGTTAGTTTTTGCTGAATAATGACTAATCAGAATAATGGAATTGCAGCGAGTATAAAATTTATCTTTCCTTAATGGGATCTAACTTCTCACTTTGGCACAGATATTTCACAATAGCTTTCATCTTTGATATTGCCAACATATTGCATGTTGTCTTCTATTACTTCAAAGTAATTTGCATCTAGGGCTGGATTTGTTCTGAAATGTATTATTTGGTGTTAAAAGCCACAGTTATTTGAAATCTGTAAATCAATATTTTGCAGATCATGCTGCATAAATATGTAAGGCAGCTAAAATTCTAGGCTTACATACCAATTTTATCTCTAGGATATAAATCAATCTTTAACCATGGTCTAATTCTTTTTGATTGATACCTTCAACATAATTGCAAAGAGGATTAGCATTCTGCCTTGGGTTATTCCATTCCTGAGTACATATCAAGAACACCAATGATTGGTAAGAAGTCATAAGGAGTAATTTTACATGCTTGTTACTCCAGGCTTAAATCATTGCGATTTCTTCCTTCATTGATGCTTGCTACTTCAGGTTTTTAATATGCAGAAGTTTACATCAGTTGATGAATTCTAAAGTGATTGTACACTGTGCTTCTTTATATTAATAAAGTTCTTATATCCCCTATTGAATTGGCATACATTACTATCCAAGTTGGTATTATTAAATGCTGAGTATTAAAACTAAATATCTATGGTACAGACATGTCTTATTATTTTTATCATTATATAAATATTTGTCCCGTATGGTCATGGTTTTAGGTTCCTTGGAGAGCTCCATGATGGTTTCTGGATCAGAAAATAACTACTGGGGATTCACATATCCAAGTTGTAGGAGTACCACCAGCAACAACCACCAGGGAAAGTTAAAAATGAATTGCAAGGTGCCTCACAATCAACTTCAGGCATCCATTCAGTTCTCTGAGTTGTCTTCTGAAGGAACATCTGATGATTGGTGTAGTCCTGTCCAAGGTGATTTTTCGACTGACACTGCTTTTTTTCCAGATCAGGGCAGTTTGACAGAAGATTCCCTCTTACCAAGAAGTAAAATGTCTTCTTATCCTTTTTATGAGAATACAGGAAGTGTTTCTATACCTCAGGTCACAGGTGGTCTGATAGAGAGTGAGAATAGATGTGGGAAAAGAAAGTCTGACTGCTTACCATGTAATATTCATGCAACGATCAGCCATGATGATCGTTCTCAGTTTGATAGTTTAGATTGGTGGTCTCAAAGAAAAAATGATGAAAAAGTTTCTAGGGCTTCAAATCCAGCAGGACACACTTCATGTATTGGTTTTGGTTATTCACAGAAAATGCACACGCAAGAGAACAGAGCTGATGATATTTCAGCTGCTAGAAAATTGATGGATACCCAGAGTTCTGCTGCAAACTCCAAGCACTGTTTACTGAACCCAGAACTGGATCAAAGTGGATCAGATCAGCTGGATTCTGTCACAGACTGTCACATGCTTGTAGAAAACATTTGGAATTCTTCTCTCAAGCTGTTTGCCGGTCATTCATCTGAATTGGATAGATTGGCAGACTCTGATGTTGAAATATTGCTTTCTGTCATTCACGGTCTTTCCAAGTATCTCAAACATAGAGCTGGAGTTTCTGCTAAATGTATCCAAGCTGCGTCTCAGCCCGACAAATCTTATTTTGGCGATGATTCAAGTATCAGCAAAAAGGTCTTCTCACTTTCCATGATGCAGGATTTCTAATTTCGTATCCTTTTTGCACTTGGGAATTGTAGGTTGTAACGTGCTAATAAATAGTATATATTAACAAAAAATTTCTAGTGATTACAATTACTTTTAATGGATCATATGTAGGGTCAAGTGATTAGGAGATGATGGTGTTTTTAACTAAATAGTGTATATCTGAACAGAGGAATATAGATTAAGTATGGATCCTAAACTGCAGATTCTGCCATTGTCCTTTCTTGCTTCCAACATTTATGAGTCTAACTTCTGAACTTTACAAAAGGCACATTATCAAGTTTTAGTTTACTTGGCAAAATAAAAAAGGTGTGGAATGTCAACTGTGGACCATAACCGTTGAGCAATGGACCACACTCTAAACCAACAATGAAATTTTGTTTCAGACTTATAACGTAATCTTGTTCAATGGACCTTGACCCACTTGCTATCTATCCAGCCAACTCTGCAGTCTATTGTTAGCCTGCTGCAAATTTTAGTTATTGATAAAAGGGTTTAAAAAAACAGGTTTTGAAGGGATCCTGAAACCCTTTACAAAAAGCAAAATATCAGCAAACTAACAGTTGTCCAGCAACACAACAACAGTTGAGAAGCATCAGAAACCAGAAAACAAAACAAAAGACTAACAACTAATTACAAATTTTTTTCAGAGAATTATTAGTAGTGTTACCTCGAGTTTCCAGGATGGCAAATTTTTTTGCCAAAATTGGAGATGGGGGGGGGGGGTGGGGGACAGCAAAGGGGACAGCTATATAAAATATAGGGAAATTTTAAAATATATAAGGAAATTTGCAAATATACATGACATTCATATGAAATTATGGATAAAGCAATGCCATTTAAAGTTTTAAACATCATAGAGCCTTAACATACAAGTTTACAAAATTTTGGTGTTTCAAAACAAAAAATGCATTCAAAATTCGGAAATCAGAATTCATTGTCAATATCATATATGCATGTGATAACAAAAAATATGTAAATAAATATAACTTACAAAACCAAAATGCCCAAAGGCTTAGTGCTGTCATATAGTTTCATGTTCAATATAAAAATCAAAATTCATAAGAACTAAAAGTCATCTCCTATTCTAGATCAGCCAACTCAAACTCTGCATCAGATTCAGAGTCATCTCCATAATAGCCCGCGGGAAGAAGGGCATCCTCATCTAATGGAACCCCAACCAATCCTAGTGGTGTCTCCTCATCAACCTGGGCCGCATCTTCAAGATCAACATCCCACTGTAATGCTGGAGTCTTCCTATACTCTGTAGTCTGACGATCCTCAAGTCTAAGAGCACAATGCACCGCCACTAGCTTCTCCGCTCGTCTAGAGGTAAGTCTTTTCCTCTTGAGCGAGTGGATAAAGTCATATGTAGACCAATTCCTCTCTGCAACAGAGGAACTAACAACCGGTGCAAGGAGGTGAGTGGAAAGAACCTTCAACTCTAGTGTATCCCTCCCATGCCATGTCCTCCACCCAATAGGATTTTTCTGTGCCAATATGACTCTGTCCAACCTCGCCTGTGGTTTACTCAAGTTTGGGCCACAAAGGTTTGTGAAGTCAAGGAACTGTGCATGAAGTTTGGAAGCCTCCTGCTCTGTAAACATCTTATCAATGGCTTTTGAGAAGCCATCTAATACCTTTGGATCATCACACGGAGGCACCCTTCCATCCAATTCTGCATACCATTTGGGATTTAGAGCAAAGGCTGCCATATGAAGCGGGGTATTCATAATGTTCCACATTTGCGTCACAATGGGCCTAACACGCTCCTCATAAAACCCCAAAGTAGGATCCTTTGCTACAACTTTTTTTTTATCTTCCCCAACATACTGTCAAATGTCTCATACATCTCTCCAAGACTAGGAGAGTCTGTATCGGCATATCTAATGACATCTACAATAGGGGAGATGACAACACAAAGGTATCTGCAAAATGCAAACAAACAATTTGAAAGTATTATATAATTGGCACTAGAAATTTTAATATAATATAAAATCAGCAATCTAAAGACTAACACTTAATTTTAATTTTTAAATAAAATTAGCAACTTACCTCATTGTGCCCCACCAACTATCATCAAGGATCTTTAGCTTGACTAATTTTCCTTCAGCAAAGCTAGAATTAGACCATCGGCTCCACTCTGGATTCACCACCATCAATTGTAGAACCTCATGCACCTCAAGCATCCTCTCCATCAAGATGTAGTATGTGACATACTTGTAATAATAATATAAATAATTTTGTATAATTAGAAAATCAAAACAGTGAAAACACATATAACGATAATTTAAATAATTTTGAAATGAAGTAATTGAAATTCAAATTGGCATACCTTGTTTCAGCTGGTTTGAGGAACTCCTTTGAGAAGGACCTAAAAAGAGCAAGTGAGGTGTGGTGGTTGCAAATGAACATCTGAACCTCTCTAGCTTCTGACACCACTTGCTTCACCCAATCTATCTTGCCAATGTCTTTTAATGCATTGTTCAATGCATGAACACAAGGGGTCCAAAAGATGTGCTTGTAAGCACCCTACATCATCAAACCAACTGATTTGCACACACGTGCTGAGTCTGTGATCACTTGTACAATATTACTAGGCCCAATCTCCTCTATGGCATCTCTCAAAATGCTGAACTGAAACTCTGCATCCTTACGCTTCCCTGAACAATCTATGGCTTTCAAAAAATATGAACCAACAAGGGATGTGACAATGATATTGATGAGTGACCGATGTCTAACATCACTTCACCCATCCATCACAATAGAGCAACCTGTCCTAACCCAAGTCCGTCTCATATTTTCAAACAACACAATAATCTTGGAGTACTCATTGTATAGGAGGGTTGTTCATAGCTTATGATCACCAGGGGGTACAAATGAGGGACCCATAAGGGCTACATCTTTCATCATTTTTTTGTAATAAGAGGAACGGGCCACATGAAATGGGACATCATTAGAAAAAAAGAATCTAGCAATAGATGCCTCTGTAGCTTTCTGTTGTTGTGCACTAAACATAGCTTCAATTGATTTTCCCTTGTCACCCATCTTCCTCTTTCCTCTTTCCTTTTGTTTCAGTGGAACTAGCACCAATAGTGGGTGAGAATGGCCTAGATGATTGTGCACTTGAGCGAGTAGGTGTTGGACTTGTCAAACCTTGTATCCCCATTTCAGCCTCATTGTGCAATCTATGACACTCTAATCTCTCCTCTTTGGTTAAGTTTGGACAAGCTAGAACCCCATGGCTTGCAATACCTAGAAAGAGAGACTTAACCCTTGTATAGCTGCCCCTAAAATCATCCTGACAAACATGACAATCCCACACCTTAGTCCCTCCTGCATTTTTTTTCTTTTGACCCCTAGGTGTGACATATTGGAGAATATGCTTTTTTTTTGTTGAAAGGATCCTTTGCATATTTGCTCATGATTTTTGATGGGCACTTTAAAATATCAGGTTGAGTCTCAGATTGTGGCTGCCCACTACTAGCATCTTCAACACTATGAGTTTCTTCACTACCACTACTCTCACTGCTACTCATTTTAGTTATTGTGTTTTAAACTTTTTATGAGATTGAAGAAAGAAGTTGAACTGAAACAATGCAAAAAAATAAAATAAAAATCAGATTACATTTAGCTAAAACTTTGAACAAAATGCAAAATGCAAGCATGGAATCATGAATAAACTCACATCTTCCAAGCTTTTGCTTCCTAAGATGAGAAAATCACTCCAAAAGGCCCTTCTTGCTGCTGCTCCAACTCAAACTTCAAACCTTTGCTGCTGCTGCCATAAGAGAGAAAAATGAAAAAAATTATGCATGCAAAATGAAATGACCATATACAAATAATAACCAAGTTTTTGGCTTTGTAAGGGAAGGAGGAAGGTGGGCCCGACGAAAATGACCCCCAATAACAAAGAACATTTAAATTCTATTTTATTTTTATGTTTTGACGTTGCTTTGTTTGGGGACGGACGACTGTCCTTGGGACGGTCGGGGGACTTCTGCAGTGTCCCCGGCCGTCTAGATGTCCCCAAAATTCCTGGGTGACGTCCCCAAGTTTCTGGGACATCCCCAATGAATTTTCAAAAAAGGGGGATGGGGGGGGACGTCCCTTGGCCATCCCCAAGTCCCGGAAACGTCCCCGGGACTGGGACGGAAGAAAAAGGCCGGGGATGTGTCCCCGGGTAACCCTGATTATTAGCTTCCAATTCCGCCACATAGAAGCTCTCATGGAGATAAACAAATTCCTGAAGTGCAATCTTCTCCTCATAGCTTTTTTCTCTGTTGCTCCTAGTTCTAGAGCTAGGGTCTGCTTTATCACCTTTTTGAGCCACCTTGGAAATGTGTACAGAATCTTTGGCCATTCTCTTCAGTTTAACAGCTAACTCGTCCAACTTATTAGTCAGAGAATAGCATCCCAATTCTGGAAAATTTCAGCATCCTGCAAGGAAGAGACGTGAGTACCTCCTTCCTGTTTCTTATCAATACTCTTTCTTGTTTTTGGGCCTATTAATCTGAACATCAAACCTCTTGATGAGATTATGCTGACCCTCAAAGGCCTGTTGGAGAGTCAACATTTTGAACAAGAACATTAAGATACTCAAGCAGCTCTTGTAAGGAAGCAGAGTTCGTTGACGTAATGGAAATTCCTTTGGGAGCAGGGGGTAGGGATCTTGTACTTTAGGGAAGGCCTCACCATGGTTCGGAGAAGTCCTTAAAAACATTTCCAATCCCCTTTTCATTTGTCCTGGGACCTCATTAATCTTAGGGGTTTCTTGGGCCGTACCCTCACTGCTCTTAACAGAACCTCTCTACCCTATCTTATCCACAGGGTTTTGGATATTTTTCCTGAGAAATTCCACCCTTTTCATTTCATTCTCCCTACCATCCTCAACACACTTTATCACATCTTTATAGATTTCCTTCTTACTAGGACTCACTTTCCTTATCTGACAAGTTACCAGGTATCCACCCATGGCTTTCATCAAGTATTGAACAATGTCATTTGCAACCTTTATGGCTCCAAGCTTTTCTAGATTGCATGAATAGGGGAGCAAACCATTAAAAAAATGGAATAAAGAGGTTTCAGAAATCGCAAAATATAACAGGCTTGAGAAATGAATAGAGGAGAGGAAGGAAAAATGAAATTTATGCATCATTAGTTTGCTTCTTTAGACATCAAATCAGTTGGATTTATCTCCTAATTTCCTCAGATTTTAGTTAGCAGGTATTCAACCATGTCAGTTATTGCAGCCTTCGTTATATTGCATGGATGTCTAAGCAGGCATCTTTAATAGGATAATCAAAAAACATAGCTAAGGATCATAGCATTAAAAAAATGGAACCAAGAGGGTTCTGAGAAATTGCAAAATATAATACTCTTGAGAAGCGAATACAGGAGAAGAAAAGGAGGAATGAAAAATGAAAATTTATGCATCATTATTTTGCTTCTTTGGACATCAAATCAGCTTGAGTTATCTCCTTCTAAATCCTTCATTTCTGAACTTCTTGATTCTTCATTTCCTGTATGCATTGATAGTTCTATGATCTATCTAAAAAAGAAATTGCAGAGTTATTTAATTCATATATTTCTGTTTTACTTCCAAACATCACATGCCAATTGTTAAGAAAAATCGCATACCACAGGTTTGAATCTGGTTTGAATCTTATATGTACTATAGCTTGCCTGAAGATGCCCTTTGGATTCACATATATATATTTATTAATGATAGGAATTGTGATTGACTCCCCAGGACATGCCACAGGTTTGCATCTGGTTTTGATCTTATATGTACTACAGATTGCCTGTAGACGCCCTTTGGATTCACGTGTCTTTATTGATGATAGGAATTGTGATTGACTCTCCAGGTTTCCAAGTTGGCTGAATGCTATTATAGCGAAATTGACGCTGCAGATTATGAAACACAAATGTCAAAGTTGTCTGACATATGTTCTGCATTGAGAGGCACTCATGTTGCAGAAGGTGGTCCATATATGACTGACGTTATTGAAGAATCTGATCAGTTGCAGTGGACTTATTACAAAAAAGCAAAGCTTTCTGATCTGGAAAAAGAGAGAGAGTTAAAAAGGGCAATCTCTGAATTGCAGGAACTCGTGAAGAAGTTGAGAGATGACTTTGAGTTTGAAATCAAGGAAAGGGATGCTGCAATTCTTCTTTACAAGAATTTGTGGAGTGAAGCACATGCAGCATTGTCTACCACAAACAGTGAAATGAAGCACATTAAAACAGAGGTTGAGGCACCAAAGCAAAAACAGTTTAACAAAGGTAGGTCTAATTAATATATATTAGTGGTTTTATTTCTTTTTATGTTGAACCATACAAAAATGTGTGAACTGTCATTTGTTATGGTGAAAAAGAATTTAACCTTTTGTTTTTCTCTCAAATACAAATTTATAAGATTAAAAACAAAAAATCTCTTTACTTAGATTGGCGTAGTGTTTTGAAAATCCTTTATTCCCTATTTCATGTGTCAAAAATTTCACTTTGCCACAGCCGTTGGCCTTGATTGCATTATTTGTGTAGGTTTCTAAATTATTTCCTTTCTAGATTTGAATCTTACAAATTATGCCATCATGTATCTTATTTAGAAAACTCTTACCATCTGTCCTCTTTAATGTTCTAGATGTTATCGGAGGAGGAACTTGCAAGATCAGAGAGAGGACAAGCTTGGGATCTTGTCTCAAGGTTAATTTTAATAAAAAAGAAAATGTCATGGACCAGGCTGCAATGTACCAGGGAAAATATCGTAAGGAACCTGATATGAATACAAGCTTCATCTCTCCAAAAGGTATCATTTCTAAAGAAAATGATGAAAGGGCCTTTTGGGATCAAGCAGCTGTTCTCATTTCTCGTGAGGAAGGTCTTAAGGAAACTTATAAGATTGAAGAAAAAACAAGCTCTATATGTCCCGTGGAGGATGATTTGAATCCAGAAAGAAATGTCACAGACCAGGCTGCAATGTACCAGGGAAAGGATCATATGGAACCTGATATGAATGCAAGCTTGATCTCTCCAATGGATATCAATTCCAAAGCATATGATGAAAGGACCTTTTGGGAACGAGCAGCAGTTCCGATTTCTTGTGAGGAAGGTCTTAGGGACATTTATAAGATTGAAGAAAAAACAAGCTCTATATGTCATGTGGAGGATGATTTGAATCTAGAAAGAAATGTCACAGACAAGACTGCAATGTACCAGGGAAAAGATCACAAGGAACCTGATATCAATACAAGCTTGATCTCTTCAACAGATATCATTTCTAAATCATATAATGAAAGGGACTTTTGGGAACGAGCAGCTCTTCTGATTTCTCGTGAGGAAGGTCTTAGGGAAACTTATAAGTTTGAAGAAAAAACAAGCTCTGTATGTCCTGTGGAGGATTATTTGAATCAAGAAAGAAATGTCGCAGGCCAGACTGCAATGTATCAGGGAAATCATAATAAGGAACCTGATATGAATACAAGCTTCATCTCTCCAACAGATATCATTTCTAAATCATATGATGAAAGGGCCTTTTGGGAACGAGCAGCTGTTCTGATTTCTCGTGAGGAAGGTCTTAGGGAAACTTATAAGATCAAGGAAAAACATGATTTCAATCTGGAAAGCAATGCCACAGAACAGTCTACAATACTACCTTTTTTCAGAAAAGAAGGTGAGGAGTCTCAAACAAAGGCAAACTTGAATTCTCTAAACAATGTTACATCGCAAGTACATTGTGAAGATAGCTATTGGGAACGGGCAGCTAGTTTGTTTTCTCGTGAGCAAAGTCTTGGAATATCTGAAATAAGCAGAAATGAATGTTATTTTGACCATGATGTAGAGGAGGTAAGTCCTGAAATAGAAGATGTTAGAAGTTTTGTTGAAGTTTTACAAGAATATAAACAATCAGATATGGTGGGTAGAGATTCCGGGAAGCAAGTTGGGGAGGCCAGTTTTGATGTTTCTGGCTCATTGAACAACTCTCTTCATCTAGAGGAGGTTATAGCCGATGATCTGAATCCAGAGAGCTGCAAGTCTAATCATGTCCTTTACCGAGCTAGCCAATGGGACGGAACCTTTGAGGAATGGGCAAGTCTGCTGCTTTCTCAGGAGAGAATTCAGAGAGGAAGTGTAACTTCTGAGACCAGGGGCAAAGCAGACTCTGAATGTTCTATAAAAAATGAATTATATCCAAAATTAAATGTCATTGACCAAACAACAATACTTTCTCATCAAAATGTTTGTGAGAGTCCTAGAACAAAGAAAAACATGAATTGTGTAAGGAATGTTATACCTCAAGAATGCGATGAAATATGGAAACAGGCAGCTATTATGTTTTCTTCACAGGAATATCCTGGAGAATCTGATAGAAGCAGTAATTTGGTTACATGCAATCAAGATAGAGTGGAAAGAATAAAAATTCTTTGCAGATTCAAAGCTCTACAAGAATGTAGTCATCATTCAAATATAACAGTAGGAGATTCTTGGAAGCAATTTGGTGAGGCCAATTTTTACGAGTCTGGTTCATGTAACTGTTCTCATCTAGAGGAGAATGTCAGCAATGATTTGAATACAGAATGTTACAAGTCTAATCAAGATAATAGCCAAGCCATACAGGGTGGACGACTTAGCAGCCAAAGTGTATATCCAAATACAGATCAAGTTCAAGAACGCCTTGGTGTTCTTTGTCGCAGGGATGCTTTGGGGGGTGAAATGGAAGACTTTCAAACTGTTGTGATGTCCAACTACTTCGAAAAACAGGCATCGCATATGCTTGCATCAGAAGACATTCACGATATTGTAAACTCTGCTTATGGTACTCAATATCTTTCCAATTCACATTTAGGACTGAAAAGCTATATGACATTTGGTAGGGAGGAGTTTCCATGCATTGTTCCTGCAACAGAATCTTCCTCTGAAGAAAATACACTGATGAGAAATCCAACTATCCTGTCTCGATTAGAATCACTCAGTTCGGTTTCAGTACCTGGTGTTTCAATTGATAGTCAATCAATTAATTTTGGTCAACCAATATCCAATCCATACTGTGATCTCAACGATAGTTTTACTGCTGAATATTCTGGTACAGAAAGTGAAAGCGGCAATGACATTATAATGGATGGCCACAGCCAAATATTATCTGCTGGCTCCACTTCAATGCCAAGACTAGACTTAGGCAAAAAGGATATCACTGGAATGCAGAACCAAAATTGCAGCAATGCTTCCAGATATATTGCAGATGCTGAATGTCTCAGTGAGGAGCTTAGTTGCATTTCAGAATGCCAGCATGACATTGGGCAGGATACATTTTCCTGTGAGATGGAAAGTTCAAGCACAGATTCAGAGTCTAGTTGGCAACATGTAGAAGAGGAGGATGTTACTTCATTTCAGTGTTGACTATCAATTTTCTTGTGTTGGAACTTGGTCCCACACGAGATCCATAGAGCCAAATCAAATGGTTTTTCTTTTCAGTGTGATGAAAACAATGGTGTACATACCTTAGTATTCAGTAGTTTTTAATTTCTGTGTCCAACATTGAAAGTTGGGGAGGCGATCATTTGGAGAAGTTTATAACATCAAAATCTCAAACGTCATAAGCTTTCATTCACTTTTAAGGTCTTATCATGTGAAAAACTAATAGTTCTACATTGCCTGCTTCGATAGCTGCTATTAAATACATTCTAGTAGAATTATAAGCTAAGAATGTTTTGTAAACTGATATTAGCGAAGCTTGCTTTCTTATCTGAGCAGACTTTTATAGCTTATCTGGCTATAAGTGTGCCTTTTGTTAGCTGTTTTGTGGACTTTCATTGTTTTATTTTTTGTGAGCTATTTTATTTTTATGGATTTGTGGATGGTTAACATCTCAACAAGCTAATTACCAAATCATATGTAATGTTTGGAAGTGATTGCCTTACAGACATGAGCTCCATGTATGTGAAAGTGATTGACATTGCCTAGTACTTGTAGCATGGAGAAAATAAAAAATAAGCAAGCTAGAATTCATAATTTGTGCCTTTTGGGTTTCTGTATAGTTGGCATAAATTCATTTTAAAACTGATTCTTAGATTTAATTTTATCATTTGTGTACATGCAGAAGTTTAAGGTCAATATCATATGCATAATATTTATGCAGTTCATAATGTTCTCTCATTCGTAATGCTTTCATTTCTTTAGAACTTGTTATCATTAAGAGTTTATTGGAGCAACGCTTTGACGAAGTAAATTTCAGGACCATGAAATGAGCATACACGAAACATTGTTTTTCAATTTCATCAAATATTTTATGCATACAGAAGGTAACGCAATTTTAAAGAAACCTATATTAATATCAGTTTTGAGTGATCCATGTGCAAGGATGACTCAGATCTTTTTTTTAATTAGACACCATTGCATTTAAGTACCCTTCTCTACCTCTAATCTATTATAAAGGGCAAAATTATGACTGTTAAGGATGACCATGTTATTTGACATCAATGTCACTCAAGTAGAATTCTATAAAATAGGCCAACTCCTTTTCACATGTTAACTAGGCATAAAATATCTTTTACACATTGTTCTTATATGATAGAGAGTGTTTCGTATAAATTTTAAATTATAAAAACTAAAAGTCAATTATATTCTAAATTTTTAAAAGACTAGATACATCATTCTTATATTTAAAATTAAATTAGGAAAACTAAAAGCCGTGTAGAAATTCATAGCAAAAAATTAAATCAAATTAGACATATTAGTTCAGAAATTTAAATTAAATTATACTTATTTGTCCAGAAATTTAATTATCTTTTGTTTTCATGTGGACGAGTACTCTTATCTTAAAATAGTTTACTTCTGATGAGATAATAAAGAGGCATTGATGCAATAAAAATAGTATATTATAAGTAGAAAAGTAATATCTATTGTGTAATTAATAGGTATCTCTTTATTAGGAAAAATTATACTCCTAGTATGTATTATTTTCATTCTTTTAATCCATCATTGTTGTAGATAGCTTTATGAGCTTTATATTCATGAAAAGTGATATCTCTTATTTATGTATAACTTTCATTTCTTTAATCCATTTATAGTTGTAAATAACTTTGTGAGCGTTATATTCATGAAAAGTGATTTTGCATGCTTCTAATGTTCTTGTTATCTTCCAACTAATCTACTCTATGTAGCATCTATTGGTTGCAATTGATGAAGATTATTTTCCCCAATTATCTACCTTCTCTACTCTGTTGTAGTTGCATATATATTTTTACTTGATTTTGCCTCTTGCAAATTTTATTTTAGAGTTCTCTCTCAACAAAACAAACTTTTATCTTTTATATTTTTTGTTGCATGTGAAAATTTGTTGTAATACCCAACCTTGTGTATTTCTTATGATATCTATGACCTCGATCCTGATTTTGATGGATGTGTTTGTTAAAGTTTTAGGATAATTGCAAATGCAATAGCACTATCTCATTGTATGTTTTAATGTGTTTTCCAAATGCAACAATCTCTTGCATTTATATTGAGAATGAGTCAAGAAGAGACATGTCCCATATATATATATATATATATATATATATATCTAATAATGAATAGACATGTCCCATGAAGATATATATATATATATATATATATATATATATATATATATCTCTAATAATGAATAGACATGTCCCATGAAGGGACATGTCTCTTCTTGACTCATTCTCAATATAAATGCAAGAGATTGTTGCATTTGGAAAACACATTAAAACATACAATGAGATAGTGCTATTGCATTTGCAATGATCCTAAAACTTTAGCATGGTATCAGAGCCAAGTTGCAAATGTAAGAGAGTAGTTTGTTGATGGTGAATGTGTGACTATCTCAGAAAATACAATCTCAGTACGAGGGTCATATCTCACAAATGCACTGTTGGATTTTGCTAAATTTTGGATATGTTGGTGATAAACAAATTTAGAAGAATCTCACTAGAGCGATTAGAGAGAAAATGTCAGATGCAAAAGTTATGATCGACTGTGTATGGGTCTCTGAAAAAAACAAAATCTGTAAAAGAGCGAGGTTCCTTCTTTAAAAGCCTAACCACTTGAAGGGAGATCTGATCAAATTGAAGGTTTTCATAGTGTATAGAACCTTTGGATATTCAAGACAAGTCATGTGAATAATTCTAGTAATGTTCGAGAACGACGACATCATTCTTTGAATTTACATGATATTTTCTATATGGGCTCACCTTACAAAATGAAATACTTGATATTTATAAAAGATAAGTATTTCATGTTTTATTAATGCACATAATTTTTGAGTTTATAATTCATGCTATACTATTGGTTAGTAAAATATTGTATGCTTCTATCATTGGTATTTATGGTCGAGATAGTTTAGTGAGCTATTTGTAATCTATCTCTGACATACCTTCAGAACAGAAGCACAAGATAATTGCATTCAAGGGAGAAAGAACTTGATGCTTGCAAACAAATTGATGATTGAGACTAGATGCAAAGGGAGTCTGATATTTCAAAAGAGGTCAATAAGTTGATAAACATGAGCTTCAGAGGGAGTAGATGGTTCAGTCAACTATTGAAGGTGAAACATTTATGAGGTAAACTTGATATAATTGATTATTATACTAATGAATCATGAATGTTTTTAATGGGCATGCCCCTTGTGTAAATCATGAGGAAGTGATGACTTCCAAATGATTATCACTTGTATTTGTAAAAGTTATTGTAAGGTGACGATCTTACAATAACTTGACCTTCTATTGTGATAGACATCTTGTGATGGTTGAAAACAATCATAATAGATAGAACTTGTGGATAGAATCGCCGATTGAGGCAATCCACCCAGGAACTTGTGGATAGAATTGCCGATAGAGACAATCCACACTAAAGCTCGTGAGTTTGTGGATAGAATCGCCGATGGAGGAAATCCACACGAGAGCTTGTGGATAGAATTGCCGATTGAGGCAATCCACCCGGGAACTTGTGGATAGAATCGCAGATATAGGCAATCCACACTAAAGCTCATGAGCATGTGGATAGAATCGTCTATGGAGGCAATCCACACAAGAGCTTGTGGATAAAATCGTTGATGGAGGCAATCCACACAAGAGCTTGTAGATAGAATCACCGATGGAGGCAATCCACTTGAGAGCTTATGGATAGAATCGTCGATGGAGGCAATCCACTTGAGAGCTTATGGATAGAATCACCGATGGAGGCAATCCACACGAGAGCTTGTGGATAGAATCGCCGATGGAGGCAATCCACATATTGAGACTATGTTTCTATTGATTACATCATGAGGATGATGCCTTTATTGCTTACATCATATGATTGATGTTGTCAAGTGTCATAAGTGTTGAAATTAGATTAATTTATCCTCCCTAGCTAAGAGGGAGTGTTGATGTTTGTAGCATCGCTCAGATAAATAATATTGACTATATAATTACTATGAGAAATGATATATATATATATATATATATATATATATATATATATATATATATATATATATATATATATATATATATATATATATATATATAAAATTGTCATTATATTAATTATATAATAATGAATAGACATGTCTCTTCTTGACTCTTTCTCAATATAAATGCAAGAGATTGTTGCATTTGGAAAATACATAAAAACATACAATGATATAGTGCTATTACATTTGCAATGAACAATATTACATGATTAATTATTCTTGGAGAGTGTTTGTTGTTGACTTAGTTGTTGTGATAAGACATAGGTGATCATGAATAGGGTAGAAAGAGCATGTTATGAAAATTGGCCTCCTTTGTTATGTTTTCTATGTGTTTTTTCTTTGTTGGTGTACGAACTGTCAAGTTAAGATAGTCATATAATCTTGTGGGAGAAAAGATCAAAGAAGCCAAAAGTGGAGCAAGAAAGTCGAGAGTGAAAGAATCTTTTTCATTTGATCAATAATGTGAAGGTATATGATGGATATTTAGAAAGAAAAGGTTAAGAAGCAGTGAACAATAACATTCAAAGGACAAAGTTATTAATAGAACAATATGGATTTAGACAGGCCAAAGGAGCCTAAAGGTGTTATATCTGAAATCTATAGTGGGGCAGTCACTAAGACAATCAAACAAATAGCTAGAAGGAAAAGCACTGTCATGAATTCTAAAGGAGTGTTTCTTTCATGCATGGTTATAGCAGAGGTAATAGATCAACTAACACCATTGCCAACTCTAGAATTTGTCAAGCTCATTTTTTAGCTATAGTAAGTGGAACAAGTGCCACATGTTCATCATTGGGAAGGTTTCCATTACATGACCACCCACATTGAATTCTGTGGTCGGCTTGAATTTCCTCCTATCCTTTGAGGAGTGTTTATATTCCTCATGTTATCCTTTTGTCATTTCCTCTCACTCGGGTCGTTATTGTCATTGCCTTTAGATTAGAACAACTTTTATCCTCCATCCCACCGTGCATGTCACATGTGTTGAGTCTTATATTTCTTTCATGGCACCTGATGGTTTAGTTTCTCCTAATTTTGCATGCATGGCTTCTTGATTGTTACTTCCTAGGTTTTGGCTTGGGCAAGGTGCCATCAATTTTTGTTTTCTTTCTTGTCTTATTGATCCTATGCATCACTCTAGGATCTCACAAGATCCCTTATTGTGAGGGAAAGTGTCAAAACATGGGTTGCACTCCATTTTACATTTCTCTTCTTCTTTGTTGAATATGGCCTAAGTAGTTTCAGGCCACAATGATCTAAGAATTTTGGGGAGCTCCTTTCTAGGGTGGCTATCCTTATTGACTCTATGTCTAAACATGGCGCAACAGTGGTCTCTCATGAGTTGAGCGGCTGGGTTGCAAATCTAATGATCTCTGATGAGTTTTGGTGTAGTAGTGATATTTGCTAAGTTGTGGTGTAGAATTCATCTTTGATGAGTTGTGTAGCGGTGGTCTTTGATGAGTTTTGGTTTCAAAGGACATGGATTTCTCTTTGTCGCTTCTAGCAAGTTAGGGATTTTCTATTGGATGATGATGAGGAAGTATCAGTCTAGATTCTTTCAAAGATCCTTGAAAGCCCTTGGTGATGAGTGGCCTAATAGTTCTTCAAATTGAGTTATGAGCCTTGTAGCAAGAATTTTAGTATCTTTCATCTTTCTACCTTGACCTTCAAATGATGATGAACAATCTATTAGTTACTTATAAGCTCAAATATGTTGGAAGGTACAAAAAGTTTTACACTTCCAATTGGCAAGGGATATCTTGTTTGATAGTAGGAAGAGACAAGGTTTGTCTTGGATCCTTGACTAATTATGGCAATGGAATGAGTTTGGCTTCTAAATAGGTTGTGGTAGTAGTGCAAGGTTCGAATGTCATGTCTAGTGTTCTAGAAGCTTCACCTGAGGGTTGTGGTAGGGTGGGAGGCTTTTATCTTGAATCTTGATTGAATTTTATCACAATTTGATAGAATCTTGTTTTGGGCTTTGTTAGTTGCTTCCCCTATTAGCACAAGGCTTAACTCTAGTCTTTTTGTCTCTTGGAGGTTTGGTATGTATTTATGGTTGTCCATACCAAACATTTGCAAACACACTAAAATAATCCCTCTCTGTTTCTGTCAAAAAAATAACAATAAATTTATTATCATACAAATATAAATTATTGTTGCTCAATTTTTGACCCCTATTTTAAAATTGCCAACATTTCAAATTTTCCAAGTCCTCTCACTGTCGGGATTTCGAGAAATAGGCGCTTGTCGAGATTTTGAGAAATAGGCGCCTGTCAGATATTTAGGATTTGGGTGCATTTAGGATGTTGAGAAAATGGTTGCTCGTGTTTGGTCAAGTCAGTCTTCGTCCTTTTAGTCCCGAGTCTCATCGGAATCTGACATATTAGTGGCAAGTTTGAACTTCAAAGAAATACTAAGTGTTCTATTGTGGAGAATTGATGCCCAAGATGCTAAGGTGATCGGAAATGGAAGCATAGTAAGGGTATTCCTAAAATTCCAAAAGTAAGGCTAGGTCCCAAACAGTTCAAAATCATAATTGTTCCAAAGGAGATAAAAGAAGATAAATCATTGGAATTCGAGTGATAAATGATAGAAGACCTACTAAATCACCAAAATTCTTTGGTCGGAAGGAAAACACTTGGAGTACATACATCAAAAAATGGAGGAAGTGCAATTCTTAAAATTCTGAATGGTGGAACCTGTGGAGGTCGGCTTCCGACATTGGCTAAATAGAAGGACAATAGAAAATGTTAAAAGCTAAGGAACGTCAAAAGAAGATAGAATTCAGAAATCTCCGCTATAACTACCTCACAGACAGATTCCGAAGATATGTGGTGAAATTCCTGCTTTGATTGAAATGAAGTGCCCTTCCATCTCTGATAAAGGGAAAGAATGAGCTTTTATGCTCAAGTCCACTTCGAAATTTGAAGTGGTTACCTTATAAATCCAAAAATTATAGAGATACGAGAGAAAAGCAATTTGAGTGCTCCGGATTAGTTCCAATATGAATGCTGGGACCCGACAAAGTGCTAGGAACTATTCAAATTCCTGATGAATACGTTCCAAGCGGAAATTGATGTGACGCAAAAGATTAAGGACCAATGGCTCTTTGTCTTAGTTCTAGATTTTCATTTGGAACCCGAAAGTGGTTCCTAAATCTTCCATTTTTCTGAGAACATAAGTCTAGTCAGAAGACTCTTGAAGATGCAATTATTTGACAGAGATAATGATGAAAAAGCCACATAGCCTTTATCTAAAGTGTTTTTTTTTCAATTTTAATATTCTCTCTATGACATGTGTCTTGTAATTGTTTAATTTTATTCTCCAAGAACTGTATTGTAATGACCTGGGTAGGCAAAGGAACTTTATATGCTGGTTCTGAGCATGATGCGGGGGATCGACAATCATTGGCTAGAATTTCTCCTGTTGCTATGACAACTGAGTGAGACTCAAATTTTGAGTCATGATTGTTGCTCATTAAAACTTTGTTATTATCCTTCATTGTGGGATGGGTGAATATGAGATGATTCAATAAATTAGTCATTGATGTCAAATTGTGTTTTTGAATTTGTGATTATAAGGTGATTTGAGAGTCATTATTTATTGTTTTCTTCTGTTATATTCATGTTGTTCGACAGATTTATATCACTTGTGGACATACTGTACATGTAATCTTCATGGTGGTAGAGGTGCATTTGTAGAATTAATTATTGTGATTTTACTACGTTTTGGTTTCCATAGTCATGAGAATTTAGGCACAACTGTAGAAATCAGTTACATTAATTTTGATTGCATATCTATTCATGAATGTTTCATAGTGATGAACATTCATTTGAAGCCTCTTCCACTCTCTGGTTAAGAGCATACCCCATCTTTATTGAAAAACAATAAAAATATATTCATTGAATATCTATTTTAGGGAGTTGTACCTGTCAATTTAGAGATTGAGCTAATTGAAAGCTCTTTCAACTGTTCGTTAATAGAGAAGTCTGTGAGGGTTTGAGTCAATATTATTAAATACCAATTTGTTAACTAATAGATTTTTGGTGACTCTACTGGGGAAAGATTTGAAGAACTGGTGCTTTCATTCTCCTCAGAAAATCTAAAGTTGCCTTTCCTAGAATGAAGGTTGGCGACTCTGTTTACGAATCTTGAATCATGGCTTGGTTCCAACGAAGACCATCTTGTGCTGCTCGTATGATTAGTGAAGATGACAACAAAAGTGATGATAATTTTTCTTCTTAAAGGAATAGTGTGATTGAACTAGTGCAAACTGATTTCCTAAAAAGCTTTTATGGTGGTATGCAGTTTCAGCCTCAAGAGGTTCATCCTTTATTAAAAATTTTGCAAGATATTGAGAGGGAAACCAAAGGTGAGAATCTTTTACTAGTTCAAAATTTAAATGTTCTTGAAGAAGCTGAAGTCACAAAGGCTAAACCATCTTGCATCAGTATGAACAATCTAGTGGTAGATCAAATATATGGGGATGAAATTGTTGAAGATTCATCTCATGAACAATCAAAATTCTAGGTATCTATCTACATGGATGAAGAATTCCAAGATAAGCTCTATGATGAAAATGTTGCTATTGAAAATGATTCTTCATGTGCGAAAGATGTCCCTTGTGGAGCTGTTTGCAGATCTGAAGAATATACTAACAAACTTGAGGAAGAAGAACCACAACGAGAATTTGATAGTGATACATGTTTTACACAAGAGCATTTGGAGAATCATGAAGGAAGGAATAAAGATAACTTTTGCACGAATGAGGTGGATTTCCTAAAAAGTTTCTATGGCAACATGCAGTTTCAGTCCCACAAGGAAGATACAAAAGATAGTGTTGAAATGCATCGTTCATCCATGGTGGACAACAACAATAAATCAAAGGTCCTTGTTAACGAAGGGAGAAATCATTTGCCAATTTCCATGGAGGAATCTTCATATTACAAAGAGGAACAAAGGAAAGGAAGTCACTTTCCTGTTAATGAAACTATTTCAGAACACACAAAGGATGGCAAGGAAGTGGAAGCAATGAAAAAAAGGTCCCGTAGAAATGTATGACGATCAAGAAAAGAGTACACGTAAAATCTCACAAGTGCCTTCATTTTTTTCAAGACAAGAAATATTTTCCTCTAAAAGTATTGACGAGTTTTCAACTAATGACATTTCTGAAAAGAAAATCAAGGACTATCTTGATGATAAATCTAAAAAATCTGAATTTATCAATGGGAATTGTAATGAAAAACTCTTGAAAGGAGAAATAAAGAAATGTCTGCTTTTTGAATCTCTCTCTTCGAAAGGCATGTCTCTAAAAATTGTATCATGTGAGACACAAAACTACGATGTAGAAGATGAGGTGAAGAATGTCCATTCATATTGCAATAGTGTTTGTGATTCAAGTGGCTATAGGAAAATTTTAGATGATGAGGAAGTTTGTTCGAATTTTACAAATATTTTTGATGCTTGTATTTCTATGGAAAGTTTCTCGGCTATCTGTGAAGAGCCAAATTTAATGTTGGCACCAACATGCAGGTTCCCCCATCAAAAACTATACAAAGGATGCCCAATTACAGGTTATTTTTGAATGCTATCATCCTAAAAATGAGCATTGAGGAGTTTTCTATGTGGCCTTTGTTCTTACGCAAATTGTCTAGTCACAGTCCATTGCTCCAGGAGGGCTCATATTTCTCCCAGCCTGTGAATGGTTTTGCATAATTTATATGGACTTCCTTGAGGTAAGGGGTCCAAACTCCTGTATATAGTTGAAAATAAAATATTTGGTTTGCCATAGGACATAGGAAGTTTTGGGTTGTTTCTTTTTGCTTGTGCCCTGTTCCCCACCACCCACTTGCAAAGCAACTCCCTGTACTCATGCTCTTTGACTTTGCTGCCTAATGGATTTTAGCACTGATCATTGCCAAAGATTATGGAGTTCTCAACTTCTTGCAAGAAAAAGCCATCCCCAATCAGAGCCAGTTGTTGCTCGATTTTTTACCCTTATTTTAAAATTGCCAACATTTCAAATTTTCCAAGTCTTCTCACTATTGGGATTTCAGGAAATAGGTGCTTGTTTGATATTTAGGATTTGGATGCATTCGGGATGTCGGGAAAATGGTTGCTCGTGTTTGGTCACGTCACTCTTCGTCCTTTTAGTCCCGAGTCTCATTGGAATCTGACATATTAGTTGCAAGTTTGAACTTCAAAGAAACACTAAGTGTTCTATTGCGGAGAATTGATGTCTAGGATGCTAAGGTGATCGAAAATGGAAACATAGTAAGGGGATTCCTGAAATTTTGAAAGCAAGGCTCAGTCCCACGTAGTTCAAAATCATAATTGTTCCAAAGGAGATAGAAGAAGATAAATCATTAGGATCCGAGTGATAAATGATAGAAGACCTGTTGCATCACCACAATTCTTTGGTCGAAAGGAAAACACTCGGAGTACAACATACATCAAAAAATGGAGGAAGTGCAATTCCCGAAATACCCAAGGGTGGAAGCTATGGAGGTCGGCTTCCAACATTAGCTAAACAAAAGGACAATAAAAAATGTTAAAAGCTAAGGAACGTCAAAAGAAGATAGAATTTAAAAATCTCCTCTATAACTACCTCACAGGCGGATTCCGAAGATATGTGATGAAATTCCTGCTTTGATTGAAATGAAGTGCCCTTCCATCTTCGATAAAGGGAAAGAATGAACTTTTACGCTCAAGTCCACTTCGGCATTCGAAGTAGTTACCTCATGAATCCGAAAATTATAGAGATACGAGAGAAAAGCAATTTGAGCGCTCCAGATTAGTTCCAATATGAATGGTGGGACCCGACAAAGTGCCAGGAACTATTCAAATTCCCGATGAATAAGTTCTAAGAGGAAATTGATGTGACACGAAAGAATAAGGACCAATGGATCTTTGTCTTAGTTCTTAGATTTTCATTTGGAACCCGAAAGTGGTTCCTAAATCTTCCATTTTAATGACAACAAAAGTCCAGTCAGAAGACTCTTGAAGATGCAACTGACAAAGATAATGATGGAAAAACCACATAGCCTTTATCTAAAGTGTCTTTTCAATTTTAATATTCTCTCTATGACATGTGTCTTGTAACTGCTTGATTTTATTCTCCAAGAATTGTATTGTAACGGCCTGGATAGGCAAAGGAACTTTATATGTTGATTCTGAACATGATGGGGGGATCGACAATCTTTGGCCAGAATTCCCCCTATTATTGTGACAACTGAGTGAGACTCGAATTTTGAGTCATGGTTGTTGCTCATTAAAATTCTGTTATTATCCTTTACTGTGGGATGGGTGAATATGGGATGATTCAATAAATTAGTCATTGATGTCAAACTGTGTTTTTGAATCTGTGATTATAAGGTGATCTGAGAGTCACTATTTATTGTTTTCTTCAGTTATATTCATGTTGTTTGACAAATTTATATCACTTGTGGGCATACTGTACATGTAATCTTCATGGTTGTGGAGGTGCATTTGTAGAATTAATTATGGTGATTTTACTGTGTTTTGGTTTTCATGGTTGTGAGAATTGAGGCACAATTGTAGAGATTAGTTATATTAATTTTGATTGCATATCTATTCGTGAATGTTTCATAGTGATGACCATTCATTTGAAGCCTCTTCTGCTCTCTGATTAAGAGCACACCCCATCTTTATTGAAAAACAATAAAAATATATTCATTGAATATTTATTTCAGGGAGTTGTACCTATCAATTCATAGATTGAGCTAATTGAAAGCTCTTTCAACTGCTCGTTAATAGAGAAGTCTTGTGAGGGTTTGAGTCAATATATAAAAGACCAATTTGTTAACTAACAATTATAATAACAATTGTAATTTAGAAGTAACACACCTAATGTTCATCACACACTAACAAAAATTTAAGAAACATTGAAACAAGTATATGATATAAACCAAAGGTGAGAGTTGACAAGAACTTAATTATTATTTAAAATTTACTCTCTTTTTTCTTCAACAAGGACAGTGAAGAAAATGATCGATATGGGAAGATGTTCAACTAATACACCCTGCTGATTCCATTTCATTCACATGATTTCCAGCTCTGCTCTATTTGTTGCATGCATATTGCTCTAACTTCTTGTTTTACCTCTTCCAAGAAATATTAGTGAGGAATAGAAACTAGCCATAGCATCTGCTCTTTGCCATATTATTTTTCAAACCTGTATATTGGTGCACCTCTTCACCCTTGGGGAATTTATGTGTCAATTGAAGCTTGTACAAATAATGCAATGGTGTTCTGCATTCTCTTTCCGATTTGCCTAGGCTCTTCAACTCCACCAATCTCATTTCTCTGTTACCAAATAATGGAAACAAAAGACATCATCCCTATATTTGTATAGTTATACAATTAAATAGTCTTTATGATGTACCCAAAATTGGTTATGTATAACCATTAATAGATTTAGTCTGACTAAAACTATTTTTGTGTTTTCTTGTCAAATAAATTGCCTTTTGAAAGCTATGCGGACTCACCAAATATGGGATGACTGTAACATGGGAAAAAAACTCAAAAGATGCTGAAATACAAGGGTTTTTGGGCTTTTGCATTGGTTTTTAATGTAATTTGTTGTTGAGTTTCATTTATATTCAGGCATCTAGGGTTTCTTAATGGAATTTTAAGTATAATTTGGAGCTGTTGAGTTTTTGCAAAGCCAGGTTTGCGAACTGTGGCTTACAGTATGAGTGATTGTGTAGGATCACTCAACTTTGTACCCCAACTACTTCATTAACTTTCTTAAGAGAGGATCATACTTCTCTAGAGAGGGAAACTTAGTAGGTTGATTTCCTTCAACACCTTCAACTCTACTTTTGTTGGCCTTCTCTGTAAAAAGAAGTTTAGTATTTCATTATTTTCATATATTGGTTATTATTAAAGCTAGTCTAAGCCTTCCAATCATGAGCTTGGATTCATCAATTCTTGCAAGTCCCTTCACAACCATAGGAATCCATGAAAACCACATCTTACTTTTAGCACATGAAAGTTTTCCCAAAAGGTAATTATTTCGCCGCCCATATAAATAGTTGATGCTCCAAATTTACTATTTGTTCTTCAAGCACGTATGGGGAATTTCCTTTTGACTCGTGATCATTTCAAATTCTGATTCATTCTTCTTAAGTCACTTGTGGTGACCATTATGGAAGAATCTAGGTTGTTAGTTGCTTTCTATAATTCAAAATCAATTCTTGCTCTCCAAAATTATTATCAGTAGACTACATCGCGGGCTCTACAATCTTTGGCATAGGTTCAAGTAAACGGCAAAAATTTCAACAACACATTCACCTTACAGATTTTATTATGACATCCAGACCTTGTCATTGTAAAAGAATCTCCTAGCTTCAAATACATCCCACCAATAGAATCAATGAGATAATTTCTTCCATCATGCAAGCTTTGGCCAATCTTCCCACAAAATTCAACGATATTCTCCAAAATCTCAAGCAAAGTTAATAGAACTTAAAGGGCAACTTCCTCCAAAAGAGCAGATGATGGAAACTTCCTCCGATCTCAATGACTTCTAAAATTTGTAGTGAGTTCAAAATCCTCAACCAACATCGATTAAGGGTAATTAGTTTGATATTCAATAGCACACTACTTTATAGAAGTAAGCCAGCACAGACCTTGTGAGCTGCAAAGGTACCTTGCTGACCAGGCCAGATGATTCTACCATACAAACTATAAACAGAAGTTTACCCACTTACAGGAAAAAGTTAAGTTCCTCTGAGCAAAGAGCAAATGATAAAATTTCCTTCGGACTCAATAACTTGTAAAAATTATAGTGACATCTAGTTGAAGCTGAACATGCATAATATTTGTGTAAGTGCATATTAGCATATATGCCTCATTTGTCAGTCTCTTTAATCACCAGTTGCAGATACAAGTTTGCATCCTTCTTACTTGGTGTTTTCAAAAGTTATTTTCAAGTGGATTTCTAAGTTCTCACAATAAAAAGCATTGTTAATGTAATTAAAACAACGTTTCAATGCATTGTTTATTTCAAATTTTCAAGATTTCTAGTTTGCACAGCTCCCATTCCAAACTTTCAATCTTCAAAAGTTTATTTCACCACTTACAGCTTGTAGAGTTCTGGTTTGTATTTCAATGTACAGTTCTAGTTCATTCTCCGATCTAATGTGGCAGGCGAGCGAAGCAAGGACTTTCTTGTTCCTCAACTCTGGGTATGTATGTATACTTTTACTTCATTCTAGAAACTGAACTTGCGACACCTTTACTTGTAATTGCAAATTGCTATCAAAAGGCCAAGGCAGGTGTTCGATGAGGCACTTAACATTTCATTTGATTTTATAGTCTCTTTCAAGAAGGTGTTTGAACTTTGAACCATTATTTGTTTAGAACAAAGCATATATGTGCTTCAAAGAACAGATAAATTAAAGAAAATTCTATCCAGCAAGAAATTATTGAATATCACCATATGTAAATAGAAAAAAAACCGAACTCACAAATTACGAGTACAGAAACAGATGTTACATATATACCAGATGACAAAATCAAATAAACATATACTTACTAGGGACAAAAACACTCTAATTTAGAGGATATCAATCAAACTTAAGATGCCAATTTGGTTAGAATTTCAAATCAATTTTTTTTAAAACCAAAACATTGCAAAACGGACATATATTTTAACCATGATATAAATTTGCTTGCACAAACCTTGGCCTTAGAGAAGGAAATCGATAAGACGCCAATTTGATTTGTGTAAATATTTTTGTAGAACAAATTTGAGAAACAAGCCAAATAAGCAAATGAAAGTAATGCATAGGAAATGCACCCCTATCATCTTCGTGGTCATATATACAATTACTACACGGAGTGATACAGTCGAGAAGACTGAAAAATAATGACAAAGCACACTGTCCGGGCTAAACAGCCAGCCACCAAACAATAACACAATTCACTGTTAACACAACAGTCAGTGAATTAGGAACCACAAAGATGTGTGTGCATCAGCAAAAGGAGCATATACAAGATCAATTTGCATTAATGTCATGCAATATGTCCCTGTTATCAAAGCAACAAACACATGGCGATATTCTTAGATGGCTTACAAAACTGAAATCACCCAAGAAGAATAACCCATCATCAAACTTTTCCGAAACATTTTCTAGATAATCAAGAGTAGGACTTCCATGTTTTACATTTAGTCTTACCAATGGTACAAACATGTAGAGAACAAAATGGAAAACCACTACAAGTTACAATACAAAAACAATAAACTTTTGCAATTTTTTGTCTAACTTTTGCATTTAGTTTTACCAAGCTCTGCAAGCTTACACACAATGAAGGCGTCTGGCAAGATGTAATCTTTGGGTAAAATTGTAACACTCTTTACATGAATCACACAAAGGTTTGTGTCCTCAAAAAGATGAACAATATAGTCCTCTGTTGCTACCTGCAAACCAACTAAAGCTTCAGCAGTCCATCAATCCACCTCTACAGAATAATGTGTCGTCACCTCCCTCACAAGTCGTGCAAATGGAAATGCTGGTAGAAGCAATTCAAAAAATTTCTGGTATCGTCGTATTTCTCAGAGGGCAACAGTTCCCGGTTTAAACCGGTGAGGCTTCATCACACTCTTTGGTATTGCTGTTGCACGTGCAGCCTCTCAGCACTACTCTGGTCCTTGGAGCACCAGCACTCGAAGATTCAGCAGTGGGAGTGGAATCAGGAGCCTTACCACTTTTCTTCCTTGGGATTGTTTTCTTCCGCCTTTCCATCTTTAGATATCTGAGAGGAATCATATATTTCAGAAGCCTGCTTATAAACACATTTTAAAAAGCTTAACGATTTACATACAAAAATATAAACAACCGGATATCCAAACCAATTCAAGCGAATGTCCAACCCAAGATGACTAAACCTTATTTAACCTTTTATCCTAGCAGTTCCACATAACTAACAGATCTGCATTCTGCAGGTTGGGAGTTGCACAAGTAAAAAGTCAACTTTCAGGAACAAAAGCAATCAATCAAAGTGGAATCCACCCTTGAAAAAAAAAGATTCCTTACACAGAATTTTTTTTTTGTAGCAGCATGAGCAGACACATCAAATTATCAAGGTTATATTAAATCACTAATAATTTTTGACATTCACTGATAGGCACAAGAGTATTTAATGCCCATTTGCAATAATCTATTGCAATGATTTTCGGGATTCCATGCAACATGAATACTCTATTGATGAATCTTTTTGCCAAGTTTTGCTCATGTGTATGGAACGAACAAGATCAAGAAGATATCTTAAGCATTTTGCTTTTGATTCTATGAAAAAAATGCACATTGAAGAGCAACCATATAATTATTGGAGAAAGGAGAAAGAAAAGCAGATTTTGCAGCAAGAGGACCAGTCCCTCCTCTTCCCAATAATCCAAATTAGGAATTGGACAGTCGTAATGCCTTTTGAGATCAAAGGCAGCTAGCACTGAAATGCAAGGAGAAACACTATAAGGGTTGATACAACGGTAGTTAGCATTATTCTATGTTCCATGTAAGGACTAAGGTAGGTTGGCATGCCTAGCACTTGCTCTATGCCCAATAAAACGACCTGGCATTTTGTTTCGAACCTGTGAATGGTTTCCTCGAGCAAGAACATTGGTAGCTGCTTCTAGTTTTAAAGCCCCTCATCTTGCCTTTGAAAGTAAAAAACGTAGCTGATGATGGTGATCAAAGTCTTGGTGATTGTGAGCAAGCAATAATTGGAAGGGAGAACGAATATCGGAGAGCGTACCATTTCATGAGTAACATCCAAGTTCTGGGTATTGCAGCTGCAGATTATGATGACACTTATAACAATGTATTTGAATGTACTGGAATAGTAAATCGAGCAATGAGGATACTCGTGGCTGCTTGTAGAGGTGTTGATGTTACTCCTAACAAGCTTCATCACAAGTATACAGGGATTTACATGGTTCTGGATATAATTTTGTGTGGGGCTGGTAGCACAAGATTTGCAACTATTTTTGCATCCATGCATATGTGGAGCGTATTGCAAAAAAGATTCTTACTGTGATACATGCAGAGAATCATGCCCATGGTGCAGAAAGCTGGAAATAACTAAAAAGGCAGTCCCTAGAGCATCAGGCAAATGTACAACTTCTCTCACAGGCTATGTTTGAGTTGCCTGAAGTGACCTTATCTGCTTGCTGGTGATGAAGTTGCAGCAATTCTTACTATTGCCTCACAGAGCTGTGCAGCTCAGACTTCACAAGAGAAGTCAGTAAAAAAACCAGCTACTGAGGATCCATTTGCAGTTAGTGATGTTGTCAATAAAACTGATGACCTTGCAGGTGATTTTAAAAGTGAAAAAGGAATATAGAGTCACCATCTGATGTTCACATTAGCTCTTGCTAAGCTAAAAGTTACAACATTGAAAACAAGTTCAACTGCAGACAATCTCTAAAGACATGGTACATCTATGCAAGTGGCATGCTGCTCTCTTCCACAGGGCTGAGTTGAAAACATTCGTGGGTTTTCATTGAAATGAGGCAAGAAAAGATGAGAACTGTTACATGATAATTCTCGCGGGTTATTGACAAAGAGATTCATTGGTTTGTTGATCAAGGGAGGCCAGTATACCTCAAAGATAAGCATTAGTGTACATGATCATAGGTGAGTAAAAAGGTCAGTTAAAGCATACATTCGTAAGCACATGGAAGTACATGGCATGGCATGATCCATGGGTATAACAGTCATGAAATACAAAAGACAGTCATAGAAGGTTTGAAAAGGCACATTTCTTGGCAAAATAGAACAGTGGGTAAGTGCATGTGGACTGCAGTCCTTCCTAGAGTTTGAGATAGGTCTCATGACAGTCAGGTCTCAAGAGGACTGTCACAAGAGAGCACAGTACAGTAACACTGGGTACATCAGACAAAAATATAAAGGACACTTATGATAAGTAGGAAGTGTTTGAGGATAGTTATGGAAGTTACAAGGAATGAGGTCTTCACACCATCGCCCCATTGCAAATGGGGACCCTCTCTTTTTGCTTTGACAGTACGTATAGGTGGTCTGCTAGTCTTAGTTTAGTCTCAATCCTGGGGTCTTCAAGCCAAGTAGGATGAGTTTGAGTAACATTGAGGGCAAGTCATGCCATGTTAAGTGTCAAGTCAATTGAGAGAATGGAGTGATGAGTGAAACTCATACTTAGCCAAGTTTAGGAGCCTTACTCAAAATCTGATGGGGAAGTGAAGAACCGGACTTGATGCCCAAAAAATGATCATGAAGAAGGAAGGAATGGAAGTCTGATGGGAGTAAATCAATGATGTCTTGTGAAGATGAAGGAATAATCAATTAAGTATGAGTTAAGGTCTGATCTAAATTTGAACATGATAGCATGAAATTCAAACCTTTTTGCCAATCAGATCTGAAGAGATTAAGTATGCATTTGCCAAAGGAGAGAAATCAAATTCTAAGAGGGCAAACTAAAGGCCAATATTTGGAAGAACAAGTTGAAAGTTGCTGTTTAGGTAGAAAGAGGAAGTTAGCGGCCTTTGGAGACTTGTCCAAAGGAAGTGCAGAATCCACACTTCCCTTGGACATGGTTGTCCAAGGGGAGTGCGGAATCTGCACCCCCTTTGGACATGCTTGTCTAATCAAGCTAAAATCTTCGTCCTTTCATCTTCATAAGACCATCGCTTCAAATCGATTCTTGCATCCAATAGTTTGCATTTTAAGGTTTAAGCAAGGTTTTCCCACTCAAGGCAAGTTTGATTCAAGGGAGTAAAAACTGAAATTGCCTTGATCAGTGGGACCCCTGCATAGTTAAACTCCAATTTCAGAGAAAAAAAACAAGCATCAAGTCTTATGTCAAATATAAGGAATGAAGGGGCCAAAGTATATTGAAGGAGTTATAGAGTGAAAAGTTGTTAAAGTTTTGAGAAAGGAAGCTTCAACCCTGTCCAAACATAGTGCGGATTCTGCACTATGCTTGGACAAGGCTGCCCAAGCCTAGTGCAGAATCCACACTTTGTTTGAACAGCTGCATCCAACAATATCCAACAATACCCTCAATTCCGCCCTTTGCTCTTAAGGAAACTTGCACTCCGGCTTGCTTCCCTTCACCAATATGGACATTTTGATTGTCACTAAGCTATTATTCCATGAACATCAGATCCAAAGTGGTAAAATCAAAATGTGAAAATCAGATCCTTGATGAAAAGAAAATCTCAGATCATGACTTGCAAATTGGAATGAAATTTGGAAGTCAAGATGAAATTATCGAGCAAGTCAAGGAGAAATCAAAGTTGAAATGAAATTGGAAGTAAACAATGAAACTTCTGTTAAAGGATATAGCTTCGGTTGGATCACTTTAACCGATATTATCAAATGTGGCCTATGGGCCTTCAATATTTGATCTCTATCCTAATCCTATCTTATTATGAGTAATGATATTATATTATGATTATAATATTATTATTATTGTTGTATATCCCTAATTATTGATAGAGATTAATATCATCAATTATATTTAATAGGATATATATATATATATATATATATATATATATATATATATATATATATATATATAGCAAACTAATAAAGGCAAGCAACAACAAGTTATTGTTGACAATACCCAAGCTAGGTCATTCAATGTGCAAAATACACAGTCCGTACCTAAAGTACAACAAGTACAAGCTCAAAAAGTGACAGTACAATCATCACAATTAGCGAAGGAGCTTGTTGTTTCAAAACAACAACAAAAGGTTAGTATGCAAAATTTCAATATAGTTGATCATTTAAAAAAAACACATGTTCCTGTATCCATATGGGATGTCTTAGCACTTTCAAGCCAGAAAGATATGCTACAAGAAGGATTACAATCACTTTCATTGTTCGTGTGTGTGAAAATTGTAACTGTTTAGAAGACACAACACTTCAGTAAAACATTACAGATTAATGATAAGCAAATGAACAATTAATGAATATATCATCAATCAAGCAATTTACTGCCTTCTAGAAGATGTGAGTATGGTATTCTCAGATTTGACCGAGATCAATAACAATGCAACATCTAAACGAAAGATTTGAATGCAAAAACTATTGAAATGAATGCAAGATTAAGCTATGTTTTTGTGATTTTCAATGCAATAACAATGATTAATCTAGATGAAATTGATCTAAAACTTGATAATAACAAAAATGAAGCTAGGCTATGAATGCAAAAACTAGAAAATAAATGATAGCAATTGATCTCAATAGATGCACAATCTTGCAAGAACTCGACAACATAACTCTGTTCTCAAATTTGCACATCATTTATGAAGGACCGAGGGTCATTTATATAGAAATCCAGGTTTGAGAACTCATGGAAAAGCCAAAAATCACTCCTTGATTAACTCAAATTGATTGGCAAGTAATCAAGGAATTAGAAATAGTTATCTTGTGAAAATCATGCAAATCTACTTTTTAACTCAAAATTGGAAGTTGAGATCACTCCTATCTGCTTTTTAACTCACAATCACATGTTGAGTTTAGAAACTTAACAAAAGGAGTTCCAAAAGTTGATTTTGAGTTTAACCGATCTTCTGATTTTTGCATAGATAATTGTGAGTTTATTTAATTTTCATGTGCTTTATTCTCAACTTTTCTAATTTAATTTAAAAATAATTGATTTATGGGTTAATCGATTATTTAATCAAACTTTGTCCAAAATTATATTATTTAATTTGACAATTTAATTTTAATCAATTAAATAAACATTCAATCAATTATTTTTAAATTTTTTAATTAATTGTCAAATAAACAATATTAATTAGGAATAATTTAATTAAATATAATTAAAGTGATTAAGTGGCTAAATGAAGTTTAATTAATTAAATATTTAACATATTCAATCAATTGCACTTAGGATAAATAAAATAATATCATTTATCACCAAATAATATTTAATTAGAGATAATTATGATAGATTAGGAATATTTAGGAATATTCCCCAATGCAGATTTATGATAGGATTGATTAGGGTTTCAATCACTTGATCTGCAGATGTGCCTTAGGTTAGGTCTTTAGGGTGAATTTCAATCAATTTGTTGATGTAAGAGGTTAATGGTACTAAAGCCCATTTTTGGATATTTTCTAATCAATTCTGTGATTTTATCCTCTGTCTATACATTTTTCATATGACTTTTGTCAAAAAGTCATACCAGAAGCTACCGGTTGTCGTACGACAATTAAGAATTTCAAGGCTCATATCATAACCTGCCAATTGTCATTTGGAAACTCCTCTATCATTTGAACAGATACCCACTATCGTATGAGTTTCTAGATAGTCGTACCAGAGCTGACCCACTGTCGTATGGGATTTGGATTATCGTATGAGAGGTAACCCACTGTTGTATGAGTTTTGATACCAGGATTCAATTGTCATTTCAAAATTTTAGATAGTTTTTCAAATTTGATTTTCAGATTTGGACTAACAGCTAACCCTAACAATTGAGATCTTTTGTTTCTGACTGATATTCACTGAGTCGGATTGCAAAAGTGCAAGAAAAATTGCTAAAATAGGTAAAATCTACTAAGTGCATTGCGAGGAACTCAGATATTCTTCTCAATCTGATAACACCTTGATTTGGACATAAAAACAAACTCTCACGTGTCAAGCTTGTGTGACTTTTCTCACTTTCATATCACAAACTTCACTTTGGGCTATAAAATGAACATAGATTTTCTTTCTACATATTTGTTACACATAGTAAATAGGCCCTATGAACACTATTTGTGGATGATCTTGAGAGAGTAGACTTCTTTTGCTTGGTCACGCATGTGAAGCTCTTCTTGACGAAGGATACCCTTGTAGGTAGGGAGGATACTGAGATTGTCTTGCGTTCTACTAGATTTGTGAGTCTTCAACTTTTGATCGATACATTCTCTCTCCGAAGAGATTGATAGACCATAAGCGATTGACATCATAGATCTTTGTGAGATAATTTCAGTCTTAGCATGTCAGATTAATCTATCTACTTTGTTTTGGTGAAGTGAAGAGGCTAGGGGATTATGCTCCACTTCCTTTTTGGATAGTACTAGGAACCCAGATCCTTGAATCCGATCTAGTCCCCCTGTGGTATCTTTTATGAGTCACCTTTAGAGAGGGTTAACCATAGTGGACATTCCATTAACTGGGTCAACCATGTGGATAGAACCTCAAGTGGTAATAGCCATTTTTACCATGGTAGCAATAGCCACTATATAAATGTAATTGTGGAGGAAATTTTCATAGGTGTGGTCTCTTGTTGGGCTGTCAGATCTCCCTAGTAGCTCTTGATTGATTAAATTATCAGACTATGTCAAAATCTCAGTGTGCCTAGATTGGAGTTCGCCCTCTTGAGATCAGAAAAGTTGCAAAGTTAGACCATTACTACAAACCCTAGTGAGGCCAAATTTTCATTTTCTAGGAATATGTGCATTATTGAAAAACTTTTAAGAACATACACAATTAGCACTTCTAGGGATTAGCACATTCAGTCACTTGATTGTTCATGTGTAGGGTTTCTTTGTCCCCTATTCATTATTTTTAGATGTTCTTGAAATCACTTGCCTGCTATTCTGCATACTTGTTTATCTATTTGGTTATTGGAAACGAACGATCTTAGAATAATCTTCAAATCTAAATAGACTATTTTGCAAATATACTGATTCTGAAAAACTGAAAAAAAATTGCAAAATCTGAAGCAAAATTCCTTTCTGGAGTCAAAAGTCATCCCATAGGGTCAGAAAGTCGCACGACTTTTGACCATTGTCATTTCAGAACCCCTGTATTATCATATGTAAGCTTGTATATTATCGTACGAGCTTTGTCAGAAATCACAAACAAAAAGTCAAAATCTGCTATTAACTATCGTGCAAGCTTTGCAATAGTCATACAAGTTTTGTCAACTATCATTTTAGAGCCTACCCACTGTCGTATGAGCCTGCAGAAAGTGATATGAGAATTTTGGAAAAAATGCCAAAAAGTTGTCAAAATTGCCAAAAGTCCAGCTTTTACAACCTATTTCCAGAATCTGTCAAACAAATCATTGTATCAAGAATAGAGAAAAAACTAGAATAAATCCATTCATTTTCCTAAAGTGGTCTCTTGAGTCTGATTTAGCCTTTTGATTTATCGATTTGAGTCTTTTTCATCTTGTGTCAAAACCTTGTCAAAATTATCTTCAAATTTAGTCTTCATACAAAATGGCTAAGTGTTGTGAGCTCATGTTCGCCATATTTTGGGCATCTACCCATACTACTAGGGCACAATATCCTTCATTTACATCCAATCTAATCTTCAATCAATCCAATCTTGACAAGGTTGTGTCTTTCGATCTTCTTGAATCAACTCATTCTTCAGTTGTCTCCATCTTGCTTTCTTGCTTCACCCAAGGTTAATGGTGGAAACTAGAGCTTCCTCACACAAGAAATCTAGAGAAGCATCCAATACCATACCTTTGTCTAATCATGTGGGTCCAACCCTAAAGCAACTCTATAATTCAGATCTTTATGAAGACGACGGTCTTGGAAATTTTTGATTGAAAACTAGTTACATACCCCCCCTTCATCAACGCAAGGAATAAATCAACAAAATCTACATCAATCTATCCCAGGGAGTCCTAAAACTCCTAACATGTCTCAAGGAGGGACAAACCATAGGTCTCAAGGACCTCATTCCCAACATGGTGCAGATCAAGTACCTACACCTTCTGAAATTGCTCGATAGCAAAACGATGATGACTTCAAGAAAATGATGAGGCATTTCTCAAAAGAAGATAGAGAGGCATACTTTCTAGAGTTAGCTCATCAAGGAGCTAAACTTCCTCCAAACTTTAATGTTGAAGATATCATTACGCATGAGGAAGAAACCCCTATCATGGCTATGATGAAATAGATGCATGTCATGCAAGTCAAGCTCAACAAACTAGAGAAAGAAAAGGAACCTAAGCAGTTCTCCATGGAGGCCCTATGCCCTTTTCCATTTGATAAGGACTTCTACATGCCACCATTCCCAAAGAGAGTGGAAATGCCTAAATACGATAAGTATGATGGAAACTCTGATCCTCAAGATCATGTCAGAGAATTCTATACTCAATCTATGGAGTTTATGCATGAACCAACCTACCTAATGCATCTTTTCCCTTGATCTCTGGGAGGAGCATCCCTTCATTGGTTCTCTAGGATGCCTCCAACTATCAAAACTTTTGAGGAGTTAATCAAACTATTCTATCAAAAATACTCCTACAATATCCAACATCTGATCACCATGATCAACATCTGCAATCTAAAACAATATCCAGGAGAACCATTCCTAACATTTCTCAAAAGATGGAGGAAGAAATTTTCTCTATATGCTAGACCCATTCTAGAAACTGAGAAACTGGAAATCTTCATCAATAATCTTGTTCCAAAAATTAACTACCCTTTACAAATGCAAAATCATACATCCTCTGATAAGATGGTAGATAATGTGATCAAAATTGAAAAAGTACTTGTGAAAAAAGGACACATCACACTTCAAAAAAACAAGTATGAATCTGGATCTAGTTCTAAGGACAAGAACAAAAAATGGAATAAGAATAAAGGCGTTGTCATTGACGGCATTATTGATGCTATCCATGGCCCATCCAAGGCACTTGCTTTCAATCTCACTGTTGGCACCCAAGCCATAAAAGCTTCTCAATCAAAAACAATAGAGTCCAACAAAACTCATCTGAATATAAACCTTGGGCTTCAAATCCTAAACGCAAGTTTACTCCTCTTGGAGAGTCCTTGGAATCTGCCATGAAAACTCTGTTAGCTAACAACATCATCTCCTTGCCTAAGATAAAATTCTTTGATCCTGAACCTAAACCAAAATGGTGGAGAGAGAACAATTTTTGTGACTTCCATCACAATAAGGGTCATAAGATTAATAACTGCATTCGCTTGAAACACATCATACAAGACAAAATTGATAATGGAGAAATTGTAATTGACAATCATAAGAGAAATAATGATCATACAACATTCACGGAACCATTTTTGAAACATAATCAAGGAGATTTGTCTTCTCATCCTAATATGAGTGCTAAATTCAATTATGCCTACTCTGGAAACAATGCTATCATAAATATGGTTGAACCATGCCTATCTAAGCATTGCAATGTCATCACAATTGTAAGAAAAGATAGAGAAAATCAATCAGCTAATGCAGTTACTCGATCACAAGCTCAGGTGCATTTGGAAGGAAAAATCCTAGATTCATCCAACATCCCTAAGATACCTTTCAATCTTTCATCTGCTTCTAAACAAAAGGCTACATCTAAATCTTCAAATCCTAAAGACATGAGGCCTACTTCCTACAGTATTATCCAATAACTCTAGCATACCAATGCAAAAATCTCCATGTTTGAGTTGCTTCGGATATCTCTAGCTCATAGATCCATTCTAGACAAAGCTTTGCTTGGATCCAATGTTCCCAATAACCTTGATTTAGATAGATTCCAGACTATGGTTGGTCATCTTACGTCTCCGTAGTATATCTCCTTTTTAGAGGAAGATGATAACTCCTTGATTCATCTGCATAACTAGCCCTTGCATATTGAAGTCTTGATCCAAAATCATCATGTCAAACATGTGTTGATAGATGGGGCCCCTGGTCTTAACATTTATTCTGTTAGCTTGATTACACAACTAGGATTTTTAGAAATGGCCATTGATCCTAGAAAGAAGATAACTATCAAAGCATATGATGAACAAGAAAGGTGTTCCAAGGGCACAATTGTCTTACCTATTAGAACAGGTCCAATCATCAGAGATACTACATGTCAAGTTCTTGATCTACTTTGGCTTACAAAATCCTTCTAGGGAGACCCTAGATACATGAAATGAAAGCTATTCCTTCTACGTACCATCAGTGTTTGAAATTTCCTTATGAAGGGGTAGAGGTGACAATTCTAGCTGATGTATCTACAACTTGCAATGCATTAAAAGAAAGTGCAGATCAAATTTTTTCTAATAACAGAGAATCTTCCACTAAGAAAATAGAAGTAGCATCCACATCCAAGATGGAAGACATTGCAAAAGAGGTCACAATCAAAGAAAATGGCATGGGAGAATATACTATAGAGTTAGTCTTATCTTTGACATCTCACCCTATCTCACCTAAGTCCTATGGGCAAACTCTAAAATAGTCCAAACTGGAGTCTAAAGAACCTCTTGAGGCATATAAAGGAAATTTTGTTGCAGAACAAGTGTCCAAACAAGAGTTTGAAGAGGATGAAGTTGTGCTTACATGGCTATACAAAGATGAACCTGAATCTCAAATTGTTCAAACATGTGATGCTAAAACACCAAAGATCCCTTCTAAGTCATATGGCCTAGGGGACAAATTGATCACAAAAATGGGATATATAGGAAAAGGACCTCTAGGACTATAGGGTAAAGGTCTTCTATCACCTCTTGACCATCATGGCTGAACAAACAAGAATACAACAAGTCTAGGATATAATAAGAAGCCTTTCTATCTTAGCAAGAACTCCCCACATGTCTTAGAATAGATTGAACCAACATAGGAAACAACACAATAGTTTGATAGTGATGATTTAGACACCACTAAAGATCTCATTTCGTATGAGTGTTTTCCTAAAGAAATAAAAGACCTCCTTGAAGCTGAAGATGATCTAATCAAAATAATTAATGTGGTAGACATACAAGAACCTACTATGGAACAAGAGATAGTTGCACCACAAGAACCAGCTAATCTCGAAGACAATCAAATAGATAAGGAGGAAGGTGGTAGCTATTCTGAGATAGATTCCCATGAGTATGAATTCAAATCAGAATCTGAGGGTAACCCTTCTTGGGGTATTCACCCTGACTTTACTCATATTCTTAATTTTCCTAGAGGCATAGATGAAGAATCTAATGACTATGAATTGGGAGCCATTCCAGAGGAGGATGAGCTTATCACATAAAAATATGTTTTTGTTATTCACCAATATGCACCTAAACCCAACGTAAGTCTAGAGCAAAATAATGAACTTAACGAGTCTGATCCACCGATGGCTAAAGTGGACTCCCATAATGATGTTGAGCATATTCACGAATTGAATGTTTTGAATTGTAATATCACCTTTGAACTTGAGTGTCAGGTTAGGACCAATGATGATAGATCCATATCCATAAACACTATTTCCCAATCTTTCACCACTTTGACTATCCAACATCCTAAATTTCTTGACCACACCTCTACGAATTCGGACCAAGCTATCTATACTTTACCAAATGAATATGCCCTTTCTTTCTACCTAAATGTAGTTGAGCCTATGAGGACTTCCATCAGTGAACCAATCATTAGCATGACAAATTCAGACATCAAATATCTTAGTCAAAAAAATAATAATCAAAATAAAAAGAAAAGGAGTTCTGAGGGTGAAAACCACTTTGTGGCAGTCTCAGAACCTACAAAAGTAAAAATAAAAGATGTATCCAAAGGTGAAAACCTCTCTAAGGCACCTAAGGATGAGATGTTTGATTTCCTTCCGAGTCATTTACATGATAGATCCCTAGTTCTAATTGAGCCCACTCAATCTATCAACTTGGGAACAGTAGGAGAACCACAATTGATTCATGTAGCACAATCCTTATTGGAAGAAGAAAAGCAAAAATTTACCACATTCCTCATAGAAAAGAAGATCAAATTTTAATGGAAATATTTAGATATGCCAGGGTTAGATCCTGATCTTATAATGCACCATTTATCTATAGCTCTAGGTGTCAAACCTATTAAGCAAAAGTTGAGAAAGATGCATCCACATGTTGCACTCTTGCTTAAAGCTGAATTAGAGAAACTATTAAAAGTCGGATTCATCTGTGTTATTGATTATGAAAAATGGATCTCTAACATTGTTCTAGTATCAAAACTAGACAAGTCTATGAGAGTATGCACAAATTTTAGAGATGTAAACAAAGCATGCCCTAAGGATGATTTTCCACTACCTAACATTGATATGATAGTGGACATGACTGCAGGCTTCAAAATGTATTTTTTAATGGATGGTTTTTCTAGATATAATCAAATCAAAATTTCTCCAAAGGATCAAGAGAAAACTGCTTTCACATGTGCGTGGGGTACCTTCTATTGGAACGTCATGCCATTTGGGCTTAAGAATGCTGGTGCTACATATCAACAAGCTATGACATCTATCTTTCATGACATGATGCATTGAACTATGGAGGATTATGTTGATGATACTTTAGCAAAATCTATGATAAGATCTAAACATCTAAATGATTTGAGAGAAATACTAGATCGAATGGAGAATTTTAGTCTTAGGCTGAACCCCAAGAAGTGTGCTTTTGGTGTCACTTCTGGAGAGCTCTTAGGCTACAGTATTTCAAAGAAGGGAATTGAAGTAGATCCAGCAAAAGTTAAAGCTATCATGGAGATGCAACCTCCTAAGAATATTAGTCAAATGAGAACATTACAAGGGAGAGTACAATCTATTAGATGCTTCTTATCTCAGCTAGCATACATATCACAACCTTTTACAAAGACATTACATAAAGGTGTGACCTTTGCATGGAATGAGGAATGTGAAAATAATTTTAACCATATCAAGAAATATCTATCAAATCCTCCTATTTTGATGCCTCCTATACAATGGAAGCCACTGATCTTATATGTCTCCACCACAGATACATCACTGGGGGCATTGCTTGCACAAGATGATGAGAACAAGAAGGAATGAGCTATATACTATATCAGTAGAACATTGGTAGCATATGAAAAGAACTATTCCATGATTGAAAAGGCTTGTCTAGCTGTGATCTTTGCATCACATAAACTGAGACATTATATGTTGGCTCAGACCACACATTTGGTAGCTAAGATTGATCCACTAAAGTACCTACTAAGCAAAGCTGCCCTCACATGTAGACTAACTAAATGGGTGATGTTGTTAAGTGAAGTTGGCATTGAATATGTTGAAAGAAAAGCTATTAAAGGCCAAGTTATTTCTGATCAATTGGTGGATGCACCTATGTTTGATGATACACCAATACAAATGGAATTCCTAGATTCCTCTATCATGAATCTTTCTTCTAGAGAATGGCAATTGTTCTTTGATGGCTCCTATGCACAAAATGGATCTAGAGCAAGCATATTGTTTCTCACTCCTCAAGGATACTCAATTCCCAAGGCATTTAGAATCAAATTTCCTTTTACAAACAATATTGCTGAATATGAAGCCCTTCTTAATGGTATGAAAATAGCAATTAAGTGGAGAGTGACAGAACTGCACATTCTTGGAGACTCACAACTTGTTATCCATCAAGTTAATGATGTGTACTAAATGAAGGATGAAAAGCTCATTCCATACAAGAGAATGGTAGATGATCTAAAGAAGTATTTCATATCTATCACCTTTGAGAAAATACCTAGAAAAAAGAATAAGGCTACCGATGCAATGGCAATGCTATCTACTTTATTACAGCAGCCCAAACATGAGCTACGCTATGAGTTCCTGGTGGAAGCACTATCTTATCCTACATATGATTCCCCTAATACCCGCATGATCTGCACTATTGTAGGTCATGATTCATCCTGCTATAAAAACCTATTCTCCTATCTCCAAGACCAAATCATTCTTGATACCTTTAACCACCATGAAAAATGATACCTTATCTGCAATGCATCCCGGTATGTCATCATTGGTCATGATTTGTACAAATGAGGTCTAGATGGTACACTACTTATAAGTTTAGAATGGGAAGAGTCTCAACGTGCATTAGAGGAAGTCCACAAAGGTATATATTGTATGGTGAAAATGTGACCACACTTCTATGAATCCTTACATGCAAGAAAACTCAAGAATGAGCCCTCACAAATCGATCCATAGCTCTTTATGCATGAAGTTGCAAGATTTGTAAAATTGCTCTCAGCTAGAGCTATAAACTCATGACCTTGCTAGTCAACCACACAATGAGAGATTCCAAATCAAAGACAAGGGCAACAATGCCAATATCTCCAATGAAATCAATATGGATGCAATGTAATGCAAATCTATATGACAATGCAAGTTAATCTATTGCATAAATGGAAATCTAAGCTAATATGCCATGATAATGCAACTAAGAAACAAAATATGCAACTGCAATGAAATGCAATAACAAGTCTTCAAAGCTTGGATGTAGAATGTCTTCAAAGAGCTCCAAAATGACCTAGAAAACCTGCAGCATAACATTAGCATAAAAACTTAAGATATGAAAATGAGGAAGAGAGCTCTTCTTTTATAGAGAATGAGATGAAAATGGACCATTGAGATTAAGAGGCAAAAGACTTAATCAATGGTGGAGAAAAATAGAAGCTTGATCCTTGTGCACAAATATCCTCCAATAGGAAAATAGGAGTTGACTTTATGTCCATATGAGACAAAGAGTGCTTTTTCTCTTTTTATAAAATAAGAATAATGCTTTATTTGTGCAACATAGGATAAGAAGAAAAGTGGAGATTTTTTATTTAAATAAAAGGGGAGGAAATTCCTTTTAATTAAATAAAGGCTTGGGATAAAGTGATTTTATTATTTAATTAAAAGAGATTTTTAATTAATTAAAAGGGAGCATGTTCTCTTAATTAAATAAGATTTTTATTTTTATTTATTTTAAATTAAATAAGGCTCAAACCTTAGGAAATATTGAATTGATTATGATTTGATCAAGAAAATTGATATAATTGATATTGTTGATATTTGAAAATATTGATTCAGGGATTTGATAAATTGCAGAAATGGGGCCCAAGGTCTAGGTGACCATTTTAGGGTGCATACATTTGCCCCTCTTTGACTAATGTGTGATCATTTTGGGAACACATGCAGTCAAAGAAGAATTGAAATGTGAGATCGATTTGGGATCACAAAACAACTCAGATGTGTGTTCATTTTGGGAACACATCAGGACAAAGATAAGCAAAAAGCTGAAAAAAAGACCAACACCGTCGCTGCTAGGTGCAAATCAAGTCTTAGACAAAACTATAATCATCGCTGCTAGGCAATAATCAAGTCTAAAAAATAGGAGATAAAAATTGAAAGACAAAATCACCACCGTCGCTGCTAGGTGATAATCAAGTCTCCAAATAAGAATCTCAAGCTGAGCTGAATGATAAAGCTAAATCAAAGATTAAAGCTGATAGGAACTGCCCCTTTGGAATTGAAATTGAAATCAGATAGAGGAGAATAAAAAATTGATAAACTTGATCAAGTCACAATAAATCATAATCGAAGGATGGAGCATGATAGGATAACCATCAAGTAGTGAAGATATGCCCCAGGTTGATAAGGTTTGACTGAAAAAGATATAGGATAAAGATTAAGTCAAACCTCAGAGAGAGGAAGCGAAAGGGGTGAATGAAAGACTAGAAGTTTGACAGACATGAAAATGAAGAAATTCTATCAAAGATCAAAGAATTATGCCTCAAAAGGTCAGTCAACTGCATAGAAGAATGAGAAAATTTGGAAACGCGACTCGGATTTTGATTTCGAGTCTAAAAATGGATAGAAAATGATGTGACATGAAAGACCAGAAATGAAAGATATGATAAAGAAAAATCATAAAATGAGCACAGTTGACCAACTAGTCCATAGATAATAAAAAGGAGAGCTATCTCCACATGCAAGATGCAAAAACTAAACTATGATGAACCTAAGAATGCAAGCTACTATGAAAGTGGTTGACTTGCAAGGTCACAACGCTTATAGACATCTAATTATCATCATCGAGCATTATTGGTAATGTCATAAGATCATACAATGCACACTAGCATAACTATGTGGATATGAATATGATCTTTATCAGATAGAAATGTGGAAATCCCACCTAGGCATCAAAGACATGTAGGTCCAGATGACTAATGCAGTGAGATCACCTAAGTTTGATATGGTGAGATTATGCTTGTATCAAGACACATGAAAGTCAGGATAACTAGAAGCATGCACTCGCAAAACAGTCAAGGATAATACCTTGTCAATCCATAGTGTCAAGTAAGACTAGCATAAATGCTCATGACAGGTAGGACCAACAAAATATACCCACAAGTAGATAAAGAAATAAAACATGTTCTCATTCCCTCAGTCTTCTAGCTATGCATCATCGAAAACTTCTCAGGGAGAGACCACTCATCAAATAAATCCTCATAGACAACACACAAAGAAAAATAAAGTCAACATATCTCAAGCGAGTTGATTGTTTAAGTGCGTGTGTGTTGGTCATAGAGTCAAAATCTGATCATCGCATCTGAAAATGAGAAATATTGCATCATACTTAGACTATTGGGTAAGACATTTGATAAGTGTTAAGAAACACTTGACGCAAGGGTAGTGTTGAAAAACACTATTTGGGGTGGTGTTGAAAAACACGGATTTGTGAAATGCCCCAAGAGACAAACGCACCTAAAGGACCTATGCTAACAAGTATGCCCCCTAGACAAAAATAAAGACCAATTCTAGACCAAGTCAAATAAGGTCAAGGCATGATGGAAAGTGGCTAATTGTCGAGGATGCATGCTAACAAATAGGGGTGCGAAGGCCTCAAGTAGTGCCTGTTTCTAGGTTTTCACCACTTGGATTTTTATTGCAATTTTTCTCTTTTTTTTTTTTTCATTTTTTGCTACCAAGGCGCCTGTTACCAAGTTTTCACCAAGGCACTTTTTCTATTTTTTTTGAATTTTGAATTTTTTTTTTGTATTTTTTTAGGATTTTTTATGCTTTTTAGGATTTTTTCAGCATCATATATCAATTTTTTTGGTATTTTTTCAGGATCATATAAGATATGTACAAAGGATGCCCCTAGATAGAATAGGCATCAAGGATAGAACTTCTTTAGGTGCAAAATGTTGATGGGCTTAGGGAGCTATTCTCCATCTTCATTCGATAGTAAATATGCACCTATACCAAAAGTTGTTGTAATAATGTATGGTCCAAGCCAATTAGGTTCGAACTTGCCCTTTTGTTCTATGTTCTATTGATTCTTAGGGTTCTCTCTCAAAACAAGATCACCTATCTGAAATTCCCTAGGGTGAACCTTCTTGTTGAATGCTTTGGACATACGCTTCTGATATACTCTCATGTGATCAAAGGAAGCCTTACACTTCTCATCTAGAAGTTCTAGTTCTTGTAACCTCATGGCACAGTAATCCTCATCCGTAATCAAACCTTTGAGAGAGATTCTAAATGAAGGTATCTCTACTTCTAAAGGCAACATTGCTTCAGTGCCATAGGTAAGAGCAAAAGGAGTAGCTCCTGTAGGTGTACGAATGCTAGTTCTATAGGCCCATAGTGCCAGATTGATTTGTAAGTGCCAATCCCTACCATTCTTGTGTACTGTTCTATGAAGGATTTAAAGAATGGTTTTATTAGAGGCTTATGCCTGTTCGTTTCCCTGTGGAAAATAGATGGAGGACCAATGTTGCTTAATTTTAAACTTCTTGCATAAATGCTTTAGGTCCTTATTCTTGAATTGACCTCCATTATCAGTAATAATCTTAGAAGGCACTCCAAATCGACAAATAATATGATTCAGAATAAATAGGGAAACTATTTTGCCCGAGGCAATAGAAAGAGGGACTGCCTCTACCCATTTTGTGAAATAATTAGTAGCTGTGATGATAAACTTGTGTCGACCTGATGAGTTGGGGTGAATTTTCCCAACAAGGTCAAAGGCCCAGCACTGAAATGGCCAATGAGAAATAGAAGGAATTAGCTCCCTCCCTGGAGCGTGAATCAGGTTTCCATGTTTTTGACATTTCTCACAAGATTTAGAGAAAGCTACTACATCAGTTTGCATTGTGGGCCAGTAATACCCCACCCTAAGCAACCTTCGGGCCATGGCAAGACCATTAGAGTGTCCACCACAAATGTCCTTGTGAATGTCAACTAATGCTTGGTTGGATTCCTCCTTTTCCAAGCACCTAAGAAGTGTCCCATCTAAACCCCTCCTATATAAATCACCAGAGATAAGGGTGTGGCGAGAGGTGTTACAGATGAGGTTTTAGCATTCAGAATGATTGAAAGTGTTAGGGATGATGCCATCATGTAGATATGAATAGATAGCACCATAGTGGGAAGACTCATGTGTGCCAAGGGTACAAATGACATTGCTTTCAGATGAGTCAAATATGGGGTGGTATAGCTCTTCCACCAGGAATTCAAATCTGGATTCATGTTGTTCCAACTGTAGGAGTGAAGCTAATGTAGCCATAGCATCTGCAGCTTTGTTTTCTGCTCTAGGGATATGTTGAAATGTCACAAAGGTAAAGTAACGTCTCAATGAATCAACCATCTTTTTGTAAGGTATCAATTTATCATCTTTGGTTTGATACTCCTTATTGACTTGGTTGAGAATTAATTGTGAATCCCTAAAGACATGCAACTCTGTTATGTTCCATTCTATAGCTAGTTTCAATCCATTGGTTAATGCTTCATATTTTGCAATATTGTTTGTACATGGAAATAAAAGTTTGTAGGATTTTGGTATATTATACCCATGAGGAGAAACAAACAATACTCTCACACCTGATCCATTTTGCATGTTGGAACCATCAAAGAACATCTTCCAAGTGCGAGTGGTCATCTATAGAATGTGTTCATCTGGGAACTCTACCTGAATAGGCACACTATCCTTAACTGGAAAATCAGCTAACTGATCAACAATAGCTTGCTCTTTTATGGCCTTTTTCTCAATGTACTCTATATCAAACTCAGATAAAACCATCATCCACTTAGCAAGTCTACCCGTGAGGGTAGCCTTACTAAGCAAGTACTTAAGAGGATCAATTTTTGCAACCAAATGTATAGTATGAGCAAGCATATAGTGTCGCAACTTTTGGGAAGCAAACACTATGGCAAGACAAGACTTCTCAATGTTATTATAATTGATCTCATAAGATACTAGAGTATGACTGATGTAGTATATGGCCCTTTCTTTCCCAGTGTCATCTAATTAAGCCAACAATGCCCCCAAGGAAGACTCTATTTTTGAAATGTACAAAATCAATGGTTTCCCTGGAATAGGAGGCATCAAAATTGGAGGATTAGCCAAATACTATTTTATTTGATCAAGGCTCTTTTGGCAATCCTCATTCCACACACATGTGACTCCCTTATGCAATGTTTTATTGAAAGGTTGTGCTCTATCTGCAAGTTGTGAAATAAACCTCCATATAGATTGGAGTCATCCTCGAAGACTTCTCATTTGACTTATGTTCTTTGGAGGTGGCATATCTAAGATAGCTTGGACCTTTTCAGGATCAACCTCTATTCCTTTTGCTGAAATTATGAATCCTAGAAGTTTACTGGAGGTAACTCCAAATGCACACTTTTTTAGATTCAATCTAAGTTGAAACTGTTTCATGCGATCTAGAATCCCTTCCAAATCATCGAGGTGTGTATCTCATTTCCTAGATTTAGCGAAGGTATCATCCACATAATCTTCCATGTTTTTATGCATCATATCATGAAAAATTGTGGTCATAGCTCATTGGTATGTTGCTCCTGCATTCTTTAGGCCAAATGGCATGATGTTCCAACAATAAGTTCCCCATGCACATGTGAAAGCTATTTTCTCTTGATCTTCAGGAGCTATTTTTATCTGGTTATATCCAAAAAATCCATCCATTAAGGAGTATATCTCATAACCCACCATCATATCCACTATCATGTCTATGTTTGGGAGTGGAAATTCATCCTTTGGGCATGCTTTGTTGAGGTCTCTGAAGTTTGTGCAAATGCGAATGGACCCATCATGTTTTGAAACTGGAACAATATTGGAGATCCACTCAGCATAGTCAATAGCTCGAATGAATCCTGTGTGTAAGAGATTTTCTAATTTAGCTTTAAGAAGAAGAGCTATGTGAGGGTGCATTTTCCTCAACCTTTGTTTGATCGGTTTTATTCTTGGAGCTATAGATAGATGATGCATAATAAGATCAGTGTCAAGCCTTGGCATATCAGAATATGTCCAAGCAAAGTTGATTTTCTTCTTTTGCAAAAACTTTGTATATGCCTCTTTTTCTTCAACTGATAGAGACTGAGCTAGGTGCACTATTTGGGGAGCCTCTTCTGTATTCAAATTCACTGATTGTGTGGGCTCAATGAGAACTGATGACCTATCTTGGAAGTAACTTGGAAAGTTATTAATTACCCCATCCTTAGGCACCTCAAAGAGGTTTTCACCCTTGGATACGTCATTTATTTTTACTATTTTGGGTTCTGACACCGCCACAAAGTTTTTCACCATCAGACCTATTTTTCTTTTTTTCTTTTTGTATTATTTTTAGACTGAGGTACTTAATATCAGGCTCTGTCATACTTGTTGTTGGTTCACTAGTGGAAGAGACTACAGGTTCAAGAGCATTTAGATAACAGACAATTTCATAGTCATTTTGAAAGTTTAAGAGCTGAGGCTCTTGGTAACGTTGAGACCAATCAATTAGGTGGAAATGAACAAGGGGTAGGTCAATGACTGGTTCAACATTGTGTATGTGGAAGGTGTTATCTCTGGTGACCATACAATTGGGATTCATCAAGTCTCCTTCTAAGATACCCGAATCAGGATTTGTCCTACCAAACAAAGTGTCGTCCACTAAGGCAATTCGAGGAGTCCAATCCTCTAGTCCTACACTAGGCTTGTTGGTCACATCAGGTTGAGTACTATAAGTATGGACAACATCCATGTCTAAATGAACTGTTGCATTTGAAAGTGAGTCCCATTCGAACTCATGCGAGTTTGTCTCTAAATCATTATTTGGGCCTCGTGATGTAGAAGCCTCAAGGTTAGGAAAGGTTTCCCTTTCTCTAGCACTAGCATTGTTACTATTTGTCACAGCTAGGATAGCAACACTTTCCATTGTCAATCTAGCATTCATATAGTCACTATCCATCACAGCTAGGATAGTAGGACTATTAATTGTCAAATCTTTTGAATCTCCCCAAAGGAGATTTGTTGAAGGCACCCAATCATCAGACATGTCTTGCTGATTAGAGAGATTAGGTGTGTAGTCTGAGTCATTGTCACTGTCTGTCGCAGCTAAGACTAGGACACTTTTCTATTTCTTATTTGCAAAACCTAAGCCAACTATTGACTTATTCCTTTGTCCAAAAAGGGCATGGTTAAGAGGTTCAGCTTTGGCATCCAACCAATGACTAAGGGGACCATGTCCTGGATAACCCATATTCTTGACCAATGTATACCCTCTCCCATAAGCTCGAGGGGAAGGTGCAAAATCCTCATTATGTCGATATTTCTCCTCTCGGTAAATCTAGTCCCTAACGACAACCTCTTCTTTTTCCTCCTGAATCAAAACTAAGGATTCTACAAACTTGTCAAACAATGTCATGGCTGAAGACGAGGGTTTCATATCTTGAGAAGGTTTGCCATAAGACCTAGGGGAAATTGGCAATTTTTTGAATGAATCAATTTTGTAATCCCCCATGCCAAGATCCATGGCTTTGAATTTGTCTTTGCATTGTTCAAATTTAGTATCAAAAGTGTCAGCCTCCCTATTCAAAGGAATGTGAGACCCTGCTGAAATTGTGTTGATTGACAATGTGCTATGCCTGGGTATGCAAAATTCTACTCCATTGTAAGGGAACTTCACACACTGATGATAAGTAGATGGGACTACTTGCATCTCATGTATCCAAGGTCTACCCAACAAAATATTATAGGCCATAGGACCGGCATCAACAATCTGAAATAAAATATCTTTCTCTACAGGACCAATTCGGATAGGAAGAACAACCAATCCTTTAGAACTACGTTCTACTTCATCATAAGCCTTGATAGTTATCTTCTTCCTTGTGTCAATGACTTCTTCTGAATAACCCAAGGCCTTCAATAATCTCAAAGAAAAAATATTAAGCCCAGCACCCCCATCTATCAACATGTGCCTGACATGGGTCTTGTGGATCATAACCTCTATATGAAGGGCCAAATTGTGTGGGTGGCTTAATGACTTGTCATCTTCTTCTGAGAATGTAAGGTAGTGAGGGCTAGCCAAGTCATTGACCATATTCTGGAATTGATCTACATCTATATCATTAGGGACATTAGCCACTCACAAGGCATCCTCAAGGACATGCTTATGCTTAGAGGACAATTCTAAAAGCTCAAAGATTGAAATCTGTGCTGGTGTATGTTGTAATTGGTCAATAAGATTATAATTCAACTCAGGACCAATGCAAGATTTAGGAAGAACACCTTTTGACACTGGCTGCTTAGACTTACTAGAGTTAGGACCTCTAATAATAATGGGAGCTTGAGACTGACTCCTAGTGACTGCATTGAGGGGTTGAGACATCCTTCATGAGTGAGGACCTCTTAGTACCACAACAGGTCCTTCATCAGGCATAGGAGTTGAATCCACATCATATCCATAAGGGTCTTTCCCTCTCATCATGTTGACATTATCATCAACAACTTCAAGCATATTAATAACATTTTCAACATTTGTGTAGGTGTAGTTGATAGCAGCCTTGCCGTTCTTGTTGTTAGAATTCTCTCCTTTCTCATATTTGGGAAAGGGTTCTTTAAAAGCTTTGTGATCCACATTAGTGGTTAAACCATCAACTTGTAATCTTCCGCTTTCAATAAGATCTTGGACAAGATGCTTAAGTTTAAAACAATTTTCTATATCATGTCCAATTCCATTGTGAAAGACACAGAAAGCCTTCTCATCCCACCAATGAGGTTTAGGATCCGGTATGCAGAAATTTGTAGGATCCTGAGGTTGTGCCAAATTATGAGCAATTAATGTCTTGAAAATGTCTGCATAGGAGTCCCCAAGTTTGGTAAATTGTCTCTTTTCTATTTTAGGTCTCCCTTGATACTTGGGTTTATTTTCTTGTTGTGCTGAAGATGTTTGCAACTTCATGGCTTGGACTGCATTAGAGAGATTAAGAACTCCTTCATTCTTAGGTTGTGATGAGTTAACAACTCTGTCATTGACCACTTTCTTATTCTTATTCCAATAGGATTTCTTTTTGTCCTTATTACCATTATTATTGTTGTTTTGGCCATTGTTGTTATTAGTTGTTTTGGCAAAAATTCCTTGTTCTTTTAGGACATCCTCTATGCAACACGCCACTTCTACAATGGTATCAAAAGAATTAAATGGGATCTTCCTTACTTCATACCTTAATTTCAGTACCAAGTTTCTCACAATGATGTCTATTCTTTCCTCCTCAGGAATTTTCCTAGGATACTTCGAGCACAATCGTCTCCATCTTTGCAAGAAGGTGACAAAAGGTTCTCCTTGATTTTGTTTGAGTTTACACAAATCAAGTATGGTGACCAACCTTGATAAGTTGTAAGCAAAATTTTGAACAAATCTTTCCACAAGCTCTCTAAATGTCTTAACTAGAGGAGTAAGGTTAGTAAACCACTCCATGGCTTGACCCTTGAGACTCTTTGGGAATAATCTCATCAAGTAGGAGTTTTCATGGTGAAAAGAAAAGCTCATTATGTAGAAATGTCTAACATGGTTGTGAGGGTCACCAACGCCATCATATTTGTCATAGGTTGAAAACTCAACTTTCTTAGGAAACTCAACCAACACCACACTCTTGTCAATAGGATTGGGACAAATAGAATCCAAGTTGAAAGTACTCTTAGGAGCCCTCATGTTGTCGACATCTCTTTGCAATTGTTTGAAAACTTCATTTGTGGATGGGTCTTGCTTCTTTACCTTTCTATCCACATCAAAATCAAAGAGAACTCTTGCCCCCTTATTAATTAGACTTTCTAAGAATTGATCTTTATTTTGTTCCACATACCTTTCGATGTAGGCTTGAAATGAAGGTTCTTGTTGAATAGCCATGAAGTCTATATGATCAAAGTTGGCATAAATTCCTCCATGTTGTGAGCCATGATGTGCTTGTTGGGAGGGTTTCTTTGAAAGTCTAGGAGGTGATTGTCTCCTATGGTAATCATATCTTGAAGTCCTTCTACCTCTAGGACTTGGGGATCTTGAGGGTGTCCTTGACCTTCTTCTAGGACTTGGTGAGGGAGTAGACGGGGGTGAGTGGGTCCCACTATTAGTACCCCTCCCATTGAATCAATTTTGGATTTTTTGTGCATAGAGTCTATCTTCTTCTTCTTGAGCGACTCTTTTCCTTATGTCCAATAATGCACATTCCTCTTCCTCTAGTTGTCTAATTTTCTCCTTTTTAGTAGCTTGTTCATCTAGATAGGCTTGCTTCTCCCTTTCAATGCTCTTCAATCTCATATTTGCATATCGAGAGGTATCTCTAAGTGGAGAAGGTTGCCTTGACTATCTGATTGCATTGGCTACATTGATGTGGTGGTCACTAGACTCGTTGCTTTGGTCTTCATGTTGTGACCCTGAATCTGAGTGAGTTTGTTGGTGATGTCTCTCAGCTTGTTGGTGAGCATCAAGATACCTTGTGTTGATCGGGGGTGATCTAGGTGGACTAGCATATGCAGACCTAGCAGACATCATGTTACCCCTATGTCATTGAAATATGTCATCAAGAGTCTAGTTCATTGCTTCTCTTTGTTGTCGAGTGAAGGTGTAACTCATGTCCATACTTGATGAAATAGGTGCTAAAGAGGTACTCACTTCACTAGGATTACCTTTCAGATTAAAACAAATCTCAGATTCACTCTTAGGAGATTGATAAAAAAGGGGTCCTTTTCCCTTATGCTGTTGATGAGTCTTAACTGGTGGTAACTGGCTAAAGACAATAGGGGGTCACTTCCCTTGATTGACTTGGTACCTTGTTGTAACTGACATGAAAGAAAAATATTCTTAATGATAGGGTGACCTCACAAAGTGTCAACACCAAACTAGGATAATCAAAGTTCTCTATTGTCCAAAATGAAATGAAAAGATAGAAATAAAGGGGCTTTACCAACACTGTCAAAGAGGTGCTAAAATCAAAGGATGAATATCCTTGCACTTTTCAATTAGGAGGTTGGACTAGGCCAAAATATAATTAAAATTGATTAAATGAAAGTGATTTGGACAATAAGAGCACTAAAATTCTCCAAGAATGTAGCTAACAATTCTAGAGATAAGATTTCTCACCAAGAATAAACTTCTAACCTAAAAAATATTTCCAAAGTGGCCTTGTAAACCAATTGATGCTATTCCTAGAGGGAAAAAACTAGAGATTTAAAGTCAAAACAAGTCTCTAATGTCAGGATAGAAAATTGAGCAAGCTGTAAAAAAGTTGGGTGTTTCAACTCAAGAATTTAGTTGTTTTGTGGTTTAATCAGACACATTAACAGATTTCTAGCATTTTATCAAGCACATAAGACAACAATCAAGGAGTTCAAGCAAGAAATTGTCTTCAAATAATGAGCAAGGGGCAAAGCAACCTTGCACATGAACAAGTATAGTGACTTAGTATTTCTACTCCTTAAAGGTTCTACTTGTGTATGTTCTTGACAATGTTTTAGTAGACACTTAGAACACAACAACACCTTATCAAGCTGTCTACAAGGATATACATGGATTTCTAAAAGGAGTCCTCGATATATGCAAAGTACATGAGGCCCAAATCCATAGATGAGAAGAATCCAAAATCACACAGCCGGGGGAGATGGTAACCCAAATCTCCTCCTTCACTTCTCAAAGGTATAAAGTTCTTTGAGGCTTAGCCAAGAGTGATATCAAACTCAATTCCCAAGAGAGGTGTCTTTGGATTCACCTCCCGATATTTATACTCTGTCAGAACACAGGAGTTAAGGTCATCCTTTGAGGTGGTGTGTCCCCAAGCAGACCTTCTAGAAATAAAAACTAAGTAATTCACTATCAAAAGTATTTAGAGCACTAAAGGTGGAACACTTAACTCTTCAAGTAAATGCGAAGTAAGTCCAAAAGTGGGACACTTAACCCTTCAAGTGAATGTGAAGCGAGTCCAAAAGTGGAACATTTAACCCTTTAAGATAATGTGAAGTGAGTCCAAAAGTGGAACATTTAACCCTTCAAGAGAATGTGAAGCGAGTCCAAATGTGGAACATTTAACCCTTCAAGAGAATGTGAAGTGAGTTCAAAAGTGGAACATTTAACCCTTCAAGAGAATGTGAAGTGAGTCCAAAAAGTGGAACACTTAACCCTTCACACAAACTCAAAGTGAGTCCAAAAGTGGAATATTTAACTCTTCACACCAACTCAAAGTGAGTCCAAAAGTGGAACATTTAACTCTTCACACCAACTCAAAGTGAGTCTAAAAGTGGAACATTTAACTCCTCACATCAACTCAAAGTGAGCCCAAAAGTGGAACATTTAACTCCTCACATCAACTCAAAGTGAGTCCACACTTTATAAAACAACTGAGTTCCAAAAAGCACAAAAGGGTTGCTTAGTGGAGCAATTAACACTTCTTTCCTATAGACCCCACCCCTTTAATGTGGCACTGATCTTGCAACCACAGGGCGGAAATGAGGGGCTGGCAGATTAGCGAGTCCAATAACCCAAGATAGCAATCTAGATCAATCACAAGTAATCTAAGACTGCTAATCAATACTACTCACAAATGAAAAAGGGTTGAACAATGGAATATTTAACTTTCCAAGTAAACATAGAGTGAGTCCACAAAGTGGTGCATTTAACTCCCTATGTAAACAAGGAATGAATCCATGCCCTCAATCACTCAATGAGATATTTGATATTGGAACCAAGAATTACTTAAGGTTTAAACACAAGCATTCACTTACACAAACTTGTATGAAAGCAAATCTATGTTCATTCATTTCCCATTAACAACATTAATTGAAATGTGTTCTATGAAAGCATGTAAAACACTCAAGTCAAACACATGAGAGGTTCAATTTTAATCCCAAAATCCAAATGTTGTAGAGATGGAACAAAGTACCTCAAGTCCAATGCTTTGTTTTAAGCATTTTCTATGAAAGCAAGAGCACCTTCAAATGAACAAGACAAGAAAACAAGCAAACAAGATATGCAATGTATATCCAACTTATGCAAACCTTATGGTTAGATCTGAAAATCAATTGTTAGGAGCAATGATAACCAGTAAATAATCTAAATGATAACTCATATCATGCAATGAACGATGAAAAATAAGTGCATACCCATCACAAAATTTTATTTTTTTTGCATTTGACCTAGTCAACAAGATCTAATTTTTACCACATCAATTCGGACCCTAAACCCAAAATGTAGAAAAGAAAACTCTATCAAAAAATAGAGAGCTTTCCAAAAATGTAAAAATTTTAGAAAAATCTCTTCATTTGTGCCCTAGAGACCCATTTTACCAAAATAGACTAGTTTTTATAAATTGACCAAATGAGCTATGATATGATTTATAAATTAAAACCATAGTGAATGGACCCCCTATATAATTCCAAGAAATTTCCAGAAATATAAAAATTTCTAAAAAATATGCTGATTTGCACCAAAAATCAAATTTTTATGAAAAATTAAGAAAAAATCATAAAAAATACAAACCACTGCCAAAAATTCTAAATTTTTTTTTGAAGCTTCTATGATATGTCACCAACTTGAAAAAAAATTTTCAGACCAAAAAACCAAGGCGTTTGGGAGATATGATCAAATCTTTCAAATCTAGGGTTTTTCATCTCCAAACAAATCTGCACAAGGGTTAGCTCCAAAAATAATCAAAACCAGCATGCAAGAGGTGGGTTGCCCCATGGGGGGCACCAAAAATGTATGGTGAAAATGTGACCACACTTCTATGAATCCTTACATGCAAGAAAATTCAAGAATGAGCCCTCACAAATCGATCCATAGCTCTCTATGCATGTAGTTGCAAGATTTGTAAAATTGCTCTCAGCTAGAGCTATAAACTCATGACCTTGCTAGTCAACCACACAATGAGAGATTCCAAATCAAAGACAAGGGAAACAATGTCAATATCTCCAATGAAATCAATATGGATGCAATGCAATACAAATCTATATGACAATGCAAGTTAATCTATTGCATAAAAGAAAATCTAAGCTAATATACCATGATAATGCAACTAAGAAAGGAAATATGCAACTACAATGAAATGCAATAACAAGTCTTCAAAGCTTGGATGTAGAATGTCTTCAAAGAGCTCCAAAATGACCTAGAAAACCTACAGCATAACATTAGCATAAAAATTTAAGATATGAAAATGAGGAAGAGAGCTCTTCTTTTATAGAGAATGAGATGAAAATGGACCATTGAGATTAAGAGGCAAAAGACTTAATCAATGGTGGAGAAAAATAGAAGCTTGATCCTTGTGCACAAATATCCTCCAATAGGAAAATAGGAGTTGACTTTATGTCCATATGAGATAAAAAGTGTTTTTTCTCTTTTTATAAAATAAGAATAATGCTTTATTTGTGCATCATAGGATAAGAAGAAAAGTGGAGATTTTTTATTTAAATAAAAGGGGAGGAAATTCCTTTTAATTAAATAAAGGCTTGGGATAAAGTGATTTTATTATTTAATTAAAAGAGATTTTTAATTAATTAAAAGGGAGCATGTTCTCTTAATTAAATAAGATTTTTATTTTTATTTCTTTTAAATTAAATAAGGCTCAAACCTTAGGAAATATTGAATTGATTATGATTTGATCAAGAAAATTGATATAATTGATATTGTTGATATTTAAAAATATTGATTCAGGAATTTGATAAATTGAAAAAATGGGGCCCAAGGTCTAGGCGACCATTTTAGGGTGCGTACATATATGGGTCACACTCAAACAGTTTAACACTAGCTTGAAAACTTATTAGGGATGGGTACTATTGGCTTGAAATGGAGAAAGAGGCTATCAAGTTTGCTAAGAACTGTCAAAAGTGCCAAGTACATGGTAACTTAATTCATGCTCCAGGGAGGGATCTAATTCCCTTCACTACACAATGGCCTTTTCACCAATGGGCATTTGATCTTATAGGATCCATACATCCTCATTCTTCTAATGGACATACCCATATAATCACAGTTACATATTATTTCACAAAATGGGTAGAAACAGTTCCTTTGACTCAAGCGACTGGTAAAAAAATTTCTACGTTCATCTTCAACTACATCATATGTCGGTATGGTATTCCACACTCTATAGTCACAGATAATGGAGGACAATTCAAGAACATAGACTTAGATGATTTATGTGCCAAATTCAAAATTACACAACATTGTTCATCAATCTACTATCCTCAAGGGAATGGACAAGAAGAGGCTTCAAACAAGAATCTATTGAAAATATTATACCGTACAGTTAGTAAATCAGGAAGAGATTGGCATCTTATGATCAATCTAGCTCTCTGGGCCTATAGAACAAGTATCAGAATGGCCACTGGGGCTACACCATTCACTTTAGTTTATGGGTCTAAAGTGGTACTGCCTATTGAGGTTGATATCCCATCACTAAGAATCATAATGCATGGTTTAGTAACTGATGATGACTACAGAGTGTCTAGGTTGCAAGAACTTGAACTACTAGATGAATGCAGACAAGAAGCGTATGATCATCTCAGAGTATATCAGAAGAGAATGTCTAGAGGCTACAACAAGAAAGTCAGACACAAATAATTTTAGGTTGCTGATCTAGTCTTGAGAGAAAATTCTAAAAATCAATCACATAGAGAGCGCAAGGGGAAGCTTGAACCCAACTGGTTGGGTCCCTTTGTAATCACTGCTACTTTTGGCTTTGGAGCCTATCAACTCTCAATGACTAAAGGAGAACATCTCCGAGAACCAATCAACATTTTTCATCAGAAGAAATTCTACGCTTAAGGCATTTAGTCTTTGTAAAATGTCCTGAAAAAATCTTAAAAATTGGAAAAAGTCCTGAAAAAATCATCATCCTGGTGAAAACCTAGCAAATAGGCACCTTGATGTGTCACAAAAAAAATAAAATTGAAAAGTACAAAAAAATTGAAAAGATGAAAAATACAAAAAAATGAGAAAAAAAGAAAAAGTGCCTTGGTGAAAACCTGGAAACAGGTGCCTTGGTAGAAAAAATAGAATCTCTACCAATATGGTGAAAACCTGGCAAATGGGTGCCACTTGTTCAAAATGCTCCATCTATCAGCGCAATCTTGGTCTTTCCCAGCTTTCAATCTTGCTTTAGTTTGTACATACCTCCTGATTTATTTATGCATTCTTGTATTCAATAAATTCAGTTTGTACACCATTGGAAAAAGCGTCTGTATCCTATTAGTGCTTAACACTTGGGAGCAATCAAAGTCATATCCTATGGTCTCTAGTATGCTTTAGACATGTCATATCTAGTCAGATTCCTTTGAAGCTTCATTCGAGTCAATTAGTCAGTCTCCTCTTCGGAAAGGATTTTGCATCTACAACAATGCAATCAAACATCAACACAAACTGAAAACAATTTGTGCTTCATTCTTTTATCTCCTTGTATGCTTACTGATTCACATTGATATTTTTTCATATTGTGTCCTTTTAAGCTCTTAGATGATGTCCTTTACAAGATTTAGAGAGTGATGACTGGGGGCATAATCTTTTCTTTATTTTCTACTTGTATGTGAAAATATAACAACTTTAGAAATTTTGGATTGAAATGGTGTCCGTCCGTAAGAGCCTCTATCTTGAATTAGATGGCCATGAGTACCTTGACCATTGATACCCAGAAAATTTAAGAAAGTTTGATCTAACTATTGTCTTTTTGAGTGAGTTCTTACTCCTACTGTGAAATGCAATCTTACCTAAGGATGTGAATGATAAAGGGTCACTACGGGTAATTCACATTGGATTTAGAATGATCTCTTGACTGCTTGATGTGTTTGTAATGCAAGGCATATTCTGGTCATCACAATGTTTATGTTCTGATGCTTATACAAATTTCTATATCAAAATGGACATGATATTCAGGTCATCCTGGCGTTTGTGCCTTGGTGCTTATATCTAATCTGACATTCCGAAAACAAAATCAATGTTCATATGTCCATGGTTGTTTGGCCAGTGGGCGTTGTATTGATTTTTGCACATACAAATCGATATTCATATGTCTATAGTTTCCTAACTAGTGGATGTTGTATTGATTTATCCGGTTACCTAAAAATTCAATGATGAAAAATGACTGACACATGATTAGTGACTAGGTCCTAGGTCTTAGGTTTGCATTTCATTTTGCATGTCATTTTTTTGCATGATTGCATAGTCTCACAAATTGTCAAATAAACTTGAATGTTTAAAAGATCCTTCAACACTAAACTTAAACTTGACATGAAGAGTTGAATCTCCCACGAAGGTTTCCTCACAAAACCGCAAGCAGTCACCATCCTGGGTTAGACATCTTTTTTGACATAAGACTGAGTACTTGTCTTCATCACTACCTGCAAAACATATCATGTGTATTGTTGCATTCACATTGCATATCATAATCATTCCATTTGTTGCATTTATAGTGCATACATGTGCCTAATAAAAAACCATACATATATCTTTCCATAATCAATTACATTTGCATAACATCCATACATGTGAAAGGAATCATTGCATTACATAAATCCATACATACATTCTACACTACTCATAGCATTTACATCACATGATATCATCATAAATCAAAACATGACAAGTACAAATGAAGTCATAACCAAAATCTTGATCTCATATATATATATATATATATATATTATATAACTCGAACTAGTCAAGGGTGCACTACTGGCATAGTATACAAAAGAATGAGCTCATGAGAGCTATTAGAAGATCAGAACAATATATCTATGAACAAAAAGAGAAAAAATATCAGAATATCTAGATAGATCAATTGTCTGCCTGATCCTCTACATCTGGTGGAGGTGGTGGTGGTGCATCAGGCACTACCTCAGCTCAGGGTGCCCTGGCTCCCTCTGACGTTATCATATATTGATATTATGTGGGTACTCTCTGAGCAACAAGAACAACAACATAGTAGGCAAAAACATAGTAAGCGGCTCTAGAGGTCTAATGTGTCACCTCTATCTGTAATCTCCTATTCTCCTATTGGAGCTTGAATCCCTATCTATCTGCCTCTGTAAACACTCCTCAAACTGAGCACTCCATACCTTCAGGTCCCTGACCTATAATCTAAGTCATCTGATGATCTCCTGAGGAGTCTATGGTACACCAAGATTTGCATCTATTGTAGGCATATATGTGTCTCTTGCTGGCTGATCAGTAGCGTCTACTCTCTATGCCTTATGGCGTCTCACCTCAGCACCCAAGTCAAAATCTATATCATCCTATACAGGATCAGGACTGACACCTGTAATACCCAAAAAATGGGCTATAGGTTCATTAACCTCCTACCTCATCAATTCGAACAAAATCGACATCAAAGTCCTAACCAAAGGCACATCTGAACATCGTCAAATTCTAATTGATTATCTTAAATTCTACATTGGGGAATATTCCTAGTAATATTCGTAATTATCATAATTATCTTTGATTTAATGATTATTTGGCGATAAATCCTATTTATCCTAAAGTTTGATTATTTGAATATTCTAAATATTTAATTAATTAGATTTAATTTTGCCACTTAATTGTTTAATTGAAATTAATTCTATTTATTCCTAAATTGTATTATTTAATTTTGACAATAAATCCAAAATCCTATGAATAATTGATTAAATTCTTATTTAATTAATTAAAGCAAGTTGTCAATTTTTAATAATATTGTTTTTGAATAAAAGTTTGAAAAATAATTGATTAATCCATAAATCAATTATTTTATTTTTTTTAAATCAGTTAAGTTAGAAATAAATCACTCTATTATTAAATTAATTCATAAATAAAACACGCACAATCAAGAAAAGCAGACAACTATCAATTATCAATTAAAGCTAAACTCTATTTTGAGTTGAACTCTGCTTTTGCATGTTTTTGTGAGTTAATTATCCTTTATTTAAAAATAACTCAAAAATCAACCTAAGTTATTTGAGTGATTTATGGCTTTCTTCCATGCGCCTCCAAAGCCCTAGATTTCTATAAATTAAGGCCTCAACTCATCCCAAATCATCTCATATTTTTGCAAACTTATGCTGGCGAATTGCTATCTGGAGAATTGAAGCTTCTTTGTGAATCAACCACGTTTTGTGAGATCACTTTTGTTTTCATATCATTTCTTAGCTTAATTTGCATATCAATTTTCCATATCATTATTAGCATAGATTCATATCAAGTTTTCATTATCATCATAATTGCATAAAAAAATCAAAAAAATAGATTAAATTGCATTTATTCCATATCTAGATTTTGCATTCAAATCCTTCGTTTAGGTGTCGTCAAGGTCACTGATCTTGGTATAATATGAGAATACATACTTGCATCTACTAGAAGGCAGTAAATCACATGGTTTGTTTAGTTTTTCATTTATTGCATGATTTTGATTTTAGCTAACCTCTAATGTTTTATTGAAGTGTTGTGTATACAGATAGGTACAAAATTCACACACACATTTTTGGCACCCACCGTGGGGCCCTGATACGGGTTTCCAATTGAATTCTATCAATTTCTATCTTTTCTTGTCATTTTCTGAGCCAAAGCTATGATTTTTTTATTCTATCCGTACAATTTTCATACGAGTTTCTAACAAAAGTCATACCAGACTATACGCACTATCGTACGATAGTTTATGTTATCAAGGATCTTGTTAGACTGTACACACTATCGTTTGAAAGGTAGAAAGTTGTATTATCTGACACTCAGTGTCGTACAAGTTTTTGGACTATCGTCTAGAAGCACACCCACTGTCGTATGAGTTTTGGCACTAGGTTTTAATTGTCATTTCATTTTTCAGGGTAGTTTGTCACATTTGATTTCCAGATTTGGACTAACAACTAATCTTAACAATTGAAATTCTCTATTTTTGATTGACTCTTGCTGGTTTTGATTGGGAAAAGTGCAAGAATTGCTGAAAATAGGTAAAAATCTACTAAGCGCGTTGTGAGGAATTCAAGTAATCTTCTCAACTGATAAGACTTCAATTTTGGACTTAAAATGAACATCTCATGTGTTTGGCTTGAGTGACTTTTTATTGCTTCAACACATCACAGATTTCATTTGGGCTATAAAAATGAACCTAGATTTGCTTTCAGCATCTTTGTTACACATAGTAAATAGGCCCTATGAACACTATTCATGGCTCTTGAGAGAGTGAGTTTCCAGTGAAACTCTTCTCAATGAAGGAACCCTTGTAGGTAGGGAGGATACTGAGGGAGTCTCACATTCCACTAGATCCGCGTGTCTTCAACTTTTGATCGATGCATTCTCTCTCCGGAGAGGTTGATAGATCATAAGGGGTTGACATCATAGATCTTTGTGAGATAATCTTGGTCTTAGCATGTTGGATTAATCTGTCTACTTTGTTTGGGTTAAAAGTGAAAAGGCTAGGGGATTATGCTCTACTTCCTTTTTGGATAGTACCAGAAACCCAAATCTTTGAATCTAGAACCAGTCTCCATGTGGTATATTTTGTGAGTCACCTTTAGAGAGAGTTAACCATAGTGGACATTCCCTTAATTGGGTCAACCACGTTGATGGAACCTCAAGTGGTAAGAGCCATTTTTGTCATGGTAGTGACAACCACTATATAAATGTCCTTGTGGAAGAAATCTTCACAGGTGTGATTCATTGTTGGGTTGTCAGATCTCCCTAGCAGCTCCTGATTGATTAAATTCTTGGACTGTGTCAAAACCCTGGTGCGCTGGGATTGGAGTTCACCCCTTTGGATCATAAAAGTTGCAGAGTCAAACCATTACTAAAAACCTTAGAGAGGCCAAATTTTCATTTTTCTAGGGTATATGTGTGTTATTGCAAAACTTTTTGGAACATACACAATTAGCTCTTCGGAGGGTTAGAACAAATAAAATCACTTGATTGTTCATGCACAAGGTTGCTTTTTCCCTTGTTCATTGTTTTCAGATATGCTTGAAATCACTTGCTTGCTATTTTGCGTGCTTGCTTATCTATCTGGTTATTGAAAACAAACAGATATGTTACCATCCTCAAAATCTGGACATTGAAATTTGCAAAGAAACCTAATCTGAAAACTCAAAATTTGCAAGATCTGAAGTAAAATTCTTTTCTAGAGTCTACTGTCATCTCAGTTAGTCAGAGAGTCATACGAGTTTTGGAAAGAGTCATTTCATTTACCACTGATTGTCGTATGATACCAGGTACATTATTGTATGAGTGTTTCTTCCAGTCATTTTCAAAAATCAATTTTCTATTGTCAACTATCATACAAGTTTAGGAATTGTCATTTCATTCCGTACCCACTGTCATACGAGTCTACAGAAAGTCATTTGAGAAGTTGCCAGAAAGTTGTCAAAATTGCTAAATATCTAGCTTTTTCAGCCTATTTCTAGAATATGTCAAACAAATCACTGTGTCAGGAACAGAGCAGCAAATATTGAGAATCCAATCATTTTCCTAAAGTGGCCTTTTGAATCTGATTTAGCCTTCTATTTAATTGAATCTGATTTAGTCTTTATCATCTTTTGTCAAAACCTTGTCATAACTATCAATCTTCAATCAATCTTCAAAAATGACTAAGTGTTGTGAACTCATGTCCGATATCTTTTTGGAATCTACCCATACATCCAAGGCATAGTATCCTTCGTATAAGTCAAATCTATGCTTCAATCAATCAAACCTTGACAAGGTTGCGTCATCTGATCATCTTGATTCAATTCCTTCTTTAGTTGTCTTCATCATATTCTTTTGATTCACCCAAGGTTAATGGTGGAAAATAGAGCTTCCTCTCACAAGAAATCAAGGGAAATATCTCATACTTTACCTTTGACTCACATAGGTCCAACTTTTGAGCAACTCTTCAATTCTGGTCTTTACGAAGATGACGGTGCTGGCAACCTTCGATTAAAAACTAGTTACATTCCTCCTTCATCAACTCATGGAGGTACCCAACCAACCCCACATCAATCTATCCCAAGTAAGACTCCTACCATGTCTCAGGCAGGGACAAACTTTGGCTCTCAAAGAGCTCACTCTCAACATGGTGCAGATCAAGAACCCACACCTGAAGAAATTGCTCAATATCAAAACGATGATAACTTCAAATGAATGATGAAGCATTTATTGAAAGAAGATAGAGAGGCATACTTTTTACAATTGGTTCATCAAGGAGATAAAATTCCTCCCAAATTTAATGTTGAAGATATCATTACACATGAGAAAGAAACTCCACTCATAGCTATGATGAAATAGATGCATGCCATGCAAGTCAAGCTTAATAATCTTGAGAAAGAAAAGGAACCCAAGGAGTTCTCCATGGAGGCCCTATGTCCTTTTCCATTCGATAAAGACTTGTACATGCCACCATTCCCAAAAAGAGTGGAGATGCCTAAGTATGATAAGTATGATGGACACTCAGATCCTCAAGATCATGTCAGAGAATTCTGTACACAATCTATGGAGTTCATGCACGAATCAACATAGCTGATGCATCTCTTCCCTCGATCTCTAGGGGGAGTAGCCATTCATTGGTTCTCTAGATTGCCTTCTACTATCAAAACTTTTGAGGAGTTGATCAAATTGTTCTATCAGCAATACTCCTACAATATTCAACATCCAGTCACCATGATTGATATATGTAATCTCAAGCAATATTTAGGGGAACCATTCTTGACATTTCTCAAAAGATGGAGGAAGAAATTCTCTCTATATGCTAGGCCTATTCCAGAAACTAAAAAATGGGAAATCTTCATCAATAATCTCATTCTAGAAATAAATTCTCTACAAATGCAAGATCATACATCTTTTGATAAGATGGTGGACAATGCTATCAAAATTGAAAAAGTTCTTGTAAAAAAAGGAGAAATCACAATTCAAAAAGACAAGTATGAATCAGGATCCAGTTCTAAAGACAAGAACAAAAATTGGAACAAGAATAAAGGCATCATCACAGATGGCATTGTTGATACCATCCATGCCCCATCTAAGGCACCATCTTTCAATCTAACTATTGGTACCCAAGCCATAAAAGCTTCAGAACAAAAGGTGCCCGAATCATCTCAAAAGAAGCCAGAGTATAAAAAGTGGTCCGTTGATAATAATGAACGTTCACTCCTCTTGGAGAATCTTTGGAATCAGCCATGAGAACTCTACTAGCTAATAACATCATCTCCTTGCCTAAGATTCGACCACCTGATTCTGAGCCTAATCCAAAATGGTGGAGAGAGAACAAATTCTATGATTTCCATCGAGGTAAAGGTCACAAAATGAATAACTACTTACACTTGAAACATACTATTCAAGATCTAATTTATAAAGGTGACATCACCATTGACAATCATAAGAGCAATAATGATCATACAGCATTCACAGAACCATTTCTGAAACATGGTCAAGAAGTTTCATCTTCTCAGCCTAATATGGGGGCAAAGGTCAATTATGCTTACCCAGGAAATAATGTTGTTATCAATATGGTTGAACCTTGTCTCTCTGAACATTGCAATGTCATCAAAATTGTGTGAAGAGATAGAGATCATACCTCAACTAACGCAGTTACTCAATCACAAGCTCAGGCACATCTGAATGGACAAATACTAGATTCATCAAATGTCCCTAAGATGCCCTTCAATCTTTCTTCCACTTCCAAATAGAAGGCTGCTTCTAAATCTTCCAATCCTAAAGATATGAGGCCAACATCTTATAGCATTATTCAAAAACGTCAACACACTAATGTGAAAATCTCCATGTTTGAGTTGCTTCAAATATCTCCATCTCACATAGCCATTCTAGACAAAGCTTTTCTCGGATCCAATGTTCCTGATGCTCTTGATTTAGATAGGTTCCAGACTATGGTTGGACATCTTACATCTCCACAATATATTTCCTTTTTAGAGGAAGATGACAACTCCTTGAGTCACCCACATAACTAGCCCTTGCATATAGAAGTCTTGATCTAGAACCATAGAGTCAAATGTGTGTTGATAGTTGGAGGTGCTGGCCTAAATATTTGTTCTTATAGCTTGATCACACAATTGGGATTTTCAGAATTGGCTATTGATCCTAGAAAGAAAATAACTATAAAATCCTATGATGAACAAGAAAGATCTTCTAAAGGCACCATTGTCTTACCTATTAGAGCAGGTCCATTTATCAGAGATACTATATGTCAAGTCCTTGATCTACCTTTGGATTACAACATTCTTCTAGGGAGACCATGGATACATGAGATGAAGGCTATTCCTTCTACATTCCACCAATTCTTGAAATTTCCTTATGAAGGAGTAGAGGTCACTATTCTAGCAAACATATCCACCACTTGTAATACATTGAAGGAAAGTGCAGATAAGCTTGTGCCTAATAATAGAGAATCTTCCATTGAGCCAACTAAAGAAGCATCCACATCTAAAATGGAAGATCTTGCAAAAGAGGTTAAGATCAAAGAAAATAGTATGGGAGAACAAACTATGGAGCTAGTCTTATCTTTGACATCTCTCCCTATCTCACCTAAGTCTTATGGCCAATCTTTGAAACAATCCAAACCAGATTCTAAAGAACCTCTTGAGGCATATAAAAAGAATTTTGTAGTAGAACAAGTCTCCAAGAAAGAATTCAAAGAGGATGAAGCTGTACTTGCATGGCTACACAAGGATGAATCTGAATCCCATGATATTCAAACTAGTAACTCAGCAGTACCAAAAGATCCTTCTAAGTCATATGGCCCAGGAGATAAATTAATAGCTAAGATGGGATATTCAGGTAAAGGACCTCTAGGAGTCAGAGGAAAAGGTCTTGAGGCACCTCTTCCACATACTGGTAGATAAAACAAAGACAAGGTTGGCTTAGGATTTCAAAAGAAACCCTTTCACCTCAAAGGTAATTGTTCTCATGTCATAGAGAAAATCGCACTAGGAGAACCTCTTCTTAAGAAAGATGAAATAGAACTATTAGATAGTGATTCAGATAGCTCAGAACTCATCCCCTATGAAAAATTGCCTAAGGAGATCAAAGACCTTCTTGATGATAAAGATGATCAAATCAAAAGAATTAATGTAGTAGAAACACAATAACCTACTATCAATCAAGAGATAGTTGCAACACAAGAACCAGCTAATCTTGAAAATAATCAAGAAGAGGAAGGTGATAGTTATTCTGAGACAGATTCTCATGAGTATGAATACAAATCAGAATCTAAGGGTAACCCTTCTTGGGGTATTCATCCTGACTTTATTGATGTTCTTATATTTCCTAGAGGCATAGATGAAGAATCTAATGACTATGAATGGGGAGCCATTCCAGAACTAGATGAGCTTATTACAGAGAAACATGTTGATGTTATTCACCAATATTCACCTAATCCCAACGTAATTCTAGAGCAAAATGATGAGCCTATCAGATCTGATCCACCTATGGCTGAATCAGACTCCCACGATGACATTGAGCCTATTCACAAATTGAATGTCTTAAGTTGTAATATCACATTTGAACTCGAGCATCAAGTTAGGACCAATGATGATAGATCCATATTCGTAAACACTATCTCCCAATCTTTCCCCACTTTGACTATCCAATATCTAGACCTTATTGATCAAACCTCGACAAATCTAAACCATGGTATTTATACCTTCCTGAATGACTATGCCCTTGCTTGCTACCTCAATGCATTTGAGCCTATGAGTACTTCCATCAGTGAACTGAGCATTAGCATGATGGAGTTAGACATCAAATATCTTAGTCAGAAAAATAAGAATAAAAAGAAAAAGAAAAAGAGTTCTGAGGGTGAAAACCACTTTGTGGTAGTCTCAGAACCTACAAAAGTAAAAATAAAAGACATATCCGAAGGTGAAAACATCTCTGAGGCACCTAAGGATGAGATATTTGATGTCCTTTCAAGTCATTTACAGGATAGATCTCCAGTTCTAATTGAGCCCACTCAATCCATCAACTTGGGAACAACAGAGGAACCACAATTGATCCATGTAGCACAATCTTTATCAGAAGAAGAGAAGCAAAAATTTACAACATTCTTAACAAAAAAAAAGATCAACTTTGCATGGAAATATTCAAATATGCCAGGGTTAGATCCTAATCTTATAATGCATCATTTATCTATAGCTCCAATTTTCAAACCTGTCAAGCAAAAATTGAGAAAGATGCATCCTCATGTTGAACTCTTGGTAAAATCTGAATTAGAGAAGCTCCTAAAAGCTGGATTCATCCGAGTTATTGACTATGTAGAGTGGATCTCTAATATTGTCCATGTTTCCAAACCAAATAAATCAATCAGAGTGTGCATAGACTTTAGAGATGTAAACAGAGCATGCCCTAAGGATGATTTTCCACTACCTAACATTGATATGATAGTGGACATGACTGCGGGCTTTGAGATGTATTCTTTAATGGATGGTTTTTCTAGATATAACCAAATAAAAATTGCTCCAGAGGATCAAGAGAAAACTACTTTTACATGTGCATGGGGCACCTTCTGTTGGAATGTCATGCCATTTGGGCTTAAAAATGCTAGTGCTACATATCAAAGAGCCATGACATCTATTTTTCACAACATGATGCATAGGACTATGGAGGATTATGTTGATGATACTTTAGCAAAATCTATGATTAGAGCTAAACATCTAGATGACTTGAGCAAGATACTGGACAGAATGGAAAAATTTAGTCTCAGACTAAATCCTAAGAAGTGTGCTTTTGGTGTCACTTTCAGAAAGCTCTTAGGATACATAGTTTCAAAGAAGGGCATTGAAGTTGATCCAGCTAAAGTAAAGGCTATAATGGAAATGAAACCTCTAAAGAATATCAGTCAAATGAGGACATTGCAAGGAAGAGTTCAATCTATCAAAAGATTCATATCACAGCTGGCAGACATATTACAACCTTTTACAAAAACATTACATAAAGGTGTGACCTTTGCATGGAATGAAGAATGTGACAACAACTTTAATCATATCAATAAGTATCTATCAAATCCTCCTATCTTGATGCCTCCCATTCCGGGGAAGCCTTTGATCTTATATGTCTCCACTATAGATACATCACTGGGGGCATTGCTAGCACAACACGATGAGAACAAAAAGGAAAGAGCTATATACTATATCATTAGAACATTGGTTGCATATGAGAAGAACTATTCCATGATTGAGAAAGCTTGTCTAGCTCTGATCTTTGCATCATAGAAACTAAGAAACTACATGTTAGCTCATACCACACAATTGGTAGCTAAAATTGATCCACTCAAGTACCTACTAAGCAAAGCTGCCCTCACAGGTAGATTAGCTAAATGGGTCATGCTCTTAAGTGAATTTTACATTGAATATGTGGAAAGAAAGGCTATCAAAGGATAGGTTATTGCTGATCAATTAGCAGATGCACCTCTGATTGATGATACACCAATGCAAATGGAATTTCTAGATTCCTCTATCATGACTCTTTCTTCTAGAGAATGGAAGTTATTCTTTGATGGTTCCTATACACAAAATGGATCTGGAGCAGGCATCTTGTTCATAACTCCTCAATGATACTCAATCCCCAAAGCATTTAGATTAAAGTTTCCTTGCACAAACAATATTGCAGAATATGAAGCCCTTTTGAATGGTATGAAAATAGCAATTGAATGGAGAGTGACAAAGCTACACATTCATGGAGACTCTCAACTTGTTATCCATCAAGTCAATGATGTGTACCAAACTAAAGATGAAAAGCTCATTCCTTACAAGAGAATTGTAGATGATTTAAAGAAGTATTTCATATCTATCACATTTGAGCAAATTCCTAGAATGGAGAATAACGCTTCTGATGCAATGGCAATGCTATCTACTTTATTATAGCAGCCTGAACATGAGCTACATTACGAGTTCCTGGTGGAAGCACTATCTTATCTTGCATATGATTCCCCTGAAACCCGCATGATTTGCATTATTGTAGGCCATGATTCATCCAGATACAAAAACTTATTTTCCTATCTCCAAGACTAAATCATTCCCGATACCTTCAATGGCCATGAAAAGAGATACCTTATCTGAAATGCCTCCTGATATGTCATCATTGGTCACGATCTGTACAAATGAGGTCTAGATGGTACACTACTTAGATGTTTAGAATGGGAATAGTCTCAACGTGTGTTAGAGGAAGTCCATGATGGTATTTGTGGGTCACACTCAAATGGTTTAAAACTAGCTCAAAAACTTATTAGGGCTAGGTACTATTGGCCTGAAATGGAGAAAGAGGCTATCAAGTTTGCCAAGAATTATCAAAAGTGCCAAGTGCATGGCAACTTAATTCATGCTCCAAGAAGAGATCTAATTCCCTTTACTACACAATGGCCTTTTCACCAATGGGCATTTGATCTTATAGGAGCTATACATCCTCATTCTTCTAATGGACATACCCCTATAATCATAGCTATAGATTATTTTACAAAATGGGTAGAAGCAGTCCCTTTGACACAAGCAACTGGAAAGAAAATATCTATGTTCATATTGAACCATATCATATATAGATATGGGATACCTCATTCCATAATCATAGATAATGGTGGACAATTCAAGAACAAAGACCTAGATGATCTATGTGCCAAATTCAAGATCACACAACATTGGTCTTCTATCTACTATCCTCAAGGGAATGGACAAGTAGAGGCTTCTAATAAGAATTTATTGAAAATCTTGCATCGTACAGTTAATAAAATAAGAAGAGACTGGCATCTCATGATCAATCCAGCTCTCTGGGCCTACAGAACAAGTATCAAAACATCTACTGGGGCTACACCTTTTTCTTTAGTTTATGCATCTAAAGTGGTACTGCCTATTGAGGTTGAAATCCCATCACTAAGAATCAGAATGCATGGTCTGGTAACTGATGATGACTACAGAGTGTCTAGGTTGCAAGAACTTGAACTACTAGATGAGCACAGAAAAGTAGCGTATGATCATCTCAGAGTATATCAGAAGAGAATGTCTAGAGGTTATAACAAGAAAGTTAGACATAGAGAATTTCAGGTTGGTGATCTAGTCTTGAGAGAGAATCCTAAAAATCAATCACATCAAGAATGCAAGGGGAAGTTTAAACCCAACTAGTTGGGTCCCTTTGTTATCACTACTACTTTTGGCTCTGGTGCCTATCAACTCTCAATGACTGAAGGAGAACAGCTCTGAGAATCAATCAACGTTCTGCATCTAAAGAAATTTTATGCCTAAGGCATTCAGTCTATGGTAAAATGTCCTGAAAAAATCTTAAAAATTGGAAAAAGTCCTAAAAAATGAACATCTTGGTGAAAACTTAGCAATAGGCACCTTGATGATTCACAAAAAAAATTAAAAAATATCAAAAGTAAAAAAAAATTGAAAAATTGAAAAAATATCAAAAAAATGGAAAAAATGAAAAATACAAAAAAATGAGAAAAAGAAAAAAAGTGCCTTGGTGAAAACCTGGAAATAGGCGCCTTGGTAGAAAAAATAGAATCTCTACCAAGATGGTGAAAACCCGGCAAACGAGCACCACTTGTTTCAAAATACTCCATCTATCAGCGCAATCTTGGTCTTTCCCAGTTTTCAGTCTTGCTTTAGTTTGTACATATCTCCCAGTTTGTTTCTGCATTTCCAGTTTTCAATAAGTTGGTCTGTACACTAATCAGCTCAAGCATCTGTATCCTATCAATGTTCAAACTTGGGGGCAATCAATGTCATATCCTATGGCCTCCAATGTATCTTAGATGTATCATATCCAGTCAGAGTCCTTTGAAGCTTCATGTGAGTCAATCAGTTAGTCTTGTCTCCAGAAAGGATTTTGCATCTACAACAATGCAATCAAACACAAACTGAAAACAATCTATGCTTTATACATGCTCTTATCTTCTTGTATGCTTACTGATTCACATTGATATTTTTGCATATTCTGTCCCTTCGAGCTCTTCGATGATGTCCTTTATAGGATTTAGAGAGTGATGACTGGGGGCATAATCTTTTCTTTGTTTTCTGCTTGTATGTGAAAATCTAACAACTTTGGAAATTCTGGATTGAAATGGTGTTTGACTGTAAGAGCCTCTATCTCTAATTGGATGGCCATGCCTACCTCGACCATTGATACCCAAGAAATTCAAGGAAGTTTGATCTAACTATTATCTTTTGAGTGAGTTCTTTCTCTTATTGTGAAATCTGATCTTACCTAAGGATGTGAATGATAAAGGGTCACTACGGGTAATTCACATTGGATTTAGAATGATCTCTTGACTGTTTGATGTGTTTGTAATGCAAGGTGTATTCTGGTCATCACAACGTTTATGTTTTGATGCTTATACAAATTGCTATATCAAAATGGACATGATATTCAGGTCATCCTGGTGTTTATGCTTTGATGCTTATATCTAATTCAACATTCTGAAAACAAAATCAATATTCATATATCCATGGTTCCCGAATCAGTGGGTGTTGTATTGATTCTTGGGCATACAAATTGATATTCATATATCTATGGTTTCATAGCTAGTGGACATTGTATTGATTTATCTGATTACCTAAAAATTCAATGATGAGAATGACCGACACATGATTAGTGACTAGGTCCTAGGTCTTAGGTTGCATTTCATTTCGCATGTTTCTTTGCATTTTGCATGTTTGCATGACCTCACAATGGTTGGCTAAACTTCAATGCTTAAATGATTCTTCAAATTACATCTTCAAATCTAACAAAGAGCTGAAACCTAACTTGAAGGTCTCTTCAATCGACTCATAAGCAATTACTATCCTGGGTTAAACATCCTTTTTGACATACAACTGAGTACTTGTCTTCATCAATACCTGCAAAACATATCATGTGTATCATTGCATTTACATATCATAATCATTTGTTGCATCATAATTCATCCATGTGCATAAGCATAAATCATACATACATATTTCCATAATCAAATACATTTGCATAACATCCATACATATAAAGGAAATCATTGCATTGCATACACTAGTAGATTTGAGGTCAAATTTTGACCAAATTTATCGACCAAAGTGGAAATGGTCTTAAAATTTTATTTTTTTTTCCTTTTATCCCCGTGTTGGTCAAAATTTTGACCAATACGGGGATAAAATGTAAAAAAAAAAAAGAAAGAGCATTTCATTTTTACTTTACCCCTTTCTTTTTCGGCGTGGGTGACAGCGGGTGGGAGCGGGCGAGAAGACGGGGACAATTGTGTATGAATTTCCTGACAACTATTTTCTCTGTGTTTCAAAAATTTGAATTCCTTTATACAAGTTATCTTTTGAAACAGAGTATTTTACCAATTCAATCTCAGGCTTTTGACTATTGATGATTCACTAAATTTGGTTTGTGAAATGAGACACAAACCAAATTTAGTAAGTGATTGGACGTGCGTGCCCATACTTCATTTCATTAAGTCCCGAGGTTTCTTTCGCCCCTGAGATGTGGGGCCCCTCTATCTATATGGCCTCTTGTTGGATTGTTCGAATCTTAATAGTTTTATCCTCTATGAATGGTCACAAGAATGAAAACCCTAGTTGATCAGGCTAGGATTGATTCAACTGGAAGTACTCGGTAGAGTTAATGAGACTGTTGGTTGCCACAAATGTTCTTCATTCCACAATCATAGGTTACTATTCATTATCCATCTTTCTTTTTGTATCATTTCAACATATGTTATTGTTTAGGTTGCATATAGTTGCATGCCTGATTTTAGGGCTTCGTTAGTGTTCACAAACCTGAGCTTAACAAGATCCAAGCATTTCCAACTAATATTGTGATGTTCATCTTCTTCACTGTTTCTTTATATTGCATTTACCCAATTTGAGCAATGACTAAGAAACAAGTTTTAACAGTTTCTGCAAGTCCAAGTGTTGATTATATTACAACATACTACCCTAAATTGTTTTTCAACCATCGGCATTGGAACTCCATGGTGAAGTTGAAGTTAGGGTCAGAATTCCATGACAGACCAAGAACAATTGATTTTATTCCGGTTTGTTGAAGAATTCCTTATTTGAGAACACAAAACAAATAACAGAAAAACTAATTGCCTGAGATGTGTGATTATATTTACATGCTTGGACTCACTGCAACAGTTAATTTAGTTGGACTTTCGTGACCGACTGTGTTAGAAAGAATAGTTAATCTATTGAATTACACAAAGCCATGAATACATGAATAGATATTCTTGAAATGACAAATCTATTTGTACTTTACATGTTTGACAGCATATAGAAGAAATGAAGATAAAAAACATACTAAAAAATGTCAACTATTTTCTTATTTCCCAATTTTCTTCAAAAGTCTTCTATTCCAATCCCTTGATTAGACAAAATATATAGATTGCCATTGCTTCCTAATAGGTCCAACTGATGCCACACTAGTGGTGACTATTGGAGAACTGAATGGTCAATCTGTTACAATAATGACTGTGCTATTGCAAAAGTGTGGCAACATCATAATGTAACTTTTTATAACAGCTGAAAATAAGAAAGCTTTTAAAACTAAGAAACCAAAACATAAAAATGGAAATGATCCTCATGGACTAAGGGCTCTTAGGCTTATAATCACACCTTAAAACCTAAAAGACCTTATTTGATGTTTTAGACTTTCAAACACTCTTAAAACACCTAAAGACACCTAGATAACAAAATTTCATCCAAGGGACCAATCGATACCCAAGGTTTATTAGAGTGACTGTCCTCATTTGTTGAAGGAAAAAAGCATTAATGTGGTTCAATAGCAATGCATTCAAGTGGCAATTACACAAGGGACAGTCACTGTGAGATGTCCTCATTTGTGACAAGGACAGTCACACATGAGGACATCTCACAGTGATTCTCCCTTATGTAATTTCCACTTGAATGTATTGCTATTGAACCACATTAATGCTTTTCTTCTTCAACAAATGAGGATAGTCACTCTAAAGACAACATGATAATGTACACTCACTATAAGGACAGTCAAAAATGAGGACATCTCACAGTGACTATCCCTTGTGTAATTGCCACTTGAATGCATTGCTATTGAACCACATTAATGCTTTTTTCCTTCAACAAATGAGGATAGTCACTGTAAAGACAACATGATAATGTACACTCACTGTAAGGATAGTCACAAATGAGGACATCTCACAGTGACTGTCCCTTGTGTAATTTCCGCTTGAATGCATTGCTATTGAACCACATTAATGCTTTTTTCCTTCAACAAATGAGGACAGTCACTAGAAAGACAACATGATAATGTACACTCACTGTAAGGACAGTCACAAATGAGGACATCTCACAGTGACTGTCCCTTGTGTAATTGCCACTTGAATGTATTGCTATTCAGCCACATTAATGCTTTTCTTCTTCAACAAATGAGGATAGTCACTCTAAAGACAACATGATAATGTACACTCACTATAAGTGTACATTATTATGTTGTCATGATAATGTACACTCACTATAAGTGTACATTATCATGTTGTCTTTATAGTGACAGTCCTCATTGAAGTGGCAATTACACAAGGGATAGTCATTGTGAGAACTTCTCATTTTGTGAAATTACACAAGGGATATTCACTATGAGATGTCCTCATTTGTGACAAGGACAATCACACATGAGGACATCTCATAGTGATTCTCCCTTGTGTAATTGCCACTTGATCGAATGTATTGCTATTGAACCACATTAATGCTTTTCTTCTTCAACAAATGATGACAGTCACTCTAAAGACAACATGATAATGTACACTCACTATAAGGACAGTCACAAATGAGGACATCTCACAGTGACTATCCCTTGTGTAATTTCCACTTGAATGCATTGCTATTGAACCACATTAATGCTTTTTTCCTTCAACAAATGAGGATAATCACTGTAAAGACAACATGATAATGTACACTCACTGTAAGGATAGTCACAAATGAGGACATCTCATAGTGACTGTCCCTTGTGTAATTTGCACTTGAATGCATTTCTATTGAACCACATTAATGCTTTTTTCCTTCAACAAATGAGGATAGTCACTATAAAGACAACATGATAATGTACACTCACTGTAAGGACAGTCACAAATGAGGACATCTCACAGTGACTGTCCCTTGTGTAATTGCCACTTGAATGTATTGCTATTCAGCCACATTAATGCTTTTCTTCTTCAACAAATGAGGATAGTCACTCTAAAGACAACATGATAATGTACACTCACTATAAGTGTACATTATCATGTTGTCTTTACAGTGACTGTCCTCATTCAAGTGGCAATTACACAAGGGACAGTCACTGTGAGAACTTCTCATTTTGTGAAATTACACAAGGTCACAAAAATTACAAAACAAAAATAATATTACAGTTCACAAAAATAATTTTGTGAACTTCTAATATTATGACACATGAGGACAGTCACTGTGAAGACAACATGATAATGTACACTCACTATAAGATCGATGTCCTCATTTGTGACTGTCCTTAAAGTGAGTGTACATTATCATGTTGTCTTTAGAGTGACTGTCCTCATTTGTGACTGTCCTTACAGTGAGTGTACATTATCATGTTGTCTTTAGAGTGATTGTCCTCATTTGTGATTGTCCTTACAGTGAGTGTACATTATCGTGTTGTCTTTACAGTGACTATCCTCATTTGTGACTATCCTTACAGTGAGTGTACATTATCATGTTGTCTTTAGAGAGACTGTCCTCATTTCACTGGGCATGATGAGAAAGGCAGATATACCTATCAAATAATAGAGGCAAGAATCTTTGATTACAGACATATTTATAAGAACCTTGCTTAGTATTTGTTAGCATATGTGCAATGACTATATTTATGATCTTTGCAGGCATATCAATGTCCTCATTTGAAGAGCTAGCACAAAGTATATGTGTGAAAATTTATTTCTAATTATTAATATATTGATGGAGTTGACTAGAGCTCTATTACAAATGAAAGATAAAATATTAAATTATTTAATTAGTTTCAAGTTGAAAATATTGTAACAATTAATGTATCTATGAATTGATGGAAGGATTCATGTGTTTGCATCCATTTATCCTGCTTAGTCTAGTGGAGTAGTCACTTACTCCCTACTTAGAAATTTCCAAATTGTGGGGTGAGAATGCTAAAGTCCTCATTTTCATTTAAATGAGAAAATAAAAATGGAGATGATGTAGGTTTTTCTTCTCTTTTTTTTTACCTTCTTGGTCTTTGGATTTAAAAAGAAGAGAGGCATGAGGAACCAAAAAATCAGCAAGATACTTATCCAAAAAAGATAAGAGTAAATTGTCCCATATTTGAAAAAAAATTATAATTTGTATTTGGTTATTATTTGGGATATGTGATGTTTTATAGATTTGAGATTAAAAGATCTATTATTTTTTTTAACATTTGACAAATAGATTGCATACTCGATATGCTTCAATATTTTGCATCCATCTTTGCATAGGTATACGACAAAGATAAAATCTTTGAAGACATTCATTTTCAATATTTCTAATTATTATGACTATATGTCAACATCCACTAAAATAGGTATGTTTATTTATATCACATTTTTATCGTGCACACATTTACATGTGTAGTTAGCTTTAAACAACTCCTCCAAAAGTATTTAATATATATCTAGGTTCAAAGTGCTTCTAATTTTTATACTTGAGTTTTTTGTGTGAATTTTTTGTAGGAGATATTTTGTAGTCATTGCAGAAGATGGAAACATACAAGATGTTAGAAGCTTGTTAGTGATTGTTTATTATGTTTCACAGAAGAGAAGATGGGGTTAACAAAGGAAGAATTAAGTAACAAAATGTTGCTTATTGTAGACTTAGTGATATATTGATGATCTATCATGTTGATTTATCTAAATTTGAATATATTTTTTAATTTAATTTAAATACATCTTGGGTTTAAATTGATTCAATGTGCAATATATTTTTAAAAATTTGTTATGTAGGAGCTGCCAAGAATTTATTTACTTGTGAATTAGACCTTCTAAATTATAGTATGAATTTTTTTACTTGTGAATTAGAGTTTACTCAATTATAGAATCATCGTACATAGAAGGGAGATGGTCACTTTATTGCAAGTGGCATCTTGTTTTTTAGAATATTGAACTTAGATGATTATCTTGTTTTTCATAAGGGGGGTGATTATCGTTTATTGCATACTATTTCATTCTCTAAAATTGATTATATATAAAAGAGATAATAATCAACATAGATAAGAAGGAGATGATTATCATTTATTGGTTATTTTTTATTGTGTAGTACGTTATTTTCTAAGAATCAATGTAGATAAGATGGAGATGATTATCTTTTCTTATAGGGTATCTTGTTTTATTTTATTTTGTTTAGACAAAAGTGGAAGAACCACTATATATATTTATATTTATAAAAATTGATTCAAAAAGAGCTCAATCAGGAAAGAACTAGGAAGAAAACTCGACATCGTCACTTTATATACAAAGGTTTAAAAGAAAACCTTAACGCTATTTGATTAGTTTGTTACATTCGGAAGGTCGTGGCCACCTTTGAAGAATGCAAGTGGTCAAAGACCCATACATTTCAAATTTTGAACTGCTAGTGGCTAAATTCAAAAATCAAATAGGATGCATCTCTAAACCAATCCCATAGGATGCATCTCTAAATCAAACTCTTGCAAAATAGCCATCTTGTTCTCGTGACACTCTCCCAAATCTGACTACATAACCAATCTCTTGACCACTTGGTCAGGCATAATGGCATATATATTGCTTCTCAAGATATATTGTCTAAACTTCTTGAATTATCTAACCAAGCTGAAAGCTTATTTCTCGAGGGCCCAATACCTCACTTCAACATTATTGAAAGGTGAACTCATAAAATTGATGCAGAGGCTTAGGGTGTCCAATATAACACCTTTTTAAGCTTACAAAAATTAACACAAATCTCCTCTTGCTTCTTCTGTACATGCACCAAATTTTCCACCCAAGTGGAGTGGTGGATAGGAAAAATTATCGTTGCAGCAAGTAACTTTTGAACTTCCTTGAAGATTAAGGGTTCTATCAACAAATTAACAGGTTGCTACTTTTGTATGAATGACTTTATGTTAGGCTTGAGAGTTATGTCATTGGTGATGATGGAAGTATCAAATATCTTCAGATCTTCATATCAAGTTGTGTTAACTTACCGATGACTTGATGCTTGACTCTCAGTAAAATGGTGATATAGGGTCCTTATATTACACATAATTTTGATTAAAAGTTAAAATATAGCATTAAAATCTAAATGATAAAGATATTTCATATGATGTTTTCGATATTAAAATGGTTGAGAAAATGGTTGTTCACTAACAATTTTTATCAGCAGGTTGCAAACAAATCATCCTTCTTCCACCAACGAGTCATTCCATTCAAGAAAGACCATGTCTGACGATATCAACGCACAAACAAATAGGGAGACAATTGCTAGACTATGGTCTAACTTAAAAAGAAAGGGTGATGGAAAATGTTATTGTCCTTGCAAACTTTGTAAGGGCTTAAAGACTCGAAGATATCTAATCAAAATAGTTGAGGAACATTGTAGGCAACATGGTCACATTGAAGGGGGAAATGAATTTCGTCCATTGGTATGTATTTTAATATTTTATAAAATACATAAGACATGATTTGATGATGACAACATGATCATGGTTAATATAAGGTCATCATTTTCATATAGGTCAACGTCCCTCAATTTCATGTTATGGACCATGACAATCTGGAGAATGTGGATTTCCAAACGAGGGAACATGGAGGTGTGAACATAGAAGTAGAAGGTAATGATATCATGGAAGAAGACCACGATGATGAAGAAGATCAATATGATCATGATGATCAAGATGATGATGATGTTGATGCAGAGCTTGATGTACCTTTACTTGAGAAGGCACATGAGCCCCTATATGAAGGGTCCGAAACAACTCTTCTTGCCGCTGTATTGTTGTTGGTGAACCTGAAGGTTATGAATGGTTTATCCAACGTAGCAATGACACGTATGTTAAGGTATGTCATCTTTTTTCATTATTTTAATCGTAATTCCCTTGCAATTAATATTGGATGAATCATGTAGCAATTAATATTCTTTAAATTAACAAATTATATTTTTGGTCGTAGGTTGGTAGGTGAGTGTTTGTTACCACCATCAAACATCCTACCTCGCTCGTACCGAGAATTATCTGCCATTATGAAAGATATTGGAATGGAATATCAAACAATACATGCATGTCTGAACGATCATATTATATATTATAAACAGCATGAATTTGCAACAGAATGCCCTATTTGTCATATTAGTAGATATCAATCAGATCGAATAAGAAAAAAGGTGCCTCGCAAGGTTCTTCGACATATTCCCATTATTCCACGTCTGCAATGATTATTCAAGTGCAATAGCTTGGCACAATTTATGGATTACCATGCACACAATAGAAGTCAAGATGGCATTATGCGAATGTCTACAGATGGCTCAACATTTAAGGAAATAGAAGAAAAATGGCCACACTTTAAAGAAGAACCTCGTAATCTCAAGCTTTCATTGGCAGCGGACGGTGTCAATCCATTTGGAGAGATGAGATCTACTTACTCGGTGTGGCCTGTTTTTGTTATCAACAATAACATTCCTCCTTGGTTGTCCATAAAGAGGGAGCACATAATGTTGTCACTGATTGTTCCAGGTATTTTTTGATTTAATGGTCATCTAAATTAATTTATTATTAATAATCCATCAAAATGGTCATAATAATTATGTAATGTTTTTGTTCATTCAACTAGGTAAGTACCAAGTTAAAGATATCAATGTATATATTGAGCCCCTTATCGATGAGTTGATGGTGTTATGGAATGGGGTCACTATGTATGACATCTCTAGACCAATAGGACAAAGACAATTTCAATTCCATGCAATGCTTGTATGGACAATACATGATGCCCCTGGGCTAACACATTTTTTTGGTATGTTCTCTTCATAACGCCTCTTTTTTGGTATGTTATAGTGCTAACACAAAGTTAACACATTTAATCCAATTAGACATGATCTTGTAGGTCTTCAGACAAAGGGAAAATTTGCATGTCCAGTTTGTGGTCCAAAGACAAAATCTCGTCATTCAAAAAGTTTGAGAAAGCAGGTGTTCAATGAGAATATACACTTTCTCCACAAAAATCATAAGTACTGAATTACTGAAAAACATCTTTTCAATGGAAAAGAAGAGACTACATCAAAGCCATGGAGAATGACACCTCAACTATGGAAGTTGGCATACAATAAAATAAATCATCGAGGTAATGTCATTCCATCTGATGGGTTTTGTTTCAAATTTATCTTTTGATATTGTGTTTTGTTTACTGATGATGTAATTGATGCTTGTGAAGGTCGTCAAGGCATCAATGACCAACTTCCAAAAGGACTCAAAAGTTATCCTACACAATTTACTAGGTTGCCGTACTACGAGCAACTCCCAATCGTGCATTTGTTTGATCCTATGCATATTGGAAAGAATGTAACAAAGACATTATGGAAAATATTGGATGGAAGGCGTGACAAAGACCAAATCATCAAAATTTGTAGGGACATTGACGAATCCAACCATGCAATGAAAAATTTTATTCAATCCAATCAAAATGGAGACCAGCTTGATACAAGTGCTCTTCCATGGTTATTGTCGGAGCAGCAGAGCAATGCTATAAAAGAAATTATAAAGAAAATATGATTTCCTACAGGATTTGCTACGAACATAAATGATCTCATATCAAAGAAAAGTGAATTTGGGCCAGGGATGAAAACACACGATTGGCATATATTTATTAAGGTAATTCATATTACTTTGTATTCACTATATATTTGTATACTGCATGTGGTTTTCATTGCATTCTTTTATAAAATATTGACGAGATCATTTTACAAATATTGCAGTATGTTCTACCTCTATCTCTCCCACACCACTTTGCCAATGGTGTCAAACAAGTTATATATGATCTTGGAAAATACATGAGGTGGTTGTCATCTAAAGAAATCAATAAAGAAGATATAAAATACTGGAAGAGAAAAATTCCTCTTCTTATGTGTGAAATGCAAAAGTGTCTACCTTCAACTTTTTTCAATGCACAAGAACATTACCTCTTACATCAAGTTGAGGAGATTGAATTGTGCGGACCTGTACCAACTAGGTCAATGTGGATGGTTGAGAGGCACTTAAAATTTTTGAAAGGCTTGGTTCGACAGAGAGCACATCCTGAGGGTTCTATGGTATACCAGACCATGGTGTACATTAGTGAATATCTTCCTAAGTTTGCAGCAAAGATCCATGTAGATCGTATTTGGGATCCCAACTCCATTAACAAATTTGAAGGTGAGCACTTGATGGGAAAAGGTAGATTGAGGAAAGTGAGAGGTAAATCTAAGATGTTATTGTAGTTAATTAATTCTTATAAATCTGGTCGAGAGTCGAATGCAATAAATCTAAGATGTTTTTGATACAGCTGGTCGAGAATGGGATGCAATACATTTGTATATTGCAAACAATCTTGATTGGATGATGGTATGGATTGAACGATGTCAACAAAATGGTTTCTCATTAACATGGGAAGGTGTTGCTTCATTGGTTAGAGAAGCTCATCGTAATGGAGATCCCAATGTTACTCCAATGGTAATTGATCTAGCACATGGTTTAAGAGGTGGACAGGTACGTACAAATTTATTAATGATCATGACTCGTATGTTTCATATCAACTCATGATACAAATAATTTACACACTTTAAAAATTGCAGGTCAAGCACCACAAAGCTATGTACTATCATGGCCACAAATTTTGTATAAAAAAGTTGGATAATACAAAGAAAACTTGTGATTCTGGGATAAGTGCAGTTTTCGAGGTCACCAATATATCATCTAGAAATGACCTACATCCTCAACAATCTCAAAATCAATACTATGGCATCTTAGATGATATAATTGAGTACGACTTTAACTCCTTCAAAGTAGTTCTATTTTTCGTCAAATGGTACAGGCTACGACTGAATCAAAATGATCCAGATAGAACTGTTATTCAACATGATAATGGATTTACAATGATTAATACAAGGTCATTTGAGCCAGTTGGAGATGAGCCCTATGTTCTTCCAAGCCAATGTGAGCAAGTGTTTTACTTAGAGGTTCCACATAAACAGGGTTGGTCATTTGTTGTTAGACATGATCCAAGAGGCAGGCCGATAAAGTATAATGTTATGGAAGAAGAAGATACTGAAGATGATGAAGAAGCAGATGATGATGATGATGATGATGATGATGATGCTAATGGTGGTGGTGATGATGATGATGATGATGATGATGATGATGATGATGATGATGATGATGATGATGATGATGATGATGATGGTGATGACGATGGTGATGGTGATCATGGCGATGATGATTGCGGTGATGCTGTTGATGATGGCGATGATGGTGATGGCGATGGCGATGATGATGATGATGATGATCAATGAAATAATTGAAATGGTTACATATTTATTATGTTTAATTCTAATGATTACATATTTATGTTTTTCTTTAAATTGTAATGGTTACATATTTATTCTGTTCAATTCTAATGATTACGACATATGTGATTTATAATTACCAATTTTTTGTTTACGATGCTCAATTAATTGCTGTTGATACATGTATATTTTTGTTTGATTATCACCCTTTTTGCAAAAAGGCAATTGACTATAGACATTGTCACCCCGGCCTTCTGTTGACGATCTTGCATTCCATACATAAGGTAAATTTGTTCATGTTTACGATGTTGCATATTGTTCATGTTATCTTCTAAGTTATTTGTAGCATACGTATCATGTAATATTTAGCTAACTTAAGATAAATGATTAACATATGCAGTAAATTTGACCCCTTTGGCATGGATCGTGCACAGTGACATGGATCGATAGGTATAAGTCAATAAATAGACATAATTTTCTTATATTCTTCTTGTTCATCACTGAGCACGTATGTTATAAATAGACATATTATATAATCATATAATGTATATATAGACAAAGAACCATATAGAAATATAATATATAATCACTTTCAACCTAGTACATTTTATATCTCTCATGTATAGACAAAGAAGAACTGTACGTATGGGTCACGACTTGATTATTCTATATATATTGACGTGGCAATATCTCATTTGATGGATTGCAGCACCCACCAAATAGGTACTTGTCAGATCTATCTACATCGAATGAGGGAAATTAGGGAATGCTAGATGAAACTTCTACATGTAGTACGGCTAAAACAGGGAGATCAACTAGAGGTCAAAAGATTAGAAAAAAAATTGACAAACGCATGCAATATTTCCTTGCTAATGGGGGGTCATGTTCTTATGATGATGAGACCAAAGGCGACATCAAGGTGCCCTTTCGGTACACACACATTGAGAAAGAATGGGTACCCAATGAGCTCCCTCCAATTAATACTAATTTTTGTGTTAATGAGAGGATATATCGCATTGCTCCATCCTCATTACATGGTTTGGGCCTATTTTCCATGGATGGGATAAAGGTATATTACAATAGAGTTGTTGAATTGTTCGAGTATGTCGGTCCATGTTACAATTACAATGATTGGATGCGGATTGTTCAATATAAAAAAAGTATGCGTAGGTATGCACTATCAGCTAATTATATACAAAGGAAAGAAAATGATCAAAGTAAAAGATTTGCAATGTACATTGATGGGAGACCAAAAGCAACAGGTAATATTGCAGGTTTTATAAATAGTACACGACCTTCATCAACTAATAAGAAACCCAATTGCATATTTGAGGTGCGCGAGGGGAATCAAGTTTTTGTATGTGCAATAAAATCAATAAGTGCAGGGGAAGAACTGCTAATAGATTATCATTTAAATCACATAGATACAAACAAAGTTACTATCATGAGGGTGGTAAGTACTATATACTATTTTATTAATAAGTTTTTTTTTGCTAAGTCTATTGCTTTTAGTTCGCTAAAGTTTTTATATTTAATCTTTGTCATAGGATGATATGGATCCCGCACATGATAGAGGCCACGAGGATGCTCCTCCCACTTGTTCTTCAGCAAAGGTAAACCTTATTAAAATTGTACAAATTAGATAGTTGAAAAATGTTATATTATTACGTTATTTTATTTATGGTTTTGGAGTTTTTATGATAGTTTTACTGATATTCCTATCACAATTTGATGTTCAGGATAAGGGAAAAGCACCCTCGACAGTAGAGGCAATAGCTACCCCTGATGATGATGATCTTTTTGCAGATTCACCTAATGTTATAATCATGGTAAAGAAAAAAATGAAACAAATCAATAAAGATATAATTAACATTTTGTATGAAAGAAATCCAAGTGAGGAGATGCTCAGGAGGCTAACTGAATTGAAAGCGCTCAGACATCGGTATCAAGTAAGCAGTAATGAATCTTTAGTTATAAAAAAATTTCAATAAAGGTTAATATTTTATACTCTTTTATGTTGTGAAGTAAAATATATGTAATATGTGTTCTTGTTGTAGGATTTTATGGAATCTCTAGTACCTAGTCAAGGACAATGTGCGGATGAGGCCGGTACTAGTAGACCTCCGGCTGCCTCAGGTAAAATAATCCTTTAGTTGACAAGTTACAAGGAATTTTTTCTTTGGAACATTCAAAAACTTCTCAAGTTAACTCTTACTTTTATTATTTGAAAATATCTTTGCTAACAATGTATTGTTCAGGTCCTCAATTGCAGGAGACTCCTACTAGCCAGGTTGCCCATAGAAAATTATCGAGTGCAATGTCGGCCACAAGGGCCATGCAAACATCAATGCCTTCAAGGGCTATGGCATCTGGTAAATCATTGTTTTACTATATTTGGTTTTGTGCTAATTATGATTTCATAATTTGTACTTAAATCTTGGGTGCATCACATAGTGGATTATTTTTTTGGAGCAGGAGATACCCCGGTGGCACCACTTGGTACACTTGGTACCGATCAATCTACATGTATTGGTGAAAATTCACCACCATTTCCTGGATCTACTTGTGTTACTAGCACGGGTGCGACGCAGACATCATTATTGATTGACAATAATGAATCAATGCCTATAAAATGTCCTCAGATTCCAGGTACTTTAAATAATTATTTTTTATATTGTAATATGCATTTACCTATTCATAACAAGTTTTGGATTGATTATCCCATGACATTTTTTACAGGAAATGATATGTTTTATAAGAAACTTTATGACCTAACATTGCATATATTTAGGCCCACCATACGTAAAAGGTGGAACATCATAAGTGAACTAAGTTTATCCCACTATTTTTTTTTCATATCATTAATTGGTACAGTATTTTTCCTTTCATTCCGGTCTTTTCTTTTAGTGGCTATATCTAACAATTTTGTGTTTTTCCTTAAAAGGTGGAATTTGCAAGAAAAATTTTTAAAAGATCAGCTCATCAAAGATTTACAGCATGAGTTTGGCAATAATATTTTTGATGAGAAGAAAATTTTGGAAAGAGCTTGCAAACATCTTAAGACTGTGAGGGACCAATATAGAAAGAGTCTCATCCAGAACCCAAAGTACGAGCGTCCTCCCTTTATTTCAGCGAGGGATTGGAGTGAATTTATTTTAGATGCAAAGGAGAAAGAGGACGCTCAAAAAGGAGTTTCGCCAACAAATGCGAGAAGGTATGCAATAGTATTAACTACTAGTGATAAGGTGTTTGGCATGGACTTTTGAGATGATAATTAAATTTTGAATGCAATCATCATTTTTCAATATAATATCTTGGTATGATGTTTTAGACATTTTCACCATTGAAGGCAATGTGTTCAGCATTTCAAAGTTTCATTTGTTATTCCATATACATGTTTTTATAACCATTTTTTCAAACTTTTCATAGGTTGCAGGACACTTCAAAGGCAACAAAGGCCAGGCTGGAAAAGATTGGGCAACACAGACTTGGCGCTGGCAGATATTTGAAAATTAAAGCTCGCATTGTAAGTAGCAGTAAATGAATTGCAGAGAAAAATTATTTATAAAATGCAAATAATTTTGTTTGATCAAAAAATGCAAGGCTCTGATTTTAATTTAGAGGCCACGGAAGAACACAGAAAAATTGCCTTCAAGGAAGGCTATCAAGGCTTGGCTGAACGCCTATGGCAAGCTTCCACTGGCCCAACTGAAGAGTCTCATGCATCATGTGCATAGGTAAATATGCCAAAAAATATATTAGAAATTGAATACTTGAGCAACAATCAATTTGATAATAATGTCCATTACATTGCAATGCAGCCTACAGCGCCGCATCATGAAGCCATTGATGTGGATCATACTATCCAAGGAGGTGCTCATTTGCTATTTAAAACTAATTATGTAATTATTAATATAATTTAACATCTTAAATTGAACTTGGTGTAACATTTTTGTGTATATTTTAGAGGATACAGAATTAGGTCATGCTGAACGAGTGCCGGAGGATGTTCAGACTGATCACCATGTAGATCATGTGGCACATTCAGGTAAAGAAAATCTATGTTTTGTTCTTTTAAATTAATTTTTTGATTTATAGTTCTTTTACTTACATAAATACTTGTAATTCAATAATATAAAAGTGTGAATTTAACTCATGAAGTAGTTATTGCAGCAGACCCCCCTTCAGCGCAGCGGCCTCCTATTCCTGAACAGATGAGGAGGAGACACGCGTTGGGATTAGACTCAATAGAGGAGGGGAATGATGAGGACATTGATCTTCCTCTTAGAAATTATATGATTAAAAAAAATAGCAAGAAACCCAAAAAGAAATGATTGTAATTAACATTTATTGCTAATGAAAGAACTTTGTCTTAATGGATGTAATTTTGTACTAGTAATGTTGATGAATGATGTGTGTTAATATGTGTTAATGAATTATTCGTGAATGTTGTGTGTTAATGAATTATGTGTTAATGAATTATTTATGAATGTTGTGTGTTAATGAATTTTATGTGTTAATGAATGTTATCATGTGATTATAATGATTGAATGTTATATTTCAAAAATGCCGGATGAATGAATGAATGAATGAATGAATGTTATTAAATGTTAATGGGGAATTTAGAGTGATGTTAGGGGGGGGGGAGGGGCCAAATGAGCTTCCACCTTCACGTGGTTGGCCTTGTTTAGTAGAGAATATTAAACTATTCTCGAAACCAAGTGAAGCTCAAATTTTAAAGACAAGCTTAGAGTTTTTGATGCAGAGCCTTCTAATATCCCCTTAAGGAACCCTGTTCAACTCGAGGATTCAACAACATCTTGGAATCTACTCAAGGAACTAGAGTTCAACTCAAGGATAAATAAGAAGTTCTTGACTTTAGAATATCAACCAACAACTCCTCTGCAACAGGTTCACTGCCTTGATTCATTTTAGACAATGCTACTTCCCAGCAAGTCACTCATCCCAATATTATTCTAGTTCAAGTGCTCTTTACTACAAAAGTTCCTCCAATGTTAAGCCCACTTTTCTTGCAACCTGATGTAGAGCTGGTGTGTGGCATCCATATTGATTACCCCAGACAACAAATCCACTCCACTTTGCAATTGCTTCTTTACCTCAATATCCCTCAATGCCTTGACTCCCAAGTGTACCTACTTTCTCTCAAACACCAAACCTTCACACAAGAATCCAACCTTCACTTTAAATTCACAAAACATCTTTTTATGACCTATCCACCATATTCCCACAACCCATTTGATTTGGACAACCTATCTTCTATCCAACACACACAATCAGTCCTTGAAGCTTGTAGCCCTCACCAGTCATTAAATTGACTTTTCCTCTTACTTTCCCCAAACAACTAAGTAAACTCAAATATTATCTAAATACCCATTTGGGCTCTTTAAATCCTTTGAAAGATTCAACCTATACTCCTTTGGACCATACCCAAGATCCAATACCCCTAGCCTATCCTCACCAGGCCTAATTCTCCACTTTTACATAGCAACCCCTAACTCCACTTGCTCCCAAGACTCAAAAGGCTGAAACAGTCATTCTAGAGGTTGAGAAATGACACATTTCCAACTCACCAAGTCTCCACCCTTCACTTAACTCGTTTGCCACCAAACCCTTACTTTTAGGGACATACCATGAGGGTTTGATCAAAAGGACCCTTCCCATCAACTCCAGGCCAAACTAACTGTGTAAACACCTCACTATAGACCCCCTTATAGGTAATCCATTACCAAACCTCTTCAATCATGAAGCAACCAACTTTCAACATGACTGGTGTCTATTCAGGCTTAACCTCCATCAACAAATTATCATCCAACACTGCTCCTTCACCAAGCTTCTCTATTCTCCTGCATTAGATCATTATGATACAAAGAAATACATGGTTGTGGGATCATGTACATGTTAGCGGTGGTGCATATGGAGGATTTTGTGATCTAGATTCACATTCAGGTGTCTTATTATCATTCCTTTTTGTTACTCTATGCTTGAGATTCTTCAGCTTGATATGAGTTTTAAACTCACCTCATACGGCAAAGAAGTACGGCAGAAACATACTTCATATTTCTGGTATGGTTTTCAACATTCATTTCAATCTATGTTTTCTTGGAAATAGTCAAATTTTTAATGCTTTTTTTTTAATAGAATTATACATTTCTAAATTAGAATTTTTGAAACCAGCACAGCCATTGCTAGAGCCAAGACAAGAGGTACCGCACAAGATCAGATAATCTATCCATTCATGACGTGGAGGCAACTTCGTGGGAGACTATTCCAACTGCACTATCTAGAGCACTTGGACCTCAGTCACAATGCCTTCTTCCCTCCTCTTGCCATCCCATCACACTTTCACAAGCTCAACAATTTAAGGCATTTAAGCTTGTATGACTCTATTTTCGTTGGTCAAATTCCAAGAGAGATTGGTAACATCTCTAGTTTAATTAAACATTTTCCATTCTTCTTAGACTTACAGATTTTCGTGATGGTGATCTTGTTTAATTAAACATTTTCCATTCTTCTTAGACTTACAAATTTTCCTTTGTTAATTCATTTCAAGGATGTATTTGTGCAAACATTTATGTTGCAGCTTGCTGTATTGTCTAATCATCAAAATGGACGGGATACCCATATTCGTCAAGTAAAGATTTATGGTCCCTATCCGTAAGTATTGTTGTTGCCTTCATATTTTGAAAGACTATTTTAGTTCATTTTAGTATAAAATGGTGGCACTTTTTCTTTAGTTTCTATATCTTATGCTTAGTGAAAAATAAAACATTTTCATCATTTCTCATCATGTTTCTATTTTGTGCTGAAATAGAAATCCAATTCCCCTCCAGGAGTTCTAGTTTAATTCGCTTGAGTTTACGATGTATTCAAACCTCAGATAACAAGTGGATCTACATGTTCAAAACCTTACCTTTTATTTATTGAGCACAAAGCTTTGTATTTGATAGCCATACATTTTTCAAATATTTGAAAAGATAAAAATAACACTTAATAATTGAACTATGGGTGTATTTTAGTATGTCTCTTTTGTGCCTATGGGGTAGATTAGTACATTGATACCACACTGTGTTTTCCTATACATCTTTGTTTCTGTCTTGTGCTGTTCCATGAGAAATAAGCTTGAATTTCTTATGCTTGAGAAATGGAAATTCATTGTGTTGGCTTTGCATTCCATATTTTGTTGAAGATTTAGGGACTCTAAGTCTATGTGCTACATTATTTTCTTGTCAATTTTTGTGTGTGTTTATATTCTTCAATAAATCCTAATACATTGTATGATGGAAAGATTAACAACATAGGTTTTTGAAGATTACTATTTAATCACGATTGCTTTATCTCTGCTCTTTTTGTCTTTATTACTTTAAATTCTAGATCAGATATATATTTCTTAGTCATTTTTGAAATGCTATTTTTTATGGTATTTTTCTTCTTTACGCCAACTATTGGTATTTATCAACTTTATGATTGCAGGTACCTATGGATCTTGTTGTTGACCACTCAGTGCAGGTTGATGTGGCAAAAGATTAGAAAAAAATTTGACAAACGCATGCAATATTTCCTTGCTAATGGGGGGTCATGTTCTTATGATGATGAGACCAAAGGCGACATCAAGTGGGTATCACCAATGCATGCAGATTGATCAGTATCTGGTGTACTTTAATCTTGGGTGCATCACATAGTGGATTATTTTTTTGGAGCAGGAGATACCCCGGTGGCACCGCTTGGTACACCAGATACTAATCAATCTGCATGTATTGGTGATAATTCACCACCATTTCTTGGATCTACCCGTGTTACTAGCACGGGTGCGATGCAGATGTCATTATTGATTGACAATAATTAATCAATGCCTATAAAATGTCCTCAGATTCCAAGTACTTTAAATAATTATTTTTTATATTGTAATATGCATTTACCTATTCATAACAAGTTTTGGATTGATTATCCCATGACATTTTTTGCAGGAAATGATATGTTTTATAAGAAACTTTATGACCTAACATTGCATATATTCGGGCCCACCATATGTAAAAGGTGGAACATCATAAGTGAACTAAGTTTATCCCACTTTTTTTTTTTCATATCATTAATTGGTACAGTATTTTTCCTTTCATTCCGGTCTTTTCTTTTAGTGGCTATATCTAACAATTTTGTGTTTTTCCTTAAAAGGTGGAATTTGAAAGAAAAAAGTTTAAAAGATCAGCTCATCAAAGATTTATAATTATGTTCATTGGCTAGTAATTTATTACCTCTAGTTGATTTGAATTATTCCCGTACAGGAAGGAATAGCAGTTGGCAGAACTTTTGCACTGTTCAAGAACTACAATATTGATGGCAATAAAGAGATGATTGCCATTGACACGATGAACATTGAAGGTTCATGCACATCTTGCTACATCACAACTGGTAATCACTCCAGCACTCCTAAATTGCTAAGCTACAAAATATTATTTAATTCTAAGTTTTTATTGAATTCAAAGCATTGTAGCTTGAATCTATTTTTCCAATTCAAGCTACTTAAGAGAAAGGTGATTTGTCTATGTTTATTTTAAAAGCTTATTTTTCAATAGACATAATGAATGTCCTATGTGTAGGGTCAGCTTCCTGAATTCAGTCATGCAGCTTCCTGAATGTAGTCATGCTTGATTCAATTATTTATAACCCGTCTTTCAAATAACCCATCTTTCGAATAACTCATCTTTTGAATAGTAGTCATTTTTAGATTAAGTTTTGGTAGAATTTCAAAAATGTCATTTTTAGAATATATTATGTTAAGCATAATATTTTAATGAATTGCATGATGGTATTTGATATTGAAGAAGATAGTCCATACGACTACTGTTCTCCCTCCCCTTAACAGTTTATAACTTTATATATTATTTGTTATTTGATGTTTTGAGTAATCCAAGCAATAGCAATGTCATGAGCACCCATTCACCATAACCCTTCTCTTCTAAGCTCTTCTGCTTTGACACATCTCTAATCCACAGTCTTCATTACATGGATTGTTTATTGGGGACCTTAATAAAGTTTACAATGTACGCAGGATAATGAGATGGATAATGGATGAAGAGGAGCATCTTGCCAAGCTGAAGGAAGACACTTTGTAGTATGTTATTATAGATATGGGCCATAAGTTCTGAAAGCTTACATATTTGATGCATCATTTCTTTTTTGTAAAAGGATTTCCCTTCACTTGTAATCAGTTTTCTAGTAACAAAACTATGGAGTAGAATAAAATGGAATAAATGCACCCTAATTTTATCATATACAACCATTCTTGTTTCCTTTATTCTGGGATTTAGATATACAGCTGTATATGGTCAAACTCCAGCAGGTTTGGTTTGTATTGTACTTTGGTGCTGCTTTTCATTCTCTTTTTTCACTTATGCAGCTGTAACCACTGTTGACACTAGTGGAATCAAAATGCTCAAAGAGCTCAAGAGAATAATTGAATTGAAAGGCCTTCAGGTAACTATTATCATAATTTTGGTTTGAACAAAATATTATTTTGGTTTAAACAATTTATTTTAAGTTTTGATTTGTTTATGTCATTCATCTAAAATCATTTAATAAGTGGGTATTATTGAATTAAGTAATAGCATTCCTAATAAATTTAATAAGTGGGTCTTATTGAATTAAGTAAAAGCATTCCTAATAAATCAACCAAAGAAATGAAAGCTTAGAATGTGTTGTTTAAACATGTTCAGCAGTATGTACTCTGTATAAAACATGTCAACTATATCAACACTTCATAGAATTTTGGTTTAAACAGTAAACTCTAAACTTTGACCTTTTTAAATTGCATACTGTTTCATTACTGGCCTAGAACCTACATATAAATCAATAAAAATCCAAGTGCTCACCAAGCTTACAAGTTTTAAATAAGTGTGACTATCTTTATGTTATAACAAAATTTAACAAAAATCTATTTTGTATTGTAAAAAATGTGAATTATACTAACAAGGAGTATACATGATCTTTAGCTTGCATTGAGCAACCCTGGGTCAGATCTCATGGAGAATCTTCAAAAGGAAAAGTTCACTGAAATTCTATGACCAAATTGGCTGTTTCTTACAGTTGGTGAGGGTGTTGCAGTTTGCAGTTCTCTTCTCCAAGCTCGTAAGCTCAATAGATAATTGAATGTCAACGGTAATGACCAGGCCGGTCTCTACAATTACAGTTTGCATGGTTAAAGACTAAACCTGAGAGTTACCCTTGTCTATCATTTCATTCTTATAATGAAGAATGTCCTCACTTACCTCGCTATATTTCTCTACTGAATATTACTTATAGTTTACAATACTCAAAGGTTGTAAGAAGCCATGGAGGCTTTGTTTTTAATTTGATGAATCACCTTGCAAGCTATAGTGGTGATTATGAAGATGTTAAATAATATGAATATAATGGAAGGGCTAAAATTTTGTTAAAATCTAATTAGAAACTTTTTTTTTGCCTATGTTCCCATCAAGCTTAAAACGTTATGTGGGAAGACTCGATACACTCTTTGGGAAATTTTACTATGGACCATCCAAACCTAGAAATCTTCTTTAAACAGCCACTTGTAATGTTAAAGAGATGAGAACAGCTCTGCCTTTGAGGTTCAAATTACTCAAGAGCAAAGAACCCTGTAACAGATCCTCTACTGTAACAATCAAACTAAGGAAATAGAATTCTAACTTCCTTGAAGCAAACCATCTTCTAGGTATTCACCTTCTTGGATGCATTTTTTGAGTAAAGCCTCTGTCACTGTTTTGTCTCCAAACATTTCTCCTATATTCCTTTGAGACTGTAATCTTCCATTTGACTGCAACCTTTTGAAGATCTCAGTCTCAAGGTAATGTATCCTCAATCAATGCTCATTTTTTGAAGACTGATCCTTTGTCTCTGTCATTGAGACTATTCTTTGTCAAGGACCCATTTAATGCCTATAAACCTAAAACCACTTAGACCTTAACCCTATATGACCATTACATGACATTTTGACTCATTACATGGGATTTTCACTTATTACATTGCTTTTATAGCATTATTCCTTATTACATTACAATGACCTTTAGACTTGATTATGAATTTTGCTTTGAATATTGAGTCTAAGATTGCAATTGAACATCTCTAAATGCCATTCCACTCCTGGGCTCAGGTGCCCTGCTGGATGCCCCTACATCATCAACCAAGTGGTACAAATGATCAAATCCCACAGATGGTCTGTAGCTATGACAGAGTCTGAAAAGGTAGAGAGACCTACACTGGTGACTCAGAAGAAACTTCAGCTTTCAAAAATAAAGCCAATTAGGTTGGCAGACTTGTGGATCGGGCCGGCATTTGGTGGAAGAGGAAGAAAGATGACTAGAACTCTGGAGGCCCACTATAATGGATTTATGTATTCAACCATGAGAGCAGAAGAGAGAGCTGATATCATGTATCAAAATATTAAACACACATTCTTCCAGCGAGTACAGAAGGAGATGATTACTTTGCTTCATTTTCATTTGCATAACCATATTATGGTGGGAACTAAGAAGACTAAGGATGTCCAGTTTTATGTGGAAGTAATGGACGTGGTCCAAACTTTAGGAGGGGCAAGAAGGTCCATGTATGATCCCGATGAAATTGAGGAAGAGCAGCAAGAGAGGCACATGAAAAATAAAATCAATGGAGAGTTTGAAGGGTTTGTTAAACGAGTAACAGAGCTATGGGAGCAGCCTCATCTAAAAGATTTTGAACTGGAGTTTGATATACCATTTAGAGAGCTAGGTTTTCATGGAGTTCCTTTCAAAGCCTCTACTTTTATTTTTCCTACAGTAAACTGTTTGGTAGAGTTGGTGGAATTGCCTTTCTTAGTAATAACCATTAGTGAGATTGAGATAGTTAACCTTGAGAGAGTAGGACTTGGGAAAAAGGCATTTGATATGGCTATTGTTTTCAAAGACTTCAAGTAGGATGTACTCCGCATTGATGTTATTCCTCAATCTTCTCTTGATGGCATCAAAGAATGGCTAAACTCAATGGATATAAAGTATTATGAAATCAGAATGAACTTGAACTGGCGGCCAATTTTGAAGACCATTACAGATGATCCAGATAAATTTATTGAAGATGGTGGCTGGGAATTTCTAAATTGGGAAATCCATCTTCCATTTGGGTGACAGAATCCAATAGATGCTTCAAAATGTTTGAAGTTATTTCACCAAGCTTTATCAAATGGATCTCTCATGAGAATGAATGGAACAGTTAGCACTCATTGGCTCTAGGTGATTCTTACAGAGGTGAAGCACCGGGACTTCCTGGGAGGTCATCCATCCCAGTACCACTCCAGCTCGAGCACGCTTAACTACGGAGTTTCCTCCATGGTTAAATCCACTCTACTTGCATCCTCATTCGCAAAACCTTCACCAAGTGTTATGCCTTATGAACCATTCATTAGAAAGCCCCTTAAGCTCATCAATTAATAAGTAGGAGATATTTTCCACAGCAAGTCAAATTGTGATATTGCTATCAAGATTCAACTGTGTAGTTTTTTTAGTCAAACTCATTGACCCGTGATTCATGAGTAGTGGTTCACACAAACCCATCTCTCATGAGAATGAATGGAACACTTAGCACTCATTGGCTCTAGGTGATGCTCACAGAGGTGAAGCACCGGGACTTCCCAAGAGGTCACCCATTCCAGTACTACTCCAACTCGAGCGCACTTAACTAGGGAGTTTCCTCCCTAGTTAAACCCACTCTGCTTACATTCTCATTTGCAAAACCTTCACCAAGTGTTGCACCTTATGAACCAGTTGATGAGCTTAAGGGGCTTTCTAATTGATGGTTCATAAGGCACAACACTTGGTGAAGGTTTTGCAAATGAGAATGCAAGCAGAGTGGGTTTAACCACGGAGGAAACTCCATAGTTAAGTGCGCTCGAGTTGGAGTAGTACTGGGATGGGTGACCTCTCAGGAAGTCTCGGTGCTTCACCTTTGTGAGCATCAGCTAGAACTAATGAGTGCTAAGTGTTCCATTCATTCTCATGAGAGATGGGTTCGTGTGAAGCACTACTCATGAAGCACGGGTCAATGAGTTTGACTACAAAAACTACACAGTTGAATCTTGATAGCAATATCACAATTTGACTTGTTGTGGAAAATATCTCCTACTTATTAATTGACGAGCTTAAGGGGCTTTCTAATGAATGGTTCATAAGGCATAACACTTGGTGAAGGTTTTGCAAATGAGGATGCAAGCAGAGTGGGTTTAACCATGGAGGAAACTCCGTAGTTAAGCGTGCTCGAGCTGGAGTGGTACTGGGATGGATGACCTCCCAGGAAGTCCCGGTGCTTCACCTCCGTAAGCATCACCTAGAGCCAATGAGTGCTAACTGGTCCATTCATTCTCATGAGAGATCCATTTGATAAAGCTTGGTGAAAGAACTTCAAACATTTTGAAGCATCTATTAGATTTTGTCACCCAAAAGGAAGATGGATTTCCCAATTCAGAAATTTAGAGTTCTTTTCATTAACCTGTGATTCATGAGTAGTGGTTTACGTGAACCCATCTCTCATGAGAATGAATGGAACAGTTAGCACTCATTGGCTCTAGGTGATGCTTACGGAGGTGAAGCACCAGGACTTCTTGGGAGGTCATCCATCCCAGTACCACTCCATCTCAAGCACGCTTAACTACGGAGTTTCCTCCATGGTTAAACCCACTCTACTTGCATCCTCATTTGCAAAACCTTCACCAAGTGTTATGCCTTATGAACCATTCATTAGAAAGCCCCTTAAGCTCATCAATTAATAAGTAGGAGATATTTTCCACAGCAAGTCAAATGGTGATATTGCTATCAAGATTCAATTGTGTATTTTTTTGAGTCAAACTCATTGACCCGTGATTCATGAGTAGTGGTTCACATGAACCCATCTCTCATGAGAATGAATGGAACACTTAGCACTCATTGGCTCTAGCTGATGCTCACAGAGGTGAAGCACCGGGACTTCCCAAGAGGTCACCCATCCCAGTACTACTCCAACTCGAGTGCACTTAACTACGGAGTTTCCTCCCTGGTTAAACCCACTCTGCTTGCATCCTCATTTGCAAAACCTTCACCAAGTGTTGTGCCTTATGAACCAGTTGATGAGCTTAAGGGGCTTTCTAATCGATGGTTCATAAGGCACAACACTTGGTGAAGGTTTTGCAAATGAGAATGCAAGCAGAGTGGGTTTAACCATGGAGGAAACTCCATAGTTAAGTGCACTCGAGTTGGAGTAGCACTGGGATGGGTGACCTCTCGGGAAGTCTCGGTGCTTCACCTTTGTGAGCATCAGCTAGAGCCAATGAGTGCTAAGTGTTCCATTCATTCTCATGAGAGATGGGTTCATGTGAACCACTACTCATGAATCACAGGTCAATGAGTTTGACTACAAAAACTACACAGTTGAATCTTGATAGAAATATCACAATTTGACTTGTTGTGGAAAATATATCCTACTTATTAATTGATGAGCTTAAGGGGCTTTCTAATGAATGGTTCATAAAGCATAACATTTGGTGAAGGTTTTGCAAATGAGGATGCAAGCAGAGTGGGTTTAACCATGGAGGAAACTCCGTAGTTAAGCATGCTCGAGATGGAGTGGTACTGGGATGGATGACCTCCCAGGAAGTCCCGGTGCTTCACCTCCGTAAGCATCACCTAGAGCCAATGAGTGCTAACTGTTCCATTCATTCTCATGAGAGATCCATTTGATAAAGCTTGGTGAAAGAACTTCAAACATTTTGAAGCATCTATTGGATTCTGTCACCCAAATGGAAGATGGATTTCCCAATTCAAAAATTCAGAGTTCTTTTCATTAACCTATGATTCATGAGTAGTGGTTTACATGAACCCATCTCTCATGAGAATGAATGGAACAGTTAGCACTCATTGGCTCTAGGTGATGCTTACGGAGGTGAAGCACCGGGACTTCCAGGGAGGTCATCCATCCTAGTACCACTCCAGCTCGAGCATGCTTAACTACGGAGTTTCCTCCATGGTTAAACCCACTCTACTTGCATCCTCATTTGCAAAACCTTCACCAAGTGTTATGCCTTATGAACCATTCATTAGAAAGCCCCTTAAGCTCATCAATTAATAAGTAGGAGATATTTTCCACAGCAACTCAAATTGTGATATTGCTATCAAGATTCCACTGTGTAGTTTTTTGAGTCAAACTCATTGACCCGTGATTCATGAGTAGTGGTTCACACCAAAGAATCAAAACTTGGACTCAGCAAGGCCGACTCGACTCGTGACTCGCCGATGACTCGGCAACGACTCGGCTATGACTCGGCAAAAAAAAAAATTAGAGATTTCTTAAAATTTAAAACTTGTTTCAGGCACCCATTATTGAATAAAGCTTAAAAACACATCACATCACATCTAAAGGTCAAATAACATCTAAAGGATATGGTTAAGAGAACAAAGTATAATCGATAATGAAGGGAACGAATGGTAATTGTTATGAATAGTCACGTCACTTCATTATGAACTAACATGCCATTTCTAATGTGAACAGTCACATCTTTTCTTATTTGCTAGTTCAATATATATAGATATTCAAATGTGTAGATTCAATCAATAACCAAGGCAATTTGATCACTATTTTTTCCATTACATTCACTATCTTCATTCCATCTCTCCAATTTGAATCTTGTGGATCATTGATTCTTAGCATTTCAATCTTCATTGTCCCAAGGTGTTTGTCCTACTGTTCCCTTTAACAACTCATGAATGCTCATTGATGAATCATGGCTGTTCTAATTGATATTCTTGTGATACATCGTCATCTGTTCTCATTTCTTTATGATTCTTCTTATTTATTCATTGGCTAACTTTTTTGACATTCCTTGGACTGCTCTTCATGACCTATCATTTACTTATTGTTCTGATCCTTATTGTGACTGCTCTAACAGTGAATGTCACTGTTTCTAATAGTATATGTCATTTTTTCATCATGTAATCACTGCTATACATCATTGCTCTGATTGATTTTCTTTTCACTGCTATCACATTGCAAAACACTGCTTTTAATCATCTTTTATCAGTGACTTTTCATGACTAATGACTACTTTAGGATTCATTCTTCTGTTTGCTGTCTTCTTTCTTTGAACACTGTCCTTGAACACTCACTCAAGACTACTGTCATCAGAAATTCATGAAGCCTACTGTCATTAGAGATTCATGAAGATGATCAATGTCCTTAGACATTGATGTGACTGTTTGTTAATTATCATGTCCTCTCATAACAGTCATGATTTTCACCGATATTCTTCTGCATTTCTCCATTTCTGATCACTGTCATAAAAATGAAAGCCACTGTCCTCCAGCATACTGTCTTCTACATCCTTTTGTTTGCTGCTCTCATTCATGGATTATTGCTCATATCATTGTTATTATGACTGCATCATTGGCACAGTCTTCCTTCTTGAAATAGAAGATTATTGTCTTATTCTAAGTGATTGTCACAATTTTTCTCATCCTTCAACAACATGTATATCACTGTTGTTGACAAGTCTATGGCCCGGGCCTGCCGCGGCGCGGGTCATGAGGCACGGACCCGCGAGTTATGGCCATGACCCGCTGACTCAGTGAGTCACGCGGGTCATGCCCCATAACTTGGCCCATGACTCGGCCGGGTCACCAAAACCCGGGAGCCATGGCTCAACCCGCGAGTCAGGATAACTCACCTGAATCACCACGGGTTTTGATACTCTAGTTCACACGAACCCATCTCTCATGAGAATCAATGGAACACTTAGCGCTCATTGGCTCTAGGTGATGCTCACAGAGGTGAAGCACCAGGACTTCCCAAGAGGTCACCCATTCCAGTACTACTCCAACTCGAGCACACTTAACTATGGAGTTTCCTCCCTGGTTAAACCCACTCTGCTTGCACTCTCATTTGCAAAACCTTCACCAAGTGTTGCGCCTTACGAACCAGTTGATGAGCTTAAGGGGATTTCTAATCGATGGTTCATAAGGCACAACACTTGGTGAAGGTTTTTCAAATGACAATGCAAGTAGAGTGGGTTTAACCACGGAGGAAACTCCGTAGTTAAGTGCACTCGAGTTGGAGTAGTACTGGGATGGGTGACCTCTCGGGAAGTCCCGGTGCTTCACCTTTGTGAGCATCAACTAGAACCAATGAGTGCTAAGTGTTCCATTCATTCTCATGAGAGATGAGTTCATGTGAACCACTACTCATGAATCACGGGTCAATGAGTTTGACTCAAAAAACTACACAGTTGAATGTTGATAGCAATATCACAATTTGACTTGCTGTGGAAAATATCTCCTACTTATTAATTGACGAGCTTAAGGGGCTTTCTAATGAATGGTTCATAAGGCATAACACTTGGTGAAGGTTTTGCAAATGAGGATGCAAGCAGAGTGGGTTTAACCATGGAGGAAACTCCGTAGTTAAGCGTGCTCGAGCTGGAGTGGTACTGGGATGGATGACCTCCCAGGAAGTCTCGGTGCTTCACCTCCGTAAGCATCACCTAGAGCCAATGAGTGCTAACTGTTCCATTCATTCTCATGAGAGATGGGTTCATGTAAACCACTACTCATGAATCACAGGTTAATGAAAAGACCAAATTTGAGGTCAATAAACATGGCAAACTGAATCAATGACTTGAAAGAATTTTTTTAGCTTGCTACTACAGGATGACTGAACTCCACATTTTTTAAGTGCTTGGAACCCATGAACAGTTCATTGCTTCTATCTTCTAGCCATATTAATCTTTGATGTTCATGCATCTCACATCTTTTTCCATTCTACTCACATCTTTTTCGCTACATTCTTGATATCGATTTCTTTTGGGGATTTGTTAAACAGCTCACTGGTTTTTTTTGTACGTCCATATCTTTCTTACATACTGAATTATTCCTTATTACATTACAATGACCTTTAGACTTGATTATGAATTTTTCTTTGAATATTGAGTGTAAGATTGCAATTGAACATCTCTGAATGCCATTCCACTCCTGGGCTCAGGTGCCCTGCTGGATGCCCCTGCATCATCAACCAAGTGGTACAAATGATCAAATCCCACAGATGGTCTATAGCTATGACAGAGTCTGAAAAGGCAGAGAGACCTACACTGGTGACTCAGAAGAAACTTTAGCTTTGAAAAACAAAGCCAATTAGGTTGGCAGACTTGTGGATTGGGCCGACATTTGGTGGAAGAGGAAGAAAGATGACTAGAACTCTGGAGGCCCACTATAATGGATTTCAGTATTCAACCATGAGAGCAGAAGAGAGAGCTGATATCATGTATCAAAATATTAAACACGCATTCTTCCAGCCAGCAGAGAAGGAGATGATTACTTTGCTTCATTTTCATTTGCATAACCATATTATGGTGGGAACTAAGAAGACTAAGGATGTCCAGTTTTATGTGGAAGTAATGGATGTGGTCCAAACTTTAGGAGGGGCAAGAAGGTCCATGTATGATCCCGATGAAATTGAGGAAGAGCAGCAAGAGAGGGACAGGAAAAATCAAATCAATGGAGAGTTTGAAGGGTTTGTTAAACGAGTAACAGAGCTATGGGAGCAGCCTCATCTAAAAGATTTTGAACTGGAGTTTGATATACCATTTAGAGAGCTAGGTTTTCATGGAGTTCCTTTCAAAGCCTCTACTTTTATTGTTCCTACCGTAAACTATTTGGTAGAGTTCGTGGAATTGCCTTTCTTAGTAATAACCATTAGTGAGATTGAGATAGTTAACCTTGAGAGAGTAGGACTTGGGCAAAAGGCATTTGATATGGCTATTGTTTTCAAAGACTTCAAGCGGGATGTACTCCGCATTGATGTTATTCCTCAATCTTCTCTTGATGGCATCAAAGAATGGCTAAACTCAATGGATATAAAGTATTATGAAAGCAGAATGAACTTGAACTAGCGGCCAATTTTGAAGACCATTTCAGATGATCCAGATAAATTTATTAAAGATGGTGGCTAGGAATTTCTGAATTGGGAAATCCATCTTCCTTTTGGGTGACAGAATCCAATAGATGCTTCAAAATGTTTGAAGTTATTTCACCAAGCTTTATCAAATGGATCTCTCATGAGAATGAATGGAACAGTTAGCACTCATTGGCTCTAGGTAATGCTTACGGAGGTGAAGCACTAGGACTTCCTGGGAGATCATCCATCCCAGTACCACTCCAGCTCGAGCATGCTTAACTACAAAGTTTCCTCCATGGTTAAACCCACTCTGCTTGCATCCTCATTTGCAAAACGTTCACCAAGTGTTATGCCTTATGAACCATTCATTAGAAAGCCCCTTAAGCTCATCAATTAATAAGTAGGAGATATTTTCCACAGCAAGTCAAATTGTGATATTGCTATCAAGATTCAACTGTGTAGTTTTTTGAGTCAAACTCATTGACCCATGATTCATGAGTAGTGGTTCACACGAACCCATCTCTCATGAGAATGAATGGAACACTTAGCACTCATTGGCTCTAGCTGATGCTCACAGAGGTGAAGCACCGGGACTTCCCGAGAGGTTACCCATTCCAGTACTACTCCAACTCGAGCGCACTTAACTACAGAGTTTCCTCCATGGTTAAATCCACTCTGCTTGCATTCTCATTTGCAAAACCTTCACCAAGTGTTGTGCCTTACGAACCAGTTGATGAGCTTAAGGGGCTTTCTAATCGATACCCCAAAAATGGGCTATAGGTTCATTAACCTCTTACATCAACAATTCAAATGAAATCGACATCAAAGTCCTAAGCTAAGGCACATTTTCACATCATTGAAGCCTAATTGATTTTATCCTAATTTTGCATCGGAGAATATTCCTAGCAATATTTATATTTATCCTAATTTTCTTTAATTTAATAATTATTTGGCGATAAATCCTATTTATCATAAAGTTTGATTAATTGAATATTCTAAATATTTAATTAATTAGATTTAATACTGCCACTTAATTATTTAATTAAATTTAAATAAATAAATTCCTAAATTTTATTATTTGATTTTGACAATAAATCAAAATATCCTATGACTAATTGATTAAATTCTTATTTAATTAATTAAAGTCAATTGTCAATTTCTAGTAATATAGTTTTCGAATAAAGTTTGATTTAATAATTGATTAACCCATAAATCAATTGTTTTAATTCAAAAATCAGTTAAGTTGAGAATAAATCACTTTATTTGTAAATTAATATATAATTAAATCATGTACAATCAGAAAGTAGTCAACTAGAAATCAACAACCAATTTTAAATTTAAACTCAACATCTGATGATGAGTTGAAATTTGATCTAAACTCTATTTTGAGTTAAACACTGCTTTTTGCATGATTTTTGTGAGTTAATTATCTCTGATTTCTTGATAACTCAAAAATCAACCTGAGTTCGTCAAGAGTGATTTATGACTTTTCTCATGCATCCTCAAAGCCCTGGATTTCTATGAAATCAAGGCTCAGCTCTTCACAATTCACCCACCTCGAATATGCACAACTACTATGGCAAATTTGTGATTGAAGGATTAAGCACTTGCGACAGACGATTTGTGAGATCTTTCATTATTGGTCATAGTTTTCATATCATAGCTTTGCATTCATAGTTTTCATATAATTCTTAGATAAATCTGCATATCATCTCAATTTCATTTCTAGATTAGATTCATACCAAGTTTTTCAATCTTAATTGCATACAAAATCCAAAAAAATAGATTAAATCTGCATTCATTTCATATCCATCTTCTGCATTCAAATCCTTTGTTTAGGTGTTGCATCGTCACTAATCTTGGTCTAATCTGAGAATACCATACTCGCTCCTGCTAGAAGGCAGTAAATCGCCTGGTTAGCTTAGTTTCATTTATTTGTAGATTTAGATTTTTGCTAACCTCTAATATTTTACTAAAGTGTTGTGTCCACAGCTAGGTACAATTTTCACACACACACAAACTATTTTCACCATCAACTTCCACAAGATGTAGCATGCAATGCAAATAACAAATTAGTAACAAAGTAAATCAAACATAAAAATCATGCAACAATTTAACACAAATATTTTTCTTGTGGAAACCCTTATTAGAGGGAAAAACCACGTGTGAGAGTTAGTACCCAAAAATCTTCACTATTGCAATAATAAGTTTCCCCACTAGGAGCATTACATCCACCTAGTTAAGGGTATACTTGTGTGTGTGAAATTTGATCCTGAAAGCTACAATCACAAACACTTCAATAGAATATTAGATGCATGGTTAATCACATTATATCAGATAAATAAATATATAAAACCATACAATTTGATCTGTTGCCTCCTAAACAATGCAAGTATGAGTGCTCTTAGATTTTTCAAGCAATATAGTGACTTCACTACACCGAGACAAAGGGTTTCTATATGAATGCAAGATTAAACTATATTTTTATATTTTTTGAAGCAAATAAGATATGACAAAATAAGAAAACTAAATGAAATCTATGCTATAATGATATGCAAATAACTATCAATAATATGAAAACTCACAAATTGATGAATTGATGCACAATAATTCATTCACAAAACTTGCAAAATAACAATGTTATCAAAATTACGCACATTGAATAAGAAGAGGTGCCTTTGTATTATAGGAACCCTGATAAAAATTGATGGTACAGATTGATTTAGATGAACGATCAAGATTAATCCAAAGCTGAGTTAAAGCTAAGTTAAAGCATGATTTTTGAGTTGATTTGAAGAAATAATAGATAAAAATAGATAGATTTGATCTTTTATGCTCAAGTTAACAACTTTTTTTCTTTTATTTGATTTAACAAATTATGCAACTCAACTTTTTAACTCAAACTTGCCTTGTTTTATCAACTTAATTTTTTTATCAATCTGTTTCCTTGTTTTTATCAATTATGAAGATAATCCATTATTTTTGTCAATTTTGAAGAGAATCCATTATTTTTGTCAATTTTTAATTTTTATATCAATTTTTAGATTTTTAAATCAAATTAATTCCTTTTTTATGTGTAAATGGAAAATGGGTTCACTTTGATTAATGTGCTAGGACATTTAATTAAATTAATTGTTGAGAATTGATTTAATTGCCAAATAATGTTGATGTTTTGGAATTATTTAATTTTGATGATTTTGCAACTTTGATGATTATATTAGATTGACTGATAGAAATTGAATTTCCTTTTGGGTTAGGAATTTTATGATTACAATCAATAATTGAGATTAGGGGCCCATGGTTTAGGAGATGAATTTTGGGTGATTACATTTGTGCCTCTTTGAATTGATGTGCGAGCAATGCATTGATTCAAAGAACATCTAATTTAAAAGTGTAGAACAATTTGATATGAAGCAATTGAACTATTCCTGAGAAAGAGAAACCAACTCCAAGCTTGATTGAACAAATATTGATTGATGATTCAAAAGATACCAATTCTGAACTTGATTGAACTAGAATCAATGAAACTGACTTCGAACTTGATGGAATGAAGACCAATTGATGATTTGAAAGATACCAATTCTTAACTTGATTGAACTAGAATCGATGAAATTAACTTCAAATTTGATGGAATGAAGACTGATTGATGATTTTGAAAGATATCAATCCTGAACTTGGTTGAACAAGGATTGATGAAACTGACTCCGAACTTGATGAAATGAAGACCGATTGATGATAAGATCATAATATCCATCTTGATGCTGTGTGATGAACCTGAATATATGTCTAATGATCAATTGAGATAACTAACTTTATATGGGTATTAATGAATCCAATTACCAGATCATGGAGACAATATCAAATTGTTATGGTCCCTAATGAACATGATATGCCCCTAGAGATTTGATTGTGTTGCAATAGATTAGATGTTTTTCCAAGTGACTTGATGTGAAGTGATGAAATCACTCATTCAGAAGGATCAAATAACATCAACCTGATATGGATTCTGATGAAGTTGAGATGTCCCTAGCGATGAGGTCTTGTTTGATAATTAGATTTGATAGCTTGATCACTGAAGAAGCTTTGGAAATTTTTCTTCATGTGTAGATTGATATTTGATTAATGATCATGGATTGATGGTGTATTGATTGTGCCCCCTTGGGATTGAAATCAAAATATGGCAAGGTACCATAGTGATTTTAGGCAATTTGATTGATAAAAAGTATCTCATTTTGATTAGAAATGATGTTGAAAAGATTTGATTTAATTTAGATTGACTTACATACATCTGGAAAGGCATTTTGCACTTGATTAGGGTCTTGTTGACCAAGTTTAAGCATAAGTTGACTAAATTTTTTGAGCACAAAGATTGGATTGAGATAAGATTAGAAAATTTTTTGGGTTCATTTTGCATTGTGAAGAGTGATTATGCAAGTGGTCAACTACGTCTGACCATAAATTTGATTTAATATTTTGACAATATAGATGATGTCGTATTTCAATTTTGATCTTGAAAATGGAGTCAGGAGCCTCAAATTAGATAGGGGTACAATTTTCACCAAAATTGGAGCACTTTAAAAAGTAGGTCAAATTGATATAAAAGGGGTCAAAAGATTAACATCTCATGCCGGAAATGTCATGCCAATGTATAGGTACTCAATGATGTCATAAAAAGGTTTGCAAGTAACCACTTATGATAGAATGATGAATGCATTAACGCGAATTGTCAGTTTAGAAGCTCTCTCCTCACAAAATATGTGTAATTTCAAGAAACAATATTACCTTGTTAAAAACATCTTGAATGCAAATTCTACCATGAATGCAGCCTAGGACTTAGTCATTGATATTTAATATGCAATTTTTCATCACTGAGCATGTGGGACATGGAATGCCAATACAACCCTCACTTGTGAGGCAACCACGAGGATATGAATATGACATAGTTGGATAAAGTGTCAGAAGTAGACATAAGAACCAAGGCACAAAGAGCCAGGATTACTTGAATGTCATTTCCTTTTATTATTGCAAGCGAGCTTAAGCATCAAGGTATAAAGCACCAAGATGACCTAAGTGTCTCTTGCATGCAAACACACCAAACAAGATAAAGATCCTACTTTTCCTATGCAATAGTGATTTTTTTATCTACAATGACCCTTTATCATTCATAACCTAGGACATATTTTAGCATTTTATACCTACAATGACCCGTACATTCACATCCTTGGGTAGATATTTTTATTGCAATAGTAATAAGAAATCACTCATTAATAGACAAGGAGAATTTTCAACCTCATTGAAGCATTCAAATAAAGAGGGTCGAGGTATATGCGGTGTCCCAATTGTGTTGGAGGCTCTTCCCATAGACACTTAGTTTATGTGACACTTTCAGATCACTAGAACCACACCCACAAGCATAAAATCAAGAAAAAGATATTATGCCCCCAATCCTTACTTCTCTAAATCAAGGTAGATATCATTGAGTCACTCATGGGCTATATTAGTAAAAAATCCAATTGTAAAAGACAACATACAAATAAATTTTTAGCATAGCTCAAATAGTTTTAGTTGTTTTCATCTTATAGATATGATTGTCTATGTTATCTTGTGTTTTTACGATGTCAATGGAAAAACCATTAATTGGTTAGGAGATATGAAACTAACTCAGATTGGACAAACAATAACTGCCACAAGGATGACTTGGTTGAAATTCTAGGACATTTCCCCCTATTACGGTTTGATTTCCCCAGGACTAAGATGTTGATCAGTTTCAAGCCATGAAGGTTCCAAGAAGAACCAAAGATGTTGTGAAAGTGAACAAAGGCTATGCACAAGATAAAGCTAGATATGAAAGCAATAAATAAGGAAATGACAACAAAGGAAAGCAGGAAACTAAAAGGAAGCAACCAAAATATGTGTTGATAGATGGAGTGCTGAAGTACAAGAGGCACATGTTTACCAAGTTTTCACCACTTGGAAAAGATTCTATTTTTGCTACCAAGATGCATGTTTACCAAGTTTTCATCAAGGAACGTTTTCTTCTTTTTCAGTCTTTGTGTTCTTTTCTTTTTTTCTTTTCTTTTTTCGTAGTTTTTAGCTTTTTTTTTCAATTCATCAAGGCGCTTATTTACCAAATTCTCACCAGGATGATCATTTTTTCAAGACTTTATATGTTGTTTTTAGATTTTTCTTAGGACTTTTTTCAATTTTTAGATTTTTAAAGATTACTAGTTCTCAAGAAAGATCACATTGGTTCACCCCCAATGTCTAGCAAGGTGTAGGACATCATATAGGGATGAGTAATATGATGGATCATAAGAAGATAAATAATTTGATGAATGAAGTGATTGAATGTGACCCTCAAGGATAGTCTCCTCAAGATTACCCAAGCTAGGAAAAAAATATATCGCAATGTAAGCCAATGGTGTAATACCAGATAGCATATAGGATAATGACGTGATGTCATGAAAGTAGGTGTGGTCCAAAAGAGTGGACATGTCAAGAGGCTTCTGAGAACCTATTCTTTATTTGGAATTCTTCATTTTGATCAAGATGAAGGGATCAATTTGGATAAGATATGGATAGGATATGGATAGGATAACACGATTAGGATAAGGGTCAATAGAAGCTGAGTAAATAGTTTGGGATTGTGGAAAGGATTCTTAGGATTAGTGAGGATAGTCTTGAGATAAGAAAGATCATGATAGGGTAGAATGGATGAGAGCATGTGAATAAGCTAATGGAAAGGATGGTGGATATCAATATACGTGAAGCTCATGGATCTTCTCAACCTTGTTAAGATCAAAGTGAAAGAGGGAATATGGATGTATGTGGGCAAGATGGTAATGTGAGGCCTTGCCCCAAGCCTATCATAGCCATTCAGTTCTGCATTTGAGATAGACATATTTGATGATTATATTTTGATGATCTATAGATTTTACTGATACTTTATGTTATGGTTTATCACCTTAGAGTTTAGTTGCACATTCAGTTATGTTCTTTTGATGAAACTGTAATATCTATTTGGAACCTTATGTGAAATTAAGTGGATTTTATGAATGATTGTGATGTCATGATGAAGTTTAATTGCAATTAAATTATATATGTATGCAATGATTATGTTTCAAGTTTAATTTAGTGGTGAATTATATATTTCATGATGAGATTTATGTAAGTTATAAATGAATGATTATGCCATGTGAAATTTTGACTTAATTATGATTAATCTCTTGGGAATTATTTGATTATGAAAGTTATGAAATTTACATGTATATTTCCTTGGACTAATGATTTTGGACTTGAGTGTGAAGGGAAATAGGCCATGGTAAATTCGCGGAACTAGAGCATAAACTTATGTAAATCAACTTGAGCCAAGGTTGCTTCTAGTGAGAAGCCAAAAAACCTCGTTGTATTGTATTTAATTCGTAAAAGTATGGTGCACGAATGTATTTGATTTATATGTTAACTGTAAATGTGATTTATGTGATAATTGTGTGTGTGAAAATTGTACCTGATCTGTAGACACAACACTCAGTAAAACATTAGAGGTTAGTGATAATCAAAATCATGCAAAATTGAAATCTAATCTAACCAAGTGATTTACTGCCTTCTAATAGGTGCGAGATTGATGTTCTTAGATTGTAATCAAGATCAGTGACCTAGATGACACCTAAATGAAGGATTTGAATGCAAAAGATGGATATGAAATTGAATGCAATTAATCTATTTTTTTGAATTTTCTATGCAATAAGAATGATAAACTGATATGCTATGCTAATATGAAATTGATATGCTATGAATGCTATTGAAAACTGATATGAAATGAATGCTAAATGATCTAACAATGAAGATTCTAACAATGATATGAAAACTATGAAATTCTATGCTAAGATATAAAAACTATGCAATTGAAATTGATCTCACAAAGCTTTGAATTTGCAAGTTGATTCCTCAGCCTCCAATTCTCCAGCGTGATTGTGCAAAATATGTGGATGATTGGATGCAAATTTGAGAGATGATTAAGAGATTTTAGAGATGAATTATGAGGAGATGAGCCTTGTTTTTATAGAAATCCAAGGCTTTGGAGGTGCATGAAAAAAAGCCATAAATCACTCAAATAACTAAGGTTGATTTTTGAGTTATTTTTAATTAAAAGATAATTAACTCACAAAAATATGCAAAAGCTAAGTTTTAACTCAAAATAGAGTTTAGCTTTAATTGATAATTGATAGTTGTTTGCTTTTATGATTGTGCATGTTTTATTTATGAATTAATTTAATAATAAAGTGATTTATTTCCAATTTAACTGCTTTTAAAAATAAAACAATTGATTTATGGGTTAATCAATTATTTAATCAAACTTTTATTAAAAATTATATTATTAAATAATGACAACATGCTTTAATTAATTAAATAAGAATTTAATCAATTATTCATAGGAATTTTGATTTATTGTCAAAATTAAATAATACAATTAATAATAGATAGAATTAAATTTAATTAAACAATTAAGTGGCAAATATTAAATCTAATTAATTAAATATGAAAATATTCAATTAATCAAACTTTAGGATAAATGTGATTTATTGCCAAATAATTATAAAATTAAAGATAATTATGATGATTAGGAATATTACTAGGAATATTCCCCGATGTAGAATTTAAGATAATCAATTATGATTCGATGATGTTTAGATGTGCCTTAGGTTAGGACTTTGATGTCAATTTTGTTCGATTTGATGATGCAGGATATTAATGAACTTATAGCCCATTTTTGGGGTATTACATTTTGCCCCTCTTTGAATTACTGTGTGAAGCGCAGTGGTTCAAAGATAGTCTGTGTTTGATAAAGATATGAAACTGATTCAAAAGATAAACCGATCTCAAGATAGAAACCGATTGAAAGATATTGAGATAGGAGTTGATTGATATTGAATTGATATGGAGATAATAGGTCTTGAATGACCAAAGATAATGTTCACTGTAGCAACAAATGAACCTATGATTGCGAAAAAGTGTCAAAATGCCTGATTCTAAACCTTAGGATTGATAAGAAGTGAGTGACCCGTTCTAGACTCGATTGTCTTAGCAGAACTAGCAGGTATCACATCCAAACCCTTCAGTTGCCGAAGAACCAAGGAAAGAACACTATGATCTGATGGTTGCAAAAACTGATACAGATTACAAGATTAAGAGAATACCAGATTGATATGGATCGATGAATCTGATATGCCCCAAGTGATGATAGATTTGCCCCGAGCGATGAGGTCTTTTTTTTTTTGATGAATCAGTAACTAGACGTGATTGTTTGTCTTGATTACTGATGAAAGATATTGATAGATTTGATTGACAGACTTTGAATGATGTGCAATACCATGCCCCCTTCGGGATTAAAATTGAAATATGACAAGAAAAGTCAGCGTTATAGTTTAGAAGCATGTTAATTGATTTGAGAAGTGTGGTGAAACACATTCAAGAACACATTCTGCATCGTTGGAAGGTCCCAAAAGACCAAGTTTGACTAGGTTTGACCATGAGTTGACCATGGTTGACCAAGTTGAAATATTGATAGCTTGATGTAAGATAATCAGTTAAGTTGAATACTGGATTTCTGTGATGATTAAAGGTTGATTATGCAAGTAGTTAATAATATGAATGATCTCAGATTTGAATTTTGATCCTGAAAAAGGATTCTACTTGCTATTTCATTGGAGGAACCTTCGTGTGAGATTCAGTTCTTGTTAGACTTGAAGATGCGATTTGAAGAATCATTTAAGCATTGAAGTTCGTTTAATCATTGTGAGATCATGCAAACATGTAAAATGAAATGAGACATGCAAAATGAAATGCAACCTAAGACCTAGGACCTAGTCACTGATCATGTGTCGATTTGTTATCATCATTGAACTTTTAGGTAACTGGATAAATCAATACAATGCCCACTAGCCATGAAACCATAGACATATGAATATCGATTTTTATGCGCAAGAATCAATACAACACCCACTGGTTATACAACCATGGACATATGAATATTGATTTGTATTCGGAATGTTGGATTAGATATAAGCACCAAGGCACAAATGCTAGGATGACCTGAATATCATGTCCATTTTGATATAGCAATTTGTAAAAGCATCAAAACATAAACATCGTGATGACCTGAGTACACCTTGCGTTTAACATACACATCAAACAATCAAAAGATCATTCTAAATCTAGTGTGAATTACCCGTAGTGACCCTTTATCATTCACATCCTTAGGCAAGATCGCGTTTCACAGTAGGAGAAAGAATTCACTTCAAAAAGACAATAGTTAGATCAAACTTCCTTGAATTTTTTGGGTATCAATGGTCGAGGTACGCATGGCCATCCAATTTGAGATAGAGGCTCTTATAGTCGGACACCATTTCAATCCAGAATTTTCAAAGTTGTTAGATTTTCACATACAAGCAGAAAACAAAGAAAAGATTATGCCCCCAGTCATCACTCTCTAAATCCTATAAAGGACATCATCGAAGAGCTCGAAGGGACACAATATGCAAAAATCTCAATGCGAATCAATAAGCATACAAGGAGATAAAAGCATGAAAAGCACAAATTGTTTTCAGTTGAGTTTTGATGTTTGATTGTTGTAGATGCAAAATCCTTTCTGGAGACGAGATTGACTGACTGACTCAATTGGAAGCTTCAAAGGACTCTGACTGGATAGGAAATGTCTAAGATACATGGGAGACCATAGGATATGACATTGATTGCCCCCAAATTTGAACATTGATAGGATACAGACGCTTGAGCTGATTGGTGTACAGACCGACTTATTGAAACCAAGATATGCAGAAACAAATCGGGAGATATGTACAAACTAAAGCAAGACTGAAAGCTGGGAAAGACCAAGATTGTGCTGATAGATGGAGCATTTTGGAACAAGTGGCACCCATTTGCTGAGTTTTCACCATCTTGGCAGAGATTCTATTTTTGCTACCAAGGTGCCTATTTCCAAGTTTTCACCAAGGCACTTTTTCTTTTTTTTTTGTATTTTTCATTTTTCAATTTTTTTTGTATTTTTGATTTTTTTGATTTTGATTTTTTTTTGATTTTTTGATTTTTTTGTGAATCATCAAGGCACCTATTGCTAGGTTTTCACCAAGATGTTCATTTTTTCAAGACTTTTTCAGATTTTTAAGATTTTTTCAGGACATTTGCCAAGCAGCGAATGCCTTAGGTGTAGAATTTCTTCAGATGGAGAACGTTGATTGGTTCTTAAAGCTGTTCTCCTTCAGTCGTTGAGAGTTGATAGGCACTAGAGCCAAAAGTAGTAGTGATAACAAAGGGACCCAGCCAATTGGGTTCGAACTTCCCCTTGCGTTCTTGATGTGATTGATTTTTAGGATTTTCTCTCAACACTAGATCACCAACCTGAAATTCTCTATGTCTGACTTTCTTGTTGTAGCCTCTAGACATTCTCTTCTGATATACTCTGAGATGATCATATTCTGCTTGTCTGCACTCATCTAGTAGTTCAAGTTCTTGCAACCTAGACACTCTGTAGTCATCATCAGTTACGAGACCATGCATTCTGATTCTTAGTGATGGGATTTTGACCTCAATAGGTAGTACTGCTTCAGACCCATAAACTAAAGTGAAAGGTGTAGCCCCTGTAGGTGTTCTGATACTTATTCTGTAGGCCCATAGAGCTAGATTGATCATGAGATGCCAGTCTCTTCCTGTTTTATTCACTGTTTTGTGCAAGATTTTCAAGGGATTTTTGTTTGAAGCTTCAGCTTGTCCATTCCCTTGAGGATAGTAGATAGATGACCAATTTTGAGTAATCTTGAATTTGGCACATAAGTCATCTAGGTCCTTATTTTTGAATTGTCCCCCATTATCTGTGATTATAGAGTGAGGGATCCCATATCTGCAAATGATGTAGTTCAGGATGAACATAGAGATCTGTTTCCCCGTTGCTTGTGTTAGAGGAACTGCTTCTACCCATTTTGTAAAATAATCTGTAGCTGTGATTATATGGGTATGTCCATTGGAAGAGTGCGGATGGATAGCACCTATGAGATCAAATGCCCATTGTTGAAAAGGCCATTGTGTAGTAAAGGGAATCAGATCTCTCCCTGGAGCATGAATCAAGTTGCCATGTACTTGACACTGTTGACAGTTTTTAACAAATTTAATAGCCTCTTTCTCCATTTCAGGCCAATAGTACCCAGCCCTAATAAGTTTTTGAGCTAACGTTAAATCATTCGAGTGTGACCCACATATACCCTCGTGGACTTCCTCTAATGCACGTTGAGACTCTTCCCATTCTAAACATCTAAGTAGTGTACCATCTAGACCTCATTTGTACAGATCATTACGAATGATGACATATCGGGATGCAGATTGGATAAGGTTTCATTTCTTAAAATGGTTAAAGGACTCAAGGATGAATCATAACCTACAATGGTGCAGATCATGTAGGTTTTAGGAGAGTCATATGCAGGATAGGATAGGGCTTCCACCAAGAACTTGTAGTGTAGCTCATGTTCGGGCTGTTGTAAGAGAGTAGATAGTGTCGCCATTGCATCGGCAGCCTTATTCTCTGTTCTAGGTATTTGCTCAAATGTGATAGAGATGAAGTATTTCTTTAAATCATCTACCATTCTCTTGTAAGGAATGAGCTTTTCATCTTTGGTTTGGTACACATCATTGACTTGATGGATAACCAATTGTGAGTCTCCATGGATGTGCATCTCTGTAACTCTCCACTGTATTGCCATTTTCATACCATTGAGAAGTGCCTCATATTCAACAATATTGTTTGTGCAAGGAAACTTTAGTTTGAATGCTTTGGGTATCGAGTATCCTTGAGGAGTGATGAACAATATGCCTGCTCCAGATCCATTTTGTGTGTAGGAGACATCAAAGAATAACCGCCATGTTCTAGAAGAGAGGTGCATAATAGATGAGTCTGGAAATTCCATTTGCATTGGTGTGTCATCAAACATGGGTGCATCTACTAGTCGATCAGCAATAACCTGTCCTTTGATAGCTTTTCTTTCAACATATTCAATGTCAAATTCACTTAAGAGCATGACCCATTTAGCTAGTCTCCCTGTGAGGGCAGCTTTGCTTAGTAGGTACTTCAGTGGATCAATCTTAGCTACCAAATGAGTGGTATGAGCTAACATGTAATGTCTCAATTTCTATGATGCAAAGATCACAGTGAGACAAGCTTTCTCAATCATAGAATAGTTCTTTTCATACGCCACCAATGTTCTGCTTATATAGTAGATGGCTCTTTCCTTTTTGTTCTCATCATGCTGTGCTAGCAATGCCCCCAGTGATGTATCTATTGCAGAGACATATAATATTAATGGCTTCCCATGAATAGGAGGCATTAAGATAGGAGGATTCGAGAGATAATTCTTGATATGATCAAAATTCTTTGCACAGTCTTCATTCCATGCAAAGGTCACACCTTTATGTAATGTCTTTGTGAAAGGTTGTGATATGTCAGCTAACTGTGATATGAATCTTCTGATGGACTATACTCTCCCTTGCAAAGTTCGCATTTGACTGATATTCTTGGGAGGTTACATCTCTATGATAGCTTTCACCTTAGCTGGATCGACCTCAATGCCTTTCTTTGAAACTATGTATCCTAAGAGCTTTCCAGAAGTGACACCAAAAGCACACTTCTTAGGATTTAGTCGGAGACTAAACTGTTCCATTCTATCTAGTATCATGCTCAAGTCTATTAGATGTTCAGTTCTAATCATGGATTTTGCCAAGGTATCATCCACGTAATCCTCCATTGTTTTATGCATCATATCATGAAAAATAGATGTCATTGCTCTTTGATATGTAGCTCCAGCATTTTTGAGTCCGAATGGCATAACATTCCAACAAAAGGTTCCCCACGCACATGTGAATGCAGTTTTCTCTTGGTCTTCTGGAGCAATTTTGATTTGGTTGTATCTAGAAAAACCATCCATAAGGGAATACATTTCATAGCCCGCAGTCATGTCCACTATCATATCAATGTTAGGTAGTGGAAAGTCATCCTTAGGGCATGCTCTGTTCACATCTCTAAAGTCCGTGCACACTCTAATTGAACCATCTGGTTTTGAAATAGGTACAATGTTAGAGATCCACTCAGCATAGTCTATGACATGGATGAATCCATCTTTTAGGAGTTTTTCTAGTTCTACTTTGACTAAGAGTGCAAAATGAGGATGCATCTTTCTCAGTTTTTGTTTGATTGGTTTTACTCCAGGAGCAATGGATAGATGGTGCATAATGAGATTGGGATCCAATCCTGGCATATCTGAATATTTCCATGCAAAATTGATCTTTTTTTCTGATAAGAATGTAGTGAATTTTTGTTTCTCTTCTTCTGATAGAGATTGTGCTACATGTACCAATTGTGGTTCCTCTGTTGTACCCAAATTGATGGATTGAGTGGGCTCAATCAGAACTGGAGATCTATCCTATAAATGACTCAAAAGGACATCAAATATCTCATCCTTAGGCACCTCAAAGAGGTTTTCACCTTCAGATACATCTTTTCTTTTTACTTTTGTCATTTTTGAGACTGCCACAAAGTGGTTTTCACCCTCAAAACTCTTTTTCTTTTTCCTTTTACTCTTGTTTTTCTGACTAAGATATTTGATGTCTGACTCGGTCATGCTGACGCTCGATTCACTGATGAAAGTCCTCATAGGCTCAACTACATTGAGGTAACAAGCAAGGGCATAGTCACTTGGAAAGGTGTAGATACCATGGCTCGGGTTCGTGGAAGTTCGGTCGATAAGATCAGGGTGTTGGATAGTTAAAGTAGGAAAGGTTTGGGATATGGTGTTCATAGATGGGGATATGTCATCATTGGTCCTAACCTGATGCTCAAGTTCAAAGGTGATATTACAGCTCAAAATGTTCAATTCATGAATAGGCTCAACATCATCATGGGAGTCCTCTTCAGCCATAGGTGGATTAGACATGTTAAGTTCATTATTTCGCTCTAGACCTACATTGGGTTGAGATACATATTGGTGAATAACATCAATATATTTCTCTGTTATAAGCTCATCTTCTTTTGGAATGGCACCCCATTCATAGTCATTTGACTCAGCTTTTGATTCAGGATCTCTAGGAAATCTTAGAAAATGTGTGAAATCAGGATGAATACCCCAAGAAGGATTACCCTCAGTCTTTGACTTGAATTCATATTCATGGGAATCAGTGTCAGAATAACTACCCCCTTCTTCTTGATCAGTTTGATTGCCTTCGAGATTAGCTGGTTCTTGTGGTGTAACCATCTCTTGCGCTACAGTAGGTTCTTGTGTTTCTACTACATTAATTCTTTTGATAGGATCATCTGTATCATCAAGAAGATCTTTGATCTCTTTAGGCAATTTTTCATAGGGGATAAGCTCAGAGCTATCTGAATCATCATCAGAGGGTTTTGTTTCTTCTTTCTTTAGAAGGGGTTCTCCTGGTGTAATTTGTTCTATGACATGAGAACAACCACCTTTGAGATGATAGGGTTTCTTCTTAAAGCCTAAGCCACCAGTATCTTTGTTGGCTCTACCAATATGTGAAATGGGTGTCACAAGACCCTTTCCTCTGATTCCTAGAGGTCCTTGACAGGAATATCCCATCTTGGCTATTAATTTGTTTCCTGGACCATATAAATTAGAAGGGATTGTAGGTGCTATAGATTCACTAGGTTGAACAATTTTGGATTCAGAATCATCTTTGTATAGCCATGCAAGCATAGCTTCATCTTCTTCAAATTCTTGTTTGGATACTTGCTCTGCCACAAAATTTCTTTTGTATGCTTCCATAGGTTCCTTAGGTTCTGATTTAGATTGCTTCAAAGATTGTCCATATGACTTGGGTGAGATAGGGAGAGATGTTAGAGACAAGACTGGCTCTATAGTGTATTCTCCCATCCCATTTTCTTTGATATTGATCTCTTTAGCAATGTCTTCCATCTTGGATGTGGAAGCCACATTTTGTTGTTGGATGGAAGATTCTCTGTTATTAGGTACAAGCTTATCGTCACTTTCCTTCAATGTATTGCAAGTTGTACTCAGATCTACTGGGATAGTAACTTCTACCCCTTCATAGGGAAATTTCAAGCATTGATGGTACGTAGAAGGAATAGCTTGCATTTCATGTATCCAGGGTCTCCCTAGAAGGATATTGTAAGCCAATGGTAGATCAAGCACCTGACATGTGGTATCTTTGATGACCAGACCCACTTGGATGGGTAAGACAATGGTGCCTTTAGAAGCTCTTTCTTGTTCATCATAGGCTTTTATGGTGATCTTCTTTCGAGGATCAATAGCCATCTTTGAGAATCCCAACTGTGTGATTAAGTTGTAAGAACAAATGTTGAGGCCTGCACCCCCATCTATCAACACACATTTGACTCGACGGTTCTGGATCAAGACTTCTATGTGCAAGGGCTGATTATATGGGTGACTTAGGGAGTTGTCATCTTCCTCTGAAAAGGAGATATATTTTAGAGATGTTAGATGACCAACCATAGTCTGGAACCTGTCTAGATCTAGATCATCAGGAACATTAGAGCCGAGCAAAGCTTTGTCTAGGATATCTTTGTGAGCTGGAGATATTCGAAGTAACTCAAACATAGAGATTTTGGCATTGGTATGCTAGAGTTGTTGGACAATGCTGTAAGATGTAGGTCTTGTGTCCTTTGGATTGGAAGATTTCGAGGCAACCTTCTGTTTAGAAGCAGATGTGAGATTGAAAGGTATCTTAGGGACATTAGATGAACTTGGTGTTTGTCCTTTCAAATGAGCCTGAGCTTGTGATCTGGTAACCGCATTAGCTGTGGAATGATTTTTATCTCTTCATACAATCATGATGACATTGCAGCTCTCAAAGAGATATGGTTCAACCATATTGATGACAGCATTGTTTCCAGGGTAGGCATAGTTGACTTTTGCCCCCATGTTAGGCTGAGAAGTGGAAACTCCCTTGCCATGTTATGGAAATAGTTCTGTAAATGTTATGTGATCATTATTGCTGGTAGGATTATCAATTGTGATGTCCCCTTGATCTATCAAGTCTTGAATGGTATGCTTCAAGTGGAAGCATCCATTAGTTCTATGGCCTTTAGTCTGATGGAAAGCATAGAATGCATTATCTTTCCACCAATATGGTTTTGGATCCAGATCAGGGTTTCAGATTGGTGGTAAAGAGATCATGTTATCAGCTATTAGGGTTCTCAGGGTAGATTCCAAAGATTCTCCCAGGGGAGTAAACTTTTGTTTATTATCCCATCATTTGAATGGCTTCTTTGGAGATGGTTCAACAGATTTTTGCTCTGAAGCTTCAATGGCTTTGGTGGCAAGGGTGAGATTGTAGGCCGGTGCCTTTGATGGGGCGCAGATATTGTCAACAACACCATCAGAGACAATACCTTTGTTTCTATTCTAGCTCTTGTTTTTATCTTTTGAGCTAGATCCAGATTCAGACTTGTCCTTTTGAAGTGTGATTTCTCCTTTCTTGACAAGTACTTTCTCAATCTTGATTGCATTATCCACCATTTTATCAAAAGATACATGATCTTACATTTGTAATGGATAGTTGAGCTCTGGAACAAGGTTATTGATAAAGATTTCAAGTTTCTCCATTTCAGGAATTGGTCTAGCATATAGAGAAAACTTCTTTCGCCACCTCTTGAGGAAAGTTAGGAATGATTCCCCTGGATATTGCTTGAGGTTACAGATATCGATCATGGTGACCGGATGTTGAATATTGTAGGAATATTGTTGATAAAACAATTTAATCAATTCCTCAAAAGTTTTGATCGTAGAAGGTAATCTTGAAAACCACTGAATGGATGCTCCTCCCAAGGATCTAGGAAAAAGACGCATCAGATAGGTCGGTTCATGCATGAATTCCATGGAGTGCGTACAGAACTCTCTGACATGATCTTGAGCATCAGAGTGTCTGTCATATTTGTCATACTTTGGTATCTCCACTCTTTTTGGGAATGGTGGCATATACAATTTTTTGTCGAACGGGAAAGGACATAGGGCCTCCATGGAGAACTCCTTGGGTTCCTTCTCCTTCTTAAGATTGTTAAATTCGATTTGTATAGCATGCATCTATTTTGTCATAGCTATGAGTGGAGTTTCTTCCTCATATGTGATTATATCATCAACGTTAAAGTTGGGAGGAAGCTTAGCCCCTTCCTGGGCTAATTGTAAAAAGTATGCCTCTCTATCCACTTTCAAGAAATGCCTCATCATTCTCTTAAATTCATTGTCATTCTGACATTGATGGTTTTTAGAGGGGGTAGGTTCTTGGTCAGCATTATGTTGAGAATGGTGTCCTTGGGACCCTCCTCCTAGAGAACCGTGGTTTGTCCCTACTTGAGACATGATAGGAGTTTTTGGGCTCCCTGGAATAGATTGAGGAGGAGTTTTCTGGTTACCTCTGTGAGTTGATAAAGGAGATATGTAACCAGTTTTCAATCGAAAGTTACCGAGACCGTCATCTTCATAGATACCTGACTTGATGAGTTGTTCAAGAAATGGACCTGGGGTATTGGTCAAAAGTAAGTGCTGAGATGTTTCTTCTGATTTCTTGTGTGAAGAAGCTCTGGTCTCCACCATTAACTTTGAATGAAACAGAAGAAAAGGATGAAGACAACTGAAGAACAATTTGATTCGAGAAAATCAGATGATGCAACCTTGTCAAGATTATGATAGTTTTGAAGATTTGATGAGATGTGGGTGAAGGAAACTGTACCCTAGATGTATGGGATAGATCGCCCAAAAGATAGCGGACACAAGTTCTCAACACTTAGTCTATTTTTGAAGATTGATTGAAGATTGATAGTTATGACAAGGTTTTGACACGAGATAAAAAGGACTCAAATTGATCAAACAGAAGACTAGATCGGATTCAAAAGATCAAACTCAAAAAATGGTAGAATGCTCAATAGCTACTGCTCTGTTCCTGACACAATGATATTTTTGACAGATTCTGGAACTAGGCTAGAAACATTGGATATCTTGCAATTTGACAATTTCTGACAACTCTCTCAAATTTTTCCAAATGACACTCTGCAGACTCGTACGACACTAGGTAGCCTATGAAATGATAGTTGCTAAACTCATACGATAGTTGGGTAGCAATGAAACGACAGTTGTTAAACTCGTACGACTTTTGACTTCTTGAAATGACTTTTGACTACAGAAAGATTTTACGTCAATTTTTGCAAAATTTAAGATTTTCAGTTCTGGATTGTTTGCAAATTGTACTGTCCAGATTTTGAAGGTTATACCAGATTTGATCATTTTTAATAGCCAAGTAGATAAACAAACATGCAGAACAGCAAGCAAGTGATTCCAAGCATGTCTGAAAACAATGAACAAGGGCAAAAGCAACCTTGTGCATGAACAATCAAGTGACCAAATTGTGCTAATCCCTGAGAGTACTAATTGTGTATGTTCTGAAAAGTTTTGCAATAACACACATATACCTGAAAGTGAAAAATTGGCCTCTCTAGGGTTTTTAGTAATGGTTTGACTCTGCAACTTTTATGATTCAAAGGGGTGAACTCCAATCCTGGCGCACCAGGGTTTTGACACAGTCCGAGAACTTAATCTTCAAGAGCTGCTAGGGAGATCTGACAACCCAACAATGAACCATACCCGTGGAGATTTCTTCCACAAGGACATTTATATAGCGGCTGTCACTACCATGGTGAAAATGGCTATTACCGCTTGAGGTTCCGTCAACGCAGTTTGCCCTGTGAAGGGATTGTCTGCTACGGTTAACCCTCTCTAAAGGTGACTCACAGATTTATACCACAAGGGGACTTGGCTCCAGATTCAAGGTTTTGACACCTCTTCACTTTTAACCCAAACAAAGCAAGCAGATTAATCCGACATGCTAAGACAAAGTTTTGTTCCACCAAGGTCTGTGATATCAACTCCACGTGATCTATCAACCTCTCCGGGGAGAGAATGTATCAATAAATAAGAGAAGATGCACTAACCAATTTTGATTCACCAAAGCTCATGATATCAACCCTACGTGATCTATCAACCTCTCCGGAGAGAGAATGTGTCGATCAATAAGAGAAGATGCACTAACCAAGTTGAATGTGAAACGCACTAAGTATCCTCCCTACCTACAAGGATTCTGTCGTCAAGAAAGATTTCTCTAGGAATCCAATCTCTCAAGAATCATGAATAGTGTTCATAGGGCCTAATTACTATGTGAGCACAGATATATTCCCGAAAGCAAATCTACCAAAAGCATCCAAAAAGTAGAAAAAGGAACACTTAATGCCTAAAGAAAATATGAGATGAGTCCACAAGGTGGAACACTTAACACCTCACACAAGCTAAAAATGAGTCCCCAACTTAGAAAACAAGTGAGTTCCTAAAAGCACAAAAGGGTTGCCAAGTGGAACACTTAACGCTTCTGTCCTGTTGACCCCTCCCCTTTATGGTGCTAAGATTGCAACCACGGGGTGGAAATGAGGGGCCGGCGGATTAGCGAGTCCAATAACCCAAGATAGCAATCAAGATCAATCACAAGTATTCTAAGACTACTTAATGAATCCTTAAGGGATCACAACCTAGTATCAAATTATGCAAGTGTGTAGAAATAGATCAAAAGCATGAAAAGATGCACACAATCTTGACACATAAGAGATTTATTTTAAGTCCAAATCAAAATATTTTCAGAACAAGGAGAATACCTCATGATCCTCGCAATGCGCTTAGTAGATTTTACCTGATTTTTAGCAATTTTTGTTGAGCTTTTCCATGCAAGCAAGTGACGAACTCTCCAACAAGCAAACAAGCAAACAAGATATGCAAAATATATTCAACTTATGAAAACCATAGGGTTAGTTCTAAAAATCAATTGTTAGGAGCAATAATAACCATAAATTAATCCAAATAACAACTCATATCATGCATTGAATCATATGAAAAATAAGTGCATACCCATCATAAAATTTTAATTTTTTTGCACTACATTTGACCTAGTCAACAAGATCTAATTTTTTTGATATGATTTTGACCACAAAAATAGAAATTCAGAATAGAGACCCCTACTAAAAAATAGAGAGCTTTCCAAAAATGCAAAATTTTTAGAAAAATCTCTTCATTTGTGCCCTAGAGACCCGTTTTATCAAAATAGACCAGTTTTTGCAAATTAACTATTTGAGATATTAAATTGAATCCAAATTTAAAACATAAATAATAGACCCCCTGTAGAATTTGAAGAGCTTTCCGAAAATCTAAAAATTTTAGAAAAATATACTGATTTGCGTCAGATATTAATTTTTTATGAAAAATTGAAAAAAAATTATTAAAAATTCAAAATAATTCAAAAAATTTTGAATTTGTTTTTGAAGCTTCCTTAATATGTCTCCAACGCGCAAAAAAAATTTCAAATAAAACTCCAAGCCGTTTGGGAGATAAAATTAAATTTTTGAAACTTTAGGGTTTTAGCTCCAAGAATCAAAATCAGCATGCAAAGGTGGGTTGCCCCACGGTGGGCGCCAAAAATGTGTGTGAAAATTGTACCTGATCTATAGACACAACACTTAGTAAAACATTAGAGGTTAGTGATAATCAAAATCATGCAAAATTAAAATCTAATCTAACCAAGTGATTTACTGCCTTCTAATAGGTGCGAGATTGATGTTCTTAGATTGTAATCGAGATCAGTGACCTAGACGACACCTAAATGAAAGATTTGAATGCAAAAGATGGATATGAAATTGAATGCAATTAATCTATTTTTTTGAATTTTCTATGCAATAAGAATGATAAACTGATATGCTATGCTAATATGAAATTGATAAGCTATGAATGCTATTGAAAACTGATATGAAATGAATGCTAAATGATCTAACAATGAAGATTCTAACAATGATATGAAAATTATGAAATTCTATGCTAAGATATAAAAACTATGCAATTGAAATTGATCTCACAAAGCTTTGAATTTGCAAGTTGATTCCTCAGCCTCCAATTCTCCAGTGTGATTGTGCAAAATATGTGGATGATTGGATGCAAATTTGAGAGATGATTAAGAGATTTTAGAGATGAATTATGAGGAGATGAGCCTTATTTTTATAGAAATCCAAGGCTTTGGAGGTGCATGAAAAAAAGCCATAAATCACTCAAATAACTCAGGTTGATTTTTGAGTTATTTTTAAATAAAGGATAATTAACTCACAAAAATATGCAAAAGCTAAGTTTTAACTCAAAATAGAGTTTAGCTTTAATTGATAATTGATAGTTATTTGCTTTTATGATTGTGCATGTTTTATTTATGAATTAATTTAATAATAAAGTGATTTATTTCCAACTTAACTGCTTTTAAAAATAAAATAATTGATTTATGGGTTAATCAATTATTTAATCAAACTTTTATTAAAAATTATATTATTAAATAATGACAACATGCTTTAATTAATTAAATAAGAATTTAATCAATTATTTATAGGCATTTTGATTTATTGTCAAAATTAAATAATACAATTAATAATAGATAGAATTAAATTTAATTAAACAATTAAGTGGCAAATATTAAATCTAATTAATTAAATATGAAAATATTCAATTAATCAAACTTTAGGATAAATGTGATTTATTACCAAATAATTATAAAATTAAAGATAATTATGATGATTAGGAATATTACTAGGAATATTTCCTGATGCAGAATTTGAGATAATCAATTATGATTCGATGATATTTAGATGTGCCTTAGGTTAGGACTTTGATGTCGATTTTGTTCGATTTGATGATGCAGGATATTAATGAACTTATAGCCCATTTTTGGGGTATTATAATAATTCCCAAGTGGATATGCCACATGGCTTGTGATGTGTCATTTTTGTTTGTGTCACTTGATACATGTGTGTGTACTTGTGGCCATGACATGCCCACTTGGGGATTGGTTGAACACCAACCTAGGATGGTACCCTTTAGGATCCCCATGAAAATCACTTGGTTAGGGAGCTTGAGGTTTTATCATATCAATGAATTTCGAATTTAAGCTTTACATGAGTTTTTGGGGGGCTTAAAAGCTGTTTAAGAAAGTGTTAGGGCCATTTTTAATAAGCCTACTTGATATTCCTATGGGTAAGGGGAATTTTTCTTCCTAGGAAAACCTCATGTCAACCAAAAGACCCCTCCAAAAGTTAGATTTTCAAAATGGCCGAAAATCCACTTTTGAAGCATGGTCTTGGTTAGAGTTTCATCCAATAAAGTGGTAAGTCTTTGGTCCACCTTTTTGGACTATCTTTTTAGGAATCCATATAAGAAGCTTGGGAAGGTCATTCAATTAGAGTGAGATCCTATCCCTAGGAGAGTGTGTGAAGGTCTTTTTAGAGGGGACTCTTCTTTTGGAAGAGTTTGACACCCACTCTCTAGATTTGGAGACTTGGCTATTTTGGAGAGGACTTTGGAAAGTGGAAAAACTCTTCATCAACTTTCTTCCATAAGCTTGGATCAAGGTTGGTGGTATTCTTCATTTTGTTTGTTTTTGTTTTCATGTTGAGAGAAAGAGTTCTCATGTATGTTATTTTTTGTATGCAAAAATTTAGTTAATGTGTTCTTGTAGTGTTTGTATTTGAGATCTTGTTATTTTGTGATAGTGGATGTTATGTGAATCTTAAGTTTGTTGTAGTGTTATTTCCTGTGTTGTGAAAGTGAAGTTTTTATGGAGTTCTTGAGTTTCTTGATTTTCATTGTATTATGGGAGTGTTCTCGAGGCCATACTCACCCTTGGGAGGGAAGAGTAGGCTTGGGGGTGAAGGGAATGTTGGGACAATCAAGGGTGTAGAGTCTCTCCTTGGATATGAGAGAGATGAAACATGGATGTATGGGCTCCATGTAGCCATCTCTATTATTTGTTTTGTATATTGGGGGTCATATGGAGTTTGTTGAGATTGTGTTTGTGGTGAAAGATACATGATATGGAAGCCAAGTGATGGCTTATCTCTTATCATGAGATGTGCTTTCTCCCCATGAGTATGGTTCCACCTTCACCCCTATTTTTGAGTCATTTTCAGACTCTTTGTTTTAGCCTTGGAAGGGAGTTTTCATTGTGTGTTTTTTGTGTTGTTATTATTGTGGGTTTGCTTGATTGTTTCCTTATCTTTGTGATGGTTCCCCAAGCTCGAGGGTGGCTTCATAGAAGCCTAGGTTGGGAGGTGAGCACCCCATGACCTATATTTATGTTTATTTGCAAGTTTGGAAGCCATTGAAGACTTCAAATAGAGACCTACGGGTCTCTGAAAAATGTATGGGAAAAATTCCCATACATTTTCCAACACAGTCATTTTTATATTAATTTTCCATTCCCACTTGTAAATCTAGACTTCAAAAAAATATATATTAATACACTAGTCAAACAAGTCATCCTCAAATGACCCTGCTTGGGTGGGCCCCATTTGGGTCGCCACCCAAGAAGCCCATTGGGACCACTTGAAGACTTTCTTTTTAAAAAAAGGGTATATAAATATATTTCAAAAAAATGAATATAACAAAAATAAACTTATGCAAAAATAATCCCACATTGAAACTTTATTGTATTAAAAAAAAAATTCAAGTGAAAAAGCTTTTTCTAGTGGGGGGACCCGTGGGCTCCACGTCCCTTAGGCCCCGCCCCCCTTCCCATGTGCTGCCATGCGTAGGAAGTACTCCCTACGCATGACAGCGTGGGGGGGACCCATGCTGGTCCCTTTGGGAATCTAAACACTCACGCATGCATAAGTGAGTTTTGTATTTTTTTTAAATTTTGTTTTATGTTATTTTCATTTTTAATAATTTCAATTATAACTTTATTAATAAATTTTATTTGATAATAATTTTAATTACTAATAATATTATTTAAAAATGTTTTTTTAGATAATTATTTTATTTGTCAATTTATATATTATTTAATAGTTAATTTATTTAGCTTGAGTTTTAATAATTATATTAATTAAATAATATTAATTAATATAATTATTATATAATAATAATAAATTTTATTTTAGAATAATTAATTTATTTACTTGATTATCTAATAGTTATATTAATTAATAGATATTATTAATTAATATAAAAATTTATTTTTATTTTTTATGATGATATTTAATAATTTTATTAATTATTAGATACTAATAATTAATATAATTATTATTTGTAAAATTATGTTGTCGTTTAATTCTATAAAGGGTTGATAGTATGTTTCCTATGGACGAGAATTATGGAATAAATTATAGGAAATTTAAAGTTAAATTGTAACTTAATTTTATAATTAATGAAACTTGTTTAGTTATTATTTAGCTTATTAGATTCCTTTGTTATATTATCACAATGTTTTAATAAATGAATCTTAACGACTCATTATAGTATAGCATTGGCACTAGGCTCAATTATTTGGTAATACTATAGCTAAAATTATAAGTTGGTTACTATCATGAATGAACTTAAATGTTAGGTTATCAAAAGTTGCAACTTCGCTTTCTAGATATAATCCCTTGATAAAATTAATTCAACTAGTATCCTATATCACCAATATCTGTAAAGAGAAATTGATTCAAACTCTTTTACGAACATTTGTTTTGCAAGAATCAAGTTGACCCTCCACCCTCTTAGTTTTCAACCTTTCATCTTAGTCGACTGATAACCTATTAAACCTTAGACTTATTATCCTTTTTTTTTATAAAAAAGTTGGTGTGTTTTGAGTGATATTTTATGGATATGACAGGTAAGGAATGGATGGGGCTTGACTCCAAGTGTAGATTGCAAGAGGAAGAATTATGCATGACAATTGTTTACCATGTTTTCATCATGGTACTTGTCCAAGGTGACACAAGAAGTGGTTTTCACTATAGGATGGATTTATTTCTCTTTACTTTTTCTACCAAGGCACCTATTTTTTGGGTTTTAACCAAGACTCTTAGGAGTAGTGAGAATTGTATTGAGATACGCAAGATTATGATAGGGTAGCATGGATGAGAGCACATGAATAATATGATGGAAATGATGGTGGATATCAATATACGTGAAGCTCATGGATCTTCTCAACCTTGTTAAGATCAAAGTGAAAGAGGGAATATGGATGTATGTGGGATAGATGGTAAGGAATGGATGGAGAATGTGATGGATGAGGTAGTATGGATGGGACTTGACTCCAGGTGTAGATTGCAAGAGGAATAATTATGCATGCCACCTGTTTACCAGGTTTTCATCATGGTACTTGTCCAAGGTGCCACACAATGTGGTTTTCACTATAGGATGAATTTATTTTTCTTTACTTTTCTTACCAAGGTGCCTATTTTTGGGTTTTCACCAAGGCTATATTCTTTATCTTTTGTATTTTCTAATTTTTGGAGGAACTCAAGATTGATGCTCTTGAGATAATGCTCCTTTCAAAAGATATGATTTGATGGGCCAAGGTCGCTGAAATGTATGCTCAAGGATGTTGATAGGTTGATGGAAGGGAAATGATATGGAGGGTAAGGATAGTTAATGACAAAGGATTTATGTGATGGATTGGATGAAGGGGATGGATGGACAGTGAAAGGGAGGATACAAAGCATACATAGGTGTTGGATAAGGGATAGGGTATTGAAATATTTGTGTAGGAGTATTTGAAAAGGGTGAAAAGATCAACATCAATACACCTTGAAGGGTAGTGGGATGATAGAAGGAAACTAGAGGGAACAAATTGAGGCTTTGATGTAGGAGGTGATGGAAAATATTTAGAAGATATGGAGTGGAAGCCTTTGGAAACTTAGATGCAAACATTGATTTTTATTTTGTCTTCAAGTCCTTTAAGAGAGACTTGGGAATCCACATAGCTTTTGATTTGTCTTTTTTAAATACTTTAGGATGCACTTCTTTGATGAGGGATTTAGGAACTCACATCTTCTTTGATTTATTTCTTCTTTTCTTGATGAACTTTTGTGGTCTTTTGAATAGGTCTTTTTTATTTGTAGTCAAATATCGATTAGATAGGGCACAGTGATCTTCATATATAAGTGGATTCTTATGTTTCAGATTTTTTTTTTGGTATCCAAATTTCTTCCAAAATAATTGGGAATTATGGATGAATAAGGTTGATATGGATGGTTCATATGGATAGGTTTATATGAAGGGTTCAATGATGCATGTCTTTGTTGATCTTGATAGGAGATAGGGTATTTAGGTGACAAGCTAGGTGTGATAGGCATGGTGGATGGTGGAATATAAGGAGTCAATATAGATGGAAGGTTTGAGGGTTTTAACTTTGGGATATAGGGACCAAGGATGGATTTGGAGGATTCAAAAGGGTAATGGATAGGGATATTAGCATTTGTAGAGTGAGCTATGTGGCCGAGGCTCTCATATTTATGATTCATCTTTACACCAATATGATCATGAGTAGTTTTGATAGTAGCAATTTTGATAGGAGAATCTAAGCTTGAGGGGATTTCTTCCTATGCAAAGGATTTGGAAGAATAGGAGATTTTTGAAGTGTATATGGATGATTATAATAAGAGGATGATGGGATGCTTCGATCTTGACAAGGTTTTTTGGATAGTATAGGAAGAGTGTTGTGCACTTGATCTTTCTTCAGAAGTGGAGGGCTATGTGGCTCTTGAGATGGAGGGATATCTTGTTGAAAGAAGGTAAAGGGTATGGCTGGGTTATTATTGGATACTTGGGATATGGTACTTTGGTCAATTTTTGGATGGGGGTGGATGTCTTGATTTGGATCTTCATTAAGACTTGTTTATTCACCTTTTGGATTATCCTCTTGACATGGAGCCACTTCCAAGGATGTGGTAGGATTTTGGGTTTGGGTGAGGTATGTTTAAAGGATGGATGAAGGATAATTTAGAACTACTTTGTTAGGTGTTGAAGCACATAGAAGCTTGTGGTCCATTCTCTTTGAGCTATGGAAACTACTTGCATCAAGAGGTAAGTTAGCTTGGATCTATTTTAAAGGAGGTCCTTGAGGGTAGACATAGTCAACATTAAAAGAATTAGGTTCTTTGTTCAATGGAGGACCTTTGGATAGCTTATATGATTTAGGAAACTACATGTTAGAAGAAGTAGAAGTTGCATGACAACCATTACTAGAAATAGGTTCATGATGTTGATCAAGCTTGAGAGTAGTATCTTTATTAGATGATTCGTTAAGAATTTCAATTTCAATTATGTCATCATCAATTAGATCTTGGATTTTATGCTTTAACTCCATGCAATTTGAAGTTTTATGCTTTTTATTTCTATAATAGGCATAGTAGGTACTCAAAAATGAGATTCTACATGATGTGGCTTGAGGTAGCACGATGAGATTATTTTCAAGAATCTCTTGCAAGGCTGATTCGTAAGATTGTCCCAAAGGAGTGAATGGTCTAGCCACTAGACGTGTAGAGATGTTGGGTTCAAGATCATGGGGATTTGATTTTTTTCTATCATAGGACTGATATAAAATACATTCAACCAAATGTGATGTAATATCCTCTTCAAGCTCTTCATCATAGATTGGAGTATCATAAATTTGTAGAGGATTCTTGATAAAAAAATTGGGTTCTCTTGAGATCACAAAGTAAGCTCTTGATCAAAGATGAGATTGATGTGAGATTGTGAAGTAGCATTTTTATTTGAGTAAGATGAAGATATGGATGATTCATGATCATATAAGGAAGGGAAAATTGATCTCAATGAGTACTTGTTGGATGGGGTATCATTTTCTTCCTTTAGGTCTTGAAGTTGAGATCTCAAAGATTGGATTTGTTTTGATATGGCTTCAATAAGAATCTCTTCTTCTTTGTTAGGAGTGTAGGATTTAGCCCATTTGTTTTCAGCCATTGTGAGATTGTCTTTCTTCTTTCTCTGCTTGGAGTGCCTATGAGAGATTCTAGTTTGGATAGGCATGAAATATTGATGTGATTAATAGCTTGAGAGTGATAAGGTATGAAGATCAAATCCAAGATGAGTACGTGACCTTTTCTCAAAAGATGAATGGATGATGATATTAAGGTTTTGATTGTTGGTAAAGCTGAATAGATCTGAAGACAAACAAGGTATGAGGTATCAAAGTTAAGGCTAAGCCACCTAGGTAAGTGACACTTGTGACTCAAGTTTAGACAATAAGATTTGATGAAAGATTGATTGATTTTTTCAGCTCTAAACTTGATGGAATGAAGGCCAATTGGTGTTGGTTGGATGGGAGATGAGGCAAGTTCAGTCAAACATTAGGATGGGGATTGACAAACCAGGTAGATGGGCTATCAAATTGTAGGTATAATTCCTCTAAAAGAGGTATACTGACCACATGACTGATCAGGAAGTGTTCATGCATATCTGAAAATGGGTCAAGATAAACTCTCTAATCCCAAAAGTTCACCAGCTCGTATGACACAAAATAAGGTCCAAGACAATAAACTAGAATTCTCATATGAAAAAGTGTTGGCAATATCAAAGTGAGAAGTAACTCATACAACAAGATTCTTATCAATGATCAAGATGTGTAGGACATGAGGGTTTTTCCACTAAGTTTTGAACTATTTCGATCATTTATTTGGTGCAAGTTTCCAAGTTTTTTAGTTTCCTAGTGTTGTGATGATTTTCAATTGTTTTTGGTCTATTTTTTAAATGGTTTAATGATTAAAAAGCACAAAAGACATGCAGTATAAAGGGGAATACAAACACAAGTTAGCCTAAGGAAATTGACATAGGAAGAAAACCTTTGCCTATGAATTTAGGTACACACCCAATAGCTAATCAAAATATGACCGCTAGAGAAAACACAATGGATCTCTCAATGTCGTATTAGCTAACTCCAAACACTAATGGGGACACAATATAGAAAGTGATCTTGGGGGAGTTACTATCTTCCTTGCACAAAGATTATTAACCTTTCAGAAGTGAACTGAGTAGCTTCTAACTTGAGGTCTTTAGTAAGGGTATCCATTTGTAACTATCCCCTATAGTCCCACATGAAGGATTGAGGCCTATAGCCCAACAAGTACTCAAATATGGTAGTCTCGCACATAGGATTGAGGCCTCTCAGCCCTACACATATAAAAGTATATTATGTTGTAGTCCCATAAATAGGATTAAGACATAAGAATGCCCTATGAGTACCAAGATAATGTAGTCTCACACACATGATTGAGGGCCTCAAGCCCTACATATATCAGAGTAAACAAAATAAATATAGCTACATCCTTTGAGACTTTAATCTCAAAAGGAGGATTTTGATTATAGTGGTTTGGAATCGCTAGGCTTTGACACAAGGTAGGGCAGAAAGAGGGGCCAAAGGCACACCCAAATCACCAACCTCCTTGTAGAAACATCACATGGAATCAATAACACAAGCAGGGAGAGAGAATACAAAGAATTCCTTTAATTTCTTTCATCAATAACCTCATACATGCCGGGTTGTAAGGCCTTCCCGGTTATGGCCAAATATAATCAGAATTCAATTATAATAGTCCCCAACAAATGAGGGTTCAAATTTTGTAACCTCTCTTCTATCTTAAAAAAAAACCTCCTCCCTAAAACTACAATTAACTACTTTATTTATACAAGAGGCTACCGAAACAAGTCGGCCTTCAGATCTATCATTGGAGAAGGAAACAACCAGATCTAGGTCCACACACTTCCCAATGATCAATGTAACCATTAACTCCATGACCAAAATTAAATGCACAAGTCGGCCTCAAAAGAAATCCAAACATAAAATACTCAATGAGAAAGATTACCGAGCAACAGGAATTAATTCAGTGAATGAAGGATCCGAGTAGCAACTGAGCCCCATTGGTGGAAACAGGAAAACATCACTGAGAGTCCAAAATAAGATACCAAGCATATCTAATAACTCTAACTTGTTTTTGGTGACACAGGATTTCCAAGAACCCGAGATGCTCCTGCATCAGACACCTAGGGTTTTTTTGAGATGATTCTTTGAATCATACAATAGGTACAACCCAAGCTAAATCCAACTCAGATTGTGTGATCTGGGAACTATCTTCAATAAGTCTGTTCTTCCACTTTACCAGATATTCCATGTACTCTTTTCCTCTGGTACTTCTACCAACTCTTTTTTCCAAAATTTGCTCAACCTCTTCTATCTTCTTCTTAGGATAATCATTCGGTACTATCATTTCTTCATCAGATTCAAGATACTCATACAAGTCTACAATGTTGAATATAGGTGATATGTCCATGTCATCATGTAACTCAATCTCATAATCATTTCCACTGTCAAACTTCCTCAATATCTTACAGGGACAAAATTTCTTCATTTTCAATTTTCCATAGGTTCCAATAGGAAATCTACCTTTCTTCAAGTGTACCATTACTTCATCCCCAACTATACAAATCTTATGTCTTCTTGATCTATTCGCTTTGTCATTGTATTTCGGATTACTATGTTCCAACTTATGTTTCACTTCCTCATGCAATGTCTTCATGAACTCAAAAAACTCTTCTCCTTTAGCACTTCTCTTTTCTTCACCAGTAAAGTCCTTCGAATCTAATATACCTCTCGGTTGTATTCCATTAACAATCTAAAAAGGTGTTTTCCCAATACTCCTATTCATTGAATTATTGTATGCAAAATCTTCTTGTGCCAACATAGAATCCCAATTACTCGGTTTATATCCAACTAAGAATCTCAACAAACTACCTAAACTTCTATTTACAACCTCTGTTTGTCCATCAGTCTATGGGTGAAATGTAGAACTATATCTCAACTCGGTAACCAACTTCCTCCATAGAGTCTTCCAAAAGTATCCAACAAACTTGTTGTCTTGGTCAGAGATGATACTCCTCAATAATCCATGTAATCTGACAATTTCCTTAAAGAAAAGATCTTCTATATGCACTGCATTTGATGTTTTTATACAGGGTTATAAATGTTCCATGTTAGAAAATCTATCCACAACAATAAAGATACAATCATTACCTCTTATTGTCTTTGGTAAGCCAAGAAAAAAATCCATACTAATATCAATCCAAAGTTTCTCAGGAACATAAATCAATGTATACAATCCAATATTCTGACTTACTCCCTTTGCAACTTGACAAACTCCACAACTTTTCACAAATTTCTGAACATCCTTATACAACTGTGGCCAAAAGTATTTCTCCTTAAGAAAATCCAATGTTTTGTCAATGCAAAAATGTCCAGCCAAACCACTACTATGTTTCTCCTTTATCAAATTGGTTCTCATTGATCCTCTCAGTATACACAATTGAATACATTTAAACAACATACCTTCTTGAATGAAATAGTCTTCCCATTTAGTACTCGATTGATCTTGAATAGGTGCTCTGCACTTTATCCATGACTCAGAAAAATCAAGGCTAGTTTCATACAAATCTTTCATGTCATCAAAACTAAGAACTTCAATTCTCATTTCAATCATCAAATATCTTCTTCTACTCAATGCATCAACAAATCAGTTAGTGACTCCACTCTTATGTTTTATCACAAATGTATAACTCTGCAAATATTCAACCCATTTCATATGTCTATGATTCAACTTATTCTGACTACCCAAATATTGTAAAGCCTTATGATCAATATACATCAAAAATTCACTCGTTATCAAATAATGTCTCCATTTCTTTAGGGCTTGAACAATAGCATACAACTCTTGATCATTCACATAATATTTCCTTTTTACATCATTCAATTTCTCACTAAATAAAGTAACAGGTTTACCTTCCTCACACAAAATAGCTCCTATTACACTACCACTTGCATCACATTCAACTTGAAATTTCTTATTGAAATAAGGTAAATCTAATACAGGAAAATAAAAAACTTTCTACTTCAAAGTCTCAAAAATTTTATTGGCTCCATGTGTCCACTTGAATTCTCTTTTATCTCCTCTCATAGTCTTGGTCATAGCATTACAAATTTAACTGAAATTTATGATGAACTTTCGATAAAAACTTGCTAAACCATGAAATGATCTTACCTCACTAGAATTTTTAGGTGTAGGCCAATTCAAAATAGCTTCAACCTTCTTAGGGTCCATTTTCAAACCGTCAGCTGAAATCACAAATCCCAAATACATAATCTCTTCTTTCATGAAGGAACACTTTTTTAGATTAATCAACAACTTTTCTTCTTTCAATCTCTGCAATACCTGTTTAATGTGCAACAAATGTTCTTCTCTAGTCTTATTGAATAGCGGAAGGTCATCTAGGTATACAATCACAAATTTACCCAAGAATTTATTCAAAACTTCATTCATCAATCTCATAAAAGTACTCGGTGAATTAGTTAAGCCAAAAGGCATAAACACCACTCATACAAACCTTCTCTTGTCTTGAAAGTAGTCTTCCATTCATCACCTTCTCTAATTATGATCTAATGATATACGCTTTTCAAATCAATTTTGGTAAAATACTTTGCTCTAGTCAAGCTATCCATTATGTCACCTATTCTTAGTATAGGAAATCTATATTTCAATGTTATCTTGTTGATTTCTCTAGAATCACTGCACATTGTCCATTTTTCCATTCTTCTTAGGTTCCAATACAACTAGTACTGCACATAGACTCAAACTTTCTTGGATTAAACCTTTCTGCAATAATTCTTGGATTTGTCGGTTAAGTTCCTAATTCTTGGTAGGTGTCAACCGATGTGGTGCCTTATTCGGTAAACTAGCTCAAGGAATCAGATCCATACAATGATCAATGCTTCTTTTTAGTGGTAAACCATCAGCTATATTATCAGAAATGATTTCTCTGTACTCGGTGAGAATCTTATCAACTTCTTCAGGGATACTATCCACTATTTTTTCACTTGTTTTATTAGGAATCACAACAAAACATACATCATTCTTCTTTAGATCCTTAGTTCAAACTTTCTTCCTTCCATCAAACAAACTTTCACAGATGTTCAAACATTACCAAAATATTCTTCAATCAAATGCAATAATATTTATCTTCTCCCATCAGCCCAAATAGTATATTTATGCAATCTCCATCATATATAGCATGTCTATCATATTGCCAAGGTCTTCCCAATATAATATGACAATAGTCCATTGGCATGATATCACATAATACTTTATCATAGTACTTTCCAATTTTCAAATTCACATAACATTGTTCACTTACCAATAGTGTATGCTCATCCTTGATCCATGGAATTTGATAAGGCTTCGGGTGTTTCAACTTCTCTAACTGAAAACTTGCAACAATTTCTTCATATGATAAATTCTCCGAGTTTCCACTGTCAATGATCACCTTCCACACTTCATTAGCAACTTTTCATCTAGTCTTTAACAAAATTTTCCTTACCGGATTTTCCTTATTACTTTCACTTCAAACTGCTCTTCTAACCATCAAGTTATTTTCCTTCTCTGGTTCATTCCGTGAGTCTTCTTGTACCAAAGCATTTATACTGCTATCAACCTTCTTTCTTGCATGTGTACACTCAAATAACCTATGTCCTTCTTCTCCACAATTTTAACAAGTTCTTCAGAATCCACCTCTTCTGTAACCACCTCGGTAGTTACTAATTTTTCCTCTAGTAGAACTTTCACCTTTCCATTCGGTCTTACCTTTATCCTAATTTGTTTTGTCTTGATCAGATCTATTATTTTCACCATAAGATCTACCTCTTCCTCTAGGGAATCTACCACCTCTTCCTCTTTGTCTTGGTTCAATTTCTCCTCATCTTTTAGGGAAAATTGATAAGCTTCTTCAATATTTTCCAACTTGACCAAACTGATTTCCTCTTGAATAGAAACTCTTAACCCATTTAGGTACCTAGAAATTATTTCCACTTCATCCTCAACATGTCCAAATCTAATATATAATCTATGGAATTCCTTAGTATAGTCTTTTATCGAGCTATCTTTCTGCCTTAGACTTTTCATTCACCAAACTAGGTTAATATGATAATCACAAGGTAAGAACTTGCCCTTCAATTTATTCACCATCTTATTCCATACCTTGATTTTGTCTTTGCCTTTCCTCTTTCTGTCTAATTGTAGATGCTCCCATCATAAGGATGTATGAATTTTCAACTTTTTACTTGCAATTTTCACCTTCTTCTCTTCAGGAACATTTTCATATTCAAAATACTTTTCCATCTCAGTTATCCAATCCATCAGCTCATCTAAATCTAGCCTACCACTGTATTTAGGAGGATTGAAATGTGGTGTAGACGTCAAATTTTTTAATGCCTTCAAAAGTCTTTCTTCACCTTGATCCATCATAGGTGCGGGTTTTGCTTCACCTTGTTCATCTTCAACTTCTTCATCACTAACATCCTCAAGATGTCTTCCTCAATGCTGGGCTGTCTCAATAGATTCTAACCTAGCAACAATTTATCTTAGCATGTCTGCCAAGCTTGGATCTACATCTCACCTCCCACAAACCATCTTGAAACCCTCTGCAATTGTAGGTCAGATCACAATCTGCCACCCCACAATAAATATCAACTAGGGTTTACAAGAAGGAGCCCTCGACCTAAATTCACAAATTTAGATCCAGATCTCAACCTCACTCTAATACCACCTGACGCAAGGTAGGGCAGGAAGAGTGGCCAAAGGCACACCCAAATCACCAACCTCCTTGTAGAAACATCACAAAGAAGCAATAACAAAAGTAGGGAGAGAGAGAATGCAAAGAATTCCTTTAATTCTTTTCATCAATAAACTCATACATGCTAGGTTGTAAGGCCTTCTCGGTTATAGCCAAATGTAATTAGAATTCAATTACAACAGTCCCCAACATGTGAGGGTTCAACTTTCAGAACCACTCTTCTATCTTAAAAAAAATCCTCCCTAAAACTACAACAAACTACTTTATTTATACAAGAGGCTACTGAAACAAGTCGGCCTTTAGATCCATCATTGGAGAAGGAAATGACCAGATCTAGGTCCACACGCTTCCCAATGATTGATGTAACCATTAAATTTGTGACCATAATTAAATGCACAATTTGGCCTCTAAAGAAATCCAAATATAAACCACTTGGTGAGCAAGATTATCGAGCGACAGGAATTAACTCAGTGAACCAATTGAGCCAACTCAGTGAACAAAGGAATTGAGTATCAACCAAGCCCTATAGGTGGAAACAAGAAAACATCACCGAGAGCCCAAAAAGAAGCTACCGAGCATATCTAACAACTCTAACTTATTTTTGGTGACACGGGATATCCAAGAACCCGAGATGCTCCTGCATCAGGTTCACATGTTCCCATTTGAGTCATTCCCATGAGATTTTTTCCCCAACAACAGGCTCGCTAAAAGGTAAACATGCAACAAACAAAAAAGTTTCAATGGTCTGGATTTTTTATTGTCTATACAGACAAGAGCATACTCTCCTACCTCTACGCTTTTCAAAGACATCAAGCACACATGCTCATTTACCCGATCCATTTTTAATGATCAAATTGATGCTAATATGCTTCTGATTGTCTATATAGACAAGAGCATAATCCCCTAACAACAAATTAAACACCAAAAATGAACCTGTTAAGATGCCTAAGAAAAATAATTGTGAAGATATGATGTTTTCTTGTATCTCCTTAGGCAACCTGCAAAACTGATTTGTCAATAGTCTTTTCAAGGGTATCTTGGATGAATGTTCTGTAAAAATTAGGTTATGCTATTCCAAAGATTAGGAAAAATAGAGAACAAGCAAGGGTCAATGTTAGCAACAATTAAATCCAATAGAGAAATAGGGACCCAATTAACTAGTTTTCAAAAATCTAATTGTTTTAGCCATTATTTGTGATCCAAATTAAAATCACAGAGAACAAACCCCTATTATAATTTTAAGTGCTTTCCAAAAATGTAAATTTTTCATAAAAATTCAATGATTTGCATCCAAAATTATTTTTTTATGACAAAATTATAAACAAATTATAAACATCATAGAAAATAGATCATACAAATCATATTTTTTTACTACAGACTCCTGATATCAACCCCAACCTTTAATTAAAAAATATTACAAAATTCTTTCATTTGTGCCCAAAATTATTTTTTAATGAAAAATCATAAAAAATTATAAATCACAAAAATGTGATCAGAAAAATCTTAATTTTTTTACTCTAGACTCCATAAATCAACCTAAAGATGCAATAAAAAATTTATCAAAAAATTCATTTATTTGTGCCCAAAATTATTTTTTTATGAAAACTCATAAAATAATTATAAATTGCCTAAAATTGATTGAAAAAATCTGAATTTGTTATTGTATGCTCCTAAAATCAACCCCAACCTATAGTAAAAATTTATCAGACAATTCATTGATTTGTACTCCGAATTAATTTTTTTATGAAAAATCATTAAAAAAAATTATAAATTTCTGAAAAGTGATTAGAAAAAGGTAATTTTTTTATTGTAGACTCCTGACATCAACCCCAACCTATAATAAAAATTTCATTAATATTTACATGTCTTTTAGGAAATATGGAAAATCATTGAAAACATGCATGCAAAAATAAATCAGCAAAGAAAAACTTAGTGATCCAAAAAAATTGAGGATTCAAGGCAAAGAATCGATGTTCAGCCCCACAGTGGGTGCCAGAAAATGTGTGTGTGAAATTTGATCCTGCAAGTTACAATAAAAAACACTTCAATAGATCATTAGATGCATGGTTAATCACATGATATCAAATAAATAAATATATAAAATCATGCAATTCAATCTATTGCCTCCTAAACGATGCGAGTATGAGTGCTCTCAGATTTTTGAAGCAATATCAATGACTTGACTACACCGAGATGAAGGGTTTCTATATAAATGCAAGATTAAACTATATTTTTGTATTTTTGTTGTGCAAATAAGATATGAGAAAATAAGAAAACTAAATGAAATCTATGTTATAATGATATGCAAATAACTAAGAAAGAATATGCAAACTCTCAAATTGATGAATTGATGTGCAATAGCTCCTTCACAAAACTTGTAAAATAACAATGTTATCAAAATTACACATATTGAATAAAAAGAGGTGTCTTCCTTTTATAGGAACCCTGATAAAAATCGATGATAGAGATTGATTTAGATGAACGATCAAGATTAATCCAAAGTTGAGTTAAAGCTAAGTTAAAGCATGCTTTTTGAGTTGATTTGAGGAAATAATAGATAAAATAGATTGATTTATTCTTTTATGCTCAAGTTAACAACTTTTTTTCTTTTATTTGATTTAATAAATTATTCAACTCAACTTTTTAACTCAAACTTGCCTTGTTTTATCAACTTTGTTTTTTTATCAATCTTTTTCCTTGTTTTTATCAAATTTGAAGATAATCCATTGTTTTTGTCAATTTTTAAGATTTATCTCAATTTTTAGATTTTTAAATGAAATTAATTCCTTTTTTATGTGTAAATGGCAAATGGGTTCAAATTAATTAATGTGCTAGGAAATTTAATTAAATTAATTGTTGAGAATTGATTTAATCGCCAAATAATGTTGATGTTTTAGACTTAATTGATCTCGATGATTTTACAACTTTGATGATTAGATCATATTGAATGATAGAAATTGAATTGCCTTTTGGGTTAGGACTTTTATGATTATGATCAATAATTGAGATTAGGGGCCCATGGTTTAGGAGACCAATTTTGGGTGATTACAATACCCAATTAAGAGTATTTATCCCTATTAGAAGCTTCACAACAAAGACCTGTTGGGATCTACCCAGTTAAGGGATTTAGAACTCCTAAGAGTCACCTTGTTAGAGGATTTTGCCTTCAGACCTATTAGGATCCTGCACACCCTGTTAGGAGTGACCTGCTTAAGGGATTTATCTTGTCAACCTACTAAAATCAACAAGTAAAGAGTGATCTAATATTTGTACTCAATGCATGACAGATCCAATGTATTCCTGATCAATGCATTTCTCTAAAAACACTTCTTCACATCTGTATTAACACCTTTGATCATGTTATAAACCACCACAACAACAACATCACCACACATTGATCTTTCTCCTCTCCTCCTATATGATCACAATACATCAAAAATTTTGTGTGTGTGTGTGTATTCACAAACCAGATCCATCGCACAATAGATTTGACAAAGAAAAGTCAAACCATATCACACTCTCCAATGTACTTGTACAACTCCAAGAAATTTTATCATCGCAATCATGAAAATTCCAACTCATCATTCCACATCAATTTGACACGTCACTACGATCCTTCCAACACATAGTCACTTATTGCAACATGGTGCAACATCATCGGTTAAGGATCTGACTGATTGTTCTAAGAGATTCATGTACCTTTCACTAAGTGAGCTTCAATTCATTATAACTATGTCCTCTGATCACCAATCTTGATGTGATTGCACCAACAATCTAATAATATCAAGGTCACACATCCTTAATTGTAACACCAGAATCCAAACCAATTTGAAAAAATAATCAAATCATCACCCCTTGGCTTTAACCTATTCTCCTTATCGACCTATCAACCTTCAAAAAATCATAAGTCATAACATATAAAATATAAACATGTGCAGTCATCGATATATCATCTAGAGACATCACTTAATCTTCCTTTACGATTGCACACTCCAATTCTTACAACGGTTCTAGATCTAACCTCTTGAACATACCTCAGCATAACAAGAACACTATCAACCAACAAATACTAATTTGACATCAATGAAAACATCATAACTAATCATCTTATCATCATACCTATATCAAATACATGACATAATATCTCATCTAATCTCAGCATCAGTTACATCAATTATGCCAACAATCTCATCAATTATGCCAACTATGATTATCTTCGCAAGCATAGTGGGGTGGGCCTGAGGGTACCATGTGGTTAGATGGTATTTCATATCACTTTTGGGGCCTAGTGTATAGGTGGTGGAATTCTTCCAATTACAAAGCATGAAGTTCTCATTCTATCCCTTAACATTCTTGTTTTAGTGATTTATGTATATATGATGCTATGTTCAATAGATTAGATCTATTTTCTTATTATTTATTGAATTAAGTGATTATAACCTTGATGATGTGTATCTGATACTCCCCAGTGTGGAGCTAGGTGTTTATCAACCACGTGTTAGTGTTGACTTAAGTGTTTTTCCTTTTTTCAAGTTTATAGGGCAAAATTGTAGATCGGTGTCTATGCTTCCCTTTGACATTTGCGTTGGTTGACATTTATGTCATAGAGTGGTGTCTTTGCCTCTTTGGTCTAAGAATTTTCTATCTCAGAGTTTTACTAGTGATTAGATCTATGTTTGTGTACTGATCGACACCTACATTCTTCAATGTCTCTTCATGCTTTGGCATTTGCGCCTCATTTAGTTTTCCACTTGGTTTTTCATATCGAGTATCTTTTGTATCTATCCTTGATGAATATTAGATGGTTTTATAGGTTGGTAAATGAAAATTGTATTCTTAATCACCTTAGCAAAACTTCTCTTTTGGAATTTAAAATGAACCTCTGTTTAGATGGTTTTAGAGGATTGGTTTGTCTCCTCTATTAGGTGGTCATGAGTTATTGTTGGTTTCACCTCTTGTGACTCATTGGATGTTGTTTGAGTCCTTGTTGGGAAGTCTCAATAATGTGTGTACTCCATTCTAAGTGTGTTTTTGGGTTGCCATGGAACCATTGGAAGTGCTTTAAGTCTTTTTCTTGTGCATGATCATGTGATGATCATGGTTTGTTTATTTTATTTCTTATGCAATGTATGTTTCGTCTATGCACTATTATAGTTAATACTTATGTAATTGCAAATTTTTTTTATCTAGTGCATATTTGACCCTATGTTCTAAGGGTTCCTTGGTAGGGCATTACATCCCAAGTTATAACTTAATTAATGTACTTGATTGACCTCTATAAAATACCAGAATAATTAATGACAAACCTACATGTGGGGTGCTTGTTTATCCAACATGTATGGTTAATGTGGTTGTAGAAGAATATCATTATACATATGAATTATGTCAAGACACTTATAATAGATTTAAAGTCTTGATTAAGGTTCAAGATGGTTTCACTTGTCCTACCATTGGTTCCATCACCCTTCAACTTAAAGTTTGATCTAAAAGCTTAGACATTCCTTTTACTATTATTCCTACTTCAAAAAAAATTCAAGGGAAGTTGGATCATCCTTGGCTAACATAAAGGAAGGTATTCTTGTCCGTTAAGGACAAGTACACACTATATTTTATAGTGGATTCCAACCCTTTTCTAGGTGTGGAAACTTTACACTAGAATAATTTTGGCCTCAACAACCTCAACCAAATAAACTCATGAAGATAACCTATTCCTATCCTACCAAAAGTTTAGAGCCAAGAAAATAGCTGATTTATCCTTATATATTTCTTTGGGACCCACTCTGATTGTTATCCCTAAGTATCATTTAACATCCATGAATAGAAAAGTAACTCTTCCTACCCCAGAGCTAACAAGTGAACCACATCTTGGATTGGGAATCTTTCTCTTACTAGAGCATCTAATGTGTTATTGTAGCTCCACCTCTGCCATCCTATTAAGGAAAACAATGCAAATTTTTGTCACCACCCAGACCTCCTCTTATCTCTCAATATTTAATGGTTATCATTGGCTATTTTATCCACCATTCATCTCAGTACAGATAACTAATCTGAGAAATTTTCATTATGGGCTGAACTCAATTACCCTGGGTAAACACATCATATTTTCCAATGGCTATGTGTTGTGTTATCCAAGGCTAGTGTCGGTGAAGGTCTCTTTGATGTGTAGGGACCCGAAGGTTGAATTCAAGAGTAAGGCATCGACAAGACATCTCTTGGGTCTTGTCGATAAAGAATTTCATCGAGTATCAGATGGAGGAAAACTTGGCATTCTCATGGGCCATGTTAACCTGATAATAAAACATCAATGAAACATATGGCATGTTTCACCAAAATGCATATAAGAGGGGATAACATCGGTAATACGTGTTTCATGTCTTGTCGATATCTTGGGATGGGTTAATAGATCGTGTTAACCCATTTTGCAATTTTGCGAAGAGAAAAATGGTAGCTTGTGAAATGGAAGAATTTTGTCATTTCACAATTTTTTCCATCCTTCTCTATGTTTTTTTTTATGAAACCATGCTAGTTGTCTGATTAAGGATCTTGTTGATCAATATTTGTGTTTTAATCTTGCATTGAGGAATTTTTTGTGTTGTATCTAGGCCGTCTATTCTGATTAGATCTTCATCAATGAATCACATTTTTACTAGTGGTTTGGGTCTATTTTTTACACATGGTGGTGTTTCTTACAGGTCTGCAGGGTGGGATAAAATGTCGTGTTATTCCATTTTGAAGTTTCTTTTCCAGCAGCCTAATTTGATTGTTTACGGCTTGGGCGCATTACCAAGACTGATTATTCAATGTCATTTGACTTCTCTTGGTCTTGTAACATGATGCTAGTGCATCCCCATGCTTATTTATTGATTTACAGGAATATGATTGTCCCTTTCATCTCCCTGATGCACTCTTTGGCCCTTTTGTCAATTCATGATCAATGTTCACGAAAAGATCAAATTTTGGCCTAATTTTATTATTTTTTGCATCTATTACTTAACTCCAGTCTAGTTGGGGTTTGAACTTCAATGTAAAATATGAGTTATGTTGACTCTATAAAAAGCAATCTTGTACATATTTCTTGTGTTCTTCTCTAGTTCTCTTGTAGTGGCTATGCCTTGCATTTGTAATTTTCTTTTGCCTTCCATTAATGAATTTCCCTATTTTTTTACCTCTTCTTGCATTCTAATATCTTTCACATGTTATCTTGCCTTGTATTTGGGTGTCTCTTTCTCTATTCCTAGCTTGAATGTTGTGTTAAATTGTTTACATTTGTTGTCTTGTGAATGTATCTTTCCTTGTAGTATTTGTTAAGGTCTAACCTTAATTTTTGTCTTTGGAGTGGAATTACATCAAGAACCATGCACATTTTTGTGCAACCATAGGCAAAGATCTTGACCAAAATTTCAATCTGGTGCATCACCCCCCTTTAAATTTCATGCAATCCTTCTCCCTTTTCATCAAAAGTCAATAGTTAGGTGTACCCTGATTGTAAGGAAGCCAACCTTCTCCAAAGATTCATCCTCAAAGTGCAAGTACCACACTTGGAGGTTGTCTCAATGTTTCACAAGGTTTCTTGGGGGTCAAGCTCCAAGCATGGGTGCGAACGTTTGTGTTAATAGTTACTTTTGTTCCTCCTTTTGTTCCTAGATAAAAGGAAGAAAAGGAATTGATGTTGAGTGACACCCAACCTCTTTATACATAAGATTTGAATTGTAACTAATGAAATTCTAATGCAAGATACCATCATTGAAGATGTCATGCTAAGGCTTGTGATCTTGTTGCAAAAACCAAGTCTTCTCCTAGGCAATTGGATGTTGATTTGATCCCACCTCCTTAATCTCATTGATATTCATGCAATCCTAGAGATGATCCTTACCTTACCAACCTTATCGAAAGCTAAAGTTGTTGATTCCAAGGGATTATTCCCTCCTATTAAATCGCCTACAATAATCAATTTGGATAACATGGTTCAAATTGTTGAAAAAGATAATGAGTTTCTTTGATATTTTCTAAATCACTAACTCTGGGTACTAGTGACACACATACTGATTTATAATTAGAGCATGGCCCATGTTTAGAATTAGACGCAACTCTATTTTTTGTACTAGCAATAGTTTCTAAATAGCATCTTATCTACCATCTCTTATAATTTGATGAGCGAGATTTGGAGGTAGATGATCCGTTAGGCTAACTTGTTTTTGTAGTACCTCTTTATTTTTGTGTATTTTCTTGCATGTAATATGATTTCTCACAATATGATGATTGGTGTTTCTTTTATTAGTTAGGCTCTCTTTGGACGAACCTTGAGGCTTTGTTGGCACAAGGATATAAATATATCAATCATGTTAGGACATTCCTCTATGTGTATCTTCATTATTTTATATACATCATATACATGTTGTTTCGTAAATGTGATTTTATTGTAAATGCGTGTTTGTGTTATCATTTGGGGATGATTGAAAGCATTGAGTATTTTTGGCCTCTTACACGTTGACCCAAAAGGACACTGTGCTCATCTTATGTGATTTCCATCCTCTTTAATCATTATTCCATAGCATTTGGGGGATGAAGTCAGTTCAATCAATCACATTAGTATACCTTATTTATCTTATGCACATACTAACCCCTGAGCAATGGATCTCTTATGTTCGCTTGCACATTTTGTATGTGATTTTTGTCTTTAACTTGCTTATATTTAGAATCATTTCACATTTTTGATGTGCTTGTCTTTCGAATGTATACTCCTAAGTACATCAAAGCTATGTATATTTCTTAGACCTCATCTTCCCTTCATCCCTTGATTGATATTTCTTAAAATCCATCCCCACTTCATCTTTCATATTGTCAAAACAATACCAACTTCATCATTCCTATAAAACTACACAAACTTAAAACACTTGTTTCCGATCTTCTCCAATACCCATCTTAGCTCTATGTGCTAAACCATATTGATAAATATGTTGTTTAGTTTATAGTTTTGCCACATTTCAAGGATGAAGTTATTTCAATCAATCAATCAAATCACATTGATTTACATTATTTATCTTGTGCACGTAATAACCCCTAATTAGTAGATCTCTTATGCTCTCCGACATATTTTGTACCTGATGTTTCCCTTTAACTTTTATTTTTAAATTATTTCACTATTGCAATTTGCTTGTCTTTTAAATATGTACTTCTAACTACACAGAGTTATGTATATTTCTTAAACCTGTCTCCCCTTCATCCCTTAATCTATATTTCTTAGACTCCGTCCCCACTTCATCTTTCGTATTGCCAAAACAATACCAACTTCATCCTTCCTATAGAACTACACAAACTTAAAAAACCTCTTTCCAATCTTCTCCAATACCCCTCTTATGGTAAACCGTGTCGATAAACATTAGCAGCTTCCAAGACTCATTCAACCAAAGTAAATCTCCGTCGAGATAAACCCCATATTATGATATTAATACTTTGCATGGCATATACACAGTACAAATTAGGAGAGATTTTTTAATATTCACCGGTGGAGAAGGATCCGCTATTAAAAACAGAAAAAAGTTTGGCGTCGAAATTTAAGCATTGGTTCGGTCATTTAGTTGATAGATGCCCGTCGCATGTGATCATGAATACCCTTATTTAACCAGCAACGTCTTGAGAATGACAACCCCACTGCCATATTCACGAATGTGATTGAAAGTTGATCAATTTTTATATTAATGATGAAACAGTTCCATGAGTGAGATTGAAAGATGATCAATGTTTATATTAATGATGAAAAAGATTGGCATGTGACCTTGAAACTCTTACATTTGTGGAACATAGAATATTCTTCCCGTGAACCCACCTAAAAGAAATTCAAGTCAACCTAATCACCATGTTCAATGTTGTTTCGTCCAGGGCAAGGCAAGTAATATAAAAACTCCCCTCATGAAACCCACAACCAAAACAAAAAAAAAATCAAGACCACCATTGTCCATTCCAATGGAGACCCAATTTGAATCAGGAGTAGGAGAAGAATGGAACACCCTCCATATTCCATTGTCCATTAATATGGAAACCCAATTTGAATCAAGAGTAGGAGAAGAATGGAACACCTTCCATAGTCCATTGTCTATCAACATGGAAACCCAATTGGAATCAGGAGTAGGAGGAGAATGGAACATCCTCCATAGTCCATTGTCCATTAACATGGAAACCCAATTAGAATCAGAAGGAAGAAGAGGAGAAGAATGGAACGTCCTCCATACTCCATTGTCCATTAACATGGAAACCCAATTGGAATCAGGAGGAAGAAGAAGAGGAGAAGAATGGAACATTTTCCATGGAGCTCTGACCCAAGAACACACATGTCTAAGTTGGGCAGAGAGGTACAAGATAGCCCTAGAAATGGCCACTTCTCTAGCCTTTCTCCACCCCCATGAAACATCCACCCATGCCCATGGTGGCCTCAAAACTTCGGATTTCTTCTTGGGTTTACAAGAAAAACAGGCATGGGACACTACAAGTGGGGAATGCGTTGAGGGCTTTGGAAAGCTGCTGTACGCGCTCATCTCCGCCAAGGAAGGCGGCGCCTCCAAGCTGCCATCTTACATCGTGGGGGATCGTTATCGGTCAGGAAGGGCAGAGTACGTGGCGTTCCGGGCAGCGCTCTGGTTGCGCCGCCATACAATTCCGCCGCTCCCGTGGGCGTGCCCGTTGCGTAGATATTATATTCTAAATGGGGAAGATTTGGATGAGAGGATGAGGAACGAGATAATGGCGTCGGGCAGGGCAATTGTGCAGCTGGGGGCAGCTGTTCGAGTGGTAGTGCAGTGCACGCAGGACGACCCGGGTTCGAGACCCACCATGGCCGAGGTTTATGCGACTCTCGCTGCTGCTAATGTCTCTCATCTTCCATGGCCTCTTACTGCCGCTCTCACCATTGGGTTTCCTCTGTATCGCTCCTTGGCTCTTCTGGTTTACTTGGTGCTGTTCTTGTACGTGGGAATTTATAAGTCTCTTGGGCTCCTTGTTTACTACTCTCCCTATGCTTTTGGGGTCTATGATTCTCCTGCTTATGATCCTTTTGACGCTCTCCTTCTGGTCTTCTCCCTCTTGGCCCTCATGTGGGTCGTTTTGAGGACTGTTTGCAGCTTGAATGGATTGGATGATGTCTTGTATTTGGATGAATGATTTTCATCAAGCACTTTAACAGGCCAAGATTGCAGTTCTATGTTATCTTGACTAAAACATCAAATAGTTTATAGGTTGGGGAATCTCCGCTTTAAGTTATCTTCAAATTCTCTCAATATTGGATTTTTCTATTATGAATTTTTGTTGAAAAGTTAACAGTTTTATGAGATCTATGTCAGATTTTTTCTCAAGTTATCTTCAAAATCTTGGGAATTTCTATTATGGATCTTGGTTAAAATGTTTAACAGTTTTTTTAAGAATTTCTATTATAGATCTTAGTTTATGAGATCATTATAGATATTCTCCTATCGATCTTGACTAGGAAGTTAAGAGTTCTGTCAGATCAATGTGAGATTTTGTTCAACTATGGAGTGTCTGTGACGATTTTGATTGGCCTGAGATCTTGCTGCGGTCTGGTATTTATTTCTTTCCGTTTAAACAGATGAAGATTGTTATTGCAATCCAGTGGAGAGGAGTACGCTAGTCAATAAACTTTGCCGACGTAGACGACGCGGCATTTATGGGGTTGATATATTTATTTAATGTTCATATTGTTTTCTTTAAGGAACTTAATAATATTAATGGTACATTGAAAAGGCAAACTATGCCAGAGATGTGGAAAGGGAAATGAGATTTTTTAGATATTAGTCTAGGTCAATCTATTAGAATAAAGATTAGATTACATTAATTAATATTGTTGGATTGGACTTGATCATGAGTTTTCATAATCTATAACTATTCACATCAATATTTTAAAATCTATAACTATTCACATCAATATCTTAAAATTGATGTTTTAAGGAAATTAATAGTAATGGTACATTGAAATTGGCAAAGTATGTTGCCTTTTGTTCTCATCCAAATCTTAATTACTTCTTTATCAATATTGATGAAACTATGTCAGAGATGTGGAAAGCGAAATGAGATTAATTTAAGATTAATCTAGGTCAATCCATGAGAATAACGATTACATTACCTAATTTTGTTAGATTGGATTGCTTTAGTTTTATAATTTATAACTATTCAAATGAATATTTTAATATATCTAATGCTTTAGAACTATTATTATGTTGTTTAGTTTATATTGGGATGAATTTGAAGACTAAGGATAAGGCTTTCATATTAATTGTTTTTATTTTTTTATTTTTTAGTTTGTGTTTATTTTATGTTTGAATATGTGAGTTGGTAGTACTACAAAAATCTATTAGGGTTATTGTAATGTCTTAAAGGAACCTTTTTTCTTAAGCCAATTTGTAGAAATGATATGTAAAATAAAAATAATAGAATTTAATTATGCGTATGCATCTTGAAATACTCATGCATATCTAGATTATTTTTATAGTTTCAATTGAAATGTGTGATGTGAATGATATGTATCATAGATATCTAGAATAAATTATATTTTAATGTCTTTAAATACAAAGACATAGCAATAAATTTTATAAATTTTTGTTTAGTCAACCATTGGAGGGAAAGGATTTGATAGAAGTTAAATAACATTAAAATTTAAAATTTAAAATTGAGAAGGATGAATCCATAATCATTAGGACATCCTTCAACCGTGAACTTGTCCTAAGACACAAAAGGGGGCAAAATAAAGTGGGTACCATGACTATGAAACTATGTGTATACAAATATAATAAACACTAATTAGGAGTAATGCATGAGTTTGCAAACAAATAGATGGGGCAAATGTCAAGTATATGTGAACATGTTTGATCAATAGGTAGGTAGGGTAGGGTAAGGAACATGAATTGCACATATTTATGGTGTTTGTCAATATATTTATACATATATAAACACTCCTAAAAAGGGTCCAAAATTAAATAGAAAATGGCAAGGAAATGCAATTTTTTTTACCATCATTTACCATCACATTAAGATCTGTATGAGCATCTTAGAATGATTGTGCATTTCAAAGTATGATGTATTTCAAAGTATGTAGCATTCATAAACATGAATGTAAAAGGGTAGACCCACAATAATGTGTCATGTTTGTGGAACATTAGAAAATAACATGGATGGGGAGTGGGGGGAGAATCTAATAAACACCTACATTTAAATGTTTCTTTATATGACTCAAAAATTAACTTTGTTTGAAGATACCTTCAAATGATGGTGTTTTTAATTATTTTTTAGGGAAAATCCCAACATTTTCAATGTTCTCATGCGACTATTAATTATTTTGATGTTTTTTAGTCTTTAGATGAAGGTCTTCAATGGGCCTTTCCACCTTGGTTCTTTTCTTTTTTCTATTTCAAGCTTTAGGTTGAACTGGCAAATGGAATCGATGTGACAAAATCATCTGAGGATCATAGCCCTTGGAAAAAGCTTTTCAAAAAAGTAAAATAAGTATTTATAATCTGATCATTATATTTATTTTCTAATTTCTAATAAAATAGATTTTAATTGCACGTCAAGCTCTATGTTCCCCACATGTGAAAAAATAAAAATAGAAGGTTTTTTTTAAAATTATCTATACACCTCTTATTGAGTCCTTTGTTTCAATAAAAATAAATATAAAAAAATTAATTTGAATATAAAAAATAGAAGTTCTACATTATGATATAAAAATATTTCTAACTTATAATTAATCTCACATCAAAATTAATAATAAATAAAATATACAACAAAAAGGTATGTGAAAATAAATGAACAATAGATATTAGTGGTTACAATCTATGCATGATTTTATGTTTTTGGTTTAAATAAGGTATGCATTATAGAATAACTGTCACTTTATTAAATATTGCATTAAAATTTTAAAAATATACTTTTTAAATGAATTTTTTTAAAAAGTTGTAACATGTGTAAATGCACAACACATCAAACAAATGTTTCATGATGTATTTGAAACAACTTTAGCATAAATAAAAAGAGCCAACAACAACCTATAATAATTAGATGTTACATGAACTTTGTTAAACAACTTCAACATAGACAAAAGGAGTCAGATAGGACCAAAATAACTACAAAAAGTGCAACCATAGCATCTCAAAAGAATATTAAAAAATATTTATAAATATAATATTGATTGCATGCCATCACAAAATTATCCAAGGTTTTCATCTTCATTTATTGGCCTAACACTACCAATACATTTATTTTTGGATAAAAAGTCAATGATGCAATTTAATCAGTTAATCCTTGATAAGAACAATTATACGAGTCTTTGATAAAATGTTCAATCAACATGATAAAAATTGTAGTCAATAGAAATACTCCATTCTATACAATTTCAACATCAAATTAATGACAACCAAAAAAGTCACCCGACATTAGTGCCCTATTAACATGTTGCATTCAAAAACAATCTAAAAGAGCAACATCAAGATAAATAACTTGATACAATTATTAGTTCCATGTCAACTCCAACTTTGAATTTCTTAAGCCGATTTACACTTGGAACCATTAATATATGTTTTATTGAGTGATCTAATCTACTCCATGATAGAAAGAGGATCAAGATATTTCTAAACAATGACTACCATTCGTAAACTTTAGATGTGAAATGCCATAAACTTCTAGCTGCACCAAAGAAATGTATATTTCTTAAAGCCCATTCCCTTTTATCTTTTGGCTTAGTAATATATTTTTAGGTTGTCAAATAATACTAATTTTGTCCTTTTTACATAACTACACAAATTTAAAACACTTCTTCTAAGTCAAAGAGATGTAGTTCAATTGATTAAGTAAAATTGTTGAGGGTGATAGTATGTGATAAAAACTCATCTACCAAAGTTCAAACCCATTAGAACATATTTGAAACAAGATTGAAACTAAATAATATTTATAAACATATTTGAAATACCTTATATGTAATTATTTAATTTAAAAATTACTTCTTAAAAATATGTTTACTCAAATTATTATAACTCATATGTAAAAGACCAAAATACTATATGAGATTTGATTATTTCATTAAAAATATCTCCCTAATATTTTCCAATACCCCTTACACATCTATGAATAAACAGAGGTAGCTTCTATGACTAATTTACCCAAGTAAATATAACCCCACATTGATACTTTGTATGGCATATAGTAAAATTAGATGTTTTTAATGATCCATCCTTAAAGACGTTTGAAAAGTTTGGCGTTGAAATTTAAGCATTGGCTCGGTCATTTAGTGATCATGAGTAAGTACTAGAGCATTACACTGGAGCACGCTTGTATATGGTGAAGATTTAAGGGTCCATTTAAAATAATTTGTAAATTATTTATTACATTTAAAAATATGTATGGTGAAGATTGCAAGTGCATTAGAGTTGAACTGTTTGTCAATAAAAATTGTCGGTGTATATGTCGAGGCATTTATGCGGTTGACTATATTTATTATTATTATTTATTTAGTGTTCATATTGTTTTCTTTAATGAAGTTAGTAATAATAAGAATATAGTGAAACAAGCAAAGATATTGTGTATTGTTCTCAAGAAAGTCTAATTACTCCTTTATCAATAGTGAACAAAGTTATGCATTGATGCGGAAAGAGAAACAAGTTTTTTCTTTTAATTTTAATCTAGGTTAATTCATTGGAATAAATATTAGTTTAGATTATTTAATTTTATTATATGCGGGTTTGATCATTTATAACAATTGAAATGAATAATATAAAATATGTAATGTTTTAAGTTATAAATTTGTTGTTTAGTTCTTTGTGGTATGAATTTGGAGATAGGATAGGTCTTTCGTATTAATTATTGTTATTGTTCATTTCATTTAATTATTGCTTCTTCTTTTTTTTATGTTCATTTTGATGCATGTAAGGTGGTAATATTATAATATATTGCTAAGATTATTGTAATATCATGAGAGAAATGGTGTAAAATACAAAAATAATATTTCTTTAATTTTAAAAGTGTTTTTAATAATGCATGTGCTCCTAAAATAGTTCTTGTAGATCTTGATTTTTCTTATAACTTCAAAATAAATTGTGTAATGTGAATGATATGCAAATACAACTCTCAAAACATGAATGTCTTAAATAAATGAGATATAATGTCTTCTAAATACAAGGCCATAGCAATAAATTTCAAAATTGTGTTTAGTCAACCTTACTTTCGAGGGAAAGATTTTGATGAAAGTCGACTAATATGAAACAAATGTTTAAGGCAAGGGTTAAGTTTATAGGATCATGTATAACATATGGGTAGGTAGCATAAGATAAGGAACTTGAATTTGCACAAAATTATGGTGTTCATCAAGATATCTTTGTATGAAGACACTTTTCTCAAAATGGGTACAAAACTAAATATCAAATGGCATGGGTATATAAATTTTACAGTTTTATTTTACCCTCAATTTAAGGTGTATGAGAATCCTATAATGAGCATATATCTTATAAGCATGTAAAAGGGTAGACCCACAATAGTGTGTCTCACTTATGGGATATTAGAAATTTGCATAGATGGGGAGGAAATTATTAGTAGACACCTTCATTTTTATTTTTTCAAATGAGGGTACCTTCATTTGAATGTGACTTGAAAATAACCTTTGTTTGCAGGTACCTTTAAATAAATGTGATTTTTTATTATTTTGAAACAAGATCTCTAATGTTTCGATGTGATTGTTAATTATATTTATTATTATTTTAATTTTCAAATGAAGGTCCTTAGATGAGCTTTTTTTTTTGCTTTGGTCCTTTATTTTTTTTCTTTCTTTTTTTTCAAACTTTGAACTTGACTAGTAAATCCATAACTAACATGACAAGATAATGTGAAGTATCATATCCACTAGAATAGGTTTTTAAAAATAATAAGTTTATTTGATTATTATTAATTTTTTCTATTTTCTAGTAAACTAAGGTTTTTTATTCAAGCCCTATGTTCCACACATGAAAAATAAAAAATAAATGAAAATTTTGAAAATTGGCAACAAAAAAATAAAAAAATATGTGCATAGTAGATATTGATGTTACAAAACTATGTTTAATAATTAATAGTTGTATCACTTTTTTGTAAAATATATTATCTATTATAGAATAAATGTCACTTTTTTTATTATTGTCTTGCATATGCCAAAATATAATCCACAAACAAAATACAAAAAATCAATAGGTCACGTAATCTTAAAATTCATAATTATTTTGTTGTTATAGGCAAGAGGAGTTGAAATTTCAATTTAGTATGCTGATTTTAATATCCTACCTTGGCCAAAAAGTGGAACACACTATTATGGGACCACCCAAAATAAATATTCAAATGTCAAAGGATGTGAACAAAAGTCTATATAAAGTATGGGCCCAACAATGTGTCATTATGTATGTTTGTATATTGTCTTATATCTCCATGAAACTATTTTTCACTAATGCTTATGCTTAGAAAAAAAAAATCTTACAAGAAGTTATACATAAGGGGGAGAAAATTGTGCTATGCAAAATGGCCTCTAGGATTTTAGAAGCCAACTCTTCTTAACAAGTTTGGGAAAAGGAAAAGAGGCAATACAACATAAAACTTGAGCTAAAAGAGGGGTTGTGCCTATCCTCAAGTGTTTTGTTCACCGCAAGGCATAATAAAATCACAATTTAATTATTTTACTTTAACTTTGAAAGAGTTTTAAAATATGATTCAAACACTACACATAGGATATCACTTAAACTAGAAAAGCACTGAACAGTTTCTAAATAAGCATAGAACATTTATTTCATTAGAATTAATAGAAGCAATACATCATAAAGACAATAGTTACATAGTCCAACACATTCAATCTTTATTATATTTAAGAACATGACATACTAAGGCTAAAAAAATGTTACAACTGTGAAAAGACGATAAAATTCTTTCTAAGCATTTTTTATAATAGTGGTGAAATGGCTATGCAACGATCACAATGTACTATTAAATAAAATATCCAATCAATTAAAAATAAAAAATAATAATATTTTTATTTTTCAATTTTAAAAAATTAATCAATAATTTTTACCTTCCACAAACAAAAGTATTAAAAATAAAAAAATTAATTATTTTAATTTTTTAAACTAATTTAAAATTTTGATCAATAGTGCATCCTAATAGACGTTGTCACATAGTAGAGCTCTTTTTTTCTACTAGTTAATCCCCTGGAAGAGGGAGGCCACAATCGAAAAGATTCCTACAATTAAAATAACCCCTATGAATCAGCTGGAAATTGTGGCATTTGAAAACTCGTGAGTTGTTGACACGTGATATAGCCACGCTTACTATGTGATCAACCTATTTGGAAATGGACCAATAGTGAACTTATCTGTTGCATTGATTTACTAAATCGTGAAGATTTTGTCTCTTCCTCTGAGCTGGTATCTCGTCATCATCTATCATGTCATTATCTATCTCCTTACCGCTAGAGGATTGGAGCCCCATAAAGATTCTGACAAAGGAAGAAGCTCTAGTGGAATGATAACCATGGCATCCTTCGATGCTATGTGGACCTCTATCCTTCTTCCACTCATGTGTCGAAGCCTCAAAAAGGTTCTAGAAGAATAAAAAGTTGTAGCAAAATTTTTTATTTCATAATGTTGGGTGTGCATGTAGGACATACTACCAGTTCAATTGGCCTACTAGAGAAAATGTGTCGAGATAACACACGACACACGCGGGTAATTCAACTTATTTCTCTTAAAGTGTTTTTTTATCATTTACCCTATATGATTTTATATTTGATTAAAAGTAGTTTATTTATATAGACATAAGTGCTCAAGTTAAGGAAAATTAATTAACATATTTGTTCATCTTAAATAATATTAAGGGATAACAATGATGATGTGTAGAAAATATTTCATTAATAAACATCAATAACATTAATATAATGTGCAACAATAAATTAACCAATGAAATTCTTAAGATATCAATGTATATATAAATGAATTTAACACATATGTGAAAGGCCAAGAAGTTGCTATGGACATGAAGGGGATTGGAGGGAAAAGGATCGGTTACAAGTCCCGACCTTTTATAGACAAAAAGCACTCCAAGAGAACACAATTCTTACATAAAATCCAAAAACATAGCCCTGGCCAAGACACCCCTGAGTGTACATTGTGCCCTGAGTTGGACACATGTTGTCTGTCCCTTCTCCAATGCCCAATGCCCAATGCCCAATGCCCAATACCCAACCTGAGAACTTAACTATGCCCTCTTGCGTGCCCTTCGTCCTCTCATCTACCTTTTTTAACTCACAATGTTCATGTGGTACCTCTGTTTCTCTTTATGTATCCCTCGCTAATTATTTATGGGTTTAAATAATATCCCCAAGTGTGGTTACAAAAACTTACACCCTTTCGTAACAATAATATTATACACTTTAATTACGTTCATTTATTATAATTTATTTTCTTAGGAAAAAGAACTGTAACATAGAGATATGTTGAAAAAGGAAAGACAAAACCCACTTCCCAATATAGAACTAATATAGGAGCCTGCCACATGAAACATTTATGCAACACAAAGGGAGAAATGATCTTGGACTTTTGAAAACTTGTGCTACTTCAACATGTGGCACACTTTGTTTATTTACTTGATCTTTAAAGAATAAAAGGCCCACGACCTTAATAAAATGAAGCTATAATTAAAAAATGAATGCCCAAAAAGAATGAAGCGGCAAAGCTTAAAGAATTAAGGCATGACCTTACAAAAATGATAACCCAGACTTATACCTAGAGGCTCTTATAGACTACATCTATATAGCTCGAGTGACACCTCAGGGCCATCCAATTGGAGAGGTATGAACCGTTTAGTGGCCACATCCAAAAAAAATGAAATTTTTCATAACCCATGTGGGTTCCATAAAATTCAAAATCATGCTAGGCCTGGTTTTACCAAGCCTAGCAAAAACTAATTAAAAAAGAAAAAAGATCCTCAAAACCCTACGAGTTTTGAGGAACATTATATTCACAATTTCTCATAACCCGTACGGGTTATGTAAAACTAGAAATTTCACAGAGGAGAGAGAGAGAGAGAGAGAGAGAGAGAGAGAGAGAGAGAGAGATTAAAAATGTGTATTGTATTACACATTTGCAAGAATTTTTTTTAATGTCTTCATAACCCTTATGGGTTTTGAAGACATATTATGTGAAACTAAAAATGTTGTTTTATGTCTTCAAAACCTGTACGGGTTTTGTAGAACTTGAAATTGTGATTTTTTATTTTAAAAACCCGAGCGGGTTATTTTGTACACCATGGCTTGGTAAAAGGTTTGGAATACGGCCCTAAGGCTTGCAATCCCATTTTTCCTCCAATTTTGTCTATTTACACATTTTTTCTTCTTTCAACATGATTTATCGACTTTGTCGTCATCAGCTTTATAAATGATCAAGTGGGTACCTCTAAAATTACTACCATCATCTCACACATCTTGTAAGCTTTCTAACCATATAATTTTTTCTATTTTTGGACAACATTAGTATAGTAAACTTTAATTTTCTGTACATGTGTCATCACAGTCCTCACAGACATATGTATACCATTTTTTTTTAATAACTTTTGACCTACTTGACCAAATTCAAAAAATATTAAATATTACTTTTCTACACTAGATTATATACACTTTTTTTTTTTAAATTACAATTTGGATTATTTTGATGCAAGTTATGCCTAGCGCACGAACAGGTACCAGATTTTCAGGATGCGGTCACTTCAAAAAATCATAAAAAATAAAATACTCAACAAAAAAATACATAACTTCTAGATCTCACTCTTACATATCATCTTACCAAAGGGTTTTGCAAAATGCCAAATCTAACTATAGATTTTGTGAAGCACACGAAAATAGCTATGTTATATTTTTCTGAAAAATTCAGGAATAGTTTTTCGTGTATGACCCTCTTAATATTATCCATTTTTCGAAAACTTTAGTAGTTTAGAAACTAGATTCAGAGTACTACAATTCTTATTATTTACACAACTCCTAGTTTCGAGTGCATGACCCTCAAATATCTTTGTGAAGTTTAGGTTTACCTGATTTCAGAAAAAAAGTGGCCACTTATACCCCCCTTTTTGTTCACCATCTTGGTGCACTTACCCACCTAGAATCTATGGTTTTTGTCTGAAACTAAGATGAAAAGGTTAGTTGTAAAACTTACAGCTTTGTGAGTGTTGCATGGAGAAGAGCCTAACTTATCTTTAAAGGTGTATCCTTCAATTGTAGAGCTACAAAACTAGATTGAACTCAATTATTTGCTTAAATGAAAAAACACCCAGTGCGGCCAATGCGGCCTCTATATGGAATTTTATTTGCACTGATGGGCATATAATTTCATCTACTTCTAGAGTGTTGGGAGCAAAAACTAAGGGCTAGAAGATTGATTTGTTTAGTTTCTTATCCTTTTGAGTTAAAAACTATGGTACAAAGGAGAAAACCAAAATTGAGCTTTGATATTATATTTCCAATTCTATTAATTTATAGGTAAATACATGATAAATGCTAGAATTTCATTGTTATTTAGAGTTAGATCTAGCATTAATGCTAGGCAAGTGAGCTAATTTTGGTGAGAATCAAGTGGATGGCAAGAGTTGGTTGAAGATGGTTCATTGTGTTAGGTGGTGCTTGGTCTATGTTGTCAGTGTTTGACCGATAATTAATTTAACTGTTCTAACATCCCCCCATAAATTAATTTTCTAGTTATTTTAGATATCCCCCTAGAATCCAAAAATGATGGGTCCTAGCCTTTAAAGCCTTGTTAGTTACCCATTTACAATCACTTATCAAATACAATCATTCATATTTTTCCCCTTGTATACACCCTAAAATGGTCAACCAAAGTCAAGAAAAATTAAAGAAAGCAATTGAAGAGAAATAATGAAGTAATTTAAAATCAAAGCCAAGAGGATTAATTAAATTAAAAAGATCAAATAATTGTGCAATTAATTTTAACCAATTAATAGTATAGTTAAATCTAAATCTAATCCAACCCATTCAAAGGGAGACATGGCTAAATTAAATCAATTAAACCAATTAATAAATCCAATTATTCTCACCAACCACATGAGGATAAAATGAAATCAATCAATGATGTGAGAGTATTTGAATCACATGGATCACTCAAGAGGCTTTTCTATCTCCACCATCCAAATTGCCTTAGCTATCTTGACCATCCATTCTTGTCTCTTTGTCCTAACATTTGAAACCATCAACTCAACTCACCTCTAACCATGAGTCAATATAATTCACATTTAACTTGCCTTCCTAATTTTAGAAATCCTTTAAATAGAGGGCATTAATAGAGAAAAATGATCTATTATCCATTATCTAGAGCATCATTACTATAGTGAATTCATTCTTGAGTATAGCATATCAATTTAGAATTTGCATAGGAGTGATCATAATGGAGAGAATAATTGAGCTAGAATAGGGTAGAATTGCATCGTACAAATCTTAATTTTCTCATTCTAGGATTGTCACTAATGGATGCTAAGATGAGAGCATTTAATTAGCTTTGCTAGATAGGGAACCATAAGATGTTTCTTGTTTTTTTTTCATTTAGTAGCTTAATTGTTGTTATTTCATAATTGATTTGATTTCATGGTCAAACTAATCTTATGAAGGTATTTCACATACATAAAATGGAACCCACCGTGGGGCAGAGGGCTCATACTAACAAATTTGACTAACATTTGATGAAATTGAGGTGTTTTGTTTTACAAATTTGACAATTACAGGAATAGGGGCACCTCTGATAGGTTAAATGACACGTACAAAAGGTGTTTTTGTAATGCCCTACCAGGGAACCCAAGAGAACTTAACCTAAACATGCTACTAAGTTTGTAAAATAATTTTTTAAAAAAAGTGTTAACATTCAACAACATCAAAGTTTTACAGTGCGGAAGCAATACAATGAAATGAACAACTCACATAGGTTACAACTCTCAAGGATTCCATGACGAAGATTACGTGAGTATTAATTTATTAATTTAGGTTAGATATAATTACATAACTCATATAAACAAATGGAAGATGAATGCAACATCACATAGAAGATAACATAGATACAACTGATACCATAAGGTATCCATAATAACCTACATCCACTACACATGTTGCAGGGTATGTAAATACAATAACTGAAATGAAGTACAACATGGAATCTCTGAAGAACTGATACAATGATACAGGATCACAAAGAAGAAGAGGAGATAAGAATGCAACTCCAACAATGAAGATCAAGAAGGAACAACTGCCACAGGGATCATCTAGCACTAGTACACAAACATCAGAATCTCAAATGGTAAAAGAATCACTACCACCCGACCTCGTGAACCTAAATGGTCTACTCCCACCGTGCTGAGGAGATAACAACAGATCCCACTCGGACAACAAACATCAAATAGCTCAAGCCAAGGAAAGGATCATGAAAGCTCTATAACTCAAGGCGTACAAAAGAAGCAAGGTAAGACTCACTAATCTAGAGGCATCTGATACATGAAGAATAACTATGGAGGGGACTTAGGCTACATACTATGGGACTATCATCACATGGACGACTACTTGAGTTACCCTGGACTGGTCTAAGTTGAGTTGTGCATAATTAAAAGATATTTTCAATTAATAATTAGGAATTTCTTTCAACTCAAGAGTGTGAGTTTGATTAGGAGTTGTCTTATGAGTCATCTAGGGTTTGCATGAATGGTGGAGTTGAATCCCTAATAGGGAGAATTTTCTTTCATTTGGAGATTAGACAAGTTTTGGAGAAGATTTTTGGAGGGCTTGTGTGCTTTGGATTTTGGGGATTTTGGATTGATGTGGTTGTTTGTTGGTTTGGCTTCATTGTGCATCTGGATCGGGTGCCTGTTTTCTACACACTTTTAGATCTGCAGGTTGGATTGAATTGAGGAAGAAATTCTACTTTCATATCTTCAAAGGGATTTCATTTCAGTTTCTGGCATTGGATCTAAGGTAGGATCTAATAAACTTATTCTGTGCTTTCTGGTTGTTGTTGATGAATTTCTGTGTCTGAATAGTTCTTGACTATTTCCTTAGATCTGTATGTATTTTCTTTGTTGGCTATTAAAGAAACCCTTAGATCTGTTATTTTAAATTTTTATAAAATTTTAGCACAACAAGGTTATGCTGGCAAAATTTCATTGGATTATGCCATATAGATCTTCTAGAAAATAAATTATTAATCAGGGCTAAAGTCTGACTATAGGGCTTGAGGAAAATAAATCAATCCTTAGATAAAAACCCAATTTTAGTTTTAAAAAAAATTCCAATTCTGATAAATTATGCTTGCTGGAAAAGTACAGTCAATGTAAAAATCCATAGTCAAAAAAATAAACCAAGATAAATCAAATCAATGCATGATTTGAGTAGATGGTTCTTTATTAGTTTTCTCAATAAAGAATAATGTTTTAAAGTCACATGCATGACTTGGGTGATTTATAATTTATTGGTTAAAAAAAAAAAAAGCAAGTCTGTATATGTTTATATCATATGTATTTTCTAGAAAATTAATATAAAAAAATATATACTGTAATTGTTATTGTGTTTTGAAAAAAATATATATATAAAAAAATTATAACAAAAAAAATTTGCAACAAAAATTATTAAAAATTTTGGGTGTGGAAGGGGCGGGGACCACCACTATCCCCTACCCCCTCTCGGCCCATGCGCAACAGAGGTACTACTACAACAGTACCACATTGCCTGTGTAAGGGAAGGGTTGAGCATGGGGGAGTGTGGACTGGGGTGTGGGGCCCGCAGGGTCCCCCCAAAAGGTTTTTATTTATTTATTTGTTTTTTTTAGTTTTAGTAAAAATTTTAATTTAGTTTTGTTATTTTGTTATATAATATTTTAGTTTAATTAAATTAGTTAATTTTTAATTTATTTAATGTGTATTATTTAATAATTAACATTTGTTGATTAATTTTTAATACATTAAAATTTGTTTGCCAATGTACTATTATTTGATTATTAGTTTTAATAAATTTAATAGTTGATTAATTAATTTTGATAAATTAGTATTTGTATATTAATTTATTAAAGTTAATTTTGGTTATATCATTGATTCAGACATTAAGGATGAAATGTTATTCATTTTAGTTAAAATTGAATTTATTTATTGATTTAGTTAAATTTTATAATTGACTTAGTTTAATTAAATCTACTAATGTTATAGGCATTCTTACATCACTAAGATGTATAGTTATGCATTTTGAAAGTATATTGAGTTTGAAGGCATTTTGGTAATTGTTGTGTATGTACTGAAATTGGGTCTTTTTGTCTATTAAGTGCATTAGACGACATTAGGGAATATTCTTTGCTTACGTCAATGTTGTAATGTTTATGTTCAGAATTCTTCTAGTAGGTTTATTTGTTCTCATGCTTGGATTCAATTATGTCGAATATGGAATTTAAATGCTTATAGATCATTTTCAATATTCAATAATGTGAGTGTTGTATTCTTCATGCCTAATGTGTCTTCTGGTGTAATTTTTATGGGTTATCGAGAACTAGAAGACCTAGGGGGAAACAGAGGTCGAGGATTATGTCAAGTGATTCTATTTTCAGCTGTGTTTTGATGTGCATGTACTTTTCTGATGCTCATGTTGTATTGAGTTTTACTTCATATTCTATAGAGGAGAATATGGTATTGACTTTTATGTCTGATCCACGGGATCATGTGTATATATTCTTTTGTGAACACTTTGAGAGTGTTTTGTGATATTATGGTTATGTGAGAACCAGTGTGTTCCTATTATTTGTGGAGTAGTCCTGAGGGACATTATTTTTACATGTTTGATCTATGTGAGATTGTGAATCTAGGAGAGGTTAAATAGGTGCATCTTAGGGGAGTGGCTTACAATAGGGGTCTGGGGCTCAAAAGGGGCCAGTACCAGGGTAACCTATTGTAAGTTGATTTAATAAGTGATAACCTAATAATAAAACTTGGGAAATAACATTAAATACAAGATTGATATTCTGGTTCCACATGGATTATGTTGAGGGTCTGGGGTCCAGAGTGGCCAGTCTAGGGTAACTCAACCTGATAGACGCTTGAGGGTCTAGGGTCCAGAGAGACCAGTCCAGAGTAACTCAAGTAGTCATCCATGTGATGACACTCCCATAGTATGTGGCCTAAGTCCCCTCCACAGTTATTCTTCATGTATTGGATGCCTCTGGATTAGTGAGTCTTACCTTGCTTCTTTTGTACGCCTTGAGTTAGAGAGCTTTCAGGATCCTTTCCTTGGCTTGAGCTATTTGATGTTTGTTGTCCGAGTGGGATCTGTTGTTATCTCCTTAGCACGGTGGGAGTGGACCATTTAGGTTCATGAGGTCAGGTGGTAGTGATTCTTTTACCATTTGAGATTCTAACATTTGTGTACCAGTGCTGGATGATCCCTGTGGCAGTTGTTCCTTCTTGATCTTCATTGTTGGAGTTGTGTTCTTATCTCCTCTTCTTCTTTGTGATCCTATATCATTGTTTTAGTTCTTCAAAGATTCCATGTTGTACTTCATTTCAGTTATTGTATTTACATACCCTGCGACATGTGCAGTGGATGTAGGTTATTATGGATACCTTATGGTATCGGTTGTATCTATGTTATCTTCTATGTGATGTGGCATTCATCTTCCATTTATTTATATGAGTTATGTAATTATATCTAACCTAAATTAATAAATTAATACTCACGTAATCTTCGTCATGGAATCCTTGAGAGTTGTAACTTATGTGAGTTGTTCATTTCATTGTATTGCTTCCGCACTGTAAAATTTTGATGTTGTTGAATGTTAACACTTTTTTAAAAAAAATTATTCTGCAAACTTAGTAGCATGTTTAGGTTAAGTTCTCTTGGGTTCCCTGGTGGGGCATTACAATTTTGATGTGTATGCAGCTTTAAATGATGCATGCACAGAAAGGTTTGATGCATTTACCAAATCTTTTGACATTTACCAAGATCCTTCTATTCTTTTTCTTAAATTCTTCTGATGCCTAAAGGATACCTTTTTGACACCCTTATTAGTACTTTGTTGCACGTATTTATTGTAATCTGTTAAATAACGCGTAGTAAAAAAGTAGTGAAGTGAATGTAAATTCTTTTAACGTGTATGAAAATTATTTTAATGCATATGCAATTTATTTTAACATGTATGCAAATTCTTTTAATGCATATACAAATTATTTTGACACGTATGCAAATTCTTTTAACGCATAGTACTGTTCAATTAGAAATTTAAAAATCTTTAAATCTAATTTAATGAATCTTTGTTTTGCAGATAACTAAGCATAAAAAAGTCCAAAAAAAAGTGCAAGCTGCTAGATCACTTTAAGGAGAAGGAATAAAGGAGAATAGCAAGGTTTGAAAAATGAATCCTTAATGCAAACATAGTGGCTAATTTGGATGATGATGCAAAGTGATATGAACATTACATTAAAGTTGTTAATGCATACAAATCCAAATATATCTCCTTAAATTGGATTTTCTCTCCTTGAACTTAAATTTTCATTTTGAAAGGAAAGTTGAAATTGTTTTTTATTTGGATTTCTTCACCATGGACTGCTATGTGTTGGACTAATGTTTTTGGAAGGAGGATGCAAAGGAGCTTGAACAATCCCCTCTAGGTGATTGTGAAAAGTGAAAAATGTAATAAAAATGATAAAAAATGCACCTAGCCTTTTCTAGCATTGATTTAGGTAACATTTGAACCCTTTGTACTTTCTTAGATTGTGGCATTTGACTTCAAAATCTAGCTTAAGTAAGAGAAAATTAGAATCTTAAGTGAAGCATTAGAGATATGCTCTTCACCTTTTGGTGAATCAAACTTCTAGACATGCTAAATTTGAGAGGGAAATGAGCTAATAAATGAACAAACACCTAATTAAATCCTTCTTGTTTGTGGATGAAAGTACTAGGTATATGCTCTTCACCTTTTGGTGAATCAAAAAGTCAAACGTACTATAGTCCCCCTAGATTAAAAGGCTTGGGAAAGAAAAATGTTAAATGTGTTTGTAAAGTGAAACAATAGGGATATGCTCTTCACCTTTTTGTGAATCAAACTCCTAGACTTGTTTTCATTTCAATTTCTTGATTTATATGCACATGCTAGAACTTAATTGGGTCTGCCTCTTGAGAACATGCCTTAGAGAGGTTGATGAGAGGGACGACCCAAATTGGGAACAAGATGAAACCAACCTATTCCACCCACTATAAATAAAGACCTCAGTTAAGTTGAAAGACTTAGAGGGAAAAAATATCAAATGCATGGACTCTTAGGGTTATAGGCCTCAATCTCACATGTACGACTGCTTGTTCCTTCTATGATTCATTTGATATTTGGTTTAGAAACCAAACTAAACACCTAATTAATCTAGCAATGCCTACCTTTAGAACCTTGTTAAACACCAAATGTTACCTTAGGTAGCTTGCATGAATTTCCATATTGTGAAAAGGCCCGTGTAAACATTCTCAAACATGAACTTTATGTTTAGAGGTTAGGGGTAAAAATAATTTTTTTGAGAATGTTGTGGTTGAAGATACATGTTTACAAGAAGAAGATATCCATTCAAATCTAATAATCAACTTAAATTTTTTAAAAATCAATCAATTGGAGAACAAAACAATAAGGAAGTATTTCCTAATATATCTTGTGATGCGTATGTCTACTCCTATAATACATTTGAAAAATCGTACAATGCATTCAAAAAGATTTTCTATGCATCTGAGAATAGAAGTAGCGTGTACCAACATTATTCTGGTGCATTTAAATAGTCAAGTAATGCTTTTGAACAACAAAATAACACATAAGCATTCTAGTTAGCATGTGTGAGTGTTTTTGTGATGCATATCGGGTCTATCTTAACGCATACAGAACAAAAACTCAAAATAGTGAGCATCTCCTGGTCTACCAGTTAAAAATTGAAGACATTTTCAAATACCCTTTACAAAGTTTTGTCTATTCAAATAAAAAACCAAGTTAGATCCTTACAATTTTAGACTATCAAAGAAAATTCAAAGGATTGGTCTTCAAAAGGTTAAATCTCAAACTTTTGATTCTTGTTAATGTCGGTTTTCACTAGATCTCATTACATTAAGATATCTTTGCAAGAAGACCGAGCATACCTTAAACAAGAAATCATGTACAAAGACAAAACCCCATAATCTCTTTTTCCATCATTTGACGAAGAACAAGAACAAGAGGATAATATTCCTAATCTATTTGAAGAAAGAATCAATTCCATGGAAGAAAATAATAACTATGATCAAGATCAAAAACAAAATAATGCAAACCAAGATCAAAATCACCTTAGACATCAAGATGAAGAAGCAAATGAAGAGAGGTTTGATGATGAAACCCAGGATCCCTTGTTCCTCAAAGTCATGGAAAAAAATTTGTACAAGGATAAAGAAAGACATTTCTTAAACATAGCTCGATGAGGAGTTAATCTTCCTCATGATTATGACACATCAAACTTAAACAAGGATGAGGAAGAATAAAATCCAATTGGGTTGATGAAAATTTTTTTTAAGCTATTTCAAACCTAAATCAATAACATGAAGAAGGCGACAACTCCTAAACAATTTTCAATTGATGTCATATGCTCATTCCTCTTTGACAAAAGTTTGATCATGGTACCTTTTCCTCCAAATGTGGTCTTTCCAAGGTATGACAAGTATATGGGTAAATCAGACCCACAAGACCATTTGAGATAATTTTGTGTCTTAAGTATTGAGTTCATGCATGACACAACTTATTTAATGAGATTATTCCCTAGAAGCCTTGGAGGGAAAGAAATGGAGTGGTTTTCAAAACTACCCTTGGGTATAAAAATGTTTGAAGAGTAAGCCTCAAAGTTTGTAACACATTATTCCTACAATATTGAGCATGAAGTCTCCATGCTAAATCTATGCAATACCAAACAAAGAGATGGTGAGTCCTTCTTAAGCTTCTTACAAAGATGGAGAGAGGTTTTTGCCCATTATCCTAGAAGTATACCCAAGAAGGAGAAAATGGACATTTTCATGAACAATCTAAATATGGAGATGACCTATTGATTACTATTGACTTGGTGGTCAGCACCTCCTTGGATATTCGTGACATGGCTTAACCGCCTCTCGTAGATCGGGTTAAATCTGACATTTGTATCGGGCATTGAAAGTTTGAGCTTTTGGTGCAATGACAAATGATTCCAACAATTGGTATCAGAGCCTTGGGTCATGGGTTTGAGTCTCCCTTCAGTGGGTGTTGAAGGCTCAATCAGTGCTGAGGGGGAGATTGTTGACTTGGTGGTCAACACCTCCTTGGATATTTGTGACATGGCTTAACCGCCTCTCGTGGATCGGGTTAAATCTAACATTTGTATCGAGCATTGAAAGTTTGAGCTTTTGGTGCAACAACAAATGATTCCAACAATTACAACTCCAATTTTCTCCCACTTTCAAGAAAATCATTGAAAATAGGATCAAAATAGAGGAATTTTTAGTGAGAAAAGGAGAAATAAGACTTTATAAAGAAAATAAGAGTTTCTCTAACACTAATAATAATGTCAACAACAACAAGGTTGCCAATAATAACAATGAAAAACCTAGGTTTTGGATAAAGAATACCAATAAAAACCTTGTGAATGATGGGGTTGTAGAGGAAAACAACCTTAAATTTACTCCCTTCAACTTATCAAATGGGCCTAATCAAAATTAAAATATCAACAAACGAGTGCATGAGATTGAAACATGTGGTTCAAGACTTGATAAATGATGGTATGATCAAGGTAGATAGTCCTCAAAACAATGAAGATCATATGATATTCAAAAACCCTTTCTTTAATCACGAGAAATATGAACCTTCTAATTCTCAATAAAACAACAAAAGAGGCAATGAAAAGGTAAATTTTTCCCACACCTATGATAATACCATCAATATTTTGTCGGAATATGAAAAAATTATCAATGTCATTGTAGTAAAAGACAAACAAGAAAAATAAGCCTCCAATGTTGTAACTAGGGGGCAAGATTGAAAGGTGACATTACAAGGGACTGCCCCTAAAACCACTTTTCCTACTCAATCATCCTCCTATCAGAGACAATACAACCTTATTGACCAACTCCAAATGACATTGGTAAAAATATCAATCTTGGAGTAGTTAAAACTTTCACAAACACACAAATAAATATTGGAAAAGTCTCTTGTTGAGACTACCATTCCTAATGACTTGAATGTTGATAGATTTCAAAACATGATTGGACACCTCATTGCACCTCCTTTCCTATATTTTTTTCTGAGCAAGATGATATGTCCCTAAATCATCCCTAAAATATTCCATTGCATATAGAAGTCTTGATACATAAACACCCTATCAATAGATACCTAGTTTATGGTGGTGTTGGCCTAAATATTTTCACTTTGGACCTTGTGAAAGCTCTAGGATATTCCAAGAATGTTGTGGATCCAAAAAGAAAAATTACCATTAAATAATATGATGATGAGGAAATATCTTAAAAATGAATGGTTACTCTTCCCATTAGAGTCAGTCCAATCCAAAAGGAAATAGTTTTCGAAGTGCTTGATCTAAAATTAACATATAACATTTTGCTAGGAAGGCCATGGATTCACAAAATGCAAGCGGTGCTTTCAACATATCACCAATGTCTAAATTTTTCTTATATGGGTCAAGAAATCATGGTGAGTGGAGATTTAAATCCATTCCAATATTGTAACAAAATCAAAACTTTAATTCATGGAGAGCAGGAGAGAAAGCAGGAGAGCGGGTGGGTAAAATCAAATATTGAATTCAGTTGTGGGTGGGAAAGAGCCCCTGCAGTGGAATAACTTGGTGGGGGAGGATAGTAAGGAAACATCTGGTAAATCAAACAAACCCCCTGATGTTGTCTTGGGAACTTCACTATGACTTGGGGACCCAGGAGGGGGCCCCATCTTGGGAGTTTCCTTAGGGGTTCAACCCAAAAAGTGGTCTTCTTTATTTGGGGTCAAACCCTCTGGTAATTCCACACTGCCTAAAGTCTAGAACATTTATGATCCATCGAAAGGTAAATTTTCTATCTCTGTCTTGGATTTGGTTATAGAATATAATATAGCTTTGATGGAGAATTTTTTGGTTGGGAATTTTTTAGGGCCTAGACCCAATATTGAGGTTGTTAGAGCTTATGCCTTGAAGAAATGGGCTCTAAAAGGCCAACTTAAAGTTCCTAACATGACTAAGGGTTTTTTCTCCTTTTCCTTTTCCCACAAAGAAGATAAAGCAAGGATCTTGTGTGGTGGCCCTTGGATGTTAGGAAAAACTACTTTAGTCCTTAAAAAATAGTTCCCTAATATGGATCTTAATGATGATCATTTCTTCCCCAAGTTTCTTTTTGGATCAAGCTTCCAGGATTACCTATGGAATATTTGGTAGAAGATGTTTTTCTAGGGATAGCCAGCTCATTTGGAAAGCACCTTTCCATTGATTTGGTGATGGCCTCAAGGAGAAGGTTAACTCATGCTATAAATTATGTGGGTGTAGTTCATGATTCAGATATGCCCGATTCTATTGAAATCATCTCCAAGTTCAGAAAATGGAACCAGCAGGTGGAATATGAATCGATTCCTTTTGCTTATTTTCATTGTAAGAAAGTGGGACACTGGGCCAAAATTTTTCTCTCTAAACCAAAAAAGGAAAATAAAATTGAAAAGAAAAAAATTAAGAAAGTTTAGCAAGCCAAAGAGAAAAATGAGGTGGTTAAACCAACAGAATCTGTCAAGGAGATCACCAAAGAAGGAAGGGAAACTCTACAGGTACATCAAACCCTAGAATGTGATAAACAAGGAAACATTATATCTAGGAAGAAATTTCTACTCCTAAAGATATTGATCCTATACTTCAAAATGTGTAAGACTCTTTTGAGATGGGTAATGAAGTGGAAAAACCATTCCCTTTAGAGGATTCCAATCTTCCTAAGGAAGGGGAGATACCATAATCAAGTGAAGAGGAAGGGGATTCTATATCTAGCTCTGAGGTATTTGAAGATTTATATCATGAAGCCCAGTGTTGTATTATCTTGGATCCTGTCATGTCTAATCTATCAAAAAATACTATGCATGTGGTGAACAGTTCCTATCCTGAAGCTGAAAAATGGGGAGATGTTATGGATATAAATAGAGCTTTGGGTAAGGAGAATGGGGATACCTATGTGTCCTCCCCAAAACTGACGCAGGACAGGGATGGAGGATCCAATAATGGACAGTCCAAACCTACACTGCTGATTATAAGAACAACAAGCACAACGGAATACAACAGGTAATGATTCAAAATTGAATTTCATTCAACATGCCCGACTGTAAGGCCTTTCGAGTTAGGGCCAAATACAATCAAAAGTAATTATTCTATGCCTTAGCTAGTTCAGTTCTGAAACAAATCAGCAACTGATGGAAACACTAAGGCAGATCTGAACTTGAGCTTGCAAGCCTCCAAGCAATCTCCTTGTCTCCAAGCATGCAAACCACTAGCTCTGCTGTTACAGCTATCAGATAACAATCTGATCTTCAAGATCCCTCAAGATCCAATATGATGCTACTCTCCTACTACCAATCTACCATCCAAATTTTCTCTAAACATCTACCCAAGCCCTCAATATATAGCCAGCTAAGCCACAAGTTGGCCAGTCAGGCTTTAATTACAATATAGGTCCAGTCCAATAAAAGAAACCAAAACTAATGCAAAAATGATCAAAACTTAATGAACCTTTAGATTTAGGTCCACACATGACCCAAAAAAATTCCATTAAGTGCGCAAGGTCCCATTTGATCACACAAAACATCGCAAGAAGAAACACCACACGTTTCACCCGAAAACTGCCAGAAAATAGGTCCCGGGGCAAAACAAGCATAACTTTGTACTCATAATGAATTGGATTTTTCTCTCTTGGTAAATGACATTAATTTAGGTCCTCTAAAACTCCTTAAGTTCACAAATAAATATTCCTTATAGATCAAGGTCACCAACAAGAACAATCAGCACCAAACTGCAGAAATGGCTTGGACTCAAAAACTGGCAGAAAATAGGTCCTGTGCCAAAATGGCCATAACTTTTGACTCATAATGAATTGGGAGCTGTGACTTTGGGAAAAGATATTAATTTAGGTCCAATTTAAGGCCCTAAGTGATAAAAAATTGAATCATTAAGGATCAAGGTCGCCAAATCCCACAATCAGCTCCAAAACTGTAGGAAAATACTGCTCCAATAGCAAGGAAAACAACTCTAACTTTCAAACTATCCATCCAATCTCTCCCAAACCATGCCACCTCAAGAGCTGCAACCTTAGAAACATCTTCCACATACATCACACATTCCAAAGATCTCCAGAGATCATCACAACCCAGAAACTCAAAAAACTACCAAAAACAAAGTATTGCATCCCTCTAAAAGGGAATTCCTCAAAGACAACGAAAGATCTTCAGGAACCCAAAATGCTCTTGCATCAAAAACCAAAACACAGTAAACCTAAAGGTAAAAAGAATAAGATAGGCCTAAAAACCCCCAAGAATATTAGATCTTTTGTTAGATTGGTTACAGATGTAGGTCAGGTCTCAGGATTGTCAGACAGACCTTCAAATTCTAAGAAGAGAAGTACATAGGATAATAAAAAATTCCTCATAGAGGTGTGCTCTCTAAAGAAGAAATCAAAGTTATATCATGGATTATAAGAGGATTGAATAATCCTCATAATCAAGATATTATTAGGAATATGATAAGATATCATAAACCAGACATTTTTTTTATCCAAGAAACCAAGATTAGTAAAGATAAGGTGGAAGGAATTAAGATGTTTAAGAATGGTGTGGTTAGTGGAGGCAACTCAGAGGGTGCTCCAGGTGGTATTTCTACCTTCTGGAACCTCAACATTATTAGAGGGGATGTTATTATCCATGATAATAACATTTCTTGTATTAGATTTCAACATATTAAAGATGGTACATCCTTGATGATCACTAATATCTATGCTCCAAATATTTTGAAAGGGAGAAACAAATTTTGGAAAAATTTGTCTCTTCTCAGATCTAGTTTTAAAGATGATAGTTGGTTAATTATTGGAGATTTCAATACTCCACATAGGGAATATGAAAATTATGGTGGGTGCCCTTCTCAACTGGAGATAAAATTGGACCTTATGGACTTCATCATCTCTCACTCTCTCCTTGATATAGATATTTAGGGTGTTGAATACACTTGGACAAATAGAAGATCTGGGCAAGGTTTGATTCAAGTTCATTTGGAAAGACCTCTTATTCCAATGAATGGTATGATCATTAATATTGTTCTTTTTCTTCTCATGCTAGAATTGGTTCAGACCACTATCCTATTTTCTTTCAGGCTGACTCTATTAAAAGTAGAAGGTAATTCCCTTTCAGATTTGAGAAGATGTGGACTATGCATCCTAAGTCAGAAAACAAAACAAAATAATGGTGGTAGATCCATGTGGAAGGGACTTCAATGTTCAAAGTGGTTAAGAAACTAAAACATGTCAAGGATTGTATAAGGAAGTGGAATAAGGAGTGCTTTGGAGATATCTTCTCTTCCAAAGTTGCCATCCTTGATGACCTTAAAAATATTCAAGATCAAATCTAGGTTGAAGGTTATAAAAACATAACCATAGATGAGGAAAATGACATTCTCAAGAGATACCATGATATTGTCTCCAAGGAAGAAATGTTCTGGAAAAAGAGATCTCATTTTGACTGGCTGACAAGGGGGGATAGGAACACTAGATATTTTCATATGACTACAAAGAAACACAAGGCTACTAATAGAATAGCTAATATGAAGGTGAATAATGGTTTGATTAATTATGAGGATAAAATCAAACATGAAGCTAGAAATTACTTTTTTTTATCTTCTTTCTCAAGATCCCAATCTGAACCAAAAGTCTCAAGAGGAGTTTCTTCAATGTATCCCACATGTTATTAATGAAAATCAAAACTTTTCTATTGGGAATATCCCCTCTAAGGATGAATTTCAAAAATCTATTTTTTCCTTTGATGGAAATAAGGCCCCTAGTCCAGGTGGTTTCCCTATGTTTTTCTTCCAGATGTATTGGACCATTCTGGGAAAAGATGTCACCTGCGATTTCAAGGAATTCTTTAGGGCTAAGAATATTTTAAAGGAGATTAATGGTACTTTCCTGACTCTAATTCCCAAAGTTGTTGGCTCTAATTTTTTAGATTTGGTACATCCCATAAGCCTTTTTAATTCTTTTTACAAAATTATTTCTAAGATCCTGACTTCCAAGATTCTCATTATGCTCCCCTCTCTCATTTCCCCTCAACAAAATGGCTTTGTGTCAGGAAGACAAATCCTAGATTCCATTATTACTATCCATGAAAACATCCACTCCTTAATGATGGAAAAGAGATAGGGATTTTTCCTCAAGATGGACCTATCTAAATCCTATGACAGAGTTGATTGGGCTCTTCTTCAAAAATTTATTTTGGATTTTGTGTTCAATATTATAAGTGTTAGATTGATTATGCAATTGGTTTCTACTGCTACTTTCTCTTTTTTGATCAATGGCTCTCCTCCTTTCTTCAAATCCTCAAGGGGTCTGAGACAAGAGGATCCTTTATCTCCAATATTTTTGTGATTATGGAAGAATGCATGGGTAGATATATCTCTCACACGGTGAACAATGGTTCATTCAAAGAGCTTCACCCCTCATCCTTTCCTCAAGTCTGTTCTCACCAAAAGTTTTTTGATGACTCGATTATCATGGGGGAGGCTTTCATTAAAGAGGCTAATATTCTAAAGGATATTTTAAATAAGTATGGCCTTGCCACTGGTTAGCTAATTAATTGGGCCAAAAGTAGTGTTTTTTTTATAAATACTCCTGATAAAAGACAATTGAGAATTAGTAATATTCTAGGATATCAGATGGCCTCTATGCCTACTACTTATTTGGGACTCCCCATGTGCATCAACTCCCCAGACTCTTTTTGGAGTTCTATAGTGGACAAGTTAAATAATAAGTTAGCAGGATGGAAAGGCACTCTCCAAAGATAATCTGGTAAGGTCCATCTCTTCAAGGATTCATTGTAGAGTATTCCTATTTATGCTCTTAGCTGATTTTAAATTCCAAGTAAATATGTTGATGCTATTGAAAAGATTCAAAAAAAATTCCTATGGATGGGTGCTGAGGAAAAAAAGAGAATGTCTCTTATTGCTTGGGATAAAGTGTGCATGCCAAAAAATAGGGGTGATTTGGGTCTCAGGAGGATCTAATTGATGAACACATCTTTACTTTCAAAATAGATATGGAAAACTCACCACTCTAATGGTGAATGGAATCAAATATGGCAAAACAAATACTCTAGAAACTTCCCTATTTTGGAAAGTTTTATTTTTTCTAATATAAGAGTGATACATTTGATGTCAAATCATTACTCTTCAGGGATAAGATCCAAAGTATGCATTTTGTCAAAATCAGATCAAAATAATGAATTATGACATGAAAAATGGCGTAAAGCATCATTATTTTTTAATCAAGGATTGTAATATGAAGTGTTGTGTCATTATTATCTCGCACATTTTCTGGGTAAATCAAGATTTGTTTCTTTTGGTGGGCAATTTTTTTGTATTACCGGTTCTTGCACATTCATCGAATATCTAAAGAGAGGAAAAAACCTGAGTGAAGTAATTGGAAGAGAAACATGGGAGGAAACAAAAAGAGGATGAAGCTGATTTCTTGTAAAGATTGGAGGAACAAGGATGAGGTCTACGACATTCTCAAGGAGGGAGGACTTTCTATGTTTATGGAAAGGTTGCATGGTAGGGATTATACCATAACCAAGTTTTTCCTTAATCATTGGAAGAAGGGAAGCTTAAAAATGGGGGACAAAACTATTAAGATTGATGATGCCCTAATGTCAGAGATTACTGGTATGTCAAGTGAGGGAAGTATGTTTTATAGAGATAAGAACCCGACAAAAGGTTCCATCAAACGTTTCCCCAAGACAGACAAGGAGAGGAAGAATTGGGTAAAGTATACTAACACTTCTCTCATAAAAATATCTATAATCCAGGGAGAAAAATTTTGTTTTCTATTATGAGATATATTACACTGGATGGTAGATATCACTAGGGCTTATGGTTACCACTTCGTCCTTCTTAATCATTACTACCATGGAGAAAAATTATCTTTTCCTCATTATTTTCTTTGTTCTATGAATGCGACTGTGAAAGATATTTAAGGAAAAATCCCCAAGGGGATCATGCTTTGCACCAGGGTTTGATGGTGCTCATTTATGATCACCTGAAATCCAAGAAGATTGTTCACTTTTTATCTCTAAATTCTGAGTTGGAGGATTATGAAATTGATGAGGAATTTTCTGCGGGTTTGACTTTGGAGAGCGATTCCATGTCTGAGATGAACTCTTCCTATGAAGTAAAAAAGGTAAACGAAAATAATCTTCTAACAAAAAGACCAAGGCTTCCACCTCAAAAAATAATGCTAAGCCTATAAGGAAAAATGCCTTCACTATTGAGGATTCATCTTTTGAACATGAAGAAGAGGGTGTTTTTGATTTAGACGAGGGTGAGAAGAGTAAGGCCAAAAAGAAATCTCACATTCCTTAAAAGAAAAATAATTCTGATAATACTACTGGTCAAGAGGAAAATGTCATTGAAATGGAGGAGGTTGATAAGGTTGTTAATATTATTAGTGGGCAGGATGAAGATAATGGTAAAGATAAAGAGGTTCAGTTGAAGTATGTGGGGATTCATGACAATAATTCCATCCTGATGGATAAATTAGGGGTGATAAGTTTCACCAACACCATTGAGGGGATCATTGATGACAATATGCATATTAAGGATGAGATGAACGACCACCACAAACACATCCAAATTCTTGAGGCTATTGGGGTTGGAAAAGATAAATATTTTCCAGAGAGCTTAGAGGAGATGATTAAAGCCATTGAGCATGCTGAAAACTTGAAGGATTCCTTTACTTTCAGATTTGATACCATAGAAAAAAGGATGTCTCACATTGATAATATGGAATAGAGAATGGTGGATATGGAGACCAAAATGGCCAAGGTAGAGGACACCATGAAAAAAATGGGGGACCATAGCTACAAGATTCTAAAAGCATCAGCTGAGCATGTCAAAATCTTGGTTGGTAAGTTGGAGTAGGAGGATTCTCAAGTTGTTGAGGTAGACAAGGAAGTTGTTGATGATATTCCTAGACCAAGAAAAAGACTAGATCTAGGACCAAGAAAACAACTATCATGAAAGACAAAGACCTGGAAGAGCTAGCGAATATTGCTATCAATATGGATCTTATGGTGATAGAAGCAGTTGAAATTCTTAGAAAATTCTAGTTTTTTGTTCTTTATTCTTTCGGTTCTTTGTCCTATTTTGTCTAGTTACTGTCTGTTAGAATAACTAAGAGGGGGGTGAATCAATTATCCAGTGTCCCAAAACAAAATGTATAATTCAAAACTTCTCTAATTTTTGCTTGTCGGTAAACAATAATAACTTTCACTATCTATGCTTTTACTGATTACCAGTCAAATACTATAACAGTTACTGATCAAATCTAACATGTAACATGTAAAGAATGATAATAAACAAATATCACAATCAACACATAACACAAGAGATTTAACATGGAAACCCTATAAAGGGAAAAACCACCTAGGACCGGCAACCCAAAATTATTCACTCTTCTGAAGTGAGGTCGGTTAAGACCCAACCCTGTTAAAGGTTTACAAACACACTATCAGGTGTGACCTTGTTAGAGGATTTTAGACTAGAAGTTATTGTCCAACCAACATTCACTATGGGTTGACAGGATAACAATGTTCATTCTATGAATGATACATCATAAGACTTTCAGAATCCACTCGGTTAAGAGATTTTGACTGTATACAATGGTTAAATATGTAACAGTAAATGATCTACCTTAATACAACTTCAATTGTAGATTACAGATCAATATTCAGTCCATAAAAATCCTTCTGATCAATATTTCACTTCAGATTCAATACTGTATCAACTTACTGTCCGTCGGCAATTGCTCTCTATAGCTTGGTAATTATTCTGTAGCTTAGTTCTTACTAACCAGTATGATCAAAATGCATGAAAACCTTGTTCACGTGATATTCCTGTAGTTTCTACTTCTTTCGGCATCTTTCATAAAGAAATTATGTTCTCTTATATAGACAAGTAAATCATTTTCTTCTCCACCATCAGATTTTTCCGCTTAACCACATTCATAGATTTTTCCGCTTCAAACTTTCTTGGTACTTATGTCAATAACACATTTCAATCTTCTTCGTTAGATCTTCCCTGAATTTCATCAGCCGTCGATCCGTGTAACAAACATTATCTGTTACCTCGATGTTATACTCTTGCCAACTCATTAATCTTATCAGCTAAACTAATCATTTAATTCATTCTATTTCACTCGGTTAACAAATAAATGCATCAGTGAACACTAATCGATTAATACTGCGATCAGTACACACTACACTCTATCGGTGTATACTAGAATTGCTTCATTTATCGACAACACTGCTTTGTGTCTTTCGGCTCTATACTTTATTATAGATGAATGCAACATAATAAAGTCAATATCATCAAGTCATAGACTCATCAACAAGTTACTCAATGTGTTCCTTATCCTCATCTATCATGTACATCTTTCCTCATGTAGATTTCTCTATTCTTCATCTCTTTCACCTTTCTTCAGATGTCTCGGTATAGTAATTTACAAGATAAGTGTTGTCAAACTAGTTGACATCAATGACAACATAATACTAATTTAATCATATTACATATCTAATCAGAAACTCCTCAGTGATCTTGTAATCAAAGATTCTTCAATCAGATTCCAAATCAGTTGTAGTTCAACAATCTCTCCCTTTGGCATTGATGGCAACTCAAGTAATATGAAATGTACCATACACATACCAAACATATATTCTACAACTTTGTGAACAAAATGTTGTAAGTCAAATAGACTTAATATGTTTAATCACTACATTACTAAACCAGCATTAAATAATACAGCTTTACCATTCTGTAGTTGTGATTTTTTCAGTTCTCCTATTCCTGCTTCTGTTCTCTGTAATTGATCTTCAATACTCTGTCTCATTTAGATTGTCTCTCCCTTAGATAGTTATCATCGGTGCTTGATCCTTTTCATAGCTTGTTCCTTTTCATATTGTTTATCTCTCCCTTTGATAGCAATGCCAAAGAAACAAATAAACAAACAGTTCTATCTTCCTCTGTATCTCTGTATACTGATATTCCAATCGGTTCAAGTTCTCAAACTTAATCACAACCTTGAACATGATTCAAAGTGTGAACTATGCTGCATCAACATGAATGATCTTCGAATAAAAATAGGCTGATGCAACATCCAAATCACCTTAGTGACTGATAGATAGGGGACGGACCCCAAGTCTAGTCCTCATGTATTCAAATGTGTCCTTCGGTAGGGGCTTTGTAAAAATATCTGCAAGTTGTTCTTTAGATGTGACAAATTCTAACTTAACTTGCTTCTCTTGCACTTGTTCTCTTAAGTAATGATACTTAATAGATATATGTTTCTTTTTAGAGTGCATCACAAGATTCTTTTAAATATTAATAGCACTAGTGTTGTCACAATATATAATCATTGGGTCAATGATTACTTCATTCATTCCTTCCAACACTTGTTTGATATATGCAATGTTTGAACAATTAGTAGCAGTAGCAATATATTCTGCTTTAGCTATAGACTAAGAAATACAAGCTTGATTTTTACTTGTCCATGTTACAAGTCTTTCACCAAAGAAAAATGCTCCTCCGATGGTGCTTTTTCTATCATCCACATTTCTAGCCCAATCAGCATTGGTGTAAACTTTCAGTTCAAACTTCCCTTCCTTAGGATATCATAATCCATAATTCTCTATTTTCTTCAGGTATCTTAAGATCCTTTTTGTAGCTATCATGTGTGATTCTCTAGGATTAGCAGAAAATCTTGCAACAATACCCACAACATGTGCTATATCTGGTCTACTGTGAACTATGTACATTAACTTACCAATCATGGATTGGTAAAGTGTCTGGTTTACCTCTATAGTTTCATCCTCCTTTGTCAATTTGCATCCAGTAGCCATCGGTGTTCCCACAGGTTTAGCATCCTCCATGCCAAATGTCTTCAGTACTTCCTTTATGTATTTAGATTGTGTGATGAATATTCCATCACTCTACTGAATCACTTGTAGTCCAAGAAAGAATTTAATCTCTCCAAACATAGACATTTCAAATTCCTTTTGCATTTCATCAGCAAATTCCTTGCAGACAAGATTTGAGCCTCCAAAGATAATGTCATCAACAAATACTTCAGCAATGATAATAGTATCATCAGTATCACCTTTCACATACAGATTATTGTTTTCACTTGTTCTAACAAATCCAATACTTAACAAGTAAGTATGCAGTCTTTCATACCATGCTCTCGATGCTTGCTTCAATCCATAGAAAGCTTTATGTAATCTACATACCATGTCTTTATTGTCAGGATCAACAAATCCTTCAGGTTGTTCAATGTAGACCTCTTCTTCAAGTATACCATTTAAAAATGCTAACTTCACATCCATTAGATAAATTTTGAATTTCTTGTGTGCAACATATGCAAGTAGCATTCTAACTCCTTCTAATCTAGCAACAGGTGCAAATGTTTCACCATAGTCAATGCCTTCTTCCTATGCATATCCCTTGCATACCAATCTAGCTTTATTTCTTGTGACTTCACCATTTTCATTTAGTTTATTCTTGTATATCCACTTAGTACCGATAACATTCTTATCTTTTGGTCGGGGTACTAAGGACCAGGTTTTGTTCTTTTCTATTTGTTCTATTTCCTCCTTCATTGCATTAACCCATTCTTCATTCTCTAATGCAACTTTCACATTTTTAGGTTCAAATATAAGTGAATCTATCGTAGTCTTCTAGTTCCTTTGTACTTTCCTCTATGTTCTTGTTATCAAAATCATCAACATGAACATTGGTACTTTCAACTATCTTATTTGTAACCTTATTCAAACATTTATATGCTTTACTTGTAGTGGAATATCCCAAAAATATTCCTTCATCTCCTTTAGAATCAAATTTTCTATTTCTTTCATCTTTCAAAATAAAGCATTTACTCCCAAAAATTCTGAAATAACTTACAGTAGGTTTGTGTCCAAACCATAGTTCATAAGGTGTTCAGTTGGAGTCCTTCTTTAGTTGTACTTGGTTAAGAACATACATAGATGTACTGATAGCTTCCCTCCAATATGTCTGAGCAACATTCTTCTGTATCATCAATGTTCTAGCACAATCAATTATAGACATGTTCCTCCTTTCAGTAATGCCATTTTGCTGAGGTTTCCTCGATGCAGATACCTGTCTTTTGATTCCATGCTCATTACAAAAATTAGTAAATTCATCAGAGATAAATTCACCTCCTCTATCATATCTTAAGCATTTTATTTCCTTTCTAGTTTCTTTCTCTACCTTAGCTTTATACCACTTAAACATTTTGAAAGCTTCAGATTTCTCTTTCAAGAACATAATAGTCATTAGTCTAGTATAGTCATCAACAAAAAGAATAAAATATCTATCACCAGAACAACTCTGAGTTCTCATAGGACCACATAGATTGGTATGAACCAACTCAAGTATCTTCTTTGCTGAATAGTCTTTGCTTTTAAAACTAGACTTAGTCATCTTACCTTTCTAACATTCATGGCACATGGCATGATCAGGTTTTGTCAAGTTAGGCAATCCTCTAACTCTTTTCTTTCTACTAATCTTGATCATGTTGTCAAAGTTCACATGGCATAACCTTCTGTGCAACAACCAAGCATCTTCATCCTTTATTAACAAACAAGAAGACTGATCCATATCAAGACAGAATAGATTACCTTTGGATTATGTACCAATTCTGACAAGTCTTCCTCCATCATCATAGATCTTCACCTTTTTGCTCTCAAAATCTAGTCAGTGGCCTGAATTGTTCAATTGATCCACACTTAACAGGTTATAGTTCAGTCCATCTACCCAGTATGCATTTTCACATTGTAATATGTCATTGATCATTAGTGAGCCTTTACCTCTTACCATACAAGGTGCATCATTTCCAATTCTCACATATCCTCCATTATATTCAACAAGATGATCAAACTTCTCTACATCACCGGTCATATGATGTGTACAGCCACTGTCTATGATCCATGTATCATTTTTACTTACTTTAGAGATCAGTGTTGTCTCTTCATGTTTCTCTTCTTCCTATGAGTCATCTTTCATAGCAACAAATAAAACTTCTATATCATCTTCAGAATTAGATTCAGTTTCAATATCTTCAGCTATGTAACATACCTTTTTGCCTTTTTCATCTCAGTTGTCTCTGTTGTTGTGTCGGTAGCCTCTATTGACTCTTCTCCCATAGCTTCCTTCAGATCGATCATTGAATCTATCATCATCTTTCTTCTGAGGACATCTAGCAGCGATGTGACCAACTTCTTTACTGTTAAAGCATGCCAAAGGTAGCTTATCTCTATACCTTCCTTTTCCTTTGGGCAATCTTTTGGCCATAAGTGCTTCAAGCTCATCAAGTTCATCATCGGTATTGTCATCACTATCACAATTCTTACTATTCCTGCTAGACTTTCCAATCTTCAAAGAAGACATGAAAGCGGATTCAACAGAAGGAACAACACTGTTATCAAAGTTGTTTAATTCAAAGGTTGTAAGTTTCCCAATCAGAGTGTCAAGAGTAAGGTTGGATGTAGCTCTTGTTTCATGAATTGCAGAGATCCTGATTGCATAAATTGGTAGCAAAGTTCTGAGAATCTTGCTTATCACCATTTCATCATCAATTACTCCATCAGATGCTCTAATAGCATGTACCACCTCTTTGATTCTATTTGAATATTGGACAATGTTCTCACCTTCTTTCATTCTCATATCATCAAATCTGCCTCTCACACTTTCAGCTCGGGCTCTTTTGACATTCAAATCTCCACTATATATTTGTGTTAATTTATCCCACATTCCTTTGGTAGTCATGCATGTCTTGATATCTTGAAATTCAGCATCAGTATAGGCAGTAGCAAGTTCCATCATTGTAACATCGTGTTCATGCTTGTCCTTTGGTTGATCAAGAGTTAAGGGACCAATGGGGAGTTGTATGTAGCCATTCTCCATCAGATCTAGTGCAGAGTTCCCAATTCCAGATATGTGTAGCTTCATTCTACTTTGCCATACTGCGAAGTTCTCTTTGTTCAGTTTCAGTACTTCCCTCTTATACATCTTGAGACCTTTATGCTTAAGTCCTTAAAACTCTATTCCAAGCAACCAGTGCTTTGATACCAATTGTTAGAATAACTGAGAGGGGGGTGAATCAATTATCCAGTGTCCCAAAAAAAAATGTACAATTCAAAAAAACTTCTCTAATTTTTGCTCGTCGGTAAACAATAATAACTTTCACTGTCTGTGCTTTTACCGATTACCAGTCAAATACTATAACAGTTACCAATCAAATCTAACATGTAACATGTAAAGAATGATAATAAACAAATATCACAATCAACACATAACACAAGAGATTTAACGTGGAAACCTTGTAAAGGGAAAAACCACCTAGGACCGGCAACCCAAATTTGTTCACTCTTCTAAAGTGAGGTCAGTTAAGACCCAACCCTATTAAAGGTTTACAAACACACTATCAGGTGTGACCTTGTTAGAGGATTTTAGACTAGAAGTTATCATCCAACTAGCATTCACTATGGGTTGACAGGATAATAATGTTCATTCTATGAATGATACATCATAAGACTTTTAGAGTCCACTCGGTTAAGAGATTTTGACTGTATACAATGGTTAAATATGTAACAATAAATGATCTGCCTTAATACAATTTCAATTGTAGATTATAGATCAATATTCAGTCCATAAAAATCCTTCTGATCAATATTTCACTTCAGATTCAATACTGTATCAACTTACTGTCCGTCGGTAATTGCTCTTTGTAGCTCGATAATTGTTCTGCAGCTCGGTTCTTACTAACCAGTATGATTAGAATGCATGAAAACCTTGTTCACGCAATATTCCTACAGTTTCTACTTCTTCCGGCATCTTTCATAAAGAAATTTTGTTCTCTTATATAGACGAGTAAATCATTTTCTTCTCCACCATCAGATTTTGCCGCTTAACCACATTCATAGATTTTGCCGCTTCAAACTTTATCGGTACTTGTGTCAATAACACATTTCAATCTTCTTTGTAGATCTTCCCTGAATTTCGTCAGCTGTCGATCTGTGTAATAAACATTATCTATTACCTCGATATTATACTCTTGCTAGCTCATCAATCTTATCGGCTAAACTAATCATTTAATTCATTCTGTTTCACTCGGTTAACAAAGAAATGCATCGGTGAACACTGCTCGGTTAATACTGTGATCGGTATACACTACACTCTATCGGTGTATACTAGAATTGCTTCATTTACCGACAACACTGCTTTGTGTCTTTTAGCTCTATACTTCATTATAGATGAATGCAACATAATAAAGTCAATATCATCAAGTCATAGACTCATCAACAAGTTACTCAATGTGTTCCTTATCCTCATCTATCATGTACATCTTTCCTCATGTAGATTTCTCTATTCTTCATCTCTTTCACCTTTCTTCAGATGTCTCGGTATAGTAACTTACAAGATAAGTGTTGTCAAACTAGTTGACATCAATGATAACATAATACTGATTTAATCATATTACATATCTAATCAGAAACTCCTCAGTGATCTTGTAATCATAGATTCTTCAATCAGATTCCAAATTAGTTGTAGTTCAACACTGTCGGGTTGCTAGTTTTTTGGTTTTTTGGCTTTTTATCTTGGTGGCCAGTTTTTTGTTCTAGTTAAGATTCCTCTTTGTTTTATGTTGTAACTATGTGAAATCTTATGGTTATCTAGTTATGATATAATCTTGGATGTAAAGGTTTCAGGTCCTTTAAAACCTAGTTTTCTTTTAATCAAAACAAAATCCAACCTTTGAATGACTCATTGGTCCCACAAAATAGTGAAGGATATAATACCCCTCCCATAGTTTGATTTTCAGGTTAATTGGCCAGACTCTTTTAGGCCACTTTTTATGTTTGTATAAATCCTCAAATAGATTTGATGTTATGTATATTATGCTTATGGTTTTACTCACCCCATACTTGCATGTATATGGTTGGCGTGCATGTTTTAAATTTATGTTTGATGTGCCTAATGTGGTTGAGAGGCAAAGTCATAGTTACTTTCTAGCAAGATCCACACGATCGGTCGATCCATGCCATTGCTTGTTTATATTTATACATGTATGTACATGCCCATCTTTTATGTAGGTTTGTTGGTACTGGTCATCAACTTTGTTGAATTGCCAGGATGAGTGTGGCCTATTGCAATATCTCAATGGTAAGAGAGGGGAGATAACATACAAATCCAAATCCCAACCCAAGCCATTTATTGTCCTAAAATAACGGACAAGAATTTGTTTCTACCCATATGAATTCATCAAGGTGACATGAATTTGTGAGCCCTTCCTTGGTGGTTGGTTGTTATTTGAGTTAGTTGATTTTTTGTGTTTTGTGGGTCAAGTGGATTTTCTTGTGTGGATTATTTGATTTAAATAATTTTTTTATTTTTTATTTTTGATAGGTAATAGGCCGAAGCCAAGATCAACATGGGGCTCAAGAAGACTTGAACCCAAGACCTCCCAAATGAGAGGCTCGCAACTTACCGCTGCGTTGTGGGGTGTTCCCCTATTTGATTTAAATAATTAAATTTGTAGTATTATGAGATTAAAATGATTATATTTTATGAATATAGAAATATTAAATATAAGGATATTTAATTATTAGGAGTTAATTGAATATCTTTGTTAAATTAAGAGTTAATTAAAAGTCTAAATTTGGAGTAAAAGGGTTTAATTAATTATTAAATCCAAATATGAAATTAAATGCATAGTTGATTTATTTAATATTTAATTTATCAATTTTTATAGTTATTTATTTGTTAAAGTATTTATTGATTAATTAAATATTTATATGCAATTTAAGTTGCACATTCGGTTTAGTAAAAATCGAATTAGAATTTAAAGTTAAAGTTGAGAACTAGGAATTATAATTAAAAAGTGCATTATTTGATTATTAAATTGTAATTAATCATGCAAAGTAAATTGATGAAAACTAGGTGGAGAGAGTTGAGTTATGTTTTTGAGGGTTTGCATGTTTCAGAAACCCTAGGAGGAATAGGTCTTCTTTATGAGGGGTTTATGAGTATTGTTTTCAATTACGTCTATCAGGTTTTGGAGGAGCTCTCTTGGATGAATTTAGAAGATTTTCAGAAAGCTTGGATTTTGAAAGTTGAATTGGATCCTTCTTGTCTTCAAATTTTTAGGCATTGTTTGATAATTTTTGAAAGCTTGGATTTTGAAGGTTGTATTGGATTCTTCTTATTTTTCGTATTCAAGCATTATTTGAGGTAGGGTTTGAAACCTTCTTTTTGAAAATTCCTCCCTTTGACAAGATTATTTTCTTTGTGTTTGCTAGATTGTTGTAGGGTTTGGATTGAAGGTTTTATGTTTTTAATGTTGGAAGTTTTGGATTTGAATTTTTTTATAGATTTTTTATTGTGTGAGAAGAAATTTTGGCATTTTGATATGCATGTGAGCATACGCATATTAATTTTGTATATAAGCATAATCTTTTATATTATTCTAGAAACCCTTGTATTTAAATTCAAAAGAAAATTATGTTTTGGTGAAAACCTTAGGTTGTTCAAGGTGGAAACCTATAGATAATTGATTTAGAAAAATATAAAATTTAGATCCAATAAGGGTTTAATTGAATTATTAAATAGAGAATTCAAGAGAACAATAGGAATTGAAACCATCAAAATGATTGAATATGAAAACTCAATTGAAATTAAATAGTAAAACTAGGTTCTTGAAAATCAATTACTTCATAGAAAGAAAATTACACGTATATATAACTTGAAAGTTTCTATAAAAAAAAAATTAAAATTTATTATTATTATTTATTAATTTTCGGATTTAAAATTGTTTTAAAAAATATTATTATTATTTATTAATTTTTGGATTTAAAATTATAAAAAAACAAAAAAAGTTAATTAATAAATAAATATTAATTGATTTTTTTACATGCAATTTTTACTATTAATGTTTTCATTTATATTTATAATTAGAAAATTAATAATATTATTTTATTATTAAATACATGGTATTTTGATATGCATGGAGATTTTAGTTAAATACTTATTTAAAAAGTATATATGCATGAGATTTTATTTTAAATAGATAGTATGTATCAAACATTTATATGAACACTTTTGTAGTCAAATGGACTTTAGTCAACAAGATGATTGCTTTAGTCAACTAAAATTTATAATTATATATGTTTACTTGCATGGTTATATAGACATGTAAATATAGTCAAACTAGTTATGTTTTAAAATTAATTGGATTTCTTTAAGGGAATTATGTTTCCTTGTAAGTGTTTGAAGTTTTGATTTGAAGGATTTTTATTGAACCTTGTTATATCCTTGTTGATTATTGGGGGGTTTTAAGTTGACTTGGGAGTTAGTTGACCTAAGGCTTGGGAGTTATTTTCTATGGTTGTATATGTATTCTTATGTTATGAATTATGATGTTATATTATTTCAATCATTTCTACCCAACCCTATTGAGACCTAAGATCATGTTATGTGGACTCTTTGAGAGAGTGGTTATAACATTTTAGTTTGAGGACCAGTGTGTGTCCCTGATATCTTTTGTGGATGGGAATTTGATCAATATACTTTTATGAGACTTATTTGGTTATTGGTGACTTGGGAGCCTATGGAAGGTTAAATAGGTGCATCTTAGGAGAGTGGCTTACAATAGGGGTTTGGGACCTGAAGTGGTCAGTACCAAGGTAACCTATCGTAAGTTTTGTAAATAAGTGATAACATAGTAATTAAAATTTGTAGAGTTCGTTCAAAAAATAATTTAGGGATTATGCTTCGCCTATGCCTTGAGCACTTGTTAAGGCTAAGGATGGGAATGAGATGAAGCCTAGAGAGTAGGTATGATTAGAGTTTCTCATGTTCAAGAGAGGGTATTATAGTTTCTCGTGGGTTGTATAGAGGGTTCAAGGCCCAGAGTGGCCAATCTAGGGTAGCTCATTAATGCTTGAGGGTCTGTGTGGCTAGTCCAGGGTAACTCAAGTAGATGGTCATGTGATGACACTCCCATAGTATGTAGCCTAAGTCTTCTCCATATTTTTCTGCATTTTCCTCTAGTTGTGTATCTTTGTTATTTCATTATTATTTGGTGGTCTATTTTGAGTATTTGGTGATTGGTATTTGTTTGATGCTCTAATTTTTGGTGTTTGGTACATGTTGACATTTTGGTATGTATTATATTTTGTTTTTCATTCGTTGGTGGTACCTTTTGAGATAGAAATCCTTCAAGACCCATTTCTTAGTTGTTTTGATTGAGTTTGTTATTTGAGTGGGGTTTATTGTTATCTCCTCAGCACGATGGGAGTGGACCTTTGGTTCTACGAGGTCGAGTGGTAATGTTTCTTTTACCATTTGAGATTTTGACATTCCTGTAGTGGTGTTGGATGACACCTGTTTATGTTACCTTCTTCATGTTCTTGATTGGAGGCTTGTTCATATCTATCTTATGATGTTTGTAATTATATCTTGTATCAGTGCTTCAGAGATGATTCCTTTTAGATATTGTACTATTTTGTATTTAAATATTGTGGCATATCTTGTGACTTGTGCAAAGGATGTTATTTCATTGTATTTATACCTTAGGGTATTGGATGCATTTGTTAATCATTTGTGCATGAGATAATTATAATTAATCTTAATCTAAAATATTTAATTAGTAATATATAATTCTACATCATGGAACCCTTGAGAATTGTTAATTGTAATTGAGTTGTACTTATGTACTTGTTTATATCTTATGATTGTATTGCTTCCACATTGTTATCATTATTGTTTGTAAACTCTTAAGAAAAAAAATTATTCTGCAAACATAGTAACATGTCTTAGGTTAAATTCTTTTGGGTTCCTTGGCGGGGCATTACACTTGGTATTAGAGCCTAATTTTCTACACTGGGAACTCTAGGAATTTGTATGCATACTAGATGTCTAAACAGTTGAAAACTTGAAACAAAACATATACATGCAACTCTTTTGTATTTCAAACTATTGTTTATGAACCTAGAGGTATAATAAATTAAACTTGTATGTTCGGATTGAATTTTATTTGAGTGTTACATTAACTAGGTTCGCATGAACCTTTCGACTTATTATTTGATGTAGATATGAATGTGTTCTTTATAAAATTGATTACTAGATGTTTTCTATAATGATGAATGATTAAATATTTAGATCTATTTAAATTGTTAAATAATGAATGATTGATCAATGCGATTTTGGTTTATACTTAAACTAGAATTATATTTCTCTTAATTATTGTATATCATGTCCTTATTTTCCAGCTTAATTTTAGATATTATTTTGTCTTCTGTCTTAGTAAGATTCTTCATGATTGAGAGATCTATATCCTTATTTGTTTGTAGGCTTCCAGGAGTAAGCCTAATATTAGGGGAGGTGGATGTAATGCCCCTCCCATAGTTTGATTTTTAAGTTAATTGACCAAACTCTTTTAGAACACTTTTCATGTTTGTATAAATCTTCAAATAGATTTGATGTTATGTATATTATGTTTATAGTTTTACTGACCCCATACTTGCATGTGTATGGTTGACATGTATGTTTTATATTTCTGTTTGACATGCCTGATGTGGTTGAGGGACAGATTCGTAGTTACTTTCTTGAGAGATCCACATGATTGGTCAATCCCTGCCATTTGTTTTTTATATTTATACATGTATGTACATGCTCATGTTTTATGCAGGTTTGTAGGTATCAGGCATCGACTTCCCTGAATTTTTAGGATGAGTGTGTCCTATCACAATATCTCAATGGTAAGAGAGGGGAGATAACATACAGATCCAAATCCCAACTCAAGCCATTGATTATCCTAAAATAATGGACAAGCATCTATTTATACCCATTTGAATTTGTCAAGGTGACATGAATTCGTGAGCCCTTCCTTGGTGTTTGGTTGTTATTTAAGTTAGTTGATTTTTTGTATTTTGTGATTCAAGTGGATTTGCTTGTGTGTATTATTTGATTTAAATAATTAAATTAGGAGTAATTATGAGATTAAAGTGATTATATTTTATGAATATGGAAATATTAAAGATAAGGATATTTAATTATTAGGAGTTAATTGAATACCTTTGTTAAATTAAAAGAATTAATTAAAAGTCTAAATTTGGAGTAAAAGGGTTTAATTAATTATTAAATTCAAATATGAAATTAAATGCATAGTTGATTTATTTAATATTGAATTTATCAATTTGTATAGTTATTTATGTGCTAAAGTATTTATTGATTAATTAAATATTTATATGCAATTTAAGTTGCACATTCCGTTTAGTAAAAATAGAATTAGAATTTAAAGTTAAAGTTGAGTTAGGAATTATAATTAAAAGTACATTATTTTATTATTGAATTATAATTAATCATGCAAAGTAAATTGATAAAATTTAGGTAGAGAGAGTTGAGTTCTATTTTTTAGGGTTTGCATGTTTTAGAAACCCTAGGAGGAATAGGTCTTCTTTATGAAGGGTTTATGGGTATTGTTTTCAATTACTTCTATCAGGTCTTGCAGAAGCTCTCTTCGATGAATTTGGAAGATTTCCAGAAATCTTAGATTTTGAAGGTTGAATTGGATCCTTCTTGTCTTTGAATTTTCAGGTGTTGTTTGAGAATTTTGGAAAGCTTAGATTTTGAAAGTTGTAATGGATTCTTCTTGTCTTTGTATTCAGACATTGTTTGAGGTGGGGTTTGAAACCTTCTTTTTGTAAAATTCTTCCCTTTGAAAATATTATTTTCTTTGTGTTTGTCAAATTGTTGTAGGGTTTGAATTGAAGTTTTTATGGTTTTATTGATGGAAGTTTTGGGTTTAAAATTTTTTTGGGTTTTAATTTGTTGTGGGAGAAGAAATTTTAGTATTTTAATATGCATGTGACCATACATGTATTAATTTTGTATATAAGCATAATCTTTTATATTATTCTAGAAACCCTTGTATTTAAATTCAAAAGAAAATTATGTTTTGGTTAAAACCCTAGGTTGTTCAAGGTGGAAACCTACAAATAATTGATTTAGAAAAATATGAAATTTGTATCCAATAAGGGTTTAATTAAATTATTAAATAGAGTATTCGAGAGAACAGTAGAAATTGAAATCATCGAAATGATTGAATATGAAAACCCAATTGAAATTAAATAGTAAAACTAGGTTCTTCAAAATCAATTGCTTCATAGAAAGAAAATTACATGTATATACAATTTGAAAGTTTCTATAAAAAAAAATTTAAAAAAAATTATTATTATTTATTAATTTCGGATTTAAATTTTTTTTTTTAAATTATTATTATTATTATTTATTACTTTTCGGATTTAAAAATTTAAAATTCTTTTTATTGTTATTATTATTATTATTTATTAATTTTTTAATTTAAAATTATAAAAAAAAATTTTAAAAAAAAATTAATTAATAAATAAATATTAATTAATTTTTTTACATGTGGGTTTTACTATTAATGTTTTCATTTATATTTATATTTACAAAATTAATAACATTATTTTATTATTAAATACATGATGTTTTGATATGTATGGAGATTTTAGTTAAATACTTATTTAAAAAGTATATATGCATGAGATTTTATTTTAAATAGATTGTTATGTATGAGACATTTATATGAATGCTTTTATAGTCAAATGGACTTTGGTCAACAAGATGATTGCTTTAGTCAACCAGAATTTATAATTATATGTGTTTACTTGCATGGTTATACAGACATGCAAATATAGTCAAACTAGTTATGATTTAAAATTAATTGGATTTCTTTAAGGGAATGATGTTTTCTTGTAAGTGTTTGAAGTTTTGATTTGAAGGATTTTTATTGGACCTTGTTATATCCTTATTGATTATTGGGGGTTTTAAGTTGACTTGGGAGTTAGTTGACCAGAGGTTTGGAGGTTGTTTTCTATGGTTGTATATGTATTCTTATGTTATGAATTATGATGTTATGTATTATTTCAACCATTTATACCCAACCTTATTGAGACCTAAGCTCATGTTATGTGGACTCTTTGAGAGAGCAGTTATGGAATTTTGGTTTGAGGACCAGTGTGTGTCCCTGATATCTTTTGTGGAATGGAATTTGATCAATATACTTTTACAAGACTTATTTGATTATTGGTGACTTGTGAGCCTAGGGGAGGTTAAATAGGTGCATCTTATGGGAGTGTGTTACAATAGGGGTTTGGGACCCAAAGTGTTCAATTCCAGGGTAACCTATCATAAGTTTTGTAAATAAGTGATAACATAGTAATTAAAATTTGTAGAGTTCATTAAAAATATAATTTAGAGATTATGCCTCGCTTATGCATTGAGTGCTTGTTTAGGCTAAGGATGGGAATGAGATGAAACCTATAGAGTAGGTATGATTAGAATTCCTCATGTTCAAGAGAGGGTATTCTAGTTCCACATGGGTCGTATTGATGGTCTGGTGCCCAGAGTGGCCAGTCCAGGGTCCAGTGTGGCCAGTCCAAGGTAACTCAAGTAGATGGCCATGTGATGACACTCCCATAGTATGTAGCCTAAGTATCATCCATAGTTTTATTTATTTTCCTCTAGTGGTGTATCTTTGTTATTTTAGTATTACCTAGTGGTCTATTTTATGTATTTGGTGATTGGTATTTGTTTGATGCTCTAATTTTTGGTGTTTGGTATGTGTTGACATTTTGGTATGTATTATCTTTTCTTTATCATTAGTTGGTGGCACCTTTTAAGATAGAAATCCTTCATGACCCATTTCTTAGTTGTTTTGATTGAGTTTGTTATCTGAGTGGGGTTTGTTGTTATCTCCTCAGCATGGTGGGAGTGAAACTTTGGTTCCACAAGTTTGTGTGGTAGTGTTTCTTTTACCATTTCAGATTCTGATGTTCTTGTAGTGGTGTTGGATGACACTTTTTTTTGTTACCTTCTTCGTGTTCTTCATTGGAGGCTTGTTCATATCTATCTTATGATGTTTGTAATTATTGTAATCATCCAAAATCATGCTAATAGAACCTAAGGCCCTATTTTACCTAATTCAGAGTAATCTCCTTATTATGTTAATTTGATTCTCGATTATTAACATAATTTAATAAATTTGAAAAATCAATAAACTTCATAAATCAAGCATTTAATCATCAACAATTATTCAAAAAACACATTAATTACCTCTAAGCCCAATTAATTAAATCATTCCCATTAGATGCATGGATAGAGTAATTAATTAAAACAAATTAATAAAAGGCTCAAAATTACATGTCACCTCTCAAGGGACAACAAGGACAAATTCAACCAATGAGAGGAGAGTTACATGGATCACTTGCAGGATCAAGCCGAGATACATGTCAACCACTCTTCCCAAAATGCATCTCAATTGTCTGTATTGATGAAATTCTATAAAAGAAGGATTTTCAAACTCAAAACATAATAGTTAATTGCATTTACATCTACATGTTGCTAAATTGAATTCCTAGTTAATTAGATAGCACTTCAATTTCATAGCATAATTGTTAAGGAATTAATAGATTTATTTGATGTTTCATGTTTCTTAGGTTCAATTAATTAGAATCTCTCATTCTAGCATTGCATTGTCATTTTTTAGAGTCTAAGGCTAAGAGCAATTTAGATTTTGAATATGCTCTTATTAGTTAGAGAGAAATAAGACAGTTTTGTTAGTATGTTTAATTCTTCAATTGCTTGATTTACTAACAATCTAATGTCTTATATTGAAGAGTTGTGTTGCAGGCTAGCAGGTACAATAAAATACACACATTCTTGGAACCCACCGTGGGGTCAAGCCCAGATTTATATAGTTTTAACTAATTTTTTGTCAAATAACAATCAAACTACTAATGGATTTTTTTGTAGGTTGCCTCAAAGAAAAATCAACCAAACTTTCATGCTTGTCTTCATTTAATTTCTAAGAACTTAATCACAATTTGAAATCAATTTTCAATCTAATCAGAGGATTATTCTCTTTTCCCTTTGGGAAAATCAGAAACTCAAAAATTAGATTGAGATTTGGGGTCAAATTGGAGTTAATTGAACTTACATTTTGCATGATGTGTTTGATAGGAGAAAATGGCATGGGTAGGAAATTATGCTCTTCTCCTTAACGGAGAATCAGAAATCCAGACCCCTAAGCCGCAAATCCTCTTTACTTTATTTCAATCCATTTTAAAGGGCATGTCAGTTGAGGTAAAAATCTCCTGGGAATGACCTAAGTGAGGGCACGTAGAAGCCAACTCTTTTACCTCACTATAATAAAGACGCTTCCTTGAGATGAAAGTCTCAGAAGACTTAGTCGGTTTGTCCTTGGAACCTTGATTTTATCTTTTCCATGGACATGCTTGCACTTTGTGTAGAGAGGAGCCACTTTAATCTTGCTTGTGAGACTACACCAGTTTGAGTACTCATAGGGCTATAGGCCTAAATCTCTCTTGCGGGACTATGTGAGGCAATTATGAATGGATGCCTTTATTAAGAACCCTAAGTTAGAGACAACCTGGATTATTCCTGAAAGGTTGGTAATTCTTGTGCAAGGCAAATAGTAATTACCCAAAGAAGTTAATCATATCGATCCCCGATTGATGTTACTACTCCGCTAATATGGCCTCCAACATCTATTGTATGTTATTGGAATGTCATATTATGGGGAGTCTTTGAGTGTGTTCCTAAGTCAACAAAAAAGCATTTCCAATCTATGCCAAGTTTAGAGAAAAATAGTTATATTTTTGGGTCTTAAAATAAATATGCTTGATGTGTTTGAATTACAATCCAATATAAAAACCCTAAATGAACAAACTAGAATCATTTTTAGATAATCAAACTCCCTGGAATCAAGCAGACAAATCTCAAAATTTTGCAAAATTGACAAAATTTTGCTCGGACTGACCATCAAAAGGTCACATTTGGTTTCTTGTGTCACATCCCATGTTATAGGCTACATATGGTAATTACAGAGTCACATATGGTATACCCTGGGTCATATCTATATTAGGGGTCACATCTGGGATTTCCTAGATCACATTTGGGAACATTTACTAGAAGTCGCATCTAAAGTGTTGCATTTGGGACAATGAGAACTTCTGCACATGCTAGAACCTTGATTTTTAGATTTTTGAGTACCCTTTTGAGTCTTCTATCAGCTTCTTTCATTAGAACCAGTGAACCTACAAGTTTGAGAGAGTCAATTTTGAATTTACCTCACCTACCCATTTGGTCTTTATCCCACATTTGTCAAGTTGTGTAGTCCTAATCACATCCAACCTAATCAGTTCCCATCTCACAAATAAGGCATTCTAACCCTTAGACATTGGAACTTTTGAAACATGACAATCCTTTTTCAATTGGTTCCCAACTCATTAATAGGGCACTCTAACCCTTTGACATTGGATCCTATAGCATTTTCAAACCCATAATTGCAACCTTGGATAAATACGCTTGGATAATTTTAAGACCCACTTACATATAAGGACATTCGAATAATTACCTAATCAAGATTTCATGGTTAATACAAGACATAAGTCTTGTCAATTTGAACGAAATCCATTTTCAAACAAAGTCCCATTATTTACCTTTGAACAAGGAGAAACATCAAGAATCAATCCTTTATTCAGAGATACTCCTAGTACTACACATACAATGACTCTTAATACTACCAACATGTTGAATCAAAATGATTTCCATTGGGAAGAATGAAACAATGAACAAAATAAACAAGAAGAACAAGTAAATCAACAGGAAGAAAAAAATCAAAGAGTGCACTATGATTCCGATAGTGATGAAGATCCTACTAAACAAGAATATCAAAGAGATTTGAAAAGAAAAATATTCCAAAAGATACTTGAAAGAACATTGGATGAGAACAAGGAGAAATGCTTTTTGAATCTAGCATCACATGGAGTAAAGTTACCTAAGTATTATGATGTTAATCAAATCAATAAAAAATAAGATCTTCTCCTATATCAATCCTAACACAAAAGTTACTTGCTATGCAAGAAGAGATACAAGACTTGAAGAAAGAAAATGACAAACCCGCAAAGAAATATTCATTGGAACATATTTTTCATTTTCCCTTTGATAAGGGTCTAAAGATGATATCATTTCCACAACGTGTTACAATTCCCAAATATGATAAATACACTGGAAACTCGGATCCTCAAGACCATGTGAGGGATTTCTGCACATTGAGTATGGAATCCATGCAAGAACAAACCTATTTGAATATGAGGTTGTTTCCATGAAGTTTGGGTGGACAATCAATGGATTGGTTATATAAGCTACCCACATGTATCAATACATTCAAAGAACTAGTGGAAAATTTGATCCAAAAATACTCATACAACATATGGTGACCATGTTGGATCTATGCAATATGAAGCAGAAAAGTGGAGAACCATTCCTAACATTCCTACAACGACAGAGGAAGATATTCACAAGATACTCACGAAAAATACTTGAAAGTGAGAAGATGGACATCTTTATCAATAATTTGGTACCTAAAATTAATTTTCCCATACAACTCCAAGGTCCATCGAGCTTTGACAAGATGATACATAGTGCCATTAAGATTGAAGAAGTCTTGGTTAAGAAAGGATAAATCATAATTATAAGGAGATTAAAGACAAGTACTATTCCAATAAAGATAAGTACAAATATGGGAATAAAAATAAGAATGTGGTTAATGATGGAGTTGTGGATGCTCCTAATAAGAGACCAAAACCAGAAGTGTTTAATCTTTCTAGAAGTCTGTAAGCTAATAAGAACTCAAGTACAATGGTGAAACCAACAGCTAATAATTTTTTTAATAAACTTAATGCTCAGAATGAGCCTTGGTTTTCAAGACCTAAGAGAACATTTAAACCTTTTGGAAACACATTGGAAGTGGTCTTGAAGTTATTTTTGGACAATAATATTATCACAATCCCTGATTCAAAATCATGGGAACCAAAAGTGAAATTGAAGTGGTGGAACGATAATGATTATTGTGATTTTCATCGCAATAAGGGACATAAAACTAATAATTGTATAAAATTGAGACATGTCATTCAGGACCTCATTGAAGAAGGAAAGGTTAAAGTGGATGGTCATCACACTAATAATGATCACAAAGCATTTCAAACTCCATTACCTAATTATGAAGGAGGTGAATCTTCTAAAAATAATAAAATCAATTACACCTACATTGATAATGACAATGTGAATATGGTGGAACCTTGCAAACTATCCATCAATGTGATTACTCTTAATGAAGTACAAGGCAAGAAATAATCCTCTAATGCTATCACGAGGAGTCAAGATAAGCTCACTCTGTAAGGAGCTTCAACATCAAACCCACCTGTTACAACAACAACTCCTAAAAAATTGGCATTACCTTCAAAGTTTAATCTAGTAGACTAGTTGCAACATACACTAGCTCAAATTTCCATTTTGGAGCTATTGAAAATCTCTCCGGTCTATCGAGAGATTCTTGACCAAGCCCTACTTACTACTAATGTACCTAAGGATTTGGATGTAGACAGATTCAAAGCTATGGTTGGTCATATAAATTCCCCACATTACTTGTCTTTCTCTGAGGAATATGATAATTCCTTGAACCATCCACATAATCAACCTCTACATTTATAAGTCCTAATTCATAAACACTGTGCCAAACAGGTCTTGATAGATGGAGGCACTAGATTGAACATATTTACATACAATCTGGTGAATCAATTGGGATTTTTTTATGATGCAATTGATCCAAGAAGAAAGATAAACATCAAAGCCTATGACAAGGAAGAAAGATCCTCTAAGGGGTTGGTTATCCTACCTATCAGATTGGGAACGCTGGAGAAATATGTAATATGTCAAGTTCTAGACCTGCCACTCACCTACAATATTCTTCTTGGAAGGCCATGGACCCATACAATGTAGGCGGTTCCTTCTACTTATCATCAATTCATAATATTTCCTCACAATGGAGTAGAGGTAACCATTCCATCTAATACAACATATCATTTCAATAGTCTCAAGAAAGTGGATAGTATGATTCCACATAACAAGGAAGGCGCTAACAAAGTAGAAAATTCTAAAGAAATGGTCCTACTGAGTTTTGCAAAGAAAGTCAATATTCAAGAAATAGGAATGGGAGAATACAAAATAGATTCCTTGATGTCCATGAAAGATTTACCCATGTCTCCTAGATCTCAAGGGAGACCTTCATCCACATTCACACCTTCTAAGGGTAATACTTTGACAATCCATGAAGGAATGGGGATGGTGAAAGAACAAGTGTCACTTGAAGAAGAAAATGAAGAAAAGGTTTTTTTACAATGGCTATACAAAGAAGATGAACATGATGAAAATTTCAAACATGTAGAAATAGCACCTAATAAATATGGAAAACGTTATGACACCAATACAAAATGTGATATAAAGAAAAAGGACCATTGGTTCAAAACAAGAAAGGACTCATAGAACCAATACACATGGACTTCAAAAATCCTAGAGGTAAAACTGGAGTAGGTTTCAAAGAAATGACATCTCATCCCATAGCTGAAGATGGTCCAGTGTTTGATAGATTAGGGGATTTAGATGATGAAGAAGAAATAGAAGGACAACCTATTTCTTATGAAAGATTACTACTCTTGCAAGGAGATCCAGTGTCAAAAATTAGCACCAATATTGGACCTGAACGAGAATCAAAAGAAGAGCAAGAAGAAGAACCTAAAGAAGAACAACAACAAAGACATCCTAACTAGGGGAAGTTGGTTACTGTTACTCAAATTATTGACATGCCTCACTTTGATGAAGAACAAGACATGAAATCCTTACAAACACCTTTGCAAGAAAGAGAGAATCAAGAAGAAGAGAACAATGTTGATGAAGAAGAGGAAGTACTGATGACTATTTCCCACTTCTTAGTAGTCTCATATGATAGTCAAGTTGATTCACATGAGTATGAATGGGATATACTCTTTGATGCCATGATGGACATAGAGATAGATGTGATACACAAGTACACTCCTAGAGTCCAAATTGAAGAAGGAGAAAGTTCTAATGCTAGGTCACTAGGATTAGATTGACATAACACTAATGTGAAATACAGTAATAAAGATCATGACTTTAATAATCTTAACAATTCTTTGGAAGAAAAATTAACAAAAATCATCTTGCAAGTTAATAACATTGATAATAATAAGGTGGTGTTGTCTCTAAAACCTTGTGAATCTTTACCCTTGATGTATCCTGAGCTTATAGGCTGGAATGAACCTATATACACAAGCCTACTATCCTTTGACAATGACTACACTTTAGCTTGTTATCTAAATGCTTGTGAACCCTTTACCTCTTCCACTAGTGCAAGGAGCGTAAACATGACTGAGGGGGATATCAATTTTCTTATTCAAAAAATGAAAAATAAAATGAAAAATAAATCTGATGGTGAAAACCATGTTGTGGCAGTATCAAATTCAAAAATAGTAAAATAAAAATATGTATTCGAAGATGAAAACCTCTTAAAGGCACAAAAATATGAGAATATTGATATTATTCCATATCATTTTCAAAAGATATCTTCAGTATTAATTGAGCCAACACAACCTATCAATATTGGAACAATAGAAGCTCCACAAATGGTTCACATTGCTCAATCTCTATCATAAGAAGAAAAGCTACAATTTACCAATTTATTCAAGGAAAAGAAGATCAACTTTGCTTTGTCCTATTCAATGTGCCAAGGCTAGATATAGACCTAATAATGCATCATCTATCCATTTCTCTTGAAGTGAAGCTCGTCAAACAAAAACTAAGAAAAATGTATCCACATGTGGAATTGTTAGTCAAAGCAGAGCTAGAAAAATTATTAAAAGTTGGATTCAAAAGAGCTATTGACTATGCAGAATGGATATCAAATATAGTTCTTATCTCCAAAGAGGATAAATATATAAGGGTTTGTATAGATTTTAGAGACCTAAACAAAGCTTGTCCAAAAGATGATTTTCCACTCCTAAACATAGATATTATTGTGGATCTCATGGTAGGATATGAGATGTTTTCATTGATGGATGGGTTCTTAGGATACAACCAAATAAATATCATCCCTGAAGACCAAGAGAAGATGAAATTTACATGCGCATGGGGAACATATTTCTGGTACATAATGTCATTTGGTCTCAAGAGTGTAGACGCAACATACCAAAGGGCGATGACTACAATATTCCATGATATGATGCATAGAAATATGGAGGATTATGTTGATGACACACTTAGAGAAAAGTCAAAAGTGAGAACACATATAGAGGACTTGAGAAGAATCTTTGATAGAATGGAGCAATTTCAACTAAGGCTAAACCCTAAAATGTTTGCATTTGGGGTATCATCGGGAAAATTGTTAGGATTCATAGTTTTGGCAAAAGGAATTGAACTGGATCTAGAAAAGGTAAAAGCAATTCCTTAAATGCAACCACCTAGGAATATCATTCAGATGAGGATACTTCAAGGAAAGTTTCAATCTATAAGGAGATTTGTATCCTAGTTAGTAGATAAGGCTCAACCTTTCACAAAGATGATGCACAAAGGGATCACATTCACATGGGATGAAAAATGTGAGAAGAAATTTACACAAGTTAAGCAATATTTGGCGAATCCTCCAATCTTGATGGCTTCGATACATGAAAAACCCCTTCTACTATACATATCAACAATAGACGCATCATTAGGAGTATTTCTAGGACAAGAAGATGAAGCCAAGAAGGAAAGGGCAATATATTACATCAATAGGACTTTGGTCTCCTACGAGTTGAATTACTCCATGATTGAAAAGGCATGCCTAGAAGTAGTATTTACACCTCAGAAGCTAAGGCACTACATGTTGGAACATAAGGTAAATCTATTTGCTAAGATAGATCCACTTAAGTACCTATTAAATAAAACAACACTGACATGAAGACTAGCAAAATGGGTCTTAGTATTAAGTGAGTTTTATATTGAGTATGTTGACAAAAAATCTATTAAGGGACAAGTGATAGCTGACCAACTTTCGAAAGCACTACTGACAAATGACATGCCACTACACTTAGAGTTTCCTGATGAAGCAATCATGCACCTAACATAACATCTATAGAAGATGTATTTTGATGGCTCCTTTAGACAACAAGGATCGAGAGTTGGATATTTTTTCATTACTCCACAAGGGTACGAGATACCGAAGGCATACAATATGATATTTCCATGCACAAATAACATAGTGAAGTATGAAGCCCTAGTGAATGGATTGACGCTAGAAATAGAATGGAAGATCATTGAGTTACATATCTATGGAGACTTACAGATTATTATTAATTAGGTCAATGATGAATATCAAACAAAGGATGATAAGATCATGCCCTATAAGAGAATGTTGGATGACCTAAAGAAGTATTTTTTCTTCATCACATTTTAATAGATTCCAATATAAGATAATAAAGCTACAGATGTGATGGCTACCTTAGCATCTATGTAACAACTAGAAGAACATCAGTTTCTATATGACTTCCTAGTGGAAGAACTTCTTTTTCCAACCTATGACTCACCTGATTCCCAAATCATTTGTGCCATTGAAACTGAGGTCTTATCTAGATATGCTCATATATATTCCTATCCGAAAGACCAAATTTTCCCTGAAATTATTTGAGAAATGAAAAAAGATGCCTCATAAGAGAAGCATCAGATTATTTAATCATTTCTAACGACTTATATAAACATGCTCTAGATGGCATGCTACGTAGATGTTTAGAAAATGAAGATTCAAGTTGTGCATTAAAGGAATTACATGAAGGTGTGTGGGTCTCACTCAAAAAGATTTTTATTAGCTAATAAACTCTTAAGAATGGGATACTAATGGCCTACAATGGAGAAAGATGCAATCCAATATGCCAAAACATGCAAGAAATGCCAAGTCCATGGAAACCTGATACATGCTCTAGCTAGGGAGTTAATTCCTTTCATTACACATTGGCCATTTCAACAATGGGATTTTGATTTAGTTGGACAAATATATCCAAACTCATTCAATTGACACAACTACATCATTACGACAACTTAATACTTTACAAAATGGGTGGAAGTTGTACCACTAGCTAATGTTACAGGAAATAAAATCTCAATGTTCATCCTAAATTAAATCATTTGTAGGTATGAGATACCCTCATCAATTGTGACTGACAATGGGGGTCAATTTAAAAAAATACATGGATGACATGTGTCTTCAATTCAAAATCACTCAATATTATTCCTCGATCTATACCCTCAAGGTAACAGACAGGGTGAAGCATCAAATAAAATAATCTTGAAAATCTTGCATAGAACAATGAGAAAATTAGGTAGAGACTAGCAATTGGCTACACTTGAGGGAGATGTCCTACTAGGTGTGTGTGTGAAAATTGTACCTGATCTGTAAACACAACACTCAGTAAAACATTAGAGGTTATTGATAATCAAAATCATGCAAAATTGAAAGCTATCTAACCAAGCGATTTACTGCCTTCTAATAGGTGCGAGATTAATGTTCTCAGATTGTAATCGAGATCAGTGACCTAGACGACACCTAAATGAAGGATTTGAATGCAAAAGATGGATATGAAATTGAATGCAATTAATCTATATTTTTGATATTTTCTATGCAATAAGAATGATAAATTTGATATGAATCTATGCTAATATGAAATTGATATGCTATGAATGCTATTGAAAATTGATATGCTATGAATCTAACAATGATATGAAATATGAATGCAAAAATAAGATTGATCTCACAAAGATGTCGATTTGCAAGAGCTTTGATTCTTCAATTCCAATTCTCCAGCGTGATTGTGCAAAATATGAGATGATTTGTGAAGAGCTAAAGCCTTAATTTATAGAAATCCAGGGCTTTGGAGGTGCATGAATAAAAGCCATAAATCACTCAAATTAACTCATCTTGATTTTTGAGTTATCTGATCATAAAAGATAGTTAATTCTCAAAATCATGCAAAAACATGCAAAAACAGCTTTTTAACTCAAATTAGAGTTTAGATCAGCTTTTTGAACTCCAAAAGGATGTTGAGTTCCAAAAAGTCAATAACTTGCATTGATTTTCTGATTTGGAGTTTAACTGTTTCTTTTGAATATGCATAATAATTAAGAATTAAATAAATAAATAAAGTGATTTATCCTCAACTCAACTGATTTTTGAAAATAAATAATTAATTTATGGGTTAATTAACTATTTATTCAAACTTTTATTAAAAATTATATTATTAAATAATGACAACATGCTTTAATTAATTAAATAAGAATTTAATCAATTAAAGATAGGAATTTTGATTTATTGTCAAAATTAAATAATACAATTAATAATAGATAGAATTAAATTTAATTACATAATTAAGTGGCAAATATTAAATCTAATTAATTAAATATGAAAATATTCAATTAATTAAATTTTTAGGATAAATGTGATTTATCGCCAAATAATCATTAAATTAAAGATAATTAAGATAATTAGGAATATTACTAGGAATATTCCCTGATGCAAAATTTAAGATAATCAATTATGATTCGATGATGTTTAGATGTGCCTTAGGTTAGGACTTTGATGTCGATTTTGTTCGAATTGAAGATGTAGGAGATTAATGAACTTATAGCCCATTTTTGGGGTATTACATTTTGCCCCTCTTTGAATTACTGTGCGAAGCGCAGTGGTTCAAAGATAGTCTGTGTTTGATAAAGATATGAAACTGATTCAAAAGATAAACCGATCTCAAGATAGAAACCGATTGAAAGATATTGAGATAGGAGTTGATTGATATTGAATTGATATGGAGATAATAGGTCTTGAATGACCAAAGATAATGTTCACTGTAGCAGCAAATGAACCTATGATTGCGAAAAAGTGTCAAAATGCCTGATTCTAAACCTTAGGATTGATAAGAAGTGAGTGACCCGTTCTAGACTCGATTGTCTTAGCAGAACTAGCAAGTATCACATCCGAATCCTTCAGTTGCCAAAGAACCAAGGAAAGAACACTATGATCTGATGGTTGCAAAAACTGATACAGATTACAAGATTAAGAGAATACCAGATTGATATGGATCGATGAATCTAATATGCCCCAAGTGATGATAGATTTGCCCCGAGCGATGAGGACTTTTGATGAATCAGTAACTAGACGTGATTGTTTGTCTTGATCACTAATGAAAGATATTGATAGACTTGATCGATAGAATTTGATTTACAGACTTTGAATGATGTGCAATACCATGCCCCCTTCGGGATTAAAATTGAAATCTGACAAGAAAAGTCAGCGTTGATAGTTTAGAAGCATGTTAATTGATCTGAGAAGTGGTTATTTACATCCGAGAACGCATTCTGCATCGTTGGAAGGTCCCAAAAGACCAAGTTTGACTAGGTTTGACCATGAGTTGACCATGGTTGACCAAGTTGAAATTTTGATAGTTTGATGAAAGCTAATCAGTTAAGTTGAATTTTAAATTTCTGTGATGATAGAAGATCGAATATGCAAGCAATTAATAATATGAATGATCTCAGATTTGAATTTTGATCCCGAAAAAGGATTCTATTTGCTATTTCATTGGAGGAACCTTCGTGTGAGATTCAGCTCTTGTTAGACTTGAAGATGCGATTTGAAGAATCATTTAAGCATTGAAGTTCGTTTAATCATTGTGAGATCATGCAAACATGCAAAATGCAATGAGACATGCAAAATGAAATGCAACCTAAGACCTAGGACCTAGTCACTGATCATGTGTCGATTTGTTATCATCATTGAATTTTTAGGTAACCGGATAAATCAATACAATGCCCACTAGCCATGAAACCATAGACATATGAATATCGATTTGTATGTGCAAGAATCAATACAACACCCACTGGTCAAACAACCATGGACATATGAATATTGATTTTAGTTGTTGAATGTCGGATTAGATATAAGCATCAAGGTACAAATGCCAGGATGACCTGAATATCATGTCCATTTTGATATAGCAATTTGTACAAGCATCAAAACATAAACGTCGTGATGACCTGAATACGCCTTGCATTTCAAACACATCAAACAGTCAAGAGATCATTCTAAATCCAATGTGAATTACCCGTAGTGACCCTTTATCGTTCACATCCTTAGGCAAGATTGCGTTCCACAGTAGGAGAAAGAACTTACTCAAAAAGACAATAGTTAGATCAAACTTCCTTGAATTTTTAGGGTATCAATGGTCGAGGTACGCATGGCCATCCAATTCGAGATAGAGGCTCTTACAGTCGGACACCATTTCAATCCAAAATTTCCAAAGCTGTTAGATTTTCACATACAAGCAGAAGACAAAGAAAAGATTATGCCCCCAGTCATCACTCTCTAAATCCTGTAAAGGACATCATTGAAGAGCTCGAAGGGACACAATATGCAAAAATCTCAATGTGAATCATTAAGCATACAAGGAGATAAAAGCATGAAAAGCACAGATTGTTTTCAGTTGAGTTTTGATGTTTGATTGTTGTTGATGCAAAATCCTTTCTGGAGATGAGACTGACTGACTAACTCAACTTGAAGCCTCAAAGGACTCTGAGTGGATATGACACGTCTAAGATACATGGGAGACCATAGGATATGACATTGATTGCCCCCAAGTGTGAACATTGATAGGATGCAAACGCTTGAGCTGGTTGGTGTACAGGCCGACTTATTGAAAACTGGAAATGCAGGAACAAACCGGGAGATATGTACAAACTAAAGCAAGACTGAAAGCTGGGAAAGACCAAGATTGTGCTGATAGATGGAGCATTTTGGAACAAGTGGCACCCGTTTGCCGGGTTTTCACCATCTTGGTAGAGATTCTATTTTTGCTACCAAGGCGCCTGTTTCCAGGTTTTCACCAAGGCACTTTTCTTCTTTTTCATTTTTTTGTATTTTTGATTTTTTCAATTTTTTTTGTATTTTTCATTTTTTCAATTTTTTTGTACTTTTGATATTTTTTTATTTTTTTTGTGAATCATCAAGGTGCTTATTGCTAGGTTTTCACCAAGATGTTCATTTTTTCAGGACTTTTTCTGATTTTTAAGATTTTTTCAGAACATTTACCAAGCACTGAATGCCTTAGGCATAGAATTTCTTTAGATGGAGAACGTTGATTGGTTCTCGGAGCTGTTCTCCTTCAGTTGTTGAGAGTTGATAGGCACCAGAGCCAAAAGTAGCAGTGATTACAAAGGGACCCAGCCAGTTGGGTTCGAACTTCCCCTTGCGTTCTCGATGTGATTGATTTTTAGGATTTTCTCTCAAGACTAGATCACCAACCTAAAATTCTCTGTGTCAGACTTTCTTGTTGTAGCCTCTAGACATTCTTTTCTGATACACTCTGAGATGATCATACGCTACTTGTCTACGCTCATCTAGTAGTTCAAGTTCTTGTAACCTCGATACTCTGTAGTCTTCATCAGTGACAAGTTCATGCATTTTGATTCTGAGTGATGGGATTTCAACCTCAATAGGCAGTACCGCTTCAGACCCATAAACTAAAGCGAATGGTGTAGCCCCTGTAGGCATTCTGATACTAGTTCTATAGGCCCATTCTGATACTTGTTCTAATACTAGTTCTGATACTGATTCTGATACTGATTCTGATACTTGTTCTGATACTGGTTCTGATACTAATTCTGATATTTGTTTTGATACTAGTTCTGATACTGATTCTGATACTGATTTTGATAATTGTTCTGATACTTGATATACTTGATAGCATCTTTTTCCATTGCAAACTCCCAAGCAAGATCATATCGTGCAGTCCCAATGTCTAGCAAGGTAGAGAACAAGAGGGATTAGTAAGCTGGTGGAAGAGATGGAAGATAAGAGAATGAAGGAAAATGAAGGGAAGAAATCCTCAAGGGGAAACTCCTCAAGAATACCCAAGCTAGGGAAAAATTATCATGTAAAGCGCATTTGGACAAGCAATGAAAGGCTAGCATAGGATAAGCACAAAATCATAATGCAAGAGCAGGAAAGGATGCAATCCAAAGGAGTAGACATGTCAAGAGGCTTCATAGCACCATGTTTTACTCTTTCTTTCTTTTTTTATTAGATCAAGACCAAAGGGAAAAAGGATAGCGATAGGCAAAAATGAATGGAGGAAGATGGATATGAAGGCTAAACATGGAAGGAATGAAAGCAAGATCATCGTAAGATAGCTCACAAAATAGCCAAATATTCGTGTATAGATCAACATTGTCAAGATCAAAGAGAGAAGATGGAATGGATGAAATATGTAGAAGAACTACGCATGATGCCTGATTGCCAGGTTTTCATCATGGTACTTATCCAAGGCACCACAAGGGAGTGGTTTTCACCTTAGGATGAAATTTTTTTTCTTTACTTTTGCTACCAAGGCGCCTGTTTCCAGGTTTTCACCAAGGCACATTTTCAATTTATTTTATTTTTCATTTCTTTTTTTGGAAGAAGGCAAGCTTTTTAGATAATGCTCCTTGAAAGGATAAACCATGATATGCCAAGGATTCAAAATGATGTGTTCAAAGATGCTGATAGGGAAAGGAACATGGAAGAGAAAAATGGAGGATAGGGTTTTATGTAAAGCGAGTGAGGTTGGAAGATAGGAGGAATAGGCAAATGAGGAAAAAGGATAGAAGGTAGAAGGATAATGCATGGAAGGATTGTAAAAGGGTAGGTGGAAAGGAAGGCAAGATCAATGTAAACACACACCTTGAAGGGTGGCGAGAGGGTGGAGGAATTGTGAATGAAGGAATACGTGAAGGAATATGATGAATGGATAGCAAAGGTTGTGGTTTAGGCACATTGAATGGAAGAATATTTTTGGAGGGAGATGAAGTGGAAGCCTTTGGAAGCTTGAATGTCAATTTCACTTTTTGCTCAACACTAGACTCTTTCAAGAGAGACTTTGGAATCCATATAGCCATAGGCTTTTTATTTCCTTTTGATGATCTAGAGATAATATCTTCAATGATGGATTTTGGAACCCATACTTTTCTTGTAGTTTTTTTCTTAGATATCTCTTTTGACTTTATGCCTCCATGTTGTTTAGAGGAGACATGGTGATTTTCCCTTTTTGATGGATTCTTGTATTGCTTTTTTTTCTTGTATTGAACATTCAAGTTACTTCCAAAAGACTTGGGACTTGTGGAAGAAGGAGGAGATGACTGGTTTAGATGGGTGGGTGGATGAAAAGGATTCAAGGGTATGCATCTATGTTGATCTTGAGGAAAGATGGGAGATGGAGGTATGTAAGGACCCAAGATGGATGGCAAATCAGGAGAGCTAGGAGGGGAAAGTGAAGGGACATAAGGACCCAAGATGGAAGGAAGGCGTGAAGATCTTTGTAGTGGTGGAAGAGGTCCAAGGATGGAAGTGGAAGACGCAAAAGGATAATCAATAAGTTCATCGGCATCTATATGACAACCAAGGATATCAGCATCTTTAGAGTGAGCATTAGGATCTTCAATAGAATCATGGACATCTTGAATATGAGCACCTTCTTTGATAGAATTGTTCAAAGCTTGCAAAGACTTAGGAAGAGTAGAAAGTGAAAGTGAACATGGAGTGGTAGAACAAGAAGATGGAAGACTTTGATCTTGACAAGGATCTTTGGATAGCACAAGTGCATAATTTTTCTCTGGTTTTTCAATAGGCTTAACATTGGAAGTATCAACACCATTTTGACCAACCTTAATGGAAGTATCATCTTTGGAAAGTGCAAGCGTAGTAAGGTTATTTTGATTGTCAATAAGCTCAACAGTGTAAGTAGTAGCTTGATCTTGCTTAGGCGAAGACTTAAGACATGGTGGAATGCATGAAAAAGGGGATACAGGATCAAAAGAACCCTGAGGCGGATAAGAGACATCGTGAAAAGGAGTGGATGACATGGAGGGTTCTTGATCTTGATCTTTCTTTATGTTCTTTTCTTCATCATTTTTAGAGTCCTCTTGACATGGAGCCACTTCTAAGGACAAGGAAGCATGTTGGGATTGTATGGATGACTTTGGAAAAGATGGTGGAGGACTAGCTAAAGTAGGGATTATAGCATATGAAGGCTTAGGCTCTTTAGGTTTATCATTATTGAAAGTATTTGCAGCCAAGTGAAGGATAGCTTGAGTTTCTTTAAGAGGTAGCCCTGGAGGATAACTATAGGGAACCGCATGAAAAGTATCAGGGCTTGTGTTAGATGAAGGTTCTGTGAAAGATGTGAAAGACTCAGAAGCTTTAGGAAATGTATGGATATTGGAGGAAGTAGGGGATAGAAGGGAACCATCACAAGACAAAGGTCCAACATTAACATGATCTTGCTTGAGAGTGTAATCTTTATTTTCAACTGGAGAGTTCTTAGAGGAGAGATCCTTATAGTATTGACGTTTCAAGCTAGCACGATGTATTTTATAGTCCTCAGCAGTAGTAGATGGATCATCATCAAGGTATTGTCCACAAAAGCCATCAAAATCTCTTTCAAAATCAGAATCATATGGATCACCATCACGATCTATCCAATGTGACGGCCCCTTTGTAGTAAGCAGGAATGAACGATGAGGAGGACTCTTAGGAACAGAGGTGTCATAGGTATCATTACATTGTCTATTGTCATAGTCATCATAGTCTTCAAAGCTAGATGTGTCACTCTCCGTGGAAGAGGTATCATATTGCTCAATTTTTTTTCGGGGGCATGGTGACATGTACAAATCTTTATCAAATGGAAAAGAGTATAAAGATTCCATGGAGAACTTTTTAGATTCCTTCTCTTTCTCAAGTTTGTCAAGCTGGACTTGCATAGCTTGCAGCTGCTTCATCATAGCAGCAATCAAAATTTCTTCCTCTTGTTTACTGATTCTTTGAGACATGTGTACTGATTTTCAATAGCTACTGCTCTGTTCTTGACACAATGATATTTTTGACAGATTCTGGAACTAGGCTGGAAACATTGGATATCTTGCAATTTGACAATTTTTGACAACTCTCTCAAATTTTTCCAAACGACACTCTACAGACTCATACGACAGTGGGTAGTCTATGAAATGATAGTTGCTAAACTCATACGATAGTTGGGTAATACTGAAATGACACTTGACAAAACTCGTACGACTTTTGACTTCTTGAAATGACTTTTGACTCCAGAAAGAACTTTACGTCAATTTTTGCAAAATTTAAGGTTTTCAGTTTTGGATTGTTTGCAAATTGTACTATCTAGATTTTGAAGGTTATACCAGATTTGATCGTTTTTAATAGCCAAGTAGATAAATAAGCACACAGAACAACAAGCAAGTGATTCCAAGCACGTCTGAAAACAATGAACAAGGGCAAAAGCAACCTTGCGCATGAACAATCAAGTGACCAAATTGTGCTAATCCCTGAGAGTACTAATTGTGTATGTTCTGAAAAAGTTTTGCAATAACGCACATATACCTGAAAGTGAAAAATTGGCCTCTCTAGGGTTTTTAGTAATGGTTTGACTCTGCAACTTTTATGATTCAAAGGGGTGAACTCCAATCCTGGCGCACCAAGGTTTTGACACAGTCCGAGAACTTAATCTTCAAGAGCTGCTAGGGAGATCTAACAACCCAACAATGAACCATACCCGTGGAGATTTCTTCCACAAGGACATTTATATAGCGGTTGTCACTACCATGGCAAAAATGGCTATTACCGCTTGAGGTTCCGTCAATGCAGTTTGCCCTGTGAAGGGATTGTCCGCTACGGTTAACCCTCTCTAAAGATGACTCACAATAGTATACCACAAGGGGACTTGGCTCCAGATTCAAGGTTTTGACACCTCTTCACTTTTAACCCAAACAAAGCAAACAGATTAATCCGACACGCTAAGACAAAGTTTTGTTCCACCAAGGTCTGTGATATCAACTCCACGTGATCTATCAACCTCTCCGGGGAGAGAATGTATCAATCAATAAGAGAAGACGCACTAACCAATTTTGATTCACCAAAGCTTGTGATATCAACCCCACATGATCTATCAACCTCTCCGGAGAGAGAATGTGTCGATCAATAAGAGAAGACTCACTAACTAAGTTGAATGTGAAACGCACTAAGTATCCTCCCTACCTACAAGGATTCTATCGTCAAGAAGGATTTCGCTAGGAATCCAATCTCTCAAGAATCACAAATAGTGTTCATAGGGCCTAATTACTATGTGAGCACAGATGTATGTTCCGAAAGCAAATCTACCAAAAGCATCCAAAAAGTAGAAAGAGGAACACTTAACGTTTAAAGCGAATATGAGATGAGTCCACAAGGTGGAACACTTAACACCTCACACAAGCTAAAAACAAGTCCACAACTTAGAAAACAAGTGAGTTCCTAAAAGCACAAAAGGGTTGCCAAGTGGAACATTTAACGCTTCTGTCCTGTTGACCCCTCCCCTTTATGGCGCTGAGATTGCAACCACGGGGCGGAAATGAGGGGCCAGCGGATTAGCGAGTCCAATAACCCAAGATAGCAATCAAGATCAATCACAAGTATTCTAAGACTACTTAATGAATCCTTAAGGGTTCACAACCTAGTATCAATTATGCAAGTGTGTAGAAATAGATCAAAAGCATGAAAAGATGCACACAAGCTTGACACATAAGAGATTTATTTTAAGTCCCAAATCAAAATATTATTAGATGAAGGAGAATACCTGGGATCCTTGCAACGCGCTTAGTAGATTTTACTTGATTTTTAGCAATTTTTGTTGAGCTTTTCCATGCAAGCAAGTGACGAACTCTCCAACAAGCAAACAAGCAAACAAGATATGCAAAATATATTCAACTTATGAAAACCATAGGGTTAGCTCTAAAAATCAATTATTATTAGTAATAATAACCAGCAATCAACCCAAATGACAACTCATATCATTCATTGAACCATGTAAAAAAAATAAGTGCATACCCATCACAAAACTTTATTTTTTTTTTTTGCATTTGACCTAGTCAACAAGATCTAATTTTTTTGATATGATTTTGGCCATAAAAATATAAATTCAGAATAGAGACCCCTGCTAAAAAACAGAGAGCTTTCCAAAAATGCAAAAATTTTAGAAAAACCTCTTCATTTGTGCCCTAGAGACCCATTTTATCAAAACAGACCAATTTTTGTAAATTGACCATTTGAGCTATGATATCATATCCAAATTTAAAACACAAAGAATAGACCCCCTGTATAATTTAAAGAGCTTTCCGAAAATATAAAATTTTTTGAAAAATATTCTGATTTGCGTCAGATATTAATTTTTTCCGGAATTTCAAGAAAAAAATTATTAAAAATTCAAAACATATTAGAAAATTCTAAATTTTTTACTGTAGCTTCCATGACATGTCACCAACCTATAAAAAAAATTTTAGACCAAAATTCTAAGCCTTTTGGGAGATAAAATTAAATCTTTGAAACTTTGGGGTTTTAGCTCCCCAAAAAAGTCAAAACTAGCATGCAAAGGTGGGTTGCCCCACGGTGGGCGCCAGAAATGTGTGTGTGAAAATTGTACCTGATCTGTAAACACAACACTCAGTAAAACATTAGAGGTTATTGATAATCAAAATCATGCAAAATTGAAAGCTATCTAACCAAGCGATTTACTGCCTTCTAATAGGTGCGAGATTAATGTTCTCAGATTGTAATCGAGATCAGTGACCTAGACGACACCTAAATGAAGGATTTGAATGCAAAAGATGGATATGAAATTGAATGCAATTAATCTATATTTTTGATATTTTCTATGCAATAAGAATGATAAATTTGATATGAATCTATGCTAATATGAAATTGATATGCTATGAATGCTATTGAAAATTGATATGCTATGAATCTAACAATGATATGAAATATGAATGCAAAAATAAGATTGATCTCACAAAGATGTCGATTTGCAAGAGCTTTGATTCTTCAATTCCAATTCTCCAACGTGATTGTGCAAAATATGAGATGATTTGTGAAGAGCTAAAGCCTTAATTTATAGAAATCCAGGGCTTTGGAGGTGCATGAATAAAAGCCATAAATCACTCAAATTAACTCATCTTGATTTTTGAGTTATCTGATCATAAAAGATAGTTAATTCTCAAAATCATGCAAAAACATGCAAAAACAGCTTTTTAACTCAAATTAGAGTTTAGATCAGCTTTTTGAACTCCAAAAGGATGTTGAGTTCCAAAAAGTCAATAACTTGCATTGATTTTCTGATTTGGAGTTTAACTGTTTCTTTTGAATATGCATAATAATTAAGAATTAAATAAATAAATAAAGTGATTTATCCTCAACTCAACTGATTTTTGAAAATAAATAATTAATTTATGGGTTAATTAACTATTTATTCAAACTTTTATTAAAAATTATATTATTAAATAATGACAACATGCTTTAATTAATTAAATAAGAATTTAATCAATTAAAGATAGGAATTTTGATTTATTGTCAAAATTAAATAATACAATTAATAATAGATAGAATTAAATTTAATTACATAATTAAGTGGCAAATATTAAATCTAATTAATTAAATATGAAAATATTCAATTAATTAAATTTTTAGGATAAATGTGATTTATCGCCAAATAATCATTAAATTAAAGATAATTAAGATAATTAGGAATATTACTAGGAATATTCCCTGATGCAAAATTTAAGATAATCAATTATGATTCGATGATGTTTAGATGTGCCTTAGGTTAGGACTTTGATGTCGATTTTGTTCGAATTGAAGATGTAGGAGATTAATGAACTTATAGCCCATTTTTGGGGTATTACACTAGGTCCAATAAAAAATCTCCACCTAAAAAGGTTCTATGCTTGACATTCTTGAGGTAGCACCTGTATAGTGAAAAGAGTTCCTAAAAAGTACAAAAAAAGTGAAAAGAGTTCCTAAATAAGTACAAAAAAGAGGAAAGAGTTCTTGAAGAAAAGCAAAACAACAAATATTGATCCTAAAAAAATTTTAAAAACAATGCAAAAAGTCTTGAAAATATGACCATCTTGGTGAAAACTTGGTAAATGGGCGCCTTGGTGAGTCAAAGAAAAAAATAGAAAGAAGAAAAAGTACAAAAAAATTTGAAAAAGAGAAAAGGTGTCTTGGTGAAAACCTGGTAATAGGAGCCATGATAGAAAAAATAGAAAAGTTTTTCCAAGTGATGAAAACCTAGTAAACAAGTGCTACTAGTAATCAACACTCTATTTATCAATAAAATGCTTGAACGCTCAACCAATCTAAAGTTCAGTTTGTATATATCTTCCAGTCACCTTCGTGAAAAATTAAATCTTGGGTTGTAATATCAGAAAACCCCATCTTTCCTAAGAATGGAATCTATCTATATCAAGGTCCTAGGAAAATCATTTTCCCTAGCGGGAAATGGTCATAAGTCATGGAAGTTGCAAAGTTTCCTAGTCGCTATTAGGACTCTCTGCTAGGGTGTCACTTATCCCTAGTCTGAACTTGACACTAAACTACACAAATAAAGGTATTTCTTAATGCCACCAACCTAAAACAACAACAATATTTCTTAATACTTGGACCTAAAAAGTGTTCCTAAACACCACGTCATGAAGATAAGAGTGTTTATAAACACTAAACAGGTGAGACATTTACTATATTCACATATAAATGATAATACAAGAAATTTCTATGATTTATAATATTTTCTACAAGTGTTTGCAAACTAAATAAGTGTGTTTCTTAAACACTACAAAATAACAACTTCATATTTTTGAAGTGAATGATGGATCATGTATTCTTAAACTTGTCTCGATGATGTTTATGGACTAGAGAAATTAAATGAGGGAATCATGAATTTTTCTTAGTTTGTGATGGCTTATTATCAGTTTGTGATTGTTATGTTCCTTGAGTGACTTGACGATGTCTAAAAATGATTAGAGAAACAAGGAATAGGGGCATAACTTTTTATTTGTCTTCTTCTTGTGGTAATAAATCCTATGATCTCAGGTGATTATATGGAATGGGTTTCTATGATAAGTGCCTCCATCATGATTGGAACACCACATATATCTTGACCTGTTTCCTATGAAATCTTTAGTGAGGTTGGATTTATTTTCTTATTTTTTTAATTTAAAAAATGAAATGAAACAACTTAATTCTTAGTAAGGTGAATAAAAAAAATTGAGACTATACCCAAGGATATGAATAAAATAAAAATTCATTGCAGTTATATACATATATATAAATGTTGCACAAGAATAGAAAAGGTTTATATCAACAAGAAGTAACTGACAAAACATTCTAGCCTAGCTATATGCTTTAATGTTTAGGTTAACTTTCGACATGACGAATGAAAGGGAAGTATTCATATTTTCATGATTGGTAAATCTATTAGTGAAAATTATACTAACCTATGAGGTCCCAATTACAAATGATCTATGATGATAATAGACTCATCCTGAATAAACAGTGACTGTCCTAGGTGTCCTAGTCTAGGTGCATTTCATTGTTAATTGCATTAAGTTCATTTTTAGTTGCATTATCATATTAAGATGCATTAGATTCATTTTAGATGCATTTCATATTTTAGTTGCATTTAAGTTCATTTTAAATTGGATTCATTTTAATATATTTGCATTCATTTTTAAGTTGCATCAGTATGGCAATGTGAATGTAATTAATAAACATCAATATGAGTGGAAAATTCTAAAAACATAAACATTTGTAAAGTTTGACCAAGTACATCATATAATCATATCATCATAAAGATCAAATTAAATGACTAAGTATTTATCACTGATATACATGTATATGTATAATTGTGTCAGTACCATAAATAGGCCTGCGTAATGCATCCATAATCATCCATTTATGAATAAAAAATAGATGTCCATACATCACATTGCATTACATCTCATATATATATGCATGCATAACATGAAAGAATAACATGCATCTACATCCATACATCCAGAAAGCATAAAAATACAAAAATGTCTGCATATATCAATGAAATGATACAATGACATCATTATATCAACATCTATCTAACTACATGACCAAGTATCCATATAACAAAGATGAGATCAATATCCAAATCAGATAAATATGTCAAAGACTATAACACATGTGTAGAAATCAAAAATTAGATAGCAATAGAATCAGATGGCATCAACATGATATCAGAGAATCAACAAAGTATCAGAATATCAGAGTATCAGAGTATCAATATATAAGAGTCCAAAAATATATCACAGTGTACATCGATAAAAAATGGTACAAGATACATCACAATGTATATCAATGAGGTACAAATATCAAAATGATACAAAATGAGATTACAAGGAATCAAGTCTTCCTCCCGCCCTCATCCTCTCGAGGAGGGTCAGGAGGAGGAACATCTTCTCTTCTTGGAATAGGAGGTGGCATAGCACCCTCAGACTTTTGTGCAATGGTAGAATACATAGGGGATCTCTATGCCGCAAATATAACTGAACAATATAAAGTGAAGTAGTAGGTGGCCCTCTGTCCCTGGTGGGTGGTCATATGTGTGTATCTATCAATTCAGATCTCAAAGATGATAGTAGTTACTCTCTATTGGTCCTAACATCGGCCAATTGGGTGTCTCTCTCTACTAGGAGAGCTCATAATGTAGCAACCTCAAGATGAAAATCTTCTCTATCATGCTCACACTATGAAAGTGGATCACCATCTCCTCTACCACCTACAAAAGGACCTCGAGGTGGTTGTTGTCCACCTCTTCCACCACTACTCTCACCAAGAACTCCTTGTTTCTGATGTGGTTATTGTTGCTACTATGCACGAGGCAATAAAGGACCTACATCTCGGTGAGGAGGCACCACCCTAAATCTCCTTTGTCGACCTTGTTGGTCATCATCTCCGTCGAGTTCCATCCTCCTCCTCCATCACCCCCTCCTCCTCCTCCACCACCATCTCCTCCCCCTCCACCCCCTCCACCTCCTCCTCCATCACCACCTCCTCTACCATCACCTCCACCATCACTGTCTCCATCCCTGCCTCTCCCTCTCCCCCTATCCCTCCCTCTCCTAGCATGGCCTCAGCCAGGACCATCCTCTACAGGGTCATAATCAAGAGCATCCTCAATGCGAGAAGAAATCTCATCCAAAGTAGTGAATCAGGAAAATGGGTGTTGTGAATAGTTGGCATGAAAATCCTCAATAATGTCACCATCTAAGACCTCTGGTAAGTAATCCTAGGAAAAAGGTACCATCTGGGATATATCATGTAAAGTTGTCTCATAAAATAAATGGGCTCCCCACTGAGCCTCCTCATCATGGACTTAGATGTACATTGATAGATCCTATGGTATACCCTGCACTCGCTCATACTGCCTCATCACTTGTGTCACAATGAATCGCTCAACAATATAAAAAGTCCTGCTAATAAGGTATTGACTCTAGAAAAAGAAGGGCATATGTTGAGCATCTATCCTCCACTCCTCATAGTCAAGGTATGGCCTCCATACTACATCAGTCACATCATCTAGAACATGATGCCAATACTCCAGCTTACCCAAGTGGGGCTGCTGGATCATACTAGATACATGAAGATATATGGCATCTCAGGATCTGTCTTCCTCTCAATGATCGGTCATGTAACTGTGATGTGCTCCTAGGCCCATATTTGTAGAACAAGGATAGTGATAGTCATAGTCTGAGAGTGATGATAGAATATCTCATGCAACTCCCAATACATATGAGCAAGAATGTAGCTCCCCCAGGAAAAATGATGAGGTAGATGTATCATGTCCTTGATAACACATGACATGTCATACATAACACCATGATAACTGTGAGAAGGCATCAAAACACTACCAATCAGACTTGTAATATAAAAGGGAAGACACTTGTAGTGTTCCACCATGTGATCCCATGATAGATAGCGACATGTGATACCTGCATCCTGAAGCAAGCATCAAGAATCTTCCATCGCCACTACTTCTCTAACCTTGTACTCTACATGAGAAACCATCATTGGAACATGTGAGATCCTCCAGATGTCCTTTGGTGTCACCATCGTATCTCTAGTGGGCATATGGAAGGTGTTGTGCTCTGAGTGCCATCTCTCAACAAGATCAATCAACAACCCTTGATTTACTCGAATGTCGGGCAAATTAAATAAACACCATAATCCACATGATTTTATGACTTGCTGCTTTGCAAGAGTGAGGTTCTATAATAACTCCAAGACATGAGTTGGTCTAGGACTATGAAAAGACACTACGCTAAAATGTCACTTCAAAGACAAAAGTGGCACTATGTCACCATCAGACATGAAAAATTGAAGTAAACTTGGCTAAACAGACCAGGCAGATAGTCTAAGTTGAAGAAATTTTGCAAAGAAAACCAAAAACAACCTTGATCTCCAGATGTGATTCAAGATACATGGGATGTGACATTTTAACTAAATATGACCCTTGGCATCTGGGATATGTTCTAGGATCAATGAACTGCAATCTAAAATCTAGATATGACCCTATTTTTACCATATGTGATAATCTGGTGGACATAATTTAAAAACTGACCAAAAAGACCAGATGTGACTCAGTAGGGTGCAGTCTGGGAAAAATAACATGCTATCTGGAATGTGGACAAAAATTGAATGCAATACAGGATTGACTGAGTGCGACCTTCCTTTTCGAGTGTGACCCTAAACTAAACTTGGCCTTAAAAGCATTAAATGTAGTAAAAACTTAAAGTAAAATATTGAATGGAGGCATTATTGACTACTCATCGGCGTCGCATAGTGTGTTGGCCGATCATGTCATCGTACAAGATCAAAATGATGACGCTCAATAGGGACCACCATTTTTCCAACCAGAGCTCTGAATTTACTGAAGGTGGATAGTGAAAATGAATAGTAAAATGACCCTTTTGGCCCTATTTAAGCCTCCCGAGGACCTTGGTGACTTAAGATACTTTCATGCTAGGATGTCACAAAAGCTTCATATAGGAACCAAAATCAAAGTAGGTGATTTATATCACTTAAACAAAATAAAAATGAAGTTACATAGAAAATTCAATCTTCAAAAGAAGAAGTCAACCATGGTCAAACTATAGTTGAACAAGGACATAATGAGTAGAAATGACAACACAAACATTGGAAATACATTCAGTGATGATTATTATTCAAACGCATAGTCAACAAAAGTCAAAATTTTAGTCAAATACAAGTTATGAATGTTTCACAAAATGTAAATAATGCGCGAAAAGCTTACCAAAAGCTGCACAAAGGGGTTTTCTCATTCACACATTGAGTTTGCACTTCAAGATATTGGTTAAATGTAACGCCCCACCAAGGAACCCAAAAGAAACTAACCTAGAATATGATACTAAGTTTGGTGAATTTTTTTTTTTTCTAAAGTTTACATATAAGAAAAACATTCACATGAAAACATTAACCATTAACTCACATAACACACATTGTAAACATAGGTTACAAATCCAGTGGGTCCCATGACGTAGTATTACTTTCTAACATAACACATTTAATAACATAACAAAAGATTCCATAAATTAAATTCAACAATTACATTGTAATAGTTCCATTCCATGAACATTCAAGAATCCTAATAAACATACATCCACTACACATGTCGCAGGGTATGCAGTAATTACTCTAACATCTAAACTACAATATCCAGATTAGGTATCACATGTGATACTCTAATACAAGATTTATAATAAAGAATATATATAAAGAACATCAATGAAGAAGTAACATAAGGAATCCAACTGCAAGACACCATCTAGCACCGGCACCAGGACATCGAATCTCAAATGGTAAAGAATCACTACCACCTGTCCATGTAGAACCACAAAGGCCTACCCCACCGTGCTGAGGAGATAACATCGGACCCCAATCAGATAATCAAATCAAATCAGGAAACAATACTAGGAAAGGAATCCTGAAAGCTTACTAACTCAAGGTCAACAAATATAGTGATAGGTATGACTGACTAATCTAGAGGCAACTAACACATGTAGGATAACTAGACTATGTGTAGGAAGGTGTCATTATGTACATCTAACCCTTGAGTCTCATCCTGGTAATCTCTCTGGATCCCGGCACTCAAGTGACCATACATAGTATTAATGACTTCTCATATTGACGAAGCCACTAACTATGCCAAAACACACACCTCAATAGGCAGCAAGCATCGTCTCATCCTCATCTCAATTTGTACTAGCACTCGAGAATGGGAGAGGAGTCTCATCTTATTAGGTTCATTTTAATATCTCTCAATGTTATATTAGGTTTTCACTTGATTATAATAAATTACAATAAGTGATCCTGGAAGCCACTTGTGGGCCCCGACGCTTCTTTCAAGCCACCCCCTAACACATATCTAGGTAAACTACCCTAGGCTCATAGATCTCTCCTAGATCAAATATAGATAAAACAGATAGTCACACATCCAGAATCATCACAGAAACTAGGATTGACTACATAAACATATCACTGAACCACATAGTACTACATGAGCCTACAAGGTCAAATGGAATATAAACAATACACACTCATGCCAAACATAAGAAACAACATGAACATAAAAGACAATTCCCAAGCCTCTGTCTTTCCTAGGTCACCTAGTACCCATAGAAATGATAAACCCATCATCAAGGAAAGATAAAATTATGTTGAATAAAATAATCAATTTTAGTGTAAAATGATGCATATACAATCAAAGCATAACTTGAACGTTTGACATTAAATAAGAGTTCAATTAAACATACAATCACATACACACTTTATACTTCACACCTAGGCTAGATAAAATGGACACTTCAAAAACTCCACAATTTCAACTAAACCTAATCAATGTCCATTTCGACTTAATTAAGATATTATATAAAGTTCACTATACCATTAGCAAACATAATTTTCTAAACCCATGATAAAACAATAAATTAATTTTTATCTATAGCCCTAATAATCCAAAGCAATATTTTAATCAATATTCAATCAATAACCATTAACAAATATTGCTACAAAATTAACCATAAATAAATAAAAACTAACCCTAACTTTTATTATTAACAATAATAACGGCCCGTAAAATTACTAAAATTTTAATAAAATCTTTTAATAAAAATCATTATTAAATAATAATTTTTAACATAAATTATAAATATTATTAAATACTATTATCAAAATTATTATTAATGAAAAATAATTATAAAAACTAACTAACAAAACCTATTAACAAAAACTATAAAATAACAGTTTATTTTACAAATTTTAACAAATTATAAAAAACAAAAACCAAATTTAATTTTAACATGGGGGGACAAACCCACGCCCACGTGAGCCCACCGCACACCCCCCCCCCCCCCCCAAGGTGCCACTGGTAGGGAGCTCTGTCACATGGCACTGTAAAGTGCCGTCGACAGAGTCCTCTCTGTCGATGCACCTCGGGGATGGTGGGGGGTGTGGTGGCCCCCACCTCCCACAACCAAACAATTTTTTTTTCATTTTAATAACAAATTAAAAACTTTCCAATTTTTATTAAACTTTGCATAATAAACAATTTTGTTTCAAATGGAATTTGTATTTTCTATTTTTTTATATAAAAACAATACTAACACATTTGTTTTAAAATATATTATGACATGACTGTACATTTTCGAAAATGGAAATGATAGTACATGAGGAAAAATTTTTAGAAATGGAAATATTGAATTTTTTTTAATAATACAAGCCAAACCTTGTTTCCTTTCTATTCTATCTTTTTCCCTCCTAACATTATTGCTTAAATTACATCAAAATTGGATTTATGAGACAAGTTTTGTCTTTTCTGGTAATTTCTTTTTTACTGTGTTTTTTTTTCATAGAGAAGGGATTTTTTTTCCAGAATGGTAATTTTTCACTCAAATTGGTTTTCTAACAACAATCCATTTATTTAATTTATCCATTCTATAGTTCTTACTATAGCCAAATTGATTTTTCAGTTTTCTAAGGTTTTATAGAGAATTTTCTTACTAAATTTTGACAACATAACCCTACTATGCCAAGTCTATATAAAATTATGAAATGAAAATTCTATGAGTTCTCTAAACCCCAAATTGAAAACATAACAAAAATAGATATATAACTATAAATCAAATCATACATAGTAAATTACTGAAAGGTCTACAGATGAAATCACAGGAAAGTTCCTTCAAACCCCTACCTCAATTCCAATGCTAGAAACTGAAATAGAATGCCTGTAGAATGTTGAAACTCCCAATTCTGTCAAATGAAAACTCATCCCTGCAAATCTGAATCAACAATGCAAGCCAAGCCAATTCCAAATCCAAAGCAATCTTTTCTCAAAGCTCAAGCACACACACAAAAACTCAAGAACACAAATTAAGAAGTCTCAAAATCTCCAAATGTTGTCTCCAAAATTCTCCAACAACCTGATTAACCCAAATGAATGCAAAATCCCCCTATTAGGGATTCAACTCCACCATTCATGCAAACCCTAGATGACTCATAGGACATCTCCTATTCAAACTCCCTCTCTTAATGTTGAAAGAAAATACTAATTATTAATTAAAAATACATATTTTTATGCACAACTCAACTTAGTCTCCTAAAGACAAGTTGACTCCTTTTTGAAACATGACATATTCAAACTTTAATAAATCACATGTTATTATTATAATCCATTGTTAAATAATTTAATATTCCAACATCATTAAATCATGCAATTTATTAATTTAATATCTAATGGATAATATTAAATTATATTTTCACGTGATTAATTAATTAAAACCAAATACCCTAATATTTGATTTTTAATTAATTAATAATCATACAAAAACATAGGAAATAAATTTTAAATATTATTTTCCAAATATAATGTTAATTTCCATGACTATAGAAAATCACATAATCAAACAACAATAAATCAAAATCATCAAATAAACATATAAACTCAAAGAAGGATCCACGAACTTTGTCACCTAACAAATTCGGGTAGGGTAGTCAACAGATACTTATCCAACAATTAGGATAAATAGGCTTAGATTTAGAGTTTTGGGTCCATCTATTATCTCCCCTCTTTACCATTGAGATGAGTATTTATGGGCACGCTCACTCCTGACAATTCAAGGAAGACGATGCCCTATACCTGCAATCTTGTCATCACAAATCAAAGCACGTACATACAAAAAATGGCAAACAATGGTAGGGTATGGTCAGTCATGTGGATCTCGACAAAGCGAGTAACTACGCCTCTGCCCTCTACCATACAGACACATAAAATAGATACATACAAATGAACACCATACACATGCTAGTATGGGGTAAGTACATCATAATCCAACTGAAACATAAAACATCGCATCATAATAATATCAATATCTTAACATGACATCACATGACATAATCATAACCATAATCTAGATCATCAATAGTCACTGAAATAATAGAATTTGCACACAACAATGTGGCCTAAAAGAGTATGGCATCTGAAAAACTGAAAGCAAAATATGGAGGTACTACATTAAACATTAGTCAAACTTGGTCAACTCTCATCTTTTGCTAGTGAAATTTGGTCAAACTTAACATTGTTCTTTTAATACTAAAATCAAGCCTAATTGAATTATGACACATTCTAAATGAATTGTACTTGATCCAGAATCATTTCTATCAATTGAATATTTTCTTAAATGCTTGCATACACTGATTTTATCAAGTTTCTATTCCAATTTTGGTCTCGAGGGGGCATAATCATACCTAAAATTGAACATTTCAATCAAATTTTCAAACGCTAGGTGCATAATAGTTATCTTCAATCAAGTCGAAGCTATTTATTTTTTCTCACATTGTTCAATTTCATCGATTCAAATCAAATTGGATATTCTGATTAAATCTAATTGAACTTCATTCAATCAAGCTTAGAGTTGGTATGGTTGATTTTTGTTCAATCAAGTTCAAAATTGATAGATTTTGAATCACATGGAATTTCATTCGATCAAGCTTAGAATTCTCAAATTCAAAGTAGTTCTTTCTGCTGCTCTCTAAATATTTCAGAGTAGTTCTTTCTACTTCTCTTTAAATCTCTAAGATTAGTTATTTCTACTGCTCTCTGAATCTCCTCAAATTCGGAGTGGTTCTCACTTCTCTCTAAATCGCTTGAATTCAAAGTGGTTCTCACTGCTCTCTAAATCGCTTGAATTCATAGTGGTTCTTACTGCTCTCTAAATCACTTAGATTCAGAGTAGTTCTCACTGCTCTCTAAATCTTCTTGAATCTACCAGTTTTACTGAATTGTTCGCTAAATCATTTTGTTTGCAAAGAAATTCAAAGAGGGGCAAATGTAATCACCCAAAATTGGGCTAATAGAACCTAAGGCCCTATTTTCTCTAATTTGGAGTAATCTCCTAATTATGTTAATTTGATTTTCGATTATTAACATAATTCAATAAATTTGATAAAATCAATAAACTTCATAAATCAAGCATTTAATCATCAACAATTAATCATAAAACACATTAATTACCTCTAAGCCTAATTAATTAAATCATTCCTATTAAATGCATGGCTAGACTAATTAATTAATTAAAATTAATAAAAGGCTCAAAATTACATCTCACCTCTCAAGGGACAATAAAGACAAATTCACCCAATGAGAGGAGAGTCACATGGATCAAGCTAAGATGCAACTCAACCGTCCAAATTGATGAAGTTCTATCAAAGAAGGATTTTCAAACTCAAAACATAATAGTTAATTGCATTTACATCTACATGTTGATAAATTGAATTCCTAGCTAATTAGATAACACTTCAATTTCATAGCATAATTGTTAAGGAATTAATGGCTTTATTTGATGTTTCATGTTTCTTAGGTTCAATTAATTAGAATCTATCATTCTAGTATTGCATTGTCACTGTTTAGAGTCTAAGGCTGAGAGCAATTTAGATTTTGAATATACTCTTGTTAGTTAAAGAGCAATAAGATGGTTTTTTTAGTATTCTAAATTCTTCAATTGCTTGATTTGCTAACAATCTAATGTCTTATTGAAGTTTTATGTTGTAGGCTAGCAAATACAATAAAATACACACAATTATATCTTGTATCAGTGCTTCAAAGATGATTCCTTTCAAATATTGTACTATTTTTTATTTAGATATTATGGCATACCCTTCTAAATTTGTACATGAGATCATTATAATTATTCTTAATCTAAATTATTTAATTAGTAATATGTAATTCTACGACATGGGACCCTTGAAAATTGTTAGAATTTAATCTTTTCTTGGTAAAATATGTATTTAAAGGATAAACCAAGGTATCCTATTGTATTTGTCCTCTAGTCCAAGTGGGAGGACATGTCATATTTGTAATTTCTTTATTAAGGAAAATAGATATTCCTCCTTATGAGGAATCCTACACTTGTCTCACACACTAGTGAAATGTGGCATACATAGAAATGGGAGTTACAATGTAACTCCTTTCTCACATCTCTATTAAAAGAGATGGCTCTCCTTCTCTCTACACAAGAGATACTTCTTCTTCTTGAACACTATTGTATGAGCTAAGCTCTCACTCTCTCTCTTTGTCTCATTCTTAGGCATTTTTGCCACATTCATTATATCACGAGGGTTTTTTTATGCTTTTCCCCCTTCAAAATATTATCTCCTTTGTTTCTTTTCTCTTTGGTGAATGCTCCTAGTTTTGTGTTAATTCACGGTAAATCTTCTTACTCCTTGCTCATTGCATTAAACAATTTCTTGTCTCTCATTATTTTGTTATTTTTTTAACATGGTATCAAAGCAGGTTGGTTTAATCGTGTTTTGAGTGTGTAGGTAAAGAAGCTACCATATCTTGGTGCACTCCAAATTCGGAGACGTTGTTTAGAGAAATTGGAATCTCATTCTTAGTTCTTTGCAATTAGTTTATTTATTGATTCATGATTACTAATTTACTAATGTTTTTTGCCATCTCTCTTAATATATCATTCACTGTAATTTAAAATTATAATACTTTTAAAAATTATAAGATTCCTTAGAATATATCAGTTGCATGCATTTTTTTATCATATAGTGCTTTGATTGTTCTTAGTAATCTTTCCTCTTTACATGCATTTTTTTATCATATAGTGCTTTGATTGTTCTTAGTAATCATTGCACTATTCTCCTTTGCATGCGCTAAAGTTTCTTTGTATTCCTTTTCTCTGATTGAGATCATTCCGCAATTTTTTTTATTCTGTGCTGATGTTCATTATTATCCATATTGTTTGATCTTCATTGCGTATAGTAAAGTAGGTTTCTCGCTTTGTAGCTTGAGACTTCAAATCTCTTGTTATCTGTTAAATCTCGACATTTGCAGTAAACCTCACATTTATAGTAGTCTCACTTTATTTTTCATATAATTGATCTATTATTTATCAAAATTTATATTATTCTAGATGCCAAATTCAAATGTTGTCGTTTCATTGCAGAAGAATCGGTGAATGAACTAAAAATTTTACTTTATATTGATCTAGCAACAGATCGGGTTGTGGAATTCTCTATCACATCACGATAGGGAAAAAGTAGTTTTTTTAAAGCTTGTGGAAGTAGTGCATACCAAATAACTAGGGTGATACTTGTCGAAGAGGATCCTGTGGTGGTGCATGCCACCGGCATTTCCCCTGCCTCCTGGATGCGCAAATTTCTCTTGCATGGTTTTAACGAATTCACCTAAGTTTAGTCCTATATTCAAATGTTTCTGTTGTGTAGTCTTATATTTGTTATCTGTATGAACTATTTGTATTGTATTGTAATTATATTAGTAGTGTCATTTTATGTTTTTTTAGGGCTTGTTATTGCTTAATCCCAAATTTTATCTACATAAATTTTATTAAGTTATTAGCTCAAGTTATTAATTAAGGGTTTTAGTTAGATTCAATTCATTTTTAGCTCAAGTTATTAATTAAGGATTTTAGTTAGATTCAATTCAATTTAGCTAACGTTTCATTCTAGGTTTGAATCTTTTTATTATTAACATTTTTAGTATATTAGTTTCCTAACGTCTCTTTGCAGGTTCAAAACTTATTTAGTATTTACGTTTTTTCTTATTGCATGCAATAGATTTAGTTATTTTTCTTGCATGCAAGAGATTCTTGTCATTATCTATTAATCAATAATAGCTTAACAAAGATCTGTTAACTCTTAAGTGTTCTTGGTTTCTATTTTTCCTCTGGTTGTTATTTTTTTCCTTGCATGCCTCCTTGGTGTAAGCTAATATAGCTTTTTGTTGTTGCATGCGAGTATATATAGTTTCTTTTGCATGCATTTAATCTGCATGCCTAGTTTTTTGATTTCTCTCACAGTGCTCTTGCTTTAAAAGTTTCTTTTCTGAGTTCTGTTAAGGTTTTTCATTTATTTATCTCTAGTTTAGGTGTTTTTTACATTAAATCTTTGCATTAACCATGACCACCCTGATGCCAAAAATAAAGCTAACTAGTATAAATTATCATGCATGGAAAACGCACATGACCTTCATCTTTAGATTCAGACATATTTTAGATATTGCAACTAATGCCAATTCAAAACCAGCAACCTCTGCTCCTCAAGCTGACCAAACTGCTTGGCAGACTAAAAATGAGGAAGCACTTGGTTTAATCGGGATCTCCTTAAGTCCTGAATTATATGTCCTAATTTCTACTTGTATAGAAGCCCATCAATCTTGGGACATCCTAAAAAATACCTATGACAGTGCAGACGAGACTCAAAAAATCCAACTTCAAGACCAACTTGAAGACCTCAGGTATACCGACTTCAACTTTGTTGATGATTTCTTGCTCAAGTTTGATTCAATTAAAGTTTTACTAACTAATTTACAAGTTCCTCTCTCTGATTTAAGGATAATCCACATAATTATTCGTAAATGTTTGCCTAGACAGTTCCAACAGTTTATTACAAATATTTACTCTCAGTTAGTTATTCCTTCTTTAGCATCTCAATTAACTTATGTCATCTTTCAAAATATGTTGCATCAAGATGAAGCAAAATTGATTCAATTTGGTATAATTAAATCTCATGAACATGCATATGTCTCTCAAAGTCACAATAATAATAGATCTTCTAACACTAATCAAAATAACCAAAATTATCTAAGATCAAACAATACTAATAATTCATATAATAACTTAGGCCAACAATTTAATGATCATTACAATTTGAGGCCTTCCAATAACTATCATAATAGTAATCATTCAAATAGGCCACATTGTACCTATTGTGGTAAAGATGGTCACTTAATACATAACTATTTTAAGAAACAAAAGGATGATCAACCTAATTCTCAAAACTACTCAAATGGAAAATCTAATGGAAATCAATCTCGTTCTTCTTTTACTATCTATTTTAATGCTTCTAAACCACTTGAATGGATTATTGATAGTGGTGCATCTCAACATGTTACATCTCATAAGGAAGTCTTTGATTCTTTGTGACTTGATTCTATGAATATTCTTGTTTCTTTAGCTGAAAATTATTGCTGTCAAGTTGAAGGAATTGGTAATGTTTCTGTTCCAAATGGTAAATTACATGATGTGCTTTATGTTCCTGATTTGAAAGCTAACCTTATTTTTGTTCCGCAATTATGTCAAGATTATAAGGTTGAGTTTCATAAAAATATTTGCCATATCATTGATTCCAATACTTATCAGATAGTTGCTAATGCTAAATTAGATGATGATAATCTCTTTAAATTTTATCAATTTGCCTCTCCTAGATATTCTTTACTTACTGCTGTTGATTTTCACATTTGGCATGAGAGGCTAGGACATTTAAATTCTGATTATATCTCATTAATGCAAAAATAAAATATGGTAGATGGGCTACCTAAGTTTACTCCTAAGTTTGACTGCAATGGATGTATGAGTGGTAAAATGCATAGAGAATCTTTTCCCCATAAATCATCTTGGAGAGCTAATAATAAGTTAGTTCTCATTCATAGTGATCTTTTAGGTCCTATGGAAAATACTTCTATTTTAGGCTCTAAATATGCTTTAACTTTTGTTGATGATTATTCTCGTAGAACTTGGATTTATTTCTTACATAGTAAAGATCAAGTCCTTGATATTTTTTCTGAATTTCATGTTTTTGTGGAAAGACAAAGTGGTTGTAAAATTTAGATTTTTAGGACTGATAATGGTACTGAATATGTTAATCATGCTTTCCATTCTTACTTACGATCTTTTGGTATCAAACATGAGCTTACCGTTCCTTATACACCAAAACAAAATGGTGTGGTAGAACGGAAGCATAGAACAATAGTAGAAATGGCTAGATGTTTTTTACATGCTAGAAATATGGATTATAAATTTTGGGCAAAAGCCATGGCATGTACCACCTATACTCTTAATAGAACTCCTACTAAGGCCCTACCAAATAAAACTCCTGAAGAAGCTTGGTCAGGAAGAAAACCCAATTTGTCTCATTTACAGATTTTTGGCTCCACTGCTTATCTTCACACACCTAAACAGAAAAGGAAAAAGTTAGATTCTAAATCCTCACCTCATATATTTTTTGGCTATTCTGATAACACTAAATTTAATAGATTTTATGATCCTCTTACTAATAAAGTTCAAATAGCTCGAGATGTTTGCATTGCTAAAAATGGTGTCCATGACTGTTCTCAAATTTTAGATTCTGATTTTAGTCATAGCAATATAGTTCTTATGGAGGACCAACCTTTGTCTCTCAACCCTATTCCTCACATTTTTGCTCCTAATGTTTATGTTCCTTTTGTTTCTACTCCTAACACTAAAGATAATACTAATACTCTTCAACAGGATAATGATGAACATAAAGATAGTAATGATACTCCTTCTAATGATTTTGTTCCTTCTAGTAGTAGCAGTGATGATGATGATGATGGTAATAATCTATTTACTCCTAGTAATATTTCTATTAATTCTAGGAGAAATCCTAAATGGTTTAAAGATTTACTTAATGAAGGTGATGATTACATTTCTAGAATGGGTGGACTTAAACCTAGAAGGATAAACTACTGCAATTATGCTCTTATGACTTCCCTCTCTAATTCTAATGATCCTCAAAATTTTTCTCAAGCTAAAAATCAACCTCATTGGAAAACTGCTATGCAAGAAGAATATGACTCTTTGATTTCTAATAACACTTGGGATCTTGTTCCTTTACCTCATGGTAAAAATCTAGTTTCCTGCAAATGGTTATATAAAACTAAGTTGAATGCAAATAATGATATTAGTAAGTTTAAATCTAGACTAGTAGCAAGAGGTTTTTCTCAAATTGAAAGAATAGACTATAATGAAACCTTTGCTCCTGTTGCTAAAATGCCTACCATTAAAGTTGTTCTTATTTTAGATGCAAAAATGAATTGGCCTATTCACCAAATGGATGTTAAAAGTGCTTTTTTGAATGGCAATTTGCATGAAGAAATATATATGTCTCAACCTCCTGGTTTTATTCAACAAGGTAATGAACATTTAGTATGTAAACTCAAGAAGTCTATTTATGGTTTAAAACAATCTCCTAGAGAGTGGTATTCCAAAATTAATGCTTTCTTTATTTCTCAAGGTTTTGAAAGAATTAAAAATGATCCTAACTTGTATATCAAGCATAGTGAAGATGACATTAATATTATCATTCTGTATGTTGAAGATTTGATTCTTACTTCTAGTTCTAACCATTTAATTTTTGATATTAAGTTCCAACTCAACCAAAAATTTCAAATGACAGATTTAGGATTTTTACATTATTTCTTAGGAATGCAAATTTGGCAAACCCTTGAGGGTATTTTATCTCTCAAAGTAAATATGCTAAAGATATTCTAGATAGATTTCATATGAATGATGCTAATCCCGTTTCAATTCCATGTGATTTAGGAACTAAGTTAATGATAGATATGCAATCTCCTTTCATAGATGCTACTTCTTATAGAGAACTTGTAGGTAGTTTAATTTAGCTAACCCTCACTAGACCTGATTTATCTTTTAGTGTTGGTTTAGTTTCAAGATTCATGTCCAAACCTCAACAAACTCACTTCAAAATTGCTAAAAGAATATTACGTTACATTAAAGGTACTATTACCTTAGGATTATTTTATGATGCAAATTTTGATTTTTCTTTAAAAGGTTTTACTGATTCAGATTTAGGTGGAGACCCCAATGATGGGAAATCTATTTTTGGGTATTGCTTTTCTCTTGGTTCAGGTTCTATATCTCGAAAAAGTAAAAAAGATCAATCTGTGTCTCTATGTTCTACCGAAGCTGAATATAAAAGTTGTACTCATGCCTCTAAAGAAGCTCTATGGCTTAGAAGAATACTTGAAGATTTGGGTCTACCTCAACAAGAACCTACACCCTTGTATTGTGACAATCAAAGTGCAATAGCCTTGGCAAAGAATCCAGTTTACCATGCAAAGTCAAAGAACATTTCTCTCCACCACCACTTCATTAGAGAGCACATTGCAGAAAAGAAAGTTTCCCTCATCCATTGCAAAGGTGAAGATCAAGTTGCAGATATTTTGACAAAACCTCTTTCTAGAGAGAAATTTGAATTTTATTGTAACAATTTGGGTTTGATACCCCTTGATGTAATTACACCAAGTAAAGATTAAAGAGGGGTGTTAGAATTTAATCTTTCCTTGGTAAAATATGTATTTAAAGGATAAACCAAGGTATCCTATTGTGTTTGTCCTCTAGTCCAAGTGGGAGGACATGTCATATTTGTAATTCCTTTATTAAGGAAAATAGATATTCCTCCTTATGAGGAATCCTACACTTGTCTCACACACTAGTGAAATGTGGCATACATAGAAATGGGAGTTACAATGTAACTCCTTTCTCACATCTCTATTAAAAGAGATGGCTCTCCTTCTCTCTTCACAATAGATACTTCTTCTTCTTGAACACTATTGTATCATCTAAACTCTCACTCTCACTCTCTCTCATTCTTAGGCATTTTTGCCACATTCATTATATCACGGGGTTTTTTTTATGTTTTTCCCCCTTCAAAATATTGTCTCCTTTGTTGCTTTTCTCTTTGGTGAATGATCCTAGTTTTGTATTTATTCATGGTAAATCTTCTTACTCCTTGCTCATTGCATTAAACAATTTCCTGTCTCTCATTATTTTGTTATTTTTTAACAAAAATTATTAATTTTAATTGAGTTGTACTTATGTACTTGTTTATATCTTATGATTGTATTGCTTTCGCATTGTTATCATTATTGTTTGTAAACTCTTAAGAAAAAAAATTATTCTACAAACATGGTAATATGTCTTAGGTTAAGTTCTCATGGGTTCCTTGGTAGGGCATTATAAAGGAACTACATCAAGCATATCTAAAGCAACAACTCAAGAACAAGGTTCTAGTTCTAGTCCCACATCAAAAGGAAAAGAAAGGATGGAAGAAGAAAGTACTCTTGTTGATTAAAATCAATACAACACTAACTTACCTACATTGACTAAGGAAAAAGTGAAAGTTAGTCTTTTAAATTCAAAAAAAGAAGACAAAAAGAATGCTAGCCCAAGTGTTTCACACCAAGAAGAGGAAAATTCAAAATCCTCTAAAATTGAAAAAGAAGCCAAAGAAACACGTTATCAAAAGATGGATAAAATGATGAATTTTTTTGAGAAACAATGCAAAATCAAGAAAAATTGTATGGGAGAATATTCCTTGTCAATGATGGATTTACCTCTTTCCCATAGATCTCATGACAAACCACCTAGTTATAATCCTCCTCAAAAGTACAATAAATATTTTGTAAGAGCTAGTACTTGTTCACCCATAGAAGAAGATGATAATGAGATATTAAAAATGGATTTATAAAGATGAAGAAGCATCAAGCTCAAACCAAACATCAAATAAAGAAATGGTTCAAAATATCATCATTCCAACACTCCAATATGGCAAAGGATATCAATAATGCAAAAGATGGGTTACAAAGGAAAGGGACCCTTGGGAAGAAATCAAGGTTTGTTGGAACCAATAGAAGCAATTTGGAGAGATAGTAAATAAAAATCAAGGCCAGGGTACCTAGAGAAAGGATATACTAAAAATAATCATCCACAACTTTATGGAACAAATTTGCAATTAAATTCCCAAGTAATGAAGATTATAATGAATGGGAATGGGGTTCTTTGTCTAAAGGATATTTCTAGGACAAAGAGGTGGATGTGATTCATACCTATGATCCTATATCTGGTTCAAGAAAAGGAAAAGGTTCTTATCAAGGGTCAAGTTCTAATCAAGAACCTAACTCAAGAAAAGAATCAAGTGGGTCTCAATGGATGAGATAGCCCTATATATCTTCATGGTTACCAAGAAAAAATGAAGAGTCATATATGCCACCATGGTTAGGATAATCTAATGTTAGGTTTAACCCACAAGATTTTTATACTCAATAAACCCAAGAGGACTTGAGTGAGGATAATTTTGATCCAAGTTATATGGAACACCTTGAAAAAGCACATGTTATAGATTTAAGAAATACAATGTATGAACCTTATAATGAATTCATGTCCATAAAACCTAAATTTTTTAACCTACTTAATGATTCCTTACCCCTTATACATCATGAACTAATTGATTGGGATTTAATTGATCCAAATGACATACCCATATTTCTAAATGATGATTCATAAGCCTTATACCTAAATGCAGTCTAACCCTCCTCCACCAAAGAAATCTATCAAGGATAAATAAGAGAAGGAAGGGTCCAATCTTTTAGTCACAAAAGAAAAGAAAAGAGTAAAGAAAAAATCAAAAGGTCTAGTGGTGAAAACCACAATGTGGCAGTACTAGACCAAGAAAAAGTAAAAATAAAGGATGTTTCTGAAGGTGAAAACATAATTGTGGCACCTAAGGAAGTGATATTGGACACTTTACCATATAAATATGAGGAAAGATCTTCTATTTTGATTGAACCCATATAAAAATTCAACATTGGTACAGAGTCAAAGCCCAAGATCATAAACCTTGCAACATCATTAACACCAGAAGAAAGAGAAGAATTCATGGCGGTCTTTAAAGAAATAGAAGTGAATTTTGCATCGTCTAATGCAGATATGCCATGGATAGATCCTAATCTCATTATGCATCATTTGAACATAAGACTAGGAGATAAGCGGGTCAAATAGAAACTAAGAAAAATGCATCATCACATCTCATTACTAGAAAAAGATGAATTGGAGAAGTTGTTGAAGGTTGGTTTCATAAGATTTATTTTATATGCCAAATGGATATCCAATATTGTACTAGTATCCAAGACTCACAAATCAATTAGAGTGTGTATAGACTTCAAAGATCTTAACCTAGCATGCCCTACAAGCATTGATTCTATAGTAGATCTGACAACATGACATTATATGTTTTCCCTCATGCATGGATTCAGTAGATAAAATCAAATCAAAATTGCTCCTAAAGAACAAGATAAGACTAATTTTCCATGTGCTTGGGGAACCTTTTTTTGGAATGTGATGCCTTTCGGTCTAAAAAATGTTGGAGCAACCTATCAAAGAGCCATGACTACAATTTTTAATGATATGATGCACAAGTTTCTACAAGACTATGTTGATTACATCTTGGCCAAATCACATACAAGAAAAGAGAACTTACCAATTTTGGAAAATATCTTTACAAGACTAGAGAAATTCAAAGTAAGGTTAAATCTTTAAAAGTGTGCATTTGGTGTATGATCCAAAAAGTTACTTGGCTGCATAGTATCTACAAAAGGTATTGAGGTAGACCCCGCAAAAGTCAAGGAAATAATGGAAATCATGGGAGTAACAAGAAACATAAGTCAAATGATATACTTAAAGGAAGACTACAATCCATAAGAAGATTCATTTCTTAATTGGCCAAAAAATGTCATTCTTTCACTCAACTTCTTCACAAAGACACAATTTTTAAGTGGGATAATCAATGTGAGGAAGCCTTTTCACTCTTGAAGAAATATTTGATGAACCCACCCATATTGATGTCACCCATTAAGGTAAATTTGTTACTCCTATACATTTCAGCAACAGATCACTCATTAGGTACTTTATTATTGTAAGAGGATGAAAATGGCAAAGAAAAGGAAATCTATTACATCAAAAGGTTATTGGTTAGGTATGAGCCAAACTACAGTTTCATTGAAAGATTATTCCTAGAAGTGGTTTTTTCTTCACAAAAACTACGTCACTACATGTTGGCACATAATATTAATCTCATAGATAAGATTGACCCTTTGAAGTATTTACTTAGCAAGACATCTCTAACTGGGAGATTGGAAAAATGGGTCATGGTATTGAGTTAATTTCACATCAAATTTTTTGATAGAAAAGAAATAAAAGGACAAGTCATAGCTGATCATTTGGTAGAGGCTCTGTTAATAGATGATCAACCCATTCAAGTAGAATTCCTGGATGAAGAAATAATAAATATTGAAGCCAAAACATGGAAGCTTTACTTTGATGAATCCTACACACAAAATGGCTCAGGGGTAGGCATTCTACTGATTACACCACTTGGATATACTATTCCAAAGTCATATAAAATTCTCTTTACATGCACAAACAAATTTTTTGAATATGAATATCTTGTCATAGGAATCAAAATGGCCCTAGAATATAAAGTGATAGTTTTAAAAGTGTATGGTGACTCTCAACTTGTGATAAATCAAGGCAATGATGATTACCAAACAAGAGATGACAAGTTGATGTCCTATAAGAGGATGATAGGTGATTTAAAGAAGTACTTTGTCTTGATGATTTTTGAGAAAATACCAACGGAGAAAAATAAAGCAATAGATTCCATGGTGACTCTAGGTTCTCTTTTACAAATACCGGATCAAAGTGATAGATATGAATTCTTGGTGAAAGAGTTGGGAAAACTTGCATTTGACCTTCCTGATTCCCAAATAATTTGTTTACTAGTTGGAAATGACTCTCCATGGTATGGACCCATTTATACCTATCTCAAAGACTAAACTTTACCCTTGGACCAATCCCAAAACCAAGGAAGAAATTTTATATGCAAAGCTTCTCGCTATACCCTTGTTTCAGACACATTGTATCATAAAAGTCTTGAGGGAATGCTTCTTAGGTGTCTAGAGGATGAGGAATCAAAAATAGCCTTACAAGAAATCCATGAAGGAATCTTTGGGTCACATTTGAGTGGTTTAAACTTAACTAAGAAACTTCTTAGAATGGGATATTATTGTCCCACAATGGAGAAGGATGCTTGCCAATTTCTCAACATTTACCAAAAATGCCAATATCATGGAAATTTGATTCATGTACTACCATAGGAGTTAAACTCAATGACCACACCTTGGCCCTTCTATCAATGGAGGTTAGAGTTAATTGGGATGATTTACCCACCTTCATCCAATGGTCATAAGTTCATTATAATTACAACTGATTATTTCACCAAATGAGTAGAATTCATGCCTTTATCGACTACAACAGGAAAATAAATTTCAATGTTCATCTTGAACCACATAATCTGTAGATATGGAATTCCTCATTCCTTTATTGGGAGACTAATTCTATGTTCTAAGGCATAGGCCTTGTGTTGTTTCTGGGGTAGCTTGTGAGCCAAAAGTTCTATGTTTTAATGTTGTTATCTTTTTGGTGGTCTTGGGTTATTATTTTAATGTCCTATTTTTTATAGTGTTTAACCTTATATGGGTTCTAGATCCCCTCCAAAATCTGATTGTAATGGGTTTTGGGGCCCCATCAAAACCAATTTTTCCCTTAATAAAAAATGGACAGTGCAAAACTTTTCATAAATAAGGATATTAATGAATTGTGTGATAAGTTCCTCATCATTACCATTCATCTTCCATTTACTATCCTCAATGGAATGGAAAAGTTGAAGCTACCAACAAGAATATCCTTAAGATTTTAAAAATAATGGTTGATAATTCAAGAAGGTATTGGCATGTACAATTGAATCCAGCATTGTGGGCATACCAAACAAGCATAAGAACACCCTCTGGAGCTACACCTTTCCCATTGGTCTATGGAGAAGAGGTAGTGTTACCCTTAACATTTGAGATTCCATCCTTAGATTCTCCTTGCATGGATTGTTGATAGATGAAGACTATAGATTTGTTGAACTCCAACAGCTTTATTTACTTGATGAATACCCAACACAAGACTATGAACACCTCAAGGTTTACCAAAATACAATGTCAAGGAACTATAATAAGAAGATAAAACCTAGAGAATCTCAAGTAGGCGACCTAGTGTTGAGAGAAAACCCAATCAAGAAGATTGGGAAAAGAAAGGTAACTGGGAATCAAATTGGCTAGATCCTTTCATTATCATGTCTTCCTTGGAATAGGAACATACAAACTAGTCGATTGTGATGGAGAAGAATTGCAAGAACCTATTAATAGAATCCACTTAAAGAGGTTTTACACCTAATCAGATAAAAGTGTATTAGATTGAAAGAGTATCACATGAGATTGTATAAAATGAAAGAGCATCAAAACTTTGTACATCAAAAAATTGATCATGAAGAAATCTAAAAACATTGATAAATTCATCCCGAGAAAATCCAAAAACATCATAAAGCATAAAAGTACAAAAACAATGAAAAATAATTCCTAAAGAAATAAAAAATAGTGAAAAATTGATCATGAAGAAAGAAAAAACATTCAAATATGGATCCTAAAAAAATGGTTATCTTGGTGAAAACCTAGCAAACATGCACCTTGATAATATCAAAAAAATGAAAAATATAAAACAAATTAAAAATGAAAAAGAAAGAAAAAGACAAAAATAAAAGTGCCTTAGAGAAAACCTAGAAATAGGCACCTTCATAGCAAAAAAAGGAGAAAAAGTGCAATAAATTAAAGTACTGAAAACCTGGTAAATAAACACCATTTGACCCTTAATTCAAGCCTAGTAGCATTTTCCATCTGCATCTTTCTTCTATCCTTGTATATATCCTTTCAATGCTCATCACTTGTACATAGTCATAATAAACTCTCAAAGATTCATTTTCATACCCAAGGTTTTTGTCGTGGTTTTTGAAAATTTGTCTAAGCCCAGCATTATTGTTGAATCAAACTAGGCACATTAATTCAAAACTAAGTGAGATCACCAAGAATACACTTGTTGGCACAAATCAATGCGTCAAGAAAAAACTTGACACTTGATACTTTTATCCATATCAATTTCCTAAAAAAACATTCGATCTTGAACCTAAATGATTGACACATTGATCCTCGAACTCAAATTGACTTATCTTTATCAGGATTAAAAATACAAACAAAGATTGAAATGGATGAAGTTCTACTTGAAATATGGATATGAAAATAATGGCAAAAATGTTCAAAGTATTACTTGATTTTGGAGTCATGTCTTTTTAAAGAATCGATGATGTCTTTTTACTAGAGGAGTGATGATAAAAGCATGACATTTTTCTTTATTCATGCATGACTAGTTATAAGGTTGATTAATTTAAATATGCAAAATAATCTAATGAAATGATCATCAAAGATTCATCGAGGACATTTTCATATCAAAGGGATCATATCTATGTCTTTTTACGCAAATGGATACCTTGGCCATTTGGACCTTTCATATCTTAATGCCAAAATCCACTTGCAACATTGAAACTGGCAAAAGCGGTATTCAAACCATCATGGTTGTAAAATCAAACTAGTGAGAGTTGTATCAATTTCAAGAGCACAAAATCTAAGAGAAAAGGGTGTTCATGCCATCATGGTTGAACCAGTGATTATACCAATTTTGTGTTCCAAAAATCTCAATGATGAAAATAAAAAGCATTCCTTTTAAAAGTGACAAATAGTTGCATTTTTCATTTCATATAGATTAATCTTGCATGATACAAGTTATGGGGTTTTCCTTAATAAGGGGTAAGGTTAATCATGGTTATATCATCAAATTCCTAATCAATGTCATCAAATTTCTTATCCATCAAATGACCAATGCTACATCAAGGACATCATAAATATTCAATCATGTTGACTAGATAGGGGAAACATAACTATGTCCATCCCATGTACCTACATGTGCACCTGAATCATACAAACTGGTTAGGGATATAGGCCTCACACCATCAATGTTCCAAAGGAAACATGTTTTGAAATCAACCATAATTCAGTCATTCAACATCATCAAAATTGATCATCTAGAGTCAATCAATCATCCTAACATTTATCTTTCTCATCTTTGAGTGCATCAAATTTCCTTACTCTGTATTTTGAGGATGGAAAATCAGTCCATCAACCTACCTATCCCATCAGATTGACATCAATACTAAATCAACTAAATGGTCATGACTAAAATCAAACACACTTTATATTTCATCAAATCAAAGTCTTTGGTCATCAAATTCAACTAGGGCATATTCCAAATTGATTTTTATTGGGAAACAAATCGAAATCTTAATCTAACTCAAAATTTTGACAATCACTCAAATCGTCCAAAATCAATTTTGATTCATTTCCTAAGGGGGCATAATGTCATTAGGACTTGAAATCAATCAAATCAAAGTACTTTTTTTATGCAGGGGCATCGGACATAAAAAAATTTAAATCATCAGTTGGGCATCTCAATTAGGTTATTACTCCAATCAGAGCATTGTATCAGGAGTTCAACATCATATCAAGAATCTACATCATTGAAATCAATTATGAATCAAATCAATCATCAGAATAAGATCAAGCATCAGTCAATTAATGCAATCAGACATTCTTTGAACCAACGTTCTTCACACATTGATTCAAAGAAGGCCATTTGTATACACCCTAAATTGGTCAGCAAAATTAAAGCAAACAATTGAAGCCAAATCATGAATTAATTGAAAATCAAATCCAAGAGGATTAATTAAATAAAAAAGTGTTGGATTACAGAGAGGGGAGGTGAATCAATAATCCAGATCACAAATACCTTAATATACTTTTCTCTTGTTAGCTCGGTAACTGCTTGGTTAAGAGACAATCTGGTAAAGATTACAAAACACACTGTTAGGTGTGACCTAGTTAAGGGATTTATCTCAGATCTGTTAGGATCTTCACCCTGATAGGAGTGGCCTTGTTAGAGGGATTTAAACACTCTTTATAATGTCACCTTTCTCAAAGATTTACAATAAGACTGTTAAGTTCACTATGTTAAGAGATTTCTCTGTTACAAATGCTAGTAAGCAACATTAATAAAAATGACTTGTAGATGTGCAACTATCTTTTCTCAATCAGATCCTTATGCGCTCTTCAATATTCTCTTGAATTCTTCATTATCCATTGGCATCAACACTTCATCAAATCATTATTTTCCCACTCATAATCTCTTTGTTCCTTTTTCTTTGCAATATTCAATAGCCCTTCAACTATTCAATTTACCAGCCATTTGTCCATATAAGATCATCCTTTATATAGATTTTTTTTTCCTCTTAATCTCATCTATTATGTTTTCCTTTAATCAATCTTGATCATTCAATTCATTATACATCGAATCTGGATCTCGGTAACACATTTCATTTTCACCTAGGAGCTTGAACTTTTCTAGTAACTTGTTCCATCTCTTTCTTCTGCTTAGATATTGTCATAGATCTTCATCTTGAATTTTCATAATCGTAGATCTCTTATAACTAACTCCCCTCATTATCATGATAATCCAGCTCATCATAGCTAATCATTAAATGTCAATTCCATCCATATTTAATATCATTTTCTTTCTCGATGTCCTTCATTAGAATTTCAGTTACATCACTTGGTGCCTAAACCTTTCCACTTCACTGAGTGACCTTCTTTTTACCTTTACCTTACCAAGTGAATTTTCCATCTTGGTAGCCAAAACAACTTTACTTACCGAATTCTCAAAACTTTATCACCATACTTTACTGAATTAACATAATCATATGTTAGATAGAAAACAATCATATCAACATACTCTAATAATTGTCTTATCTATATTAGTTTCCCATTTAAGTTATAAAAATTCTCAACTTCTCATTTCTTCTTCTCCTTAACTCATTCATCTTATATCATTACCGAATGATATGGAAACATAATATAAATTAGAAATCAATTTCTCAACATCAATGACAAGACTATAATTGATCTTACCTTTCAACCATCATCATATATACCTCTAATCTTGGTCGTTCTTCATCATCAACTCCATCAAATAATCAATCTTCAATATTGTTATCAGTTATGGTAACAATCTCCCTCTTTTGCATTGATGGAAACACTAACAAATTCAGTGTTCAATAGATGATGGTATCCTTCACTGTCATTCAAATTTTGTACTCCCTTTGAGTAGTGACTTCTCCTTTTCTGATCTCTAATCTGTATTCAGTCTCTCTCTGTTAGTAAAACTTTCCATTCTGATTCAGTCAGCAACATTGCCTTATTCATCTCCATCTAATACTATTCTCCCTCTTTCTCTATTTAGCTCAAAAGTAGTTAACTTTCCAATCAGACTATCAAGAGTAAGAGTGTTATTAAGTGCAAACCTCATTTCATGAATAGAAGATATTATGATTGCATAGATAGGAAACAAGGTTCTCAGTATCTTACTTACCATAGTATCTTCAGAAATAGTACCTCCTACTCCTCGAATAGCATTGACTACCTCTTTGATTCGGTTTGAGTATTGTGTGATGTTCTCTCCTTCCTTCATCTTCATGTCATCAAATCTACCTCCCAAGCTTTTAGTTTTGGCTCTCATTACATTCAAATCACCACCATAAACTAGAGAAAGTTTATCCCACATTTTCTTTGTTGTAGTGCAATCTTTGACATCTTCAAACTTAGCATCAGATAGAGTAGCAACAATCTCTATCATAGTAATATTGTATTCATGTCTACCTCTCAACTGATCAAGTATCAATGGTCCAACATTCGGTTGTAAGCAGCCATTATCTAGTAAGTGTATAATAGATTCACCAATTCCAAATATGTGAAGCCTTATCCTACTTTTCCATGTGGAGAAGTTATCTTTTTTCAGCTTAGGCACTTCACTCTTATACATCTTGCGATCTTTCTGCTCAAGTCCTTAAAAATTTCCTCCAAGAAACCAATACGCTATGATACCAATTGTTAGAATAATTGAGAGGGGGGTTGAATTAGTTAAATCAGTTATCATATAGTCCCAAACTCCTAGATGTACCTTAAAAAATGATTTCAATAATTTATGCAGCTCGGTAACATAAACTATCAATCTATCTATTCACTTTACCGAATACCAGTAATTATCTAAACTGTGATTACTGATTAAATCAACTATGCAACATGTAAAGTATGATAGAAAAACAATCATAACAAACAACAGATAACATAATTACTTAATGTGGAAACCCTAATAAGGGAAAAACCACCTAGGACCGGTAACCCAAAATAATTCAATCTTCTAAAGTGAGCTCTGTTAGGAGCCAACCCTGTTAAAGGTTACAATGCACACTATTACGTGTGACCTGGTTAGAGGATTTATCACTAATAGTTAACTTTTGACCAGCATTCACTATGGGGTCAACAAGATAACACTTTACATTCAATGAATGTCATAGGATAGTACAATAAGACTCTTAAGTCCACTTAGTAAAGAGATTTTATGAATAAATGGCTAAACTGATACAGTTCTGATATGATTCAAACATAACTCAATTGAAAATATTTGGATCTATGCTATGCTCATAAAATCCTCTAATAATTAATCAATTCACTTCCTCAATATTTCTCAACTTACTTCACTCGGTAAATAGTTCTCTGACGCTCGGTAATGTATGTAGCTTGGTTCTTTCTATAACCAGTTTGATCAGGAATGCATGAATAAAATCTTCACATGAAATCTCTATAGTCTCCTTTTGTTCAGCATGTTTCATCAATGAAACTCATATCTCTTAAATAGACAAGTAAACCATTTTCATATCAGCCATCAGATTTTTCTTCATAATCTCCTTCGTCCATTTTGCTGCTTAAACCTTCCTCAACAGATGTGTCCTTAACACATTTCAATCTCATCCTTTAGATCATCTCTGAATTATGTTAGCTGTGGATCTCATAACTAATTTCATCCTTAACCTCAAAATCATAACAATATCCATCTCATCAATTTCAGTTAGCTATTCTTAGCATTTAATGTTTTCATCTATACTCGGTTAATACTAAAATGTGTTAGTGATAACTAACTCAGTTATAATTGTCATTTAGTATACATAGCACTAACTCAGTGTATACAGAAGTCTTCAATTACCGACCACATTGACTTGTTCAATTCAAATCTCTTCTTCATAATAGATTAATGTAACATGCTTAAGTCAACAATATAAATTCATAGACTCATCAATAAGTTACCCAATGTTTACCTTATCATTATCTGTCATATCCATCTTTTCCTTATGTAGATATCTCAATTCTTCATCATTTCTTCTTTCTACAGATGTTTAGATGTTTGTAACTATCATGATAAGTACTATCAAAACTAGTTGACATCAATGACAACATATTGATTGATTTAATCATCTTACATATCACTTAAGTAGCTCGGTGATCTCTAACCACTATTCCTTTAGTTCATTTAGATATTCAATTAGTTTTAGATCATCAATCTCTCCCTTTGGCATTGATGGAAACAAAAGCAATATGAAAATATGTCATACACATACCAAACATGTATTCTAGAACTATGTAAGTAAATGTTGTAACTCGGTAAGCTCTCCCTAGCTTGATATTTAATATGTTTAATCACTACAAAAAAATAGCATTCCATGTAGACTGTCTCTGTGGATTTGATCTTTTCAGTTCTTAGATTCTTTCTCCCATATATGTTCTTAGCAACAGATATTTCAATATGAAGTCTCTCTCCCTTTTTGTGTTCTCACTAACTGATTTTTCATATGCAGTCTCTCTCCCTTTGACAAAAATGCCAAAGAAAATAAATAGCTCTTCAACAACCAAGTAATTCTTTTTTGTTCGGTCCAGATCAAGTACCTTCATGTACTGATAAACAATTTCATGTTCCAGCTTCTACAATCTTTCACAACCTTAGAAAAACTAAAGTATGAGCTATGTACATCAACATGAATTTTTTTTTGATAAATTATAGGTTGATGCAACCTCTTGATCACCTTAGTGACCGATAGATAGGGGATGGACCCCTAGTCTATGTTGGGATTAGGAGAGATAGGTACTGAGAGGGGAGGGGTGAATCAGTGCCTTCAAAACTTTACTTGAAAAAACTTTCAGATCTAAAACTGAATACTTGTGATAACCGATCAAAATAACTTGAATATAATTGTATAAATCAATCATCTAGTTAACTTAAGAAAGTAAAAAAACATGAAATCAATATGACAATCACATAACACAAGTATTTGGTAATGTAGAAACCCTTGTAAGAAGGTAAAAATTGCGGTGGGGATGACACCCACAAATTATTCACTACTGCAGATAGAAAAGGTTTGCATGTTAAGGCTACAAGTTTTGATCACTTCTGGTGATCTTACCCTGTTAGGAGTAACATGTTAGATCAGCTAGATCTACCTAGTTAAAGGATTTAAACAACACTAATGAAGTGTGTACTCAGTTAAGAGATTTACATAAGACTGTTAAGTCTACTCTGTTAAGAGATTTATCAAAAACTCCATCACAATTCTCAGAAAGTAATAGGCAATTATCTGCTAGTTGACAACTCAATTGTCTGAAATAGATCTATAAGTGCTCATCAAAATATCACCTTATCTGTGATGGTTTTCTACTCTATTCTGCTAGGTAGCCTTCTCTAATTCTACTCAATCTGATATCCTTTGTGCTCTGTTCTACTCGGTAAACTGATTGTCTTGAAGATAGGAAATTTCTTCAAGTGCTCCGTGATTCATATATATTAGTTCACCCAGCCTCGTAAAAATGGTGTGAACATACAAAATATATAGTGTTCTATTTTTGCCACCTTAGCAAAAATTAGGTTACAAAAATAATCATAACCCTAAGATCTACGGTGCAAAATAACCTAGATCAACTATTATAATAAGATAAACATTACATTTAATGAGTATCTATTTACAATAAATGCTCCTTGATCTTGGTAAACCATTTTATGATCTGTTGTAACCGTTTGCATAGAAGAATGTGCCATTTCATATTACTATGCCATTTTTTGTGATCATCGGTAAGCAATGTATAATTTTCTTGGTGTATACTATGATGCTTGATGTTTACTGACCGTCAGTGTCGGTGTCGCTGGTGCTCGGTAAACTATGTGATGCTCAGTGTAAAGAGTTTACCGACTGCTCTATCTTACTTCTGGTTACCTACTGACTCTGATATAAGTAACCGACCAACTTGTTTACTATCCTTTGATACTAATAACAACCTTAAATGCTCAATAGAGATTAACAATCTCCCCCTTTGGCATTAGTATCAAAAATTTGAATGTATATAGACAAAATGTTTCTATATATTCCTTATGTCTCTGCCATATACATATCCACAAAAGTTTCTAAGTACAAAGTACTCCCCCTCAGTGCATGCTCCTGGTCGTATGTAATATACATATCAAAGTATACTTATTTGGCATATACATGGTTTCCCCCTTTTTGATAATAATGCCAAATGCAAAAAAAATATAATGTATACTTACATCTTATCAAAAATGTCTAGATGGGTTTTCTTTATAGACTCCAAGAGGTTGTCCCATTCCTCTTTCAAGTTGGTAAGAGCAATATGCTCAAGACCAACTTGTGCACGCATGTCAAAGATATTATCCAACACTAAAATCTCTGGTGTTGCTACAAGTTGTTCAGCTTTGACAATGTGTGCTTCACAAAATTTTAGGTAAGGAGTGAGTTATTTTTGTAACTTTGTAACCTGAACGGTGATGTGTGCTTCTTGTTTCCTCAAATCTGCTATCAGCCACCAGAGTTCCTAAACTCAGTTAATATGCTTTAAGAAAGTAGTATGCTCAGCAATAGCTGCTTGTGTACTCAACTTTATCTATGCTTCTAAACTTTTTATCTTTTCATTGACTTCTACAGTGAAGGTGTCTGAAGTACAAAGCTTGATTAGAAGTTGACAGATTATTTGGGTGATAGATTTTACCTTGATAATGACCTCAGATAATTTTACCTTATTCAGTGCCACTTCTGTGCTAATCCTTTCTGCCAATTTGTTCTGAATCTTTGATTCTACCCATTCTTCTATTCTTTTGTCTGCATCTGTATTAGGGGCATTGATTTTGTCAGCAAGTGTGGCAAGTTGGTCTAAGATGGGAGTATTCTCATCAATATTTGTCTCTAGTACTATCTGTTGCAGAATATCCCTCACATCATTTAACACTTTACGTTTGTGTTCTTGCCTTAACTTTTCTTGTGCCGCTTTCCTTGAACATAATTCCCCATATCTACTTAGTTCCTCGGGGCTTAGGGTTCTCAGGTCACATTCTGGTATAATGATAACTTCATCAATGGTGACTAGCCCTTTGGCTTTCTTCTTCTTCTTCTTTTGTGCAAGAGGTGACTTCTTCTCACTTATGACAATAGCTTTTTCTTCACTTTTTGGAGTATCTTTCCTAGTTGACACTGTATCATCCTTCTTCTACTCCTCGGTAGATGGTGTGGGAGTCTCGATTGTAGTGTCAGGTGGGTTCACCTCGGTTGATTTTGTTTCTTCTGGTTCCTTTGTTTCTATAGACCGTGCCTCTATTTTTTTAGGCTCATTTGTATCTGCATGTTTCTTAGGTGCTTGTATCTCAGTTGTACCTTTATTTGGCTCAGGATGAGAAGCATTGGGTTGTACTTGTGAAATAATTTCAACTGCCTCTACAAGTACAAGTAGTTCACTCGGTAGAGATGTGAACACACTATCAGTGTCTAATGCTTCATCTTTGTATGGTACAATTGTCACATCCTCATCATCCTCATCATCAGGATCACCATTAGTGATGTCCTCAATGAGTGCATCGTCATCAGTTTTCTTTTGCAAGTGGATCTTTACTTGATCCAGTGCATCCTATGAAATTTTCATTTCTTCCTTTTGTTCAGTGATATCAATTACCTCGGTAACTGATATACCGGTGTCCTCTATTTTCTTCCCTTTGTTATCATCAATAAAAATTCCTTTACCTTTTGAACTGTGTCTCTTCTTAGATAGTTTTAGGAATGCTTCCTGTTCATCTTTCTCTTCTGCTTTCAAAATTGATGTCCATAGAGAATCACATATGACATCCATATCATCCACATTCTCATCCATGATCTGTAAAGCTCTATTCTTGACTAGAAATCTAGCCTGATACTTTTTCATGTATTCACTTACCACAACATAGCTAAAGTGTGAGGCTGCATGACTTAGTGATCGTTCTCTTTTCCTTTTCTCTGTATCTAGTGCAATAGCCCATCTCTCACTTATTTTTTCATCAAGTTCCTTTGGCAATTGACATGCGAATTCCATCGGTACTCTCTTGAATTTAATCATCATCTAGACAATAGCATGTTCTATCTTTGTCTTGTCCTCAATTGACATTTTGTCAAATTTGCCTATGCCTGGATCTGTAAGATTTCCATTCTCAATTATATCTTCAATTATTTCTTCTATAGTACTTTCCCTGTTACGAACTAACTTTAATTGATTAGGATCATTTTCAGTGTCAGTCTCCTCTATATCTTCTTTACTTCTTATGTATTTCATCTTTTTCTTCGGTGTCTTAGCTACTTTCTTGTTCTTTATCTTAACATATTTCCTGGTCGGTGTAGCTGCTCTTCTTTTTGCTACTTTTATTGCTTCTACTTGCTTGGTAGATTGTACAATAGTTGACGAACGTGTCTTCATTCCTTCAGGTTCTGGTAGCTGCATTTCTTGTTCATCATTTGTGGGAGGAACCGGTGTGTGATCCTTTTCTTTGTCTGACTCGATCTCCTCGCTATCATAGGGCTTGTCAGCCAACTGTAACTGACCTTAGGTTGCTTCTTTAACCAGTGACTCCTTAGGTGAGTCAGATACATTTCCATATTTTGATGTGAGATCTTTTCTCATTTTCTTCACTCTTCTAGACATTTTCTTGATCTCTATGTCTATTGTGATTCATGACTTAGCTTCCTCATATACGCCAAACCTACTGGCAGTGATGTCTATCAGTAATGCTAGCAATGCATTGATAGATTTCAAAGAAAAATCATGATTCATTTCATATCCCATAGGTGCTAACCATTTTGTTCTCGATTCTACTGCCTTTATCATTGAGTGGTCTATGCTGACTACAAAACATATGTCATCTTCAAATTTACTTACTAATTCCCTTGGAATTCTACTCCTTTGTTGCATTTTTGTTTTAAATTCCTTGAAATATGCATTGAATTCCTTATTCAGATTGTCTCCTAGACTTTTCATCATATCACCGATTTGTGCAGTTATCGGTTTGTCCGATTGCCAGTTTACTTTACTGATACCCGGTACATATTTTTGCAGATAGAAAAATGTACAAACAAGCAGCGATCCATACTTACATGTATTGGACTTCTTTGCTTTTATTTTCTTCATATTTTCATGCAGTTGGTGTAGTAGCAATTTGGCAAGATCTACCTGGTGATCTTTCTTCACAATTTTATATGCCATGTCCACAGCGATGTAGGGTACACTATTTGGTCTGCTAGATTGGAATATCTTGTACCCGATGACATGAGCTATGAATTTTACCACTAGATCTTTGATAGTTGAGATTTTTAGTGCCCTACCATACCATTGAGCTCCAGTGTTCTTTTATACATCAGGACGAGATGAACTTTGAAAGGTTTTGGCTAAGTATGTAAAACATCGTAACCCTGACTCCTCAATCTTCTTGTATTCAGATTTAATCTTTCCATCCGGTCCACAAACATGTTGATAGGTAGCAATGGTCTCAAAATCACATACTTCACTGATTTTGTAGTGAATATAGGCCCTAACATCTTTTGTTAACAAAACTCTATCTGGAATACTAGAAAATGCACCCATATCATCTGTTTGTGCTGCGACCTTGGGATGAGGTTTGAATTTCTCCTTGGCAAAATGTGCCCTAACAATTAATTCTACTTCCTCCTCAATGTTCTATGATTTTCTTTCAGTTGATGTCGATGCCATAAATTGTTTCTAGGGTTTCGGCAAACAATAGATAACCAGTGTTCGGTAGGCAAATGAACTTACTCGTTATCGTCAAAGAATTGTTGTCTATTTGATCTACAGTAACTTTGAATATTTTATAGAAATCTTTAGCTCAAACTCTTCTCTAGAAAATCTCTATTCTTCAAAATCACAATGTAACAATGAACTTTGTTTCCACGTATTTATAAAAATTTTTATATTCCCGCTCAAACTTTGATGTATTAAATGCATGACCTAACTTCTTATATGAAATAGCTGTCAGCTCGGTAATGTCTACAATTTCTTTTTCTCAGTTAACATAGAATTTCTTCATCGATTTGCACTATTGTCGGTTAACCTTGTATAGTGATTACCGATGGGTAACCAACTCACATTTCTTCTTTTACCGACTGTGTGACATTTGTAAACTTATAACACATAAACCATGGTGCATCTTTATTCATGCAGATTTGGTATTTGTACATCATATATAAGGAACTGTATGTAAAATGTGATCATTTAAAATGTTAGTTCCATACATACCTTTGTCATCTTAAGTGGAGGTACCGATGTCACCCAATCTAGTGGACGAGGTTTCACCGACAGTGTTACTTGACTCAACATTCTCATTAGATGCCTTCTTCCACATTATGTTCCTTAACTTCATAATATCTGCAATGTTATATCCACTCTCAAATATATGGTTTTCATCAGGTGCTCGGTCTTTGCAGTTCTTGCTTACATGACCAACCTTGTGACAGTGCATACATGCCATTCCTGCATTTGTCTAGTTTCTTGTTTGTCCAATCCGACTCTTTCTATAACAATTTGTTGTAATATGTCCATACCGACCACATATAATACAATTAGTCCATGTATTATAATCCCAAACATATGAGTTACCTTGTCTCTTTGGTTGATATGGCTTTCATTGTAGTTTCTCTTTAGGTGTCCAGACTTGTTTCATTTTCACCTTGCAGTCCCTTGCATTGTGTCCATGCTTATTACAAGTATAGCATATTTTCTCCTCAGTAGTTATTAGCAATTTCATTCTTCTTAGCTCTGCATTCATAAGCTGGATGTCCAAACTTACCACAATAATAACAATATCCATTGAATTTAGGAATGACAAGAGGTTTACCTTGTGCTTTGCTTCTGCACACATTAGATGTATGTCCTGGTTTTCCACAATGATAACATGTCATCACTTTAGGTTTTTGAGTTTGATTGTTGTTGACTTTTTTAGCTTGTTGTGATGATTCTCCTTCACCGGTGTAGCCTATACCGGCTCTACTTCTGAATCTCCTCTGATTGGTCAGGAAATCATCAATCTTTTTAGAACTATCCTCAGCTATCTTCATCATTTCATTGTGTTTCTTTTGTGTCTTTATTTCATTTCTCAATTTTTCATTATCTTCTCTGAGTATTGCAACATCTTCAAGTCTTCTTGATAATTCTCCATTTACTCGGTTCATTTCTTGATTAACTGTCATCATCTGATTTGATACTTGGAAGTGATGATCAATGAGTCTTTGTATTTCACTTTCTTTTGGTTGAAGTTGTTCAGTCATTAGTCTTCAATCTTCAATAGCTAGATTTCAATCTTGTTCAGCTTGTCTAGCATTGTTCATGATTTCCACCATTCTCACCATTTGAGATTCATGACCGATTTGAAGTGCTTTCACTTGCTCAGATAGATGCTAATTCTTTTCAGATAAATCAGAGATTATGCTTTCAAATCCATCAGAGATGCTTCCAGAGCTTGATCCAATATGATCAAATATTTCATCAATAGGTTCATGATAACTAATTTCATTCAGCTGAATTGCAAGGTTCTTCCTTTCAACCAGTAATTTCTTCAATTCTTCCTTGGCTTGTTTATACTATTCCACAAACATCTATATTTGTATCTTCTGATTCTCAATAGTCTTGTCAAGTTTGTATCTCTCCATGACTTAGATCTTTACCCTTCAGTGGTTAGACTGTTCAACAAGAGAACTGAGCTCTGATACCAATTGTTGGAATTAGGAGAGATAGGTACTAAGAGGGGAGGGGTGAATCAGTGCCTTCAAAACTTTACTTGAAAAAACTTTCAGATCTAAAATTGAATACTTGTGATAACCGATCAAAATAGCTTGAATATAATTGTATAAATCAATCATCTAGTTAACTTAAGAAATTAAACAACATGAAATCAATATGACAATCACATAACACAAGTATTTTGGTAACGCATAAACCCTTGTAAGAAGGTAAAAACTGCAGTGGGGATGACACCCACAAATTCTTCACTGCTACAGATAGAAAAGGTTTGCCTGTTAAGGCTACAAGTTTTGATCACTTCTGGTGATCTTACCCTGTTAGGAGTAACATGTTAGATCAGCTAGATCTACCTAGTTATAGGATTTAAACAACACTAATGAAGTGTGTACTCAGTTAAGAGATTTACATAAGACTGTTAAGTCTACTCTATTAAGAGATTTATCAAAAACTCTATCACAATTGTCAGAAAGTAATAGGCAATTATCTGCTAGTTGACAACTCAATTGTCTGAAATAGATCTATAAGTGCTCATCAAAATATCACCTTATCTGTGATGGTTTTCTACTTTGTTCTACTCAGTAGCCTTCTTTGATTCTGCTCAATCTGATATCCTTCGTGCTCTATTCTACTCGGTAAACTGATTGTCTTAAAGATAGGCAATTTCTTCAAATGCTCTGTGATTCATATATAGTAGTTCACCCAACCTCGTAAAAATGGTACGAACATACAAATTATTTTTTGATAAAGTATAGGTTGATGCAACCTCTTGATCACCTTAGTGACCAATAGACAGGGGATGGACCCCTAGTCTAGTCCTCAAATATTCAAATGTGTCCTTCGGTAAGGGTTTGGTGAAAATATCAGCAAGTTGTTCTTTAGATGTTACAAATCCCAGTTTCACTTGCTTCTTTTGAACTTGTTCCCTTAAGTAGTGATACATAATAGATATATGCTTTGTTTTTTAATGCATCATAGGATTATTAGAAATATTTATGGCACTAGTGTTGTCACAATATATAATTACTGGGTTAATGATTACCTCATTCATTCCTTCCAACACTTGTTTTATCCAAGCAATATTTGAACAATTTGCAGAAGCAACAACATACTCTTCTTCACCAGTAGACTGAGAAATGCATGCTTGTTTCTTTCTTATCCAAGTCACAAGTCTTTCTCCTAAAAAGAATGCTCCACCGATTATGCTCTTCCGATCATCAATGTTTCCAGCCCAATCTACATTAGTATAAACTTGGAGTACAAATTTTCCTTCCATCATGTACCATAAACAATAGTCTTATGTCTTCTTCAAGTATCTTAAAATTCTTCTAACTACAACCATATGTGAATCTTTAGGATTGGCAAAAAATCTTGCCACAATCCCAACTACATGTGCTATATCAGGCCTATTGTCTACCACATACATCAATTTTCCAATCATTGATTTGTACAGTGTCTGATTTACTTTTGTAGAATCATCATCCTTTATCAACTTACATCCTGTCACTGTCGGTGTTCCTACCAGTTTTGAATCTTCCATGCCAAAATTCTTTAACACTTCTTTAATGTATTTTGATTGAGTGATGAAAATCCCATCATTCTGTTGTATAATTTGCAAACCTAGAAAAAATTTAATCTCTCCAAACATTGACATCTTAAATTCCTTTCTCATTTCATCAGCAAAAGATTTGCAAATCAAATCATGTCCACCAAAGATTATATCATCAACAAATATTTTAGCAATCAAAATATTATCATTAGATTCTCCTTTCATGTACAAATGACCATTTTCACTAGTCCTTACAAAGCCAATACTGAGAAGATAAGCATGTATTATTTCATACCATGCTCTCGGTGCTTGCTTCAGTCCATACAAAGCTTTATGCAGTCTACATACCATGTTCTTCTAATTTGGATCAACAAAACCTTCCGGTTGTTCTATGTAGACCTCCTCCTCAAGAATTTTATTCAGAAAAGCTGATTTCACATCCATTTGATATACTTTGAATTTCTTATGTGCAGCATATGCAAGTAGTTTACGGACTCCTTCAAGTCTAGCAATAGTTGCAAAGGTTTCACCATAATCTATACCTTCTTCTTCTGCATATCCCTTGCATACAAGTCTTGCCTTATTCCTAGTGACCTCACCATTTTCATTTAACTTGTTCCTGAAAATCCACTTAGTACTAATTACATTTTTATCTTTCGGTCTGGGTACTAATGTCTATGTCTTATTCTTCTCAATCTGTTCAATTTCCTCACTCATAGCCTTAATCCACTACAACATTTGGGGTCTATTTTTTACACCAATTTTGACGACAGTACCATTTGTGTGTGTTTTTTATGTTTTTTTTGCAAGTGCACCTGATGGTGTCATAATAGTGATGGTGTCATCATAATTTTGACACCCACGTGATTATAAACAAAAAAAGAAGAAAAAGAAACACTCATTTGTAATTTTTGTGAGCTGCAAAGAGTGCACCGTGCGTGAAGAGGGAAGAGGGCACTGGACTTTTTCTTGCGGGTTGCGAAGAGGGAATAGGGAACTGGACTTTTACTTGTGTGTGCGAAGAGGGCATTGGACTTTTGCTTGTGTGCGTGAACTTGGCCCTAACTCTACACGGATTCAAGGTAGGTACGAACTAGACTTTTTCTTGCGTGCTGAAACTTGGCCATGTCTTTTTTGTTATTTAGTTTTATCATTGTATTTCACTAGTTTAAAGCTAGGGCATCCATTTCATAGAGGTTGTGAGTGTTTTATTCATTTTTTATTTGTTTAAATGTATAAAAATATTACAAAAATTGACTGAAATACTTTTGCTTGCATACACAAACTTGGCCATGTCTTTTTTTTTACTTGGTTTTATTGCATTGTATTTCACTAGTTTGAAGCTAGGGCATCCATTTATTACTTGTTTACTCACTACTTGGGGCCTGTGAGTTTTGATATAGGCATACATGATGTAAATTTGGTCACTGTTCTATTCAGTTATATATATTATAAACAATTACTACAATAATCAGTTTTGTTTCTTCCTTTTCCATATAAAGTTGATAATTTTAGAATTTCATATGAATCTAGTGATGATCGAAAGTCCTTGCACTCCTAAAATTTTGAGTTATAAGGTTATCGTCCTTCTCTGCAATTCATTCCAATAAGTCACCTAGGGAACTCCTAAATATACTTTCAGAGTTGCTATAAAGCATTAACTAATTGGAGATGAAAAATAACATATTCGTTTCCTGCATATGTGGTAAAAATTCATGAGATACTAAAGAAGACCTGCTATTTGTTAGACAAATCTTCATTGTCCCCCATAAAAAACTAAGTAATAACTACTCCACCCTTAATTTGTTTAACAATACACCATATTAGATAAAGTAGGTTCTATCACACATGGCACAGATCTCTTCAAACTCACAATACGTTGCATGTGTAGTACAAAACTCATGAGATTCTAAAGAAGGCCTCACTCTTAATCAGCCAAATCTTCCTTGTACCACACAAAAAACTGGGTGATAACTATATCTACTCCAACCTTAATTGTTTAAGAATTCATCATATCAGATAAAGTATGTTTAAGAATTGTTGAGACTGGTCCTTTGGCATGTATTAAACAGAATACAATTTTTAGCATATTATTATCATTCTATTTCTTTGTTGTAAACATGCCATTGGTTCAGTTTTGTAAAAAAAAATTATGTTAAATGCATTTAAAATTATCTTCATTGTCTTTTGATTGTCTAAATGCTTCTTTATTTGTTAGCCAATTAATACATGCTAGTGTACAAAGAAGACAATTAGAAGACAATGAAGATTTGTCTAACCAATAGTCTACAAAATTAGACCTTTATTTGGCTAGGTCAAATCTTCCTTCGTGCTAGCAGTCTACAGAATTAGACCTTTATTTTAAATGCATTTAACACAAAAAAGAATTACAAAATTGAACCAAAGGGATGTTTACAACAAAGAAATGGAATGATAATAATATGCTAAAAAGTATATTCTCTTTAATACATGCCAAAGGACCAGTCCCCACAATTCTTAAACATACTTTATCTGATATGATGAATTCTTAATAAAGGTCTGATTCTGTAGACTGCTAGCACGAAGGAATATTTGACCTAGCCAAATCTTCCATGTACCACACAAACAACTGTGTGATAACTATGTCTACTCCAACCTTAATTGTTTAAGAATTCATCATATCAGATAAAGTATGTTTAAGAATTGTTGGGAGTTCTATTAGACCTTTGTTGTAAACAAGCCATTGGTTCAGTTTTGTAAAAAAAAAATTGTGTTAAATGCATTTACATGGAACATTAAGCATAGTAATAATATGCTTAATCTATTAGTAATTGGAAGATTAAATGCAGATAACACCTTTATCAGTTTAGCATGTTTAATGCATAGTAATTACAAATTGATTCTTATCTGCATTGTTATAAGATGTGCTTCTTGGAATGAATAAGGTTATAAGATGCATTGTTATAAGATGCATTGTTTTATTGTGCTTCTCTATAATTCATTCTAAGAAATGCATCTTATAACAATACGGATAAGAATCAATTTGTAATTACTATGCATTAAACATGCTAAACTGATAAAGGTTTTATCTGCATTTAATCTGCCAATTACTATTAAAAAAAAAAAAAAAACACTCACAACCTCTATGAAATAGATGCCCTCTTCGCAGCTCGCAAGAAAAAGTCCAGTGCCCTCTTCCCTCTTCGCACACAGTGACCTCTTCGTAGCTCATGAAAATTACAAATGAGCATTTCTTTTTCTTTTTTTTTGTTTTGTAAAAAAATTTACAAAACTAAACCAATGGCATGTATTTGTCAAAAAAATCTTTATTGTCCCCCCCAAAAAACTAAGTAATAACAAGTCCACCCTTAATTTGTTTAACAATGCACCATATTGTGTAAAGTAGGTTCTATCACACATGGCACAGACTCTCTTCAAACTCACAATGCACCATATTAGATAAAGTAGGTTCTATCACACAAGATTAATTGTAAACTACTAATATCAGTTTAATACACTGATATAAAGTAATAGATAAAGTCATTTGTAATTACTATTGAATTGATGGTTTAATCTAAAGTAACTAAGAATGCCATACATATTAGATTAAGATAACTATTGTCCTATAACCTAATTTAGAATAGTAATAAATTAAAGTATATGTTAATTCTTTATTTCATCACTATTAAGGGTGGAGTAGTTATTACTTCATTTTTTGTGGGGGACAATGAAGATTCTAATAGTAAAAAAATTATAAGGTTATTTTCCTTCTCTATAATTCATTGTTAAACTAATAAGATTATTGCATTACTTAAGGTTTAAAGTAATGCGTATTAATAGAACTATAAAGTATATATAGAATTGTTGGGACTAGCAGTCATGTCAGGACTGGTCCTACTTAGTTAATCTATTGAATTCCTTTTTTGTGTGGTACAAGGACCTTTCTAGTGATAGAACCTACTTTATCTAATATGGTGCATTAACTATGTCTACAGATTAAATTCTATTCTATTAAATACACGCCAAAGGACCAGTCCCAACAATTCTTAAACATACTTTATTTGATATGATGAATTCTTAGACAATTAAGGTTAGAGTAGACATAGTTAATAAAGTATTAAACTAGATTAAACATACTTTATCTGAAGTAACTGAACCTACTTTATATGCTTTAAGAGTAGACTATTCAATTAGACAATTGGGTATTAATTGTAAATTCTATTCTTTATCTGAACATACTTTATCTTAAAACTAAACCTACTTTGTTTTTCAACCAATATGTTGTAATTCTAATCTATAATAATTGTTTAAATAAATTAAGAATTTTCAGCATATTATTATAAGATACTAAAGACGACTTGCTATTTATTAGACAAATCTTCATTGTCCCCCACAATGAAGACAATGAAGATTGACCTATTACTATGCTTAATGCTTAAGAATTGACGATTTTATAAGATTAAATGCATGATAATATTTTGTAGACTGCTAGCATGAAGGAAGATTTGACCTAGCAGCCTACGAAATTACACAAAGCTATAGATAGAGGTCTAATTCTGTAGACTGCTAGGTCAAATCTTCTTTCGTGCTAGCAGTCTACAAAATTAGACCTTTATTTTAAATGCATTTAACATGAAAAGAATTTACAAAACTGAACCAATGGCATGTTTACAACAAAGAAATAGAATGATAATAATATGCTAAAAATTATATTCTGTTTAATACATGCCAAACGACCAGTCCCAACAATTCTTAAACATACTTTATCTGATATGATGAATTCTTAAACAATTAAGGTTGGAGTAGACATAGTTAATAAAGTATTAAACTAGATTAAACATACTTTATCTGAAGTAACTGAACCTACTTGATATGCTTTAAGAGTAGACTATTCAATTAGACAATTGGGTATTAATTGTAAATTCTATTCTTTATCTGAACATACTTTATCTTAAAATTGAACCTACTTTGTTTGTCAGCCAATATGCTGTAATTCTAATCTATAAGAATTATTTAAATAGATTAAGAATTTTTAGCATATTATTATAAGATACTAAAGAAGACCTGCTATTTATCAGAAAAATCTTCATTGTCCCCCACAATGAAGACAATGAAGATTGACATATTACTATGGTTAATGCTTAAGAATTGATGATTTAATAAGATTAAATGCATGATAATATTCTGTAGACTACTAGCATGAAGGAAGATTTGACCTAGCAGTCTACAGAATTAGACAAAGCTACAGATAGAGGTCTAATTTTGTAGACTGCTAGGTCAAATCTTCCTTCATGCTAGCAATCTACAGAATTAGACCTTTATTTTAAATGCATTTAACACAAAAAGAATTTACAAAACTGAACCAATAGCATGTTTACAACAAAGAAATAGAATGATAATAATATGCTGAAAATTCTATTATGTTTAATACATGCCAAATGACCAGTCCCAAAAATTCTTAAACATACTTTATCTGATATGATGAATTCTTAAACAATTAAGGTTGGAGTAGACATAGTTATCACACAGTTTTTTTTGTGGTACAAGGAAGATATCCATCAAGGCATAAATAAAATTCAACTTTTCTCTAATGTTGTAGTTGCAAGTAATGAATTTTAAATTTTATTTTCTTATTCATAGAAGCTTGCAGTATAGTTGCTTTTAATGTAGACAATTTGTGGTTTTCAAAAAAATTTATGTCGTTCTCTTATCTAAAATATTTTATAAGTTAAACCAATAACTAATTAATGCTAAATCTCTTATCTAAACTATTTTATAAGTTAAAGCATTTGTTCTTTATCCCTCCGATCAAGTTCTCAAGTCATGACATGGTTTCAACTATTTTAAAAGCTTCTAATTCTCTTAAAAGCATAACTTGTAATTTTCAAATAAATGTGAACATTAAAAGTAGAAAACAATGCAACAACCATGGCTAGCATTCACCTCTAGCTCTAGAATGCATGTGAAATCATGCCCTTAGAATTTGAACAATTTTGTAGGTAGGAGAAATATTTTTAGAGTAGTTTCAATAGATCATAAGTTGTTATTTGAACTCAAGAATACCCCTTACTTGGTTTCCTACAAAGTGTTTGGCAAAATCTGTTAGAAAATTAAGAGTTTTGTCGAAGTAAGTGTATACATGAAGGATGAAACACATAGGAAGCTATGAGAAGCTATACCTAAAGTTAAATTTACAAAGTAACATATCATTTATAAAACCTACCGTAACATGTCATTTTTTGTTTGACATTTTTTGTCACAACTAAAGAGTTCTCACCATGAGCAAATAGAGTGACCATTTGCTATCAAAACCATATGTGTAGATATAAACATTAAGTACAACATGTCCAATTTTTTTTTGCAGATATACACATTAAGGATCATGTCAGATAATACAAGGGAATTCAATCAAAATAGGGAGACAATCACTAGATTATTGTCTAACTTTCAAAGAGAAGGCGATGACAAATTTTATTGTCCATGCAAGAGTTGTAACGACTTAAAGACAAAAAAAATCAAAATCAAAATAGAAAAGAGACATTGTAGGGAGAATGGTCACATTGAAGGGGGGTTTGATTATCATCCAGTGGTAAGTTATTTGTTATATTTTTTTCACAATTAATATATATATGAACCATGGAAGGAGGTTTGATTATCACATTGAAGGGGGGTTTGATTATCATCATTTTTATATAGGTTGATCTCCCCAGTGTGAATATAGAGGAACATGGAGGTATGGGTATTGAAGCTAAAGATCATGATCTCATGGAAGATGACAATCAATTTGAAGATGATGGTATGAATGCATTGATCGTTGACACATTTGGTGCTGCTGCTGCTACTGTTGATGATGATGATGATGATGATGATTATGATGAGGATGATATTGACTTCATCCATGATATACCTCTACTTGAGAAGGCAAACATGGCCCTTTATGAAGTCTCCCAATCTAATCTTCTCTCTGTTGTATTGTTGTTGGTGAATTTGAAGGTTATGAATGGTTTATCCAACATAGAAATGTCACGTATGCTAAGGTTTGTCATATATGTCATTATAGTCTATAAAAGGTGAAACATGTACCATTAAGATTGTTTATAGTAACAACTTATATTATTTGTTGCAGATTGATAGGTGAGTTTTTGTTACCACCATCAAATGTTCACCCTCGCTCATATCGAGAATTATGTGCCACTATGAAATATATTGGAATGGAGTATCAAGAAATAGATGCTTGTCCCGAAGATCATATTATTTATCATAAAGAACACAAAAATGAAACTGAATGCCCTGAATGCCATATGAGCATATATCAAGATGATCAAATGACAAAAAATGTGTCTCACAAGGTTTTTCATTATATCCCAATTATTCCACTTCTGAAATGATTATTCGGGTACAATAGCTTGGCACAATTTATGGATTACCATGCATGTGACAAGAGTCAAGATGACATTATTTGAATGTCTATGGATGGTTCATCATTTATGGACATAGAGGAAAAGTGGCCACACTTTAAAGAAGAACCTTGAAATCTCAAGCTTTCTCTGGTAGCAGAAGGTGTCAATCCGCATGGAGAGATGAGACCTGTTTACTTAGTGTGGCCTATTTTTGTTATAAACAATAACCTTCCTCCATGGATGTCAATAAAGAGGGAGCACATTATATTGGAAATGATTGTTCTGGGTATTTTATTATTTTATAGTTATCTACATGTAATTATAAGTCTTGGAGTGAAATGGCCACAATAATTATCTGATGTTGTTGTTAATTCAACTAGGTAAGTACCAAGTGAAAGATATGAATGTATATATTGCACCTCTTATTGATGAGTTCTTGGTGTTATGGAATGGTTTCACTATGTATGACATCTCTAGACCAATTGGACAAAGACAATTTCAATTCTATACAAATCTTGTGTGGACAATTCATGATGCTCCAGGGTTGACACATTTGTGTGGTATGATGTGGTGAATTCTAGTTGTACACAATAATTCAAATTCTAAAACTCTACATATTTAATCCAATTTTATCGTTATCTTGTAGGTCTTCAAACAAAGGAAAAATTTTCATGTCCAATGTGTGGTCCAAAGATGAAATCTCATCATTCTAAAAGTTTAAGAAAGTAGGTGTTTGATGAGTATAGGCACTTCCTCCCCATAAATCATAAGTATCAAAGTGCAAAAAGACATCTTTTCAATGGGAAAGAAGAGACTACATCAAAGCCCTGAAGAATGACACCTCACTTATGGAAGTTAGAATATAATAGAATTCGAGGTAATATCATTCCACCTAATAGTTGATGTTTGAAAATTATATATTTTGATTGTGTTTTGTTGGCTAATTATGTAGTTGATGATCTTGAAGGTCGTGAAGGCATCACCGACCAGCTTCCAAAGGGACTAAAATGTTATCCCAGAGAATTTAGTAGGCTTCCCTACTATGAGTAGCTACAAATTGTGTATTTGTTTGATACTATGCATATTGGAAAGAATGTAACAAAGACACTTTGGAAAATATTGGATGGAAAGCGTGACAAAGAAAAACTTGGCAAAATTTGTAGTGACATTCATGATTCTAATCATGCAATAAAAAATATCATTGAATCAAATAGCAATGGAGATCGGATTAATGCAAGTGTTTTTTCTTGGTTATTAACAGAAAAACAAAGTAATGCCATAAAAGAAGTCATACGAAAAATTCTATTTCCTATAGGATTTTCTATGGATATAAGAAATCTCATATCAAAGAAAAATGATTTTTGGTTAGGGATGAAAATGCATGATTGGCATACTTTCATCAAGGTAAGTCATAATCTTTTGTATTTACAATATATTTGTGTAACTGCGTTCAATTTTCATTGTATGAAATGATCAATTGACAATTGTTGCAGTATTTGCTACCCCTATCTCTCCCAGAGAACTTCGACAATAATATCAAACAAGTGATATATGATCTTGGAAAATACATGAGGTAAGCAGTGATATTTGTTCAATATATCAAACAATAATATCAAACAAGTAATATATTGTAAATTCTCGTATTTATATATTTATGTGTCTTAAATCCCTTGTAGGTGGTTTTCATCTAAAGAAATTCATAAACAAGATATAAAATATTGGAAGAAAATAATTTGTCGACTAATGTGTGAAATACAAAAGTGTTTACCTTCAATGCACAAGAACACTACCTCATACACCAAGTTGAGGAGATTAAATTGTGTGGACCTGTACATGCTAGGTCAATGTGGACGCTTGAGAGACACTTGAAATTTTTGAAGGGTTTGGTACGAAAAAGAGCATGTCCTGAGGGTTCTATGGTTGAGGGATATATGGTATACCATATGATGGTGTACGTTACTCAATATCTTCCTAATCTTGCAGCAAAGACCCATATAGATTACATTTGGGATCTCCACTCCATTAAAAAATTCGAAGGGGAGTACTTGGTGGGAAATGGTAGATTTAGGAAATTGAAAGGTAATAAATTATGAGATGTTATTGTAGTTAATTGATTTTTAATCTTCAAGATAAATCTGTTGTAAGTCATCTAGTTACTTTTGTACATTTGCTAAAAAGAGGGATGCAATACATTTGTTTATTGCAAACAATCAAGATTGGATGACGGTATGGATTGAACAATGTCAACATGATGGCCATAGATTAACATGGGAATCCATGTCTTCATTAGTTATACAAGCTCATCGTAATGGAGATCTCAATGTTACATAAAAGGAAATAGATTTAGCATATGGTTTAAGAGATCACCAAGTACTTATAAATTTGTTAATTAATCAACCGTATGTTTTTCAACTCATGATGTAATAATTTATACATGTTTGACATTATTGTAGGTGAAACACCACAAGGTTATGTTATGCAATGGTTATAAATTTTGCATCAAAAAGTTGGATGACACGAAGAGAACTTGTGATTCTAGGATAAGTGCAGTGTTCCAAGTGACTAATATTTCATCTAAAAATGACTTACATCCTCGAGAATCACAAAATTGATACTATGGTATTTTGGTTGATATACTTGACTGTGACTTTAATTCTTTCAAATTAGTTCTCTTTGTTGTGAAATGGTATAGACTACAACTCAATAAAAATGATCCTAATAGAAATTTTATTGAACATGACAATGGATTTCCAATTATTAATACAAGGTTGTTTGAGCCAGTTGGAGAAGAGCCCTATGTTCTTCCAAGGCAATGTGAGCAGGTATTTTACTCATAAGTTACACATAAACCAAGTTGGTCATTTGTTGTTAAACATGATCCAAGAGCAAGGCCGATAAAGTATAATATGATGGAAGAAGACACTGAGGAAGAGGAAGAAGTGGAAGATGATGTAGATGATGATCACAATCGAGAGCTAGTCAAAGAAGAATATGAAGAAGAAGAAGACGACGATGATGTTGCTATTGATGACAATGATGATGATGATGATGATGATGATGATGATGATGATGATGATGAAAATGATGATGATGTTGATGTTTATGATGATGATGATGATGACAAAAATAGTGGTGGTGATGATGTCGTCGATGACGATGATCTTGATGATGAGATGGATGAAGAAGTATATCAATGACATGAATGAAATGTACAATTATGCCAGATGTTTGGCATATTCTAACAATTGTTTTGGGTTGAAATATGCACTTTTTAAACTAATATGCTTAGGGTTTCATATTAATGGCATTTTTGGTTTTAGTGTGAATATCTAACTACTCTTATTCACCTTGTTTTATATGTCTTACTTATATCTTTGATCTTTTGTTAAGAGAAATTTCATTCTAAAAGAGTGTATTTGATCTTTATATGCTTAAACAACCTCACTAGTTAAGAGTGTTCTCATTTGTAGTGGGAATGACAAGAATCAAATCACTTGAAAGACACTAGTATTTAGACATGCACAAATTAGTGACGTGATTAAGCAAATTACCTTTTTTTATAATTTTCTGGGGTATTTTTTTATATCAATGCATTTAATCTAAATACTATCTTATGAGATTTGCTTCTAATAATTTTCTATTTCCTTGCACATCAATGATGTTAAATCACAGGGAATTCTCTTTGTTCCCTGCAATGGAATGAACTATTCTAAAAGTATAAATGGATAATTTTAACAATGTATATAGTCCTTCACAAGATGTAATAAAAACACTGGCAAGGCATGAGAACTGTTTGACGAAATGCCACAATAGTGATGTCTCGTGCAATGCTAAGATGTTTAGTTATATGAAATGCTGAGATATTCAAAATATTGTAGGATAAATAGATAATTTAACAATGTATAATGTCCTTCACAAGATATACTAAAAACTTTGGAGTGAACTATGTTCATTTGATTATATAACTATTATCTTATGTCAGGTATCCCACATAGTCTCATGGATTGTCAAGTACAAGTCAATACACCCCATAGAGATTAATGTCTTTTACCATTTGTAAAATATCTCTCTCATTGCCACCTCTCTCTCATTGCATGAAGTGTAGGTACCAGCAAATAGATATTTGTCAAATTTGTCTTCCTCGAGTGAGGAAAATGTAGGAATGGAAGAAGAAAGTGAGACATTTAGTACGTCTAAATCAATGAGATCAACTTGAGGTCAAAAGATCAAAAATAAATTCAATAAACGCATGAAATTTTTCCTTTCTCAAGGGGGGTCATGTTCTTATGATGATGAGAGAAAAGGTGACTCCGAGGTGCCCTTTAGGTACAAACATCTACAGAAACAATGGGTCCCTGATGAACTTCCTTCAATAAACACTAATTTTTGTGTTAAAGAGAGGATATATCGCATAGCACCATCTTCATTACATGGTTTGGGCCTATTTTCCATGGATGGCATAAAGGTCTCTTACAAAAAAGTTGTTGAATTGATGGAATATGTCAAACCTTGTTATGATTACAGTAGTTGGATGCAGATTGTTAAATATAAAAGTATGTGTAGGTATGCATCGTGGAAAGTTATATACAACAAAAAGTCAGTGAACAAAGTAAAAAAGTAGCTGTATACGTTGATGGAAGGCCAAAAGCATCAGGGAATATTGTAGGTTTTATAAACAGTACACGACCTGCGTCAACTAAGAAGCAACCCAATTGCATATTTGAGGCACGCGAGGAAAATTGTGTATTTGTATGTGCGATCAAATCAATACATGGAGGCAAGGAGCTACTTATCGATTACAATTTGAATTGCATAGATATAAAAAAAACCATGACTATCATGGACGAGGTGGTACGCATTTTGATAATTGTCTATTATTCAACGTAACTTAGAATAAGAACACATGTGTTTTAACATGTCTGAATGATTTTTTTTTTAAATACAAGGCTATAGTATGGATTGACAGCCACACGATATGCATGATGGTGATAGTTCTTATGGGACTTCTTCTTCTCGACAGGTAAAACTCATTGTTGTTGTACAAATGCACATACAAGAAAAATGTTAGTGCATATTTTTTGTTATGTTAATGTGTAACTTTTGTTGTTCTACTATTTTGGATTGCTTTTAAATAAAGTGTTAATAATATTATTCTCACAAATGAGTGTTGATCAGAAAAAGGGAAAGGAACAAATAGTCCATGAGGAGCCGCAAGATGAGCAGGATCCATTCAATGTTCATTTTTTATTAGACATTGATCCTGTGCTTGCACTGCATAAGGTCCTTCATGAAATATCAAAAGAGTTAGCTCAAATGGAAGATATTCAACCTCACACTCCTAAAATAAAGATGAGAGAGGATGTGTTGATTCACCATGTTCAGAATTATATAGTAAGTATTAATGTAGTTTTTAATTATAACAAAAGTTCAATAATGTTTTTTATAGTATACTATTTTATTTATGTCATTAACTAAAATATATATGTGTTCTCTTTATAGAGGATGCTAAATACATTAAAGGGTGACGCCTCAAATGCAAATACTCGGGGTGGTTCAAGTACATCACATGTTATATCCTCCATCTTGTCCATGATTGTCCATATTTTTTATCCTCTAATAAAAAAAATTTCAGTACCTGCTATTGATCCTATGTTGAGTACGCCGCCTGCTACGAGGATCAGATTCACAGAGGTATTGCCACCTGCAATGTCGAAAACACGTAGCATGACCACAGATGTGATGGAAACACCTATTATTGGTAAGTAGATTCCTCTTTTTCTCTCTCATTTATCATGTGTTTATTTCACTTGAACTATATATTCTTTCTTAGGGGGCATTTTGTAATATTGGATTTATTTTATGTTGGAGGCAATGACGCAATTCTTGGATGTAGTCATGTTAAATGTATGAGAACAATATAGAATTGTGATCAATTGCTCGTGAGAAATGAAGATGGACTTCCCTTGAGAGTAGCCCATCTTCCAGGTACTTTAAAGATTGATCCTTTCTGTTACTATACAATATACTCATAATGTAATGCACTAACCCCCTATGTAATCCCTTGCAATAACTAATTATGATAATCCCGTTATTATCTTGCAGGGAATAATATATTTTATGAAAAACTTAATGATGAATGTTTGTGTATTTTCAAGCCGACCATACGCACATGGTATCATATTTTGATTTCATTGCAAGATCATATTTCATTTCATCCATTTCTTCAAGTATATTAAAAAGGTAGCTTCACTTCATTTATGAATCTAACGGTTTTTTTTCTTAAAAGGTGGCAATTACAAGATAAAGGGTTAAAGGATAAACTCATTAACTCTATGACAACACTTTTTGGACCCGACGTCTTTAAAAGACTTAAACTCCTTGAAAAAGTGTGCCAAGTTTATTAAGTATATTAGGGACAACTACAAGTCCCAAATAGAACGCAACCCTTATTACAAGTGGCATCCCTATATTCCTATTAATGAGTGGGAGAATCTTAAAAAGAATGCACTTGAGAGAAACGCAAGACATAGTGGAGAAATACTATCACCTGAGGAAAGAAGGTACGTGATAATTTAAATAATGAAATTATGTACTAATTACTCTTTGTACTTATGTGATCTAACATATTTCAAACATCACATAGGATGTCTGACACATCAAAGGCAACAAAAGAAAGAAAACAAAAGCACGGGCAACACAAGCTTGGCTCAGGTGGATATTCAAAACTTGCTACACAAGTTGTAAGTATTAGTAAATGAAAAATTGTATGCAAATATTTATAAATTGTATTCAATTTAGTTTTGATGAAATTCACTACAATAAAAATTCATCATACCAAGCAAAAATGCAGGCCTTGGAGTTCAAAAAACCAATTACAAAAGAGGACAAGAAAATAGGCTACAAACAAGGCTATACAGTCATGGCTGAATGATACCAAGCAATGAGTGCACAAGGTTCTTCTGCTGGATCTGTTGAGCAGGTAAATAAGCCAATTCATTTTTATTTCAAGTTGAATACTTTACCAATTATTGCATTTGATGTTAAGTTCTAACATAAAGTGAATATATTTGTTTTAAGTAAGGAAACAATAATTATATATTTGTTTAAAACTTTAAAGTGAATATATTTATATGTATTAAACTGAATGATTAACATTTCTCAGTATTTGTCTTGTATTTATATGTATATATTGTCGATAAATGCACTAATTATTTACATTGGAATGCAGCTTGTCGATATTGATATTGCACCATCTGAGCATGAAGGAGGCATCGATTCAAATGTGAATTGTAGTACTCAAGGTATACATTTTCTATTCGAATTTTGATTAATGAATATTTAATACAAGTAAACATGTTAAATTGAATTTGGCGTAGTAATATAAATTTAATTATAATGTGTTGGGATTAATAAAATATTTTTTTTATCAGTTGCAAGGGATGTAGAGGTTGTTCTCAATGAGCATGTTGAGGTTCAAGCCACCGGGCAAGATGATGTGGTTGGACAAGGTAAAGAGTGTCATGTTTATGTTTTTTAAAGTATTGAAATGCTTGTAACAATAATGATATTATGTTTTTAAATTAACCCCAATTATGATTATATGTTTTTAATTGAAGCCTTTTATTTGTTATTGTAGAGGACTTGCCTTTGCAAAGGACAGCAAGATCACATGCACGACCGAGAAGAAATGATGATGTCAACATGGATATGCCTCTGCAACAATATAGGGAAGCAGAAAAAAAGAAAAAGCCAAAAAAGAAATGATTCTCATTTATGCAACTTATTTGATAATGACTGATGTTTATTTACACATGTTTGAGCTTAGTTCCATGTTTTCTTTCATTCTTGCATTTGAAATTATAATGGGCTTCATACAGAGGTATATCATAAGTCTCTAGGGTTTTCTCCCTCCAAGCGTATTGTTTCTATTATTCTTTCTTCTACTCTTCTCAAAAAATCTATTTATCGCTACTAGAAACACTGAGTTTCCTTTTAGACATTGTTGTAATGTTGGAGGAGTTTTCACTAAATTTTAGTGGATTTCATATTTTGGGAGAAATTAGTATTAGAATGTTCAATGGGTTCTTTTCTAAAACACACTACTTGAACAACAACAAAACTTGTAATACAAATGTTGATTGCAACTACCAAGTTAGAAGCTTCACAAAAAATATTAAATCATCATCTTGTCCAGAATGGTTCATCAATTGTTTAAGGTGGATTAGTTGTGATGATGAGATGTGCCATTCTAATTCTCAAAACTTTATTTGTAACCATAAGTGATGGAGTTGAGGGGAGATGAAGGAATATCAAACAATAAATTTGGAAGAACTCTACAGAGTGCTTGATAATTTCTCTACCATTTAACAATAGACCTATCGAAGTGTTTTTTTCTTTGGTTTATTTGGAATTCAAACTAATGTATTATTTTCTTTGGAATTTAAACTAATGTATCATTTTCTTTGGAATCCAAACTGATGTATCATTTGATTGGTTAATTGAGGGAGAAAGTTCAATTTGCAAATATAAAGCCATCCTTTGCACCTTCTCAATAGCTCCATATTTTTGTGCCAATGTCAAAGCTTTGAAATAATGTATTAATTATCATCAGAGAAATTGAAGTGGAGGTCTAATAAATAGAGAAGATAGTAATGACCATGGGAGAATGAATAGTGGTTACAGTTGTAAAGGGGAAGAAAGTGGAGGCCATCCATGAAGAAACTTGCCGACAAAGATGGTGTATAGGAAACAAAGGAGCATGAATGCTTAGAATTGAACCTTAGTCAAAGGCTACCTATAACATGAGCACTACAAAGATGCATGAATTGAAGGTTGAATCATATGAGATTTGAACCAAGGGTTTATTATACCTAGAGTGCCCCTGTGGATGGTACCAATCATCAATGCGAAGAAGAAGGATGAGACTTTGTGCATGTACATTGACTATAGGATGCCAAATAAGGCAACTATAAAGAACAATATCCACTTTTTCCTAATAACTTAAACTTTTTTCTCTTGTACAGTTTCATGCTAGCTAATCAAAAAGGATGAAATACGTGCTATTCATTGATACTCATACACCATTTCCTTATTTGTTCCATTGCATTTCAAGGATACTATTTATTTTTTGTTGAGCTCCTACAAAGAGTACAGTACAATAATAATTTCCATCCAAATCATTCGTGTATCCCTTGCACCTTCTTTCGGTGCAAGTGCTAGTGTGCTTTTTAATTATATCAAAACTTCAATAATGATTTTAGATGTTAACTGTGAAAATCTCTTGGTGTCAGGAAATGCAGAAGGAGACACCTAGTTCAATATGCAATCTCAATTTATATACATAGGATATTAGGTGGAGCTGAAAGACACAACAGGTTTGCATTTTTTATAGAGGTATTTAATTGCATATTTTAAGTTATAGACCATCATGAACATTGTAATTTTGACCTATTAAAAAAATGTAAACATGTTGTGTCTTCTTAGCTCTAGCTTCTATCCGTGCATATTCTAGTAGTTTTGCACGTGCATTCTTGATTCATAGTGGGAAAATATTATTTTCGATGCAAGGGAGAGAAGTTAAACACATAAAGAACATGCAAATAAACACGACAGCTGCAAAACATAAATGTAGATATCACAACAAATGAGAAACATAAATGTAGGCATCATGGTCACAATTGTTTGGAGACACAACATAATTGAATGTTATACCCATACAATGCAACACAACCACTAATCCTCCAATTCTAAGTTGACACTGCAGGATCCAAACACCATATATAGATAAGGAATAAATTTAGAGAACAGAGGTGAGCCATAATGAAAAAAATAATATAAGGGTCCCTATATTATTTCAGTTGTCATTACCCTCCTCCTACGCTCTCCAAATTTATTCCTTATCTTTGGCTTTTGGATCCTGCAGTGTCAACTTAGAATTGGAGGAGTAGTGGTTGTGTTGTATCATCTAGGTATAGTATTCAATTATGTTGTGTCTCCAAACAATTGTGACCATGATGCCTACATTTATGTTTCTTAGTTGTTGTGTCCCAAGACCCCTTATGACCCTTTATGACCCTTTACGATCCCTAAGAATACATCTTAGAGGTCTTAAAGTGTTGTAAAGGGTCATAAGAGGATCCTAGGAGGGGTCGGATGAGCTTCCACCTTCACGTGGTTGGCCCTGTTAAGTAGAGAATGTTAAACTATTCTTGAAACAAAGAGAAGCTCAATAATTTAAGGTCTCAATCCATGTATGACAAATATATTTTGTTTTTAAAAAAATAGTGTGAGCCGTCACAATTATGACAGAAACCACAAAATAACCGACATCAAAACTAAAAGTGATGGCTATCTGTCAGAAACATCAATCACTTCAAGGAGCAATGATCACTTTAGCTCACCTCAAGAATTCTTGACCCAAGATCAAGTCATATTGATCCATCTCAATGGCTACCAAATCAACGGATCTCTACCAAGAACCTAGTCGCAAAGAAACACCACAGACTGCACTGCAGACCCACTGTGAAGAGGCATCCAATGTCTCATAAGTCACATCAAATGACCTGATCTGTAATCCAATTCTCTCAGCTTAGTTTTCCAAGAAGAAGACTTCTCCCAAGTCATCACGGATACCATAGTGATCTATGAATCTCTAATGTGCAAGTTCTGCAAGTCACTCTCTCACCATCACATCTAATTCATTTAGAACTATGGAAAAAATGGTAGACGGTCCAAGCGATTTGTCACAACCGATCTCAATAGCAATGCAAAGAGTAGCTCAATTTTGTCTTCAAGCCAATGAATGCACAGTCTACTCAAACTCCAAGTCAAGTCACTGCTACACTTTGTAGGAACAAAGCACATCTAATTCAAACCAAAGAAGAGTGTCCAAATAAAACCAAACATTTCCTGTGTCAAGAAGTCACTCAAATCAAATTTGAATGCAATCAAGTACGCATCCCACGAACACATTAGGAAGAATGCATCTTTGATCACTACACTGGATTCTTGTGCTGGAGTAGTCACTGTCACAAATCTTGATTTGGTCAGATCCAGTCCAAATCCAAGTTTCCAGACTCGACTCAATAATCCATGAGCCACTATCGAATCTACTGCAAAGTCATCTCTAAATGACATAACCAAATCATGAGTAGGAATAAAAGACCTTGACTCACCAAACCACCTTGCAAGTCCAGATCTGAAAGTAATGCAACAATCCGCATTCCACGATCTTGCATCGCCGAACAACTCAGCTCCAAACTTTTGATCTCACTCCCCCAAGGCATAGATTTGCTTCTTGACCTCTCAAAAAAAATCATGAGTCTCAAGTCAACACATCTAGATCCAACATCCAGTCTACACTGCATCAAATTTTATCTTCTCTTCACAAGCACAATCAGCCATCGAATCGATCACAAATCTCCATGCCAAACTCAAATCGCTGCCATGATCCATCTCCCTGAGATGTCTATTTCAACTCCAGATCGCAAAAGAATCAACTCAATCTGATCTATTGCAATGAAATCCCATCCATGTCAAGACAATCCTTCCATACCCCAAATCCACATCGAACATGCCACAACAAAATAGCTCAAGTCACCAACAAGAAATGTACCCCTCGAATCAGATCTGCAACTAGCTTGAACCAACAATGAACCAGATCTTCAAGAACAGTATTCTAAATTGATACCAACCCTGATCGACAAATATATATATTTTTTTAAAAACATAGTGTCAGCAGTCACAATTACGAAGGCCAAACTAAAAGTGACGGCTATCTGTCGAAAACATCTGACAGCTAGCCGTTACATGTACAACACTGCCATCAGTAAAAAACTAAAAGCGATGACTATTTTTTGGAAACACCTGATAGCTAGCCATCCCATGTACAACATTGTCATCGAAAAAAGCTACAAATGATGACTATCTATCGAAAACATCTGACAGCTAGCCGTCACATGTACAGCATCATCGTAGGAAAAAAACAAAAAATGAAGGCTATCTGTCAGAAACATCTGACAGCTAGTCGTCACATGTACAACATCTCCAATGCATTTTCATCAGAATTATGACAGCCATAAATAGACCCGACGGTATGTTCACCATGTTGGCAACCCCTTTTTGGATAGATATTCTGACAGTCGTAGTCATCGTAATTATGATGCCCATCGTAGCCATCATTTTTTTTACTACAAAACTGCAACGGTGGGTGGTGTCCCTTGATTGATAGTATAGTGTCATAATTTTGATGGTCAACCATCAGAAAAAGGTCTCAAATGTACTAGTGATCCATTCCTCATTTTCAAGTGCATCCCTAACATTCTTAGGTTCAAACTCACAAACTAAGCATGTGTTATGTCTTAACTTACTTCGGGTCATCATGCTAGCTTTCTTATCTCCAATGATTTGATTTTGCGGATGGTGTCTTCTAACAAATATTGCTAGCACTTGTTCTCTTCTTTGCTCATCATTTGGTTCAGGTTCATTTTCTTGCTCGATAGCTTCTTCCTGGTTCTCGGTTTGCATTTATTGATTCTCGGTAGCATTTTCCTGATGATCAATAGACTCAGCTTGTGGCTTCAGTAGATAACCTGGATATTCAACATATGTAAACCTACCATAGTCTTCTAGTTCCTTCATGCTTTCTTCATCATTCTTTTCAGCAAACTCATCAACTTTTACATTAGCACTTTCTACATTTTATTAGTATCCTTGTTCAAAAATTTATAAGCTTTACTCTTAGTAGAATGTCCTAAAAATATTCCTTCATCACCTTTAGAGATAAATTTACCATTTCTATCATCTTTCAGAATATAACAACTACTACCAAAGATTCTAAAATAACTTATATTCGGTGTATATCCAAACCATAACTCATAAGGTGTCTTGTTCGTGTCTTTCTTCAGTTGAACTTGGTTCAAGATGTATACTACAGTGCTAACTACCTCTCTCCAATACATTTGTGCAACATTTTTATCAATCATCAATGTTATGGCACAATAGACAATAAATCAATTCCTCCTTTCAGCAATCTCATTTTGTTGTGGTGTCCTAGGTGTAGAAACATGTCTTTTGATTCCATGCTCATTATAGAAATTAGTGAATTCATCACAAATAAACTCACCACCTCTATTAGATCTTAAGCATTTCAATTCTTTCCCAGTTTATTTTTCAACTTTAGATTTATACCATTTAAGCAATTTGAATGCCTCAAATTTTTCTTTTAAGAGCATGATTGTCATCATCCTAGAGTAGTCATCAACAAATAAAATAAAATATGTGTCACCATAGTAGCTTTTAATTCTCATAGGACCACATAAGTCGATGTGTACCAACTCCAAAAAAAATTTAGATGAATAGTCTTTACTTTTAACACTAGATTTGGTCATCTCTCACTAGTACATTTGAGACCTTTTTCCAACGGCTGATTGTCTAAATTCAAACAGTATATCATCGATTAAGCGACACCATCCGGCATCACAGTTTTGCAGTCAAAAACACCAAAAATTATGATAGGCATCATACATGCGATGTCTATAGTCATCGCAAAAGGGGGTTTCAACATAGCAAATATACCCGTCAGATCTACTTGTAGCCATCCCACATTCGATGGATCTCTATTGGAATTAGTTAGTTACCAATGTAAATGTTGTACCTGCAATGGGTAACCGTCATACTCTTTCGATGCCTATCTGTCGTTGGAAGATTGTATACCGATGGAAATGCTATTGGTGCGATGATTATCCGTCAGTAATTTTTGACAGATTGTCATCGCTTCTCTGAGGCCATCATAATTGTAACAGAAATCATAATTTTTTTAAAAAAATATAAATTTTTCGATCGAGTTTGACTCGATTGGTGTTCTTTCAGATTTGGTTGTCATTCAAAGATGACTTTACAGTAGATTCGGTAGTGGCTAGTACATTATTGAGTCGAGTCTAGAGACTTGGATTTGTAGATCACTATGGTGTCCATGATGACTTGGGAAAAGTCTTCTTCTAGGTGAACCGAGCTGAGAGACTTGGATTACAGAAAGTGGGTCATTTCATGTGACTTATGAGACATTGAATTGGACTATTTGAGCACCTCATGTCCCTATTTGATTGGTCGATGCTCTATTTGTTATATTGAGTTTACATCATATATTTAGTCTTAATAAATATCTTATAAAACAACATAAAACTAACCCAAAATACTTTGTCTTAATAAAACAATATATTTAGTCTTAATAAAATCTTATAAAATAACATATATTGTGTGAAGTGTTTGATCTCTCTTTATTTGTTTTGTTGTTGATATTCACTATGTGGTACTCCCCGCTTATGATCATTTCATGAGGAAATGTCTTGATGGCTCGCAGGCTGCAAGCTAGGGCATCATACATTGTTCATGAGCTCACTGTTTAATACTGGCATTATTTACATATTTTCATTTGGAATGCTTGATGACCTACGAGTTTTGAGAGCTAGGGCATCATTTCTATTACCTTCAAGGCATTGTGTGAAGTGTTTGATCTCTCTTTATTTGTTTTGATATTGATATTCACTATGTGGTACTCCCCGCTTATGATCATTTCATGAGGAAATGTCTTGATGGTTCGTGGGCTGCAAGCTAGGGCATCATGCATTGTTTATGAGCTCATTGTTTGAGCACCTCATGTCCCTATTTGATTGGTTGGTGATTTGTTTGTTATATTGAGTTTACATCATATATTTAGTCTTAATAAATATCTTATAAAACAACATAAAACTAACCCAAAATACTTTGTCTTAATAAAATCTTAATAAAACAATATATTTAGTCTTAATAAAATCTTATAAAACAACATATATTGTGTGAAGTGTTTGATCTCTCTTTATTTGTTTTGCTATTGATATTCACTATGTGGTACTCCCCACTTATGATCATTTCATGAGGAAATGTCTTGATGGCTCGCGGGCTGCAAGCTAAGGCATCATACATTGTTCATGAGCTCACTATTTAATACTGGCATTGTTTACATTTTTTCATTTGGAATGCTTGATGACCTGCAAGCTTTGAGAGCTAGGGCATCATTTCTATCACCTTCAAGGAATTGTGTGAAGTGTTTGATCTCTCTTTATTTTTTTTTCTATTGATATTCACTATGTGGTACTCCCCGTTTATGATCATTTCATGAGGAAATGTCTTGATGGTTCACGGGCTGCAAGCTAGGGCATCATACATTGTTTATGAGCTCACTGTTTGAGCATCGGCCAATCAAATAAGGACATGAGGTGCTCAAATAGTGAGCTCATAAACAATGCATGATGCCCTAACAAAATAGCAAAACAAATAAAGAGAGATCAAACACTTCACACAATATATGTTGTTCTATAAGATTTTATTAAGACTAAATATATTGTTTTATTAAGACAAAGTATTTTGGGTTAATTTTATGTTGTTTTATAAGATTTTATTAAGACTAAATATATGATCATACATTAATACACTTACTATTTTGAATTTGAGCTCGGACATCATGCAATGTTATTATTGTCATTGCATGCTTGCTGTTGTTGTGTACCATATATTGTTTTATACACTGTTTATTTCATTGAGACCGTGAGCTTGACATTTTTAATGTATTTTCTATTATTGGATCAATGCTACCATGTTGTTGAGGCTGTAGATGCATTGAATCACCACTAGCATTCAATTTTGATAGCAACAATATAACAAACAAAGCACCAGCCAATCAAATAGGGACATAGAATGTGGGTAGATGCATTGAATCACCACTTCCATTCTATTTTGATGAAGATGAACTATGTTATAAAATTTCAAGGCATGAAATTTTATAACCGTACATATATTTTATGAGTATAACTATACAACAGAAGAGCACCCACATGCCTTGGTTGTTATTGGTCTATGAAAGGTTTTGGTTTGCCTTTCCCAATTGAGATGGCATCCTAAGATTCAAAAGGACTACAGTACTAGTGAGGGCACCTAGGTAGGGTTGTTTGGTACCTAGTGTTCCTAAATTTTGGCTTGTAGTGGCCTTACCCAAGACACTAGGTTAGGGAGAAGCCTATTTGGTCTCTCTAGGTGTGCTAGCTAGTGTTTTTTCTTCTTTGTTCTTTTGAGTCCTTGGTGTGTCTTTTGGAGCCTAGTTGCAGCAGTTTTAGACAACTTTGCTAGGTTGCCTGTCATAGGACAGTGTTCCAAAGTTGAAAAAATGGCCTCTTTAATGTTTTAGAGGTTTGAAAATGGCCTTTATGACCCTTACTCAATCAAGGATTGAGTTCTTTTGAGGTGTGTGTAGGTAGTTTGTCTATCCACCAAAAGTTGTTTGACAACTTTGAAAGTTGTCATGACAGTTTTTCTTGCAAAAGCATGTAACCAGCTCAAGAGATAGCTAGCCCGATCCATGGGCCCTAACACCAAGGAGGGAGCTATTTAAGCTTTTAAAACCATAATTTGAGGCATAGGGAAGAGTGTAGTATGGAGAGCAAACTTTGGTTGTAGTTAGACTGTGTAACTAGTTTTCCTTTGACAGAGATATACATTTTTGTGTTGATAGAGATAAGAAATGGATTGAATATCCAATTGTAATGTTTTCATGTGATGATTGTTAATGTTTTGAATTCCTAGGATAGTTATTTAGCATTTCATTTCAGTTTTGAGTTAGTCTTCATAGTTTTCTTTATTTTGGCCTGTCTCGGGTTACTACTAATAGAGCTTTGAATAATGGAGTGCTAAAGAACTCTCCCACCATACAATCTATACAAGTCTATGGGATTTGTGTCTAGACTCCCTGTAATATATGTTGTGCAAAGGAGGGGCCCTAGAAAGTTCAGGATGTATCTATAAACTGATGCCCTAGGCAAGCTTTTAGTGTTTGGTTAGGGGTCAGTGTGCTATTGCAGAGCAGATGGAGTGATTGAGGGCACTCAAAGCCTAGTTCAATTGATGTGGAGGGGAGGTTAGATGCATGATCAAGCATCTCCAATGCAGAGAGAGATCGGGGGATTGTGGATACAAGGGAAAATACTAAACCCTCATTTATAGCCCTATTTTCAGCAGGCCTTGTACAGACAATATGGGAAAAGGAGACCAATAGAATCTTAAAGCCCTCCCAAAAGGGTATTCGAATCCATAATTAGTTAGATGCTTTGCTCAGAGAAGTTTGGTGTTATTAGCAGAAAAAGGTCAATTAGGCCTACTAAACCTAGTAGCCTTTTTAGGCTAGACAATAGACAAAACTTTTTAGAAGGGACAGAGAGGTTCCTAGAATAGTGAACTTTATCATATTCTTGGTGTCATAGACTAAATGGAGAAAGGAGGAGTTTGAAACTTCTTAGACAGGGACTAGGATAGCACCCTTAAGGCTAGGAGATTAGCCTCTTTGATTCTAGGAGGGCCTAGGACAAAGTTATAGCAAGGTCTATGTAACATCAAATACCCTAGTTTGCATTATTAGATGATCTTGTTAAATTTATATTCATTTCATACAAAGATACATGTAAAGGAAAAAAAAAATTTGCATCTAAATATTATATGTATATATATAAAAAATAACTGACATATACTATACAAGGAAAATAACTTTCAGAAGAAAATGCAAGAGTACAGGCATACATAAGAGAATGAACATAAATAATAAGGGTGCCAAACATTGCCTGAAGTGATAAATTTTTTACCCAAGTATGAATCTAGTGTGCCCCTGTGTGATCCAAAACCTGCAAAGAAAAGAGAGATGGGGGTTAGATAAAAAATATCTAAGCAATGAATGGCATCCTATTACTGATCCTCATCTACAATTATGCATGTGCATAGTCAAGCCATACACTTCTGAAAGAAAAACCATGCTACAGGACATGTGCACTCAAAAGAATGTTGCAGAGAGTAAATTACTGCATTTATGTCTACATGAACACCTAGTGAGTCACTATTGTGATTTCAAGTAAAGATCATAACATCACAACATGGTTGGCAGCCCCAAGGAGGCCCCATTGCATGCAGTGAGGAAGCTACATCAAAACAAAGAGGTACACAAATCTGCATCATCTATACTGATGTCCCTATTTGATTGGATGGTGCTCTATTTGTTATATTGCTGCTATCAAAATAGAATGGAAGTGGTGATTCAATGCATCTACAGCCTCAACAACATGGTGACATCGATCCAATAACAGAAAATACATTACAAATGCCAAGCTCACAGTCTCAATGAAATAAATAGTGTATAAAACAATATATGTTGCACAATAGCAGCAAGCATGCAATGACAACAATAACATTGCATGATGCCCAAGCTCAAATTCAAAATAGTAAGTGTATTAATGTATGATCTAATAGCAGCAACCTCATTGATCATTACCGTTCACTCCTCCATCATTATAGAAGAGATAACTACCTACAACTATATTTCATAATTCCTCCTTTGAAGTATATATATATATCAAGTATAATTATGAGTTTACATCATATATTTAGTCTTAATAAAATCTTATAAAACAACATAAAACTAACCCAAAATACTTTGTCTTAATAAAATCTTAATAAAACAATATATTTAATCTTAATAAAATCTTATAGAACAACATATATTGTGTGAAGTGTTTGATCTCTCTTTATTTGTTTTGCTAGGGCATCATGCATTGTTTATGTCATTGTGAGCTCACTATTTGAGCACCTCATGTCCCTATTTAATTGGTCGGTGCTCAAACAGTGAGCTCATAAACAATGCATGATGCCCTAGCTTGTAGCTCGTGAACCATCAAGACATTTCCTCATGAAATGATCATAAACAGGGAGTACCGCATAGTGAATATCAACAGCAAAACAAATAAAGAGATATCAAACACTTCACACAATGCCTTGAAGGTAATAGCAATGATGCCCTAGCTCTCAAAGCTTGCGGGTCATCAAGCATTCCAAATGAAAAGATGTAAACAATGTCAGTATTAAATAGTGAGCTCATGAACAATGTATGATGCCCTAGCTTGCAACCCGCAAGCCATCAAGACATTTCCTCATGAAATGATCATAAATAGGGAGTACCACATAGCTAGTGAATATCAATAGAAAAACAAATAAAGAGAGATCAAACACTTCACACAATATATGTTGTTTTATAAGATTTTATTGAGATTAAATATATTATTTTATTAAGATTTTATTAAGACAAAGTAGTTTGGGTTAGTTTTATGTTGTTTTATAAGATATTTATTAAGACTAAATATATGATGTAAACTCAATATAATAAATAGAGCACCGGCCAATCAAATAGGGACATGAGTTGCTCAAACAGTGAGCTCATAAACAATGCATGATGCCCTAGCTTGCAGCCCGCGAGCCATCAAGACATTTCCTCATGAAATGATCATAAATAGGGAGTACCACATAGTGAATATCAATACCGAAAACAAATAAAGAGAGATCAAACACTTCACACAAACACTTTACACTTCACATAAGTCATAAACTTCTAAAATGAACTATGCTACAAAACATGGGTGTGTGTTAATGTGATTCAAAAGCTATTATGGAAGATTATTTTATTTTTGAGATAAGGATATCTTAATTCTACAAGAATAAATGTTTTGAGAAATATTTGAATTTAATTTTGACAATAACATGAGGAGTGGATATATTTCAAGCTTCAGCGAGACTTCATACCACGCACTATTTGTAGATTATGTTCAATGCATTATTTACGCTTTTATTGGTGGGAAAACTGTTGAAAATGTGCAAAAGAGATTGCATTCAACCATGTTGTTTACATGACACATGTAGTTTACCTCCAGTCTAAATCAGTGTTGTGTACAAATCTGCAAATAGTGTGTGGTACAAAGCTTCTCTCAAGCATGAAAATGATAAGCATTATGATGTTGAGGTATGGTGTGGTAAGCACAAGTATAGTTTCTTATAAGCTACTATTGGTATAGTTTTGTTTTGTTTTTCAATAGTTGCAGAATCCAGCTTCTCCTATACTTACACGTATGTATACATTTTGGGCTTGGTTTTAATGTCATGTAAATTTGAGTGAAATAGTAATAATATTTAAGAGCAACAAGTATGGCATTTTAAACAAGTATGCATATACATTATATAACAAGAGTGATATATTTTAATGGAAACACTTAATGAGAAGGATGCCTATATAACAAGAGGAGTGATATATTTTAATGGTAGTGGACATAGAAATTGCAGTGAAACTATGTAATTTATTATTATAAGTGGACATAGAAATTGCAGTGTAAGTAGTAGGATGATTGTAAGTGGACATAGAAGTTGCAGTGAAACTCTATAATTTATTATGGCTCAGTGTTGTATATCCATATTCAATGTCTATTTAAACTTTAGGATGATATTTATATGATGGCTTAAGTAAATTGTTCTTACCTTGAGACTAGTACACCATGGGATTAGAGGATGGATGTTATAATAGCAACTGTGTGTCTATGGGATACTTTTATATTTTGTATTAAATGATGATAGATACATATGGGTTTCTTCCTTTTGCAATAGTTTATATTCTGATACTTATATCTTGAATTGTCAAATGACCTATGAGTGATAATTTCAAAAGTGTATCATAATTAAAAGCATGTGAATTCATATTGTAATTAGTCTGAATGCCACTGTGTAATGTTTTTACTTACGATATTAATCTTAATATATCCCTATGAAGATATCCCTATTTTATTATTGATGTCCCTATTTACATCTTTTCATCAAATGACCCAAAAACATCAAGAATGGTCCTATATGGTCACTAATAGCCAACTTTCAGAAGAATATGAATGAATGCAAACATACATAAGTGGATGAACATAAATAATGAAGGTACCAGACATTTGTTGAAGTAATGAAGTGTTGACTCGGGGTTCAATCCAGTATGCTCTTGTATGATCCAAAACCTGCAAGGAAGGAAAAGATGTGGTTAAATCCAAAGGATCTAAGCAATGTCTGGCACCATATTACTGATCCTCATCTATAATTATGCATGTGCATAGTCAAGCCATACACAGACTCAACAACATGGTAGCATTGATCCAATAATAGAAAATACATTAAAAATGCCAAGGTCATGGTCTCAATGAAATAAACAGTGTATAAAACAATATATGGTGCACAACAGCAACAAGCATGCAATGAAAGCAATAACATTGCATGATGCCCAAGCTCAAATTCAAAATAGTAAGTGTATTAATGTATGTTTGCATGATGCCAGATATTAAATAGTGAGCTCATGAACAATGCCAGTATTAAACAGTGAGCTCATGAATATGATGCCCTAGCTTGCAGTTCACGAGCCATCAAGACATTTCCACATGAAATGATCATAAACAGGGAGTACCACATAGTGAATATCAATAGAAAAACAAATAAAGAGAGATCAAACACTTCACACAATGCCTTGAAGGTAATAGAAATTATGCCCTAGCTCTCAAAGCTCGTAGGTCATCAAGCATTCCAAATGAAAAGATGTAAACAATGCCAATATTAAACAGTGAGCTCATGAACAATGTATGATGCCCTAGCTTGCAGCCTGTGAGCCATCAAGATATTTCCTTGTGAAATGATCATAAGCAGGGAGTACCACATAGTGAATATCAATAGCAAAACAAATAAAGAGAGATCAAACACTTCACACAATGCCTTGAAGGTAATAGAAGCGATGCCCTAGCTCTCAAAACTCACAGGTCATCAGGCATTCCAAATGATAAGATGTAAACAATGCAAGTATTAAACAATGAGCTCATAAACAATGTATGATGCCCTAGCTTGCAGCCCGCAAGCCATCAAGACATTTCCTCATGAAATGATCACAAATAGGGAGTACCACATAGTGACTATCAACAGCTAAACAAATAAAGAGAGATCAAACACTTCACACAATGCCTTGAAGGTAATAGCAACGATGCCCTAGCTCTCAAAGCTCGCGGGTCATCGAGCATTCCAAATGCTAATTAAGATGTAAACAATGCCACTATTAGAAATGCTATCAAATAAACAATGCCACTGAAATTGAGTTAATGAGAAGACAAAGCTCGAATGCCTACCTCAAGTGCCAGTGCTCTCTTCCCAAACGGTGCTCATGCACACCAAACTCGGATGCCCTCATCGTGCCATGTAGAAATGCAATGTCATCTTCGTGGCAACTCTTCGAATTCACAAATTACAAATGACACTTCCTTTTTCTTTTTTTTTGTTTATAACCAAATGGGTGTCGCAATTACGAAAATAGCATCACTATCATGACACCGTCGGGGGAACTTGCAAAAAAAACACAAAAAACATACACAAATTGTAGTGGCGTCGAAATTCAACCCCAAATGTTGTAGTGTTTCCTTTCTGACATTGATTCCACATAACATGATCAGGTTTGGTTAGGCTTGGTAATCATCTAACTTTTCTCTTTCTACTGATCTTAATCATGTTATCAAAGTTTACATGACATATCCTCTTGTCCCATAACCATACATCTTCATTCTTCACCAGTAAACAAGAAGTTTTAGCATTGTCAAGATAGAATAAATCACCTTTTGATTATCCTCTAGTACCTACAAGCTTTCCATTTTCATCATAGATTTTCACCTTCTTGCTTTCAAATGCAACTTGGTGACCTGAGTTATTCAATTGTGCTACACTCAAAAAAATTTAGTTAGGTCCTTTTACCTAGTATGCATTATCACATCTAATTCTATCATTCAATAAGATAGACCCTTTTCCTTTCACTTGACAAGGTGTATCACTTCCCATTTTCACTGATCCTCCATTATAATGTTCAAGATGTTCAAACTTATCTTCATCACCAGTCATGTGATGCATATAGCCACTATCAATGGTCCAAGTATCATTCTTACTAACTTTAGAAATAAGAGTTGTTTCTACATACCTTTCCTCTTCTTCTGAATCATATTTCATTGCAACAAATACCACTTCAATTTCATCATTAGTGTCGGAGTCGGTGTCATCTTCATTTTATCCAACAAGGTAACATGCCTTCTTGCCTTTGTCTTTGTAATCTCATTTGTCTTTGTTGTAGTGTCAATTTCCTCTATTATTCCTTCTGCCAAACTTTCCATCACCAGATCTGTCATTGTCTTTATCTTCCTCTTTCCTATTAGGACATCTAGCAGCAATATGGCCAATCTCTTTACAATTAAAATAAGCTAAAGGTAACTTTCCCTTATACCTTCCTTCACCTTTTTGAAGTCTTCAGGTCATAAGTGATTCAAGCTCATCAAGCTCATCTTTGTTGTCACTATCACTTTCATTCTTTATATTATGCTTACGGCTAGATTTACCAATCTTAAGAGATGACATAAAAGAAGACTCAACACTTGGTACAACACTATTGTCATAATTATTCAGCTCAAAAGTAGTTAACTTTCCAATCATACTATCAAGAGTAAGAGTGCTATTAGGTGCAAACCTCAATTCATGAATAGAAGATATTCTGATTGCATAGATAGGCAACAAGGTTCTCAGTATCTTACTTACCATAGTATCTTCAGAAATAGTACCTCCTACTCCTTGGATAGCATTGACTACCTCTTTGATTTGGTTTGAGTATTGTGTGATGTTCTCTCCTTCCTTCATCTTCATGTCATCAAATCTATCTCCCAAGCTTTCAGCTCTAGCTCTCATTACATTCACATCACCACCATAAACTAGAGAAATTTTATCCCACATTTGCTTTGTTGTAGTGCAATCCTTGACATCTTCAAACTTAGCATCAAATAAAGCAGCAACAATCTCTATCATAGTAATATTGTGTTCATGTCTATCTCTCAACTGATCAAGTGTCAATGGTCCAACATTCAGTTGTAAGTAGCCATTGTATAGTAAGTAGCCTCATCCTACTTTTTCATGTGGAGAAGTTATCTTTGTTCATCTTAGGCAGTTCCCTCTTATACATATTGTGATCTTTCTACTCAAGTCCTTAAAAATTTCCTCCAAGCAACCAATACGCTATGATACCAATTGTTAGAATAACTGAGAGGGGCGATGAATCAATTAAATCAGTTATCCTACAATCCCAAACTTTGAGATGTACCTTACAAAACAATTTCAACAATTTATGCAGCTCAATAACATAAAATATCAATCTGTCTGTTCACTTTACCAAATACTAGTAAGTATCCAAACTATGATTACCAATTAAATCAGCTATGCAACATGTAAAGTATGATAGAAAAAGAATCATAAAAAACAACACATAACACAATGATTTAATGTGGAAACCCTGCTAAGGGAAAACCCACCTAGGACCGATAACCCAAAATAATTCACTCTTCTGAAGTGAGCTCGATTAGGAGCTGACCCTATTAAAGGTTATAATGCACATTATTAGGTGTGACCTAGTTAGAGGACTTATCACTAACAGTTAACTTTTGACCAGCATTCACTATGGGGTCAACAAGATAACACTTTACATTCAATGAATGTCATAAGATAGTATAATAAGACTGTTAAGTCCACTCAGTTAAGAGATTTTTTGAATCAATGGTTAAACTGATACAGTTCTGATCTAATTCAAACACAACTCAATTGCAAATATTTAGATATATGCTATGCTCATAAAATTATTTGATCATTAATCAATTCACTTCCTCAATATTTCTCAACTTACTTCACTCGGTAAATAGTTCACTGACACTCGGTAATGTTTGTAGCTTGCTTCTTTCTATAACTAGTTTGATCAGGAATGCATGAATAAAATCTTCACATGAAATCTCTGCAGTCTCCTTTTGTCTGGCATGTTTCAATAATGAAACTCATATCTATTAAATAGATAAATAAACTATTTTTATATTAGCCATCAGATTTTTCCTCATAATCTCCATCGTCCATTTTGCCTCTTAAACCTTCCTCGGTAGATGTTTCATTAACATGTTTCAATATCATCTCTGAATTATGTCAGTTGTAGATCTCACAACTAATTTCATCCTTAACCTCGAAATCATAACAATATCCAGCTCATCAATTTCAGTCGGTTGTTCTTAGCATTTAATGTTTTCATCCATACTCAGTTAATACTAAAATGGATTGGTGATAACTAACTCGGTTATAATTGTGACTCGGTATACACAGCACTGGTTCGGTGTATACATAAGTCTTCAATTACTGACCACATTGACTTGTTCAATTCAAATCTCTTCTTCATAATAGATTAATGTAACATGCTCAAGTCAACAATATAAAGTCATAGACTCATCAATAAGTTACCCAATGTTTACCTTATCCTTATCTGTCATATCCATCTTTTTCTTATGTAGATATCTCAGTTCTGCATCTTTTCTTACTTCTACAGATGTTCAGATGTTTGTAACTATCATGATAAGTAATGTCAAAACTAGTTGACATCAATGACAACATATTGACTGATTTAATCATCTTACATATCACTTAAGTAGCTCAGTGATCTCTAATCATTGTTCATTTAGTTCATTTAGATATCCAATCAATTGTAGATCATCACACCTTTATAATCAAACTTTCCATTTCTAGAATCTTTCAACATATAACACCTACTTCCAAAAAATTTGAAATAACCTACATTCGGTGTGCGCCCAAACCATAATTCATAGGGTGTCTTTTTTGTATCTTTCTTCAACTTTATTCAGTTGAAAGTGTAAATTGTAGTACTTATAGCTTCTCTCCAGAATGTGTGTGCAATATTTTTATCAATCAATAAAGTTCTAGCACAGTCAAAAATAGATCTATTTCTTCTCTCAGTTATCCCATTCTATTATGGATTCCTTAGTGTAGACACTTGTCTTTTAATTCCATGCTCATTATAGAAGACAGTAAATTCATCAGAGATAAATTCACCTCCTCTATCAAATCTCAAACACTTCAGTTGTTTACATGTTTCCTTCTCAACTCTAGTCTTATATCACTTAAACATTTGAAATGCATCATATTTTTCTTTTAGAAACATAACTAACATCATTTTTGAATAATCATCAATAAACAAAATAAAGTATTGATCTCCATAATAGCTTTGAACTTTCATAGAACCACAAAGGTCAGTGTGAACCAATTCCAAAATACCATTTTTAGAATAAGATTTTCTTAGAAAACTTGACTTGGTCATCTTACCAACTTGACATTCTTTACACATAACTTTATCAAGTTTTCTTAATCTCAGTAGTCCTCTAACTCTACTCTTCTTGCTCAGTTTGATTAAGTTATAAAAATTCACATGACACAATCTCTTATGTCGTAGCCATACATCTTTAGTTTTAGAAAATAAGAAACTATTTACATCAGTATCAAGATAAAATAAATTACCACTTGACTTTCCTCTAGTTCCAATTAGATCTCGATCAACACCATAGATCTTAATTTTTTTGTCTCTAAATTCCAGTCGGTAGCCAGTATTGTTCAGTTGTGTAACACTCAATAGATTTTAGTTCATTCCCCTAACCCAATATGCATCATTACATTTCATCTTCTTATTTAACACAATAGGTCCTTTACCTTTCACAGGACATGGATCATCATTACCAAATCTGACAAATCCTCCATCATATTCTTCTAGGTTCTCAAATTTATCAATATCACTAGTCGTATGATGTGAAAAACCACTATCAATAATCTAAGGGCCTGGTTTACTTACATGAGAAACAAGTTCTTTTTCATCTTCATACTTTTCCTCATTAGATTCTTCCTTTACAACAACAAAAACAACTTCATATCCTTCCTCGGTATCATCAGATTCATCATCAGTTACACCTTCCTCAACTAGGTAGCAAGATTTATTTGCTTTGTCCTTAAAGTTTGAATCTTCGGTGTCGATTGTCTCTTTTATCATTTATGTCATTGTCAAGAAATCTAGATGCAATATTTCCAATCTTATTACAATTGAAACATTTCAATGGTAACTTATCTTTATACTTTCCTTTGCCTCTAGGTGGTAGGTTAGCTAGCAGTGCTTCAAATTCCTCTTGTTCTTTCTCTTCAATGAGGATAATGTCATACTCATTTCCATATGAATTGTTGTGACTTCCTCTTTCTCTTCTTGATGTTCCAATGCTCATAGATGACTTAAAAGTTGTCTCAATAGTCGGTAGATTATTATCATAGTTACTTAATTCAAATGTAGTCAACTTACCAATTAGGGCTTCAAGAGTAATAGTATTGTTTGATATAGATCTCAATTCCTAAATTCTAGATACTCTAATAGCATACTTACAAGAAAGAGTTCTCAATATCTTACTTACCACTTCTTCATTAGTCAATGATCCACCAGCACCTGTGATGACACTATCAACTTCCTTAATTCTGCTGCTATACTGTGTGATTTTCTCTTCATCTTTCATCCTTGTTTCATCCTATTTTCCTCTCAAGTTGTCAACTTTATCTTTTTGTACATACTAATATCTTCCATAGATAAGTGTAAGTCTATCCCAATTTTCTTTTGAATTAACACAATCCTTGATATCATTAAACTCAACATCAGAGAGGGAAGAAGAAATCTCTATCATAACTAAGTTGTGTTCCTTCCTTTCTCTCCTCTAATCAACTTTCAAAGGTCCAGTAGGCAAAGGAGTCTATTCATTATCAATCAAGTGTAGTGAAAAATCTCCAATCCTAGACAGATACAATATCATTTTGCTTTGCCATGTAGAGAAACTTTCTTTGTTCAACTTAGATACCTCTCTCCTATACATCTTAGGATCTTTTACTCAATTCTTTAAACTTATCTCTTCATAGTACTTATCTCTAATACTAATTATTGGATTACGAAGAGGGGGGCTGAATCAGTAATCCTAATCACAAATACCTTAATATAATTTTCTCTGATTAACTCGGTGACTACTCGATAATAACACAGTTCACTATTTACCAACAATAATAAATAAACTATAACATTCAGTAAATCACTCACACAAATCATTCACAATGTGTAACACCAATATTTAATGTGGAAACCCATCTTTGGGAAAAACCACTGTAGGAATTGTCACCCCCTAAGAAAATACTCTTCTAAAGTACACTTGGTTAAGAGCCAATCCGGTTAAAGATTACAAAACACATTGTTAGGTGTGACCCAGTTAAAGGATTTACCTCAGATTTGTTAGGATCTTCACCCTATTAGGAGTTTCCTTGTTAGGGGGCTTTAAAAAATATTTAGAATGTCACCTTTCTCAAGGATTTACAATAAGACTGTTAAGTCCACTCTGTTAAGAGATTTCTCTATTACAAATACTAGTAAGCAACAGTAGTAAAAATGACCTATAGATGTGCAACTATATTTTCTCAATCAGATCCTTATGTTCTCTTCAATCTTCTCTTCAATTATTCATTATCCATTGGCATCAACACTTCATCAAATCCTTGTTTGCCCACTCAGAATCTTTATGTTCCTTCTTCTTTGCAATAGTTGGTAACCCTTCAACTATTCAGTTGGCCATCCATTTGTCCATACAATATCATCCTTTATATAGAAAATTTTTTCCTTTTAATCTCATCTATTACTTTTTCCTTTAATTAATCTTGACCGTTCAATTCATTATACATCAAATTTGGATCTCGGTAACACATTTCCTTTTCACCTAGGAACTTCGAATTTTCTAGTAACTTGTTCCATCTCTTTTTTCAGCTTAGATCTTTTCATAGATCTTCATCTTGAATTTCCATAGCTATAGATCTCTTGTAACTAACTCTCATCATCATGATCATCAAGCTCATTATAGCTAATCATTAAATATCAATTCCATCCATATTTAATATATTTTTCTTGCCCAGTTTTCTTTATTACAATTTTGGTTCCATCACTCTGTGCCTAAACCTTTTCTCTTTACTGAGTGACATTCTTTTTACATTTACCTTGCCGAGTGACTTTTCCATCTCGGTATCCAAAACATCTTTACTTACCAAATTCTCAAAACTTTATCACCATACTTTACTAACTTAACATAATCATATGTTAGGGGGAAAACAATCATATCAACATACTCTAATCATTTTCTGATATGTATCAATTTCCCATTTAAGTTCTACAACTTCTCATTTCTTCATCTCCATATAGCATTCATCTTATATCATTACAGAATGATATGGCAACATAATATAAATCAGAAATCAATTGCTTGACATCAATGGAAAGACTATAATTGATCTAACCTTTCTACTATCATCATTAATACCTCTTATCTGGATCGGTCTTCATCATCACCTCCATCAGATAATCAATCTTCAACATTTTTATCAGTTATGGTAACAAAAAAGATCAAATAATTGTGCAATTGATTTTAATCAATTAATTGTATAGTTAAATTTAAATCTAATTAATTGTATAGTTAATTAATAAATCCAAATATTCTTACCAATCACATGGGGACAAAAAAAAAATCAACCAATGAGGTGAGAGTATTTGAATCACGTGGATCACTCAAGAGGCTTTTCTATATCCACCATCCCAATTTCCTTTTCTATCTTAACCATCCACTCTTGTCTCTTTGTCCCAACATTTGAAACCATCAACTCAACTCACCTCTGACTATGAGTCAATATAATTCACATCTAACTCACCTTCCTGATTTTAGAAATCCCTTAAATAGAGGGCATTAATAGAGAAAAGGATCCATTATCCATTATCTAGAGCATCATTACTATAGTGAATTCATTCTTGAGCATAGCATATAATTTAGAATTTTCATAGGAGTGATCATAATGGAGAGCATAATTGAGCTAGAATAGGGTAGAATTGTATCATAAAAATCTTAATTTTCTCATTCTAGGACTATCACTAATGGATGCTAAGCTGAGAGCATTTAATTATCTTTTCTAGATAGGGAACCATAAGATGTTTCTTGTTTTGTTTTCAATTCAATAGCTTAATTATTTTTATTTCATCATTGAGTTGATTTCATGGTCAAACTAATCTTATGAAGGTATTTCACATACACACCCATCATCATACTCACTTTGGGTTTTTACACTTACCCCTAACTGATGCGATTTTAAAGTGGTTTCAAGATCACCACAAACTTTTCACTCAAGTGGTTTTGGCTAGCTACAAACCTCACACACAAGTGCTTTCAAGAATACCAAAATCTCTCAAGTGGTTTCAGATTACCACAAACCAAGCACACACTAGTTATAATTACCACAAACCATCATGAAGAGGAAACCATTATCACTCTAGGCTTTTCTCCTTTTGTACCTACATCAAAATTGATTATTGAGTCCATATATAAATAAATCCATCTACTGAGATACATGATTACCCAGCGACTATACTCGCTAGTTTTATAGGAATCATTTTCATATATGTGGTTCATCAATATGGTAAACCAAAAACCTCTAGGGTGTCAGGTACACCCAATCATGAACCCCTTAAAACCACTCAAGGACAATATATACTTTGGTTTTTTATTTTAACAAAAGTGATATGTCTTGCTTTGAGGTTGTTGGGAACTCCCTTAGCTGGTTTTTGAAGATTTATAAAGCTACGGCTACTATGGGCCACTCCACTTTTTCTCGTATCTTGGCTGATATGGATGTCTCCCAAACACTTATGTGGGATGTGGTGTTTATAGTTGGGGAGAGGCCATGGACTCAAGTTTTAAATTATGAGGGACTCCCCTTCCATTGTCGGCATTGTTTCTCTACTAGACACATGGCTTATGATTGTGCTCTTATGTGTTGTAAAGGTGTTGCTACTTGGTTAAAGGCTGCAAGTAATGATTATTTGGATATTTGTGTTTCTAAAACTCTCTCTCTGATCCATCCTCTAAGGATTCACAAGATGTTGACAAAGATAAAACTCGTGCGATAAATTTTGATGTTGTCACTGTTGTAGATCAGGTTCCTACTGCAAATCAAGATACTATTTCTATTGTTGTTGCAACTCTCATTCTTAATGCTAGATCCTTCAGTGAAATTCCCTCTCTCTATGTGGACCCTTCTCCCCCCTCTACTTCTGTTTCTTCTCAGCATCATGATTCTTCTTACACTTATCATCTTCTACAGTACTCTGGTCACCATTATGTTTTCTACCCTAGTGATATCCCCTTTTTTGGTGAGCCTAAAGATAGAATTGTCTGGACAGTTGTCCAAAGGTGTAGAAATAAATCTCACCCTCCCCTTTAAGTGGTGTGAGTTTGGCCCTTTCTTTTTGGGTTTAAATCCTTTGAGCTCTTTTTTTTGTCATGAGTATTTTTGCTTTGGGCTTATAATGGTTTGAACTATCTTCAAACCTTGTTCTTGTAAGGGTCAACCCCCTTGTTAGGTTTCTTTATTAATAAAAAAAAAGTGGCTAGCACACAAATATTTTCCCAAAATGCATGTCCCATTAACAACAAAAAACTTTCTCTACTTCATGATTGCACAATGTTTGGGACTAGCCTCTTTTTGATAGCTACCCAGATACAATAAAAATAATAATTTATTGGGGGGTATCTTTCCAACAATATTCTTAATACCCATATTCAACTTAAGCAATCCAATGACACAAGAACATTCTACCACCTTACCACTAGCATGTTCTTCACCAACTATGAATATAAATCATCAATTTTTAGTGGCTTATTGATTTCCTAAACACACCATTTTGTAGCAAGCATAATATGAATTTAAATTAACTAACCTCATATAATTTTCAATATCTAATTCTTGGAAACACCTATATCTTCTTTCACAAAAAAGCACTCAATCCTAGAGTTCACAACAATTTTTACCTTTCTAGGAGGGAAACCATAATAAAATTTTGGAAGAAGGGGAAATAGATGAAAGTGTAGGATCGCAAAAGGAAGTGGAGGAGAGTCTAGATTGGGTATGTCCAAAGGATGTGGAAGAGACTTCGTTACCTTTTTGGATTGAGGACTCTCAAAGAAAGGAGATAATTATCCAGAATGGGGAATCTTTTGAAGATGTGTAGCATTGAAATATTCTTGAGGACAGATCTTTTTTGAATTCTTTGAAGGAAAACTCGTAGGAAGACGACAACTCCTCTATCCCTGAAACTATCCCTTTTGGGTCTAGCTAGGTGGATGAAATCTCTGATAACAAATTGGAAGAAAAAACTATGGATCAAAAACACTGAGAACCTTGGACTCAAATTGGAAAAAGGGGAAGGAAGAAGAAACTTGAAAACCAGAGTGTTTCTTCCACAGCCAAAAATGAGGTCTCAACGAGAAGCGGGGAAGCTGATGTTGGAACTCCTAAAAAGGGATGAGGGAAAAAATCTAACAAATGTATTAGAGAAAATGAGAGTAATAAAAACATTTCAGACAAAAAACAACTTACTATGTGATCAAAATGTGACAACACTTCTATAAACCATTATAGTTGAGAGAATCCATGGAAGAGGATATCCCAAGAGGTGGCTTATAGCTTCATATCTATGACATGCAAGAATGTAAGCATTATGGATGATGGCTCTCAAAAGGACCTCAATAAGAAACCCTTGCAAGTTGCACCATGGAATGGAAGATTCAAGATGATAATGAAAGAATGAGAGATATAAATGAAGTGCAAGATCTAAGCTAGAATGCAAATGCAACAGCAAGAAAGCAAAGATAATCTAACAAGATTACAATACCTCCTAGTTAAGCTATGTGATTTAAGCTAAATGCAATAATAGAATGCTAAGCTAAAATGTAAGTAAACTAGAATGCAAGAGAGTTCTCTAAGAATGCAAGTAAACAAAATGATAGCATAACAATAGCATGAATGATCTAATAATGCAAGATATTATTGATTGATTAAGATTAGCCAAGAATGAGGAGAGAGTCTCTTTTTAAAGATAAATGGATAGTGGAGATTAAGAAACAAAATCCAAGGGTGGAGAATAATCCCTATTTTGATTTTAGGGCACAATATTCTCAAGAGGCAAAATCAAATGAATGAGAATGGCTAGGTAGAAATGAGTGGTGAGGATTAAGAGGCAAAAGAGATTCCACTCATGTGAAGACAAAAAGCATTTTTCTTTTCAAATTAGGAAATTCCTTTTTCATGTGCACACATAGGATAAAGTGGATTTTATTTAATTAAAAGGAGACATGTTCTTTTAATCAAACAAAACTTAGGATAAAGTGGTAAAACTTTAGGATATCATCAAATAAATGATAAAATGATGATTTGATCAAGAAATAAGATTGATTAAGAAAAAGATAAAGTGTAGTATTTTAAATGTTTAATGTTAGAGTGGAGTTCAAGGTTTACTAGACCATTTTTGGGTGATTACATTTTCCCCTCTTTTACTAATGTGTGAGTAATTTGTGAACACATTGAGTCAAAGAATAGATATTAAGATAGTTGATAGAGATCTGACTCTGAACTTGATTGAATGAAGTAAAAAGAGATAACTAATCCTGAACCTAATCGAACAAGAACTAGCAAAGGTTGATAAGATAGATATGACTCTGAACTTGATCAAACAAAGCATAGAAAAGTATATAATCCTAAACTTGCACGAACGAGAACTAGAAAAGGTTAATAAGATAGATCTAACTCCAAACTTGATCGAACGAAGCATAGAAAAGTAGCTAATCCTGAACTTTATCAAACAAGAACTAGAAGAGAGAGATAAGATTGTATTTTAAGAGATAGATGATAGATTATTCCTTTCCCCTTGAGATCAAAATCGAAATGAGGTAGAGGAGATGCAAAAATAAGATAGATTTGATCAAAATCAAGATAAGATAATGACACAGCTCAAAGGATGGTGGATCCAATGAAGGACGGTCCAACCTCACAGCTTTAGAACAACACAATGGAATAACATAACAAGATATGTTTTAAAACATATTTTCCTTTAACATGCCCGGCTGTAAGGCCTTCCGGGTTAGGGCTAATTGCAATCAAGAGGTAATTTTGCAAGATCAATGAGATCCAACACAACTCCAGCTAGTTCAGTTCTGAAAACTATTAGCAACTGATGAAAACCCTAAGGCGGATCTAAACTTGAGCTTGCAAGCCTCCAAGCAATCTCCTTGTCTCCAAGTAAACAACTACTAGCTCTTCTATTACAACTATCAGATAATAATCTGATCTGCAAGATCTCACAGGATCTTTTCCACAACTTCACTTATCTGGTTCTCCCAAATCATCTCTTAGAACTTCCAATCTGATTCCCATCTCCTCCTACAACATCTACCCAAACATCCTATAAATACTAATCATCAGCCACAAGATGACTAGATGAAATAATTAACTCCTACAAATAAATATTAAATGCAATACAAGTCAGCTCTCAAATAGCCTTACAATTATTTAATTCAACATGTCAGCCTCCAGATCCACATAGGAGAATGACACAAAAGATACCAACATTATATGCACCAATTCAACTAACCAAATCACCAAGAACTCCCGTTGATAAGCCATAACTACTTAGTGCCATAGAACAACCAAGCACTAGTGAAACACCTGAGCAATCCAAGCAACACAGGCATTACAAAGCACCAGTTCCACCGAGCACTAGAAGTTTCACCGAGTTCCTTCAGCGATCGAGCTTCCTTCAATAACCAAGACCATCGGTTAAGGTTGCAATCAAGTAACACCGTCCAAATAACACACCACCATGCAGATTCACCGAGGACCCAAGAATTGTTAGGAATAGTCCCATGAGATAACTAAGAGGGGGGGTGAATTAGTTATCTACAAGATTCAATTCTTTATCCAATTAATTATACTTAAACATAAAGCATAAACACAATAAAAGAACACATGAACACAAAACCAATATTTTGGTTATGGGGGAACCCAAATAGGCAAAAACCCCAGTCAGACTTGATACCCACTGATATTTTGTACTAGTGTATAATGATCCTTGTTAGAAGATCCTTAACCCTGTTAGGATTTGCTTTACAATATATTAAGTATAGTAGACCTGGTCAAGGGTCGGACCCTATTAGGATTCTTTTACAATTTTCCCTATTAGGGGAGAGGACGCACTGTCCGAGAGCTCACTGCTCAAATGGGCGAAGGCTACAACCTTCTAAATAATAGATACACACTATATCTAGATCTTGGTGAACTGCGCTTTGACCTATTGTCTGGATCAGTTCCAATGAATAGCATAAGTACTTTACTTGGTCACATAGACCTTCTGATGGTTCAACACTTCGCACACTCAGCTCTGCTCTTCTTAATCAACCATGAACCACACTCTAGCAATCACAAATGACTGCCTATAAATATCTTTCCTCTAAATGATATAATCAAGTCAGCCTGTTAGAACAACCTTGAAATCATATTAGAGAAGCCATAAAAAACTCCAATAAACATTATTTCGGCTCTACTATGCACGCAACACATTCTGGGACCTTTCTAATAAAATAATTGTAGACGCACACTACACACTGTCGGCTCTACCAAAATAACTAGAACTTTCTCTATAAGTTGAATTAACTCATGCACTCTTAACCAAATGTCAATAACTCTCCTCTAAGCTTAACTCCAAGGGTGCATACCCATAGGATAGGTGCAACTACATAACCAATAAAATCTATGTCGGCTCTTCTGAATAAACACAAGAAAATTTTGCTAGCAAATAGTGATTGCATAAATTCACTTATACTCATCAACAGACTATGCGTCCATGACTAAAACATCACTAACATGTCTTAAACATATATCCAAGTGCGTAAGGCTCCATGATAATTGTATGGACAACCATACACATAACACTGTCTGTTACTCTATCAGGAACACTGCTGACACAAGCTTCTATATAACTGTCTGTACTAACAATTAACCTCTGCGCCCATGATATCATGTTGATATCATGTCCAAGCTACATATACTGAAATCTTACTACATAAGACTTCCACGCATGCTACTTTCCATATGTTCTCATCAATGACAAACATACAGTCAGTACTAGCCTGCTAGAAAATCTCCAACAAGAATGCCCCTACATCAAACACCCCAGGTTTGAAAAGATGTTCATATGTGAGAAGAACATCTTCCAGGATTCAGCACATAAACCTTGAACTAGTTCTTCACATACATGTCCTCTAACTTTTCAGCTTCCATACTCTTCCACTTCAGCTTCCTCTGTCTCTCCAAGTCTTTCCTTGATAACACACAGGTTTGTTCTCCAAACTGATCATCCATACCTTCAGGATCTACCAACTCAACTTAGCTACCAATACTCAGACTTCTCCTACCAATTGTTGTATCCAGCAAAGGCATCAGTAAAAACTTATTTTCATCCTTCTCAATAGTAAACACATTATTGACACAATCATACATAGCTCTGCAATCATATTGCCAAGGTCTACCGAGCAATATATGACAACTATTCATCTCCACAATATCACATAACACAAGATCCTTATACTGGCCAATTTGAACATCAACAAAGCATTGTTCTCTTACTTCTAGAGCATGATCATCTTGCAACCAGCCAATCCTATAAGGATGTGGATGTCTCATTCTATTCAAACCAAGTTTCTGAACCATATCTTCAGCAACAAGGTTATCAGTACTACCACTATCAACAATTACACTACAAAGTTTACCTCCAGACTTGCACCAAGTCCTGAACAAGTTACTCCTCTAACAAGGTTCCTCCTTTGTACTGAGCAATGTTTGTCGAACTAGCAAGTTCTTAGATTTAGGTTCATTATGAATGTTCTCATTCACCACAGTAGTTTGTCGGTCACCAAGCTTCTTCTGTGTACACTCAAATGAATGGTGTCCTTCTTCACCACAGTTATAACAAGTACCCTTAAAGATAACTCTGCCTTTCTTCTTCTTCAATTCTACAAGTTTCTGATCATCTTCTGTAGGTTGTTTATCCTTCACCGAGTGATCAATCTTTTCCTTCCCTCAGGGATTACCATGTTGTTTCCTTTTTCAACTTATCTTCTGCTTCAAAACATATTGATAAGCATCTTCAACCAAATCAATCTTCGGCATACCAAGCTCATCCTAAATATTGAATCTCAAACCATTCACATACCGAGCTACATTTTCCTTACCAAGTTCTCTATGTCTAGACCGAATAGTAAGCTTGTAGAACTCCTTAGTATAATCTTCAATAGTCAAATCCTTCTGGTTCAGATTCTGCAACTTCTTAAACAAGTCAAGCTCATAGTCAGTAGGTATGAACTTAGCTTTCAATTTAGTCACCATCAACCTCCACCAATTGATCTTCATTTTGCCTTCATCTTCTCTATCTCTTTGTAATTCTTTCCACCAAAGAGCAACATGTCCTTTCAATTTTGTCTGTGCTAACCTCACTCGAAGAGGATCTTTAATTTCCTCCATCTCAAAGAAATCTCAAAGTTCACCAATCCAATCAATCAAGTTCTCAAGCTTCAAAGTACCAGAGAAAGTAGAAACTTCCATTCGGTAACTATTACTTAACTGAGCTCCAGATCTATGCAACCGAGTAGTTCTATCTTCACCAGATCTATCCCTCTGGTCATCACCACTAGATTCAATAGTTTCAAAGTCTTCAGCAACTTCCTCATAACCCTCCTTAATACCAACATTCATAGGTATACCAGTCATAGCTATCATGATCTCGGCAACCATGTCATTCTTCATCAACTCCATCTCAGATCTAAAATTAGATTTCACCTTCTTTGTAATCCTAGATTCCATAGTATCACAAAGATCTGCAATCACCCTAGGGTCCAATATTCTTAGAGGCATCCTTAAAGATAAGAAAAATCCTTTGCAAAAAATCCTACACCGACCACCTTGTGACAATCTCCAAGTTGTATGCAAGTCAGATCAGCCTGCCACCTTGCATGAACAACCAAGTCAAGATTCCACAAGTTCAGTGCCATGGATCCGCAACTTAGATCATATGATCTCTTTGCCAACAAGATCGACTTGACAAGATCAGCCTTGCTTGGTCAACCTTTTCTTAACAAGATCAACTCATCTCAAGATCAACCTTCACTTTGATACCACCTGACGCAACTCAAAGGATGGTGGATCCAATGAAGGACAGTCCAACCTCAGAGCTTCAAAACAACATAGTGGAATAACACAATAAGATATCTTTCAAAATATATTTTCCATTAACATGCCTGGCTGTAAGGCCTTTTGGGTTAGGGCCAATTACAATCAAGAGGTAATTCTACAAGATCAACAAGATCCAACTCAACTCCAGCTAGTTCAGTTCTAAAAACTATCAGGAACTGATGGAAACCCTAAGGTAGATCTAAACTTGATCTTGCAAGCCTCCAAGCAATCTCCTTGTCTCCAAGTAAACAACTACTATCTCTTATATTACAACTATCAGATAATAATCTGATCTACAAGATCTCGCAGGATCTTTTCCACAACTTCACTTATCCGGTTCTCCCAAATCAGCTCTCAGAACTTCCAATCTAATTCCCATCTCCTCCTACAACATCTACCCAAACATCCTATAAATACTAATCATTAGCCACAAGTTGGCTGGATGAAATAATTAACTCCTACATACAAATATTAAATGCAATACAAGTCGGCTCTCAAATAGCCTTACAATTATTTAATTCAACATGTCGACCTCCAGATCCACATAGGAGAATGCAAAAAAAGATACCAACATTAAATGCACCAAGTCGGCCAACCAAATCACCAAGAGCTCTCGTCGGTAAGCCAGAAAATACCGAGCACCAAAGAACAACTGAGCACCAATGAAACAACCAAGAAATCCAAGCAACATCGAGCAACACAGGCATTACTAAGTACCAGTTCCACCGAGCACCAGAAGCTTCACTAAGTTCCTTCAATGACCAAGCTTCCTTCAATAACTGAGACCATCAGGTAAGGCTGCAACCGAGTAACACCGGCCAAATAACACACCACCATGCATATTCACTGAAGACCCAAGAATGCCCCTGCATCAGATAAGGTTCCAGATGATTGATTAAGCACATAAGACCAAGTTTGACCACCGAGTGATGGAATTTTTCCCCAGTTTAAATAAGGTTGACTAAGAAGATGTATCATTTGAATTAGGTCAAAACCAAAAGAAAGGATGATCAAATGATGATGGGAGAGAGAGAAATGATGATTGCCTCAAAAGATTCAAGAGATTAGCATCAAAGGGTCAGTCATCTGCATGTAGGAGGAAATAATTTTAAAACATGATTTTGACAATCAAGATGAAGCCAAATTTTAATTTTGATCCTGAAAATGGATCCATGACATCAAAATTAGGTAAGGGTGCAATTTTTGTGAAAATCTGACACTTTGAAAAATTTAGGTCAAAATGCTATATAAGGGATAGATTAGATATGATTATATGATTAACCCCTTGTGATGATAGGAAAAGGAGAAAGAGAGAAAGATCAAGGAGATGAAAAAGACATGATCGAGATAGAAGAAAGGAGATACGTGATCGAGCGTAGCTGACGAACTATCCAAAATGATGAAGGAGTTCTCTCCAAACTCGAATGCAACTAAGAATGCACCTGAGAAATGCAAGCTACCATGAAAATGAAAAGTGCAATTTACAAGGGTTGATAGGTCCTTATTTTTATCATCGAGCCTTATTAAGGGATATCACAAGATCATACAACCATCACTAGTGCGGACACAATTTTGAGGATATGAATATGATCTATATCAGATAGAATGTAGGAAACGCATGTAAGCATCGAGACAAAAGTGTTAGGATGACCTGAACACGGTTTCCAAGTTAATGTTGCAAGATTATACCATTATCAAAGCATAAGCGCCAAGATAACCATGAGTATGGTCTTGTATGAGAAAACATAGTGTAACAGTCAAGGATATAGCTCTAAGTCTCCCTAGTTTCCAAAGAATCAAAGCAAGAGACACATAGAATAATTAGAGTGATACCCACAGTAAGAAATCAAAGAAAATATGTCCCATTCCCCTAGTCCTCTAGTCGTAACATCACAAAGAGACTAAGGAGGGAAAACTCAGTGAAAATCATTAGTCAAATAAAACACAAAGAAAATAATTCATAACACGTCTCAATCGTTTTAGTTTTCTAAGATGTAAGGTGTGATGGGTGTTTAAGGAACACCTTTGTGCTCGCATCGGAGTGTGTGTGTGTGTGTGTGTGTGTGTAGAAGATAATGCAAGATCCGATATGTGTTGAGAAACACAACGATATCTAGAATGATAGTGTTAAGAAACATTGTAAGATTGGGGTGTTAAGAAACACCAAGTAGCTTCAGTGATAAAGTTGCCCATCAGGAAAGACTGATAAATTGACTTAGATTAAGCTCAAGATATTGATCAAGTGGTAAAGAAAGATAACAATTCGTATGATGTTTTAGATTTTATGATTTTTAGAATTTTTTAGAAACACATCAAATTTTTTTAAAATTTTTTCAGGACATTTTATGATTTTTAGATTTTTAGAGATTACTAGTTCTCAATAAAGATCACATTTTTTTTCCCCCAATGTCTCGCAAGGTATAGGAAATAATGGATGGATTAGAAAGCTGATGGATGAAGGAGAAAGATCATGACGGATGAGGCAAGTAAATGCAACCCTCAGGGCTAGTCTCCTCAAGAATACCCAATCTAGAAAAAGGGATTATAGTAATGTAGGCTCGTGAAATGGTGCTAGATAGAATGTAAGACAATGACCTGGTGTCATGGGAGGATATGGTCCAAAAGAGTGGACATGTCAAGAGACTCCTGTTAATAAATTTTGCACCTATTTATTTTTCATTCTTCATTTTGATCAAGAACAAGGGGTCAATTGGCTATGATTAGTGATAGGGTAGCATGACTAGGATAAAGGTCCATAGAGGATATGAGTGAATGGTTTGAGATTAGGGAAAGAATACATAGGAAAAGTGATGGAAAATTCTGGATAAGCAAGATCATGATAAGGTAGCATGGGTGGAAGGAAGTGAGTAAGATGATGGAAAGGATAGAAGATGAAAAGATATATGATGCTCATGGATAGTTCAAGATTGTCAAGATCAAAGGTGAAAGAGGAAGTATGCGTGCACATGAAATAGCTAGTGTGGATGAATCTTGCCCCAATTGTAGAACACATGATGGAAGAACTATGCATGATGCATGTTTTCCAAGTTTTCATCATGGTACTTGTCCAAGGTTCCACAAGGAGTGGTTTTCACAATAGGATGAATTTATTTCTCTTTAATTTTTCTACCAAGGTGCCTGTTTCCAGGTTTTCACCAAGGCACATTTTCAATTTTCTTTTTTTCTTTTTCTTTTTTTGAAATTTTTCAATTTTTTGCATTTTCTAATTTTGAAGGAACTCGAGTCTGATGCTCTTTGGATAATTCTCCTTTGAAAATATATGATATGATAGGCCAAGGCCGCTGAGAGATATCCCCAAAGATTTTGATAAGGTAATGATAGGAAAATATGTGGAGGATAAGGTAGATGATGCCTAAAGATTTATGTGTAAGATAGCATAAGGGTAATGGAAGGATAATGAATGATAGGATAAGATGTAGGTGTAGGGAAGTAGATAAAGATTGTGTAGGAGTATGTGGAGATGATAGAAAGATCAACATTGACACACACCTTGAGGGGTATTGAACGGCTAGAAGGAGAATAAGTTGGCTAGCTTGAGTTTTTTATATAGAAAGTGATGTGGATCTTGGGACACAAGGACCCAAAATGGATGAAGGAGAGGATGGAAGATGTTTGGAATAATATGGAGTGGAATTATTTGAAAGCTTGAATGTCAACTTTGATTTTTATTTTATATTCAATTCCTTTAAGAGAGACTTGGGAATCCACATAGCTTTTGATTTTTCTTTACTTGTAGTTACTTTTGATCACAATTCTTCCATGATGGACTTAGGAACCCATATTTTATTTTATTTTATTTTATTTTTTTCTTTGAGGACCTTTGAGGACCTTTGTGGTCTCTTGGATATTTCCTTTTTCTTTTTAGTCACATGTTGATTAGATAGGACATGGTGATCTTCACATGCAATTATATTCTTGTATTTCTTATTATTATGTTGCACATCCAAATTGCTTCCAAAAGACTTGGGAATTATGGATGAATGAGGCTCATATGAAGGGTTTAGATGGGTGGATATATGAAAATTTCTCAAGGATGCATGTCTTTGTTGATCTTGAGGTATGATGGAAGAGGTGGAGGACAAGATAGGAGAAGGAGGTATAGTAGATGGAGGGATATAAGGTCCTAATATGGATGGAAGGTTTGAAGGTTTCAAATTTGGGATATAAAGACCAAGGATGGATTTGGAAGATGCAAATAGATAATGGATGGGGATATCAGCATCCGTAGAGTGAGAAACATGGCCAAGGCTTTGGTCTTTACTTATACCAATAGGGTCATGAGTAAATTTAATAGGAGAAAATTTGATAGGAGCAATAAAAGCTTGAGGGTTTTTATTCTTATGAAAAGGAGTAGGGAGAATGGAAGATTTTTTAGATGGATCAGAGGATTATGACAAGGAGTTGTCAGGATATTCTGCTCTTGACAATGATCTTTGGATAACGTAGGAAGAGTACTTTTCTCTCAATTTTCAATAAGCTCATTAGAGATGATGGGAGGAATATTTGTATCTTTCTTAGAAGATGGAGAAGTTAGAGAAGGTGGAGAGATAACTTCTAGGAAGGAATCATCATGAGGCTCTGGGGATATGGGAATTTGGTCAAACATTGGATAAGGATGGATGGTCTCTTGATCTTGATCTTCACACTTCAGATTGTCTTCTTGACATGGAACCACTTCTAAGGATGAAATAGGAGTTTGGGTATGCACGAGGGATTCATGAAGGTTTAATGAAGGAACATTTAGGATAGGTATGATAGGCATTTAAGCACAAGGAATCTTTGGGTCCATGACCTTTGAATCATGGAAGAAGCTCATAGAAAGATGTATATTAGCTTGGATCTCTCTTAGAGGTAGCCCTTGAGGATATGCATAGGTAGCATGAAAAGCATTAAGTTCTTTGTTCAATGTAGGGATTTTGGATGGCTTTTCATTTTTAGGAGATAGAAGAATGGTGGAAGAGGTAGATGTAGCATGAGAACTATTACTAGACATGGGTTCATGATTTTGATCAAGCTTGAGAGTAGTATCTTCATTAGATAATTCATTAGGATCTTCAACACCAATTATGCCATCATCAATGAGATCTTGGATTTTATGTTTCAACTCCATGAAATGTGAAGTTCTATGTTCATTATCCCAGTGATACACATAGTAGAGACTCATGCATGAAATTTCATTGGAGGTGGCTAGAGGTAATGTGATGAGATTGTTTTCAAGGAGTTACTCCAATGTTGATTCATAATATTATCCAAAAGGTGTAAATATTCTTTTTGAGGTATGATTAATTAGATCTTTTTTTATGTTTTTGCATATAGGGAAGACTCTTAAGTGAATAAGATATTTATGTGTCTTCACTTTCTCGATCAAAGATAGGTCGGTCATGAAGATGTTCTTGATTAGAGATTGGATGTTTAGGAATATAATTAAAATTGATGTGAAATTGGGAAGTGTCCTCTCTTGAAGAATATGAAGATAAAGGATAGACTGATCTCCAAGAATGTTTTTTAGAGGATGTATCTTTTTCTTTCTTCAAGTCTTGAATGTTAGATTTCAAAGATTTGATTTTCTCAGATAAGTATGTCATAAGAATCTCTTCTTCCTTGTTGTTATAGTCATAGGATCTAATCCACTTGTTTGTAGCCATGAAAGAGGGGATTGAAAAACTGATGGTAATAAGATTACTAAGCTAATGTAATATGATCAAGGTAATGATAGCTTTTATCTCAAAGATAAGTAGATAGATAAAGTAAATAGATAGTGTAGCCAAGAGAACTAAGTACAAGGTACCGAGAATGAGGCTTTAAATCCTGTTGAGTGGAACTTGTGACAAAGTTAGAATAAAGTATAATATTAGATAAGATATTTGAGACAAGGCTAGAGCACTTCCAAGATCTTAGAACAAGAGCCAAGAGAGATCAAATCAGTAGCAAGGACTCAATCTATTGAGGATACCAGTTTGTAGATAGAAGAATCCAAGAGAACACATGAGAGAAATCCATTAGGACTTTGAATTTGATGTGCTAAGAAATCCATGAGCATGTATGATCATTTTTTAGAAAAAATAAAAAATGCAAAATTTTTACATTTTTCAGTATTTTTTGGTGTTTTACTAATTTACATTTTTTAAGGTCTTATGCTTATTTTTGGAAGTTGAAACTATCAATGATCCAAAAAATTGGGCTGCCAAAGACACTCTATTTTTAGCTTGAACTACAAATTTTGATTATCTTTTCAACGATGAAAACGGTTCACAATTTCGAGCACCGAGTCAAAAGTTATGGTCCTCCCAAGTTGGGGTAAAAAATTTCAAAAAAAATTCAAAATTTTTAGAATTTTTGATATAGACACTCACCAAAGCCCCGAATAATTGATCAATGAGCATCCCTAAATCAGGTCAAAATGTTTCCAAGCAAGCAAATAGTGTGATAAAATAAGAGTCTTCAAACAATCCACCAAAGGACAAAGCAACTTGGGGGACACAAGCATATGTGAAGTCTAACAAGGTATAGCAATGTGTCAAGTGTATGTTCACAAAAGTCTTCATGGGTCTTAGCACAAGAAAGAACATCAAGCAAAACTACCTAAGGTCAAAAGGGAAGTGTTCCAACCTTTTCCCACAACTTGATACTCTTTTGCCTCACACAAAGTGATGTTGGATTTGTCATGGATTTGCATCCAAGGGAGTACATATGGTGAGTATCTTGGGGTGATCTAGGTAAAGTCCACTTGGATCAATCCTTGCACAAAGGAAGTCATACGGCCAAAAGGATAGCCTATAAGTCCTAAGGTGTTTAGTGATAATCTTTGTTCATGACTACCCCTTGTAGTTTCACAAGAGAAATTAAGGCCTATAGCCCTACAAGCACCCAAAATGCATAGTCTCACAAGAAAAATTTAGACCTCTCGGCCCTATACAAAGTGAATGTACTTCCCTTGTAATCTTGTAAACAAGATGGCAAGTGCCTAGTCAAATGTAGTCTTTCTTAGCAAGATTTAGGCAACTAGGCCCTACACATGAAGAAGCATTAGAAGTAGAAATATCCATGTATTATCTCTCTTTGGATTGAAGGAAGTATTTGATTATAGTGGGATGGAGCAGCCAGGGCTTCTTGTTCCCCACTTGGATCGTTCCCAAAAGATTTCTCTCTTGGCAGGCCCTCTAAGGGTAAATGCAAGAAAGTAAATGGATAACTAATAGAGGTTTAGATTTATAATTTTCCATGAGGCAAAGAGCATACTTTCATACTCCATAGTGTCTCCCAAACACATCAAGCACATGTTCATTTACAAAATATTCCCTTCACAAGCAACCGATCAAGTAGGTCAAGATTTTTGATTCATCCTCTAAGAGGTGAAGAGCATACTCTCCTACTACTCAGCTAATCACAAGAAAAGAAATCTCCTAACTAGTGCTAGGTGCCTAGAAAACCAAATGTATGAAAAAAAAAAAGTTGATTTGTATCTTCCAAGGAAACCTACAAAACTAATGATTAGTAGTTTCAAGATGAGTCTTTGACAAGCATCCTAAAAAACCACAATTTAGCGCACAAAAAGTATGCAAATGAAACCAATAGCCCTGCAAAACAGCTTGTTAAATGTTGTTAAGAGACCCAAAAATCTAAAAATGTAATAAATTAGCTGAAAACTCACACTGTGACAGAAAATAAATCTGGGTGATATTTAATCAATCTGTCAGAAATCCGTACGATATAACATAAAGAAGCAGAATGACATTTCAATGCAGAATGATATACCTCATAAAGGCATAACGATATTTCATAAAGAAGCAGGATGATATTTCAGAAAATAGAAAATTTCTCCTGATAGTATTAAGAAATGTCACCCAGGTATATTGTGGAATGTTGTACGATTTTCATGGCCTGCAAAATAGAGTTGACAAACCTGTGACACCAAAAATTTGAAAATGCAATAAATGGAGCTAAAAATGCATGTCTAGCCCCATGGTGGGCGCAAAAAATGTGTGATCAAAATGTGACACACTTCTATAAACTATTATACTTGAGAGAATCCATGGAAGAGGATATCTCAAGAGGCGGCTTATAGCTTCCTATCTATGACGCGCAAGAATGTAAGCATTATGGATGATGACTCTCAAATGAACCTCAATAAGAAACCCTTGCAAGGTGCACCATGGAATGGAAGATTCAAAATGATAATGAAAGAATGAGAGATCTAAATGAAGTGCAAGATCTAAGATAGAATTCAAATGCAAGAGCAATTAAGAAAAGCTAATCTAACAAGATTACAATACCTCCTAGTTAAGTTATGTGATTTAAGCTAAATGTAACAAGAAAATACTAAGCTAAAATGCAAGTGAGCTAGAATACAAGAGAGTGATCTAAGAATGCAAGTAAACAAAATGATAGGATAACAATAGCATGAATGATCTAATAATTCAAGATATTATTGATTGATTAAGATTATCCATGAATGAGGAGAGAGTATCTTTTTAAAGAGAAATGGATGGTGGAGGTTAAGAGGAAAAACCTAAGGGTGGAGAATAATCCCTATTTTGATTTTAGGGCACAAGATTTTCAAGAGGCAAAATCAAATGGATGAGAATGGTTAGGTAAACATGAGTGGTGAGGATTAAGAGGCAAAAGAGATTCTACTCATGTGAAGACAAAAAGCATTTTTCTTTTCAAATAAGGAAATTCCTTTTTCATGTGCACACATAGGATAAAGTGGATTTTATTCAATTAAAAGGGGACATGTTCTTTTAATCAAACAAAACTTAGGATAAAGTAACTTTAGGATATCATCAAATAAATGATAAAATGATGATTTGATTAATAAATAATATTGATTAAGCATAAGATAAAGTCTAGTATTTTAAATGTTTAATGTTAGAGTGGAGCTCAAGGTTTACTAGACCATTTTTGGGTGATTACACTTACTATCCCGGAGATTTGTACCCTTATAAAAAAATGAAGATTATTTCTTTGAATATTAGCAGGTTAAATGTGCCCCATAAGTAGGATGTTCTTACAAATTTGGTAAGAGATCACAAGCTTGATATCATTCTTATTCAAGAAACCAAAATGGTTAAAGAAAAAGTTGAGAAAATCAAGCTTTTCAAAAACTGTGGTGTGGTTGGAAGTAGTTTGGATGGTGATTTTGGGACGGATATCTTTTGGGATTAGAATTTCATTCAAGGGGATCTTTTATATTCTAACTTTAACTTGTTGAATTTAAAGTTTCATCATATTAGAGATGAATTTTCTAGGGTCCTAGTATCTATGCACCTAACACTAAAACAGGAAGAGCTATTTTTTGGAATAAGTTGGCTGACTGCAGGAAGAAGTTTTTGGATTGTGTCTAGATTATCATGGGTGACTTTAACTCTCCTCTTAGGGACAATGATAAATTTGAGGGCTCTCAATCCCAACTTGATGGAAGATTGGACCTAACAGACTTTTAGCTAGCAAGCTCTTATGGATGTGCATCTGCAAGGTATCAACTATACTTGGTCAAATAGATGGGTGGGTAAAGAGTTGATTCAAATTCATCTTGATAGAGATTTAATGTTAAATAACTAGTTAAATAGATATTTATGTTCTCTTTCCTCAATTTATATAATTAGATCGTGTGAGTGTGAAAATGTGGCTGACACTACACTTCAATGAATCATTATATAATAGACCTCAGACAATGAAAATAGCATAAACAAAACTGAAATCAGTTAAGGTGACTCATTGCCTTCTAGTAGACAGGATTATGGATTTTTGCTCTCATGTCATTGGATTTTTTAGTGACTTTAGAATCTATCTAGATGAATGATTTAAAAGCTAAGCTATTATGCAATGCAAATTCAATGGATGCTTAGTCTAATATTAATCCATATTAAGAAAAATTGAAGTGTTCCTAGATTTGATAAATGCAATGAAAATAAAACAAACTAAATTAACTATGCAATTAAAATAGCTAACAATTATTGCAATAAAAAAATGATAAACAAAATGATAGCATTACTCTAAGCAAAAGATTGGGATCCTTCTTGTGAGAATGGAGGCTTGGTTATATAGAAATCCTCTCAAGATGGACGAACGGGGTTGATTCCAGATGAACGATTGAGATTCACTTTGAACTAGCACAATCCATGTGCAACTCATTTGATTGATTGAGAGAATCAGTTATTTGGGAAACTTCCCAGACATAACTAAAGTTTCTAAAATGACTGATGAGTTAACAGATTTATTTTTTTAGTTAACTGAATTGTTTCTAAAATTGATTTCAATTGACTGGATGATGACTTCATAAATGCCTTTTTGGAATATTAAAAGGATTTTATTCATTTTTCTCCAAAAATGTGATGACTTAATTAATTTAATTCACTTTTTGTGAATAATTGATAATTATTATTTATTTAATCAATATCATGGAATATTAATTAAATAAATGATATAAGGTTGGATTTTATTGCCAATAATATTAGAATTTAGGAATTAATTAATTAATTAGGATCAAGTGCAATAATTGAATGGGACTTAGAATATAGGTTAAATCATGTTAATGAATCGAATTGCCTTAGGTTAGGACTTAGGAGACTTTGATCATAATTAGGACTTTCTTGATGAATAATCGAGATTAGGGTCTTATGGTTTTGGTGACCATTTTTAGGTGATTACAGATCGGACCATTTTCCTATATCTTTTGTTGCTGACCCAGCTTCTATTAAGAAAAATTTTCCTTTTTTCTTTGAAAAGATGTGGTTAACCCACCCTAATGTGGAGGAAAGAATCAAAGAATGGTGGAATATTTTTGTTGATGATACTGCTATGTTTAGAGTAGCTCAAATTCTAAGGAAAATTAAGGATAGGGTCAAGATCTAGAATAAAGAAGTTTTTGGACATATTTTCCAAGCTAATAATTCCATTAAGCTGGAATTACAAGAATTCTAGGATAGAATGGACAACAAGAAGGTTACTCAAGAGAACTTATGGATAGGGAGAATTAAATTTTGGTTAAATACCATGACATTATATCCAAGGAATAATTTTTTTGGAGGCAAAGGTATAGATCTCTGTGGCTTCAAGAAGGAGATAGAAATACAAGGTTTTTTCACATGACTTCCTTGAAGCATCATGCAACTAGTAGAATATTTTACATCTAGACTAATAATGGGAGAATTGACAATGAAAAGAACATCATATCTGAGATGGTTGACAGTTTCTCTCCTCTCCTTCCTTTAGACATGAATCTTAATAGGGCAAACCAAGGGAATATTTTATCTACTATTCCCTAAATTTTAAAGGAGGAGCAAAATATCTTTTTGTCTATTATTCCCTCAGTTAAAGAAATAAAAGATGTTTTTTTCTTTTGAAGGGGAAAATCTCCAGGACCTAACAAGTTCACTATGTTTTTTTTCTAGAAATTTTAGCATATTGTTGAAAAAGATATTTCTCATGTTGTTAAGGAGTTCTAGTTTGGATCAAGATCTCTTTTGAAGGAATGAAATACTACCTTCATGAATCTTCTTCCTAAAAAACTAGGAGTTGATACTATGGATTTCTTTAGGCCTATCAGACTATGTAATTTGGTCTATAAGATCTTCTTGAAAGTGCTAACTACTAGATTGTTATCTATTCTTCCTTTAATTACCTCACCTCAATAGAATGGTTTTGTTCCAGAGAGACAAATTCTAGATTCTATTATTAAAGTTCATGAAAACATCCACTCTCTGGAAAGCTCTAAAAACTAGGGATTTTTCCATAAGTAGGATTTATGTAAAGCCTATGAAAGGGTTGATTTGTATTTTCTAAGAAGGGTTCTTAACGATTTTAGTTTTAGTGATAGAATTGTCCAACTTATCTTGCAGCTTATCACTACTTCCTCTACAGTTGTGATTGTCAGTGGGACCTCTTCTCATTTTTTCAAGCCTACTAGGGTTCTTAGGTAGGGAGATCCTATTTCTCTCATTCTATTTTCTATTATGGTTGAAAGTGTTGGGATATTTTTTCAAAAGTTAGTTCTTAATGGAAATGTCCAAGGCATTAAACCCTCATCTGTTGATCTTACTTTCTCTCCTGAGTAGTTTGTTGATGACACTATCTTAATGGGATCTTCCTCTATCAAAGAAGCTAAGAATATGGAGGCTCTTAATACTTATACTGGGGAAATAAGGTAGTTGATCAACTGGAATAAAAGTTCTTTATTTGTCATCAACACCACTGAGGAAAGGAAAAGAAAGATATCAAGTATTGTTGGATGTTCCATTGGGGACTTACCTTCTTCTTATCTTGGACTCCCATTGGGTATGAAGTCGTCTAACTCCTTTTGGTCTTCCCTCATTGACAGATTTAATAGAAATATTTTTGGATGGAAAGGTGTGCTCCTCAACTAGGCAAGTAAGGTTCAACTTCTAAAAGCCACCCTTCAAAATTTGCCCATTTATGTTATGATTCTTTTTAAGATTCCTTATAAATATGTGAAGACTGTAGAGAGGATCCTTAAGTGCTTTCTTTGGATGGGTGTTGAAGAAAATAAAATATTGGCTTTGGTTTCTTGGGAGAATGTTTGCAATCCAAAGAGACTTGGAGGTCTTGGAATAAGGCCTATTAAGTATATGAATAAAGCTCGGATGGCTAAACAAGTGTGGAGGACCTTTAGAGAGGAAAAGGAGTGGAATAAAATATGTAAATTTAAATATATTTATGCTTGTCACTCTATTGCTGATTCTTTTGAGATGATTGTCCCCATAAAAGGTTCTTTTATCTAGAACTCTATTTAGCAAGCCAAAGATCTGGCAGCTAAAGGCAGTAGGTGGATTTTGGGAAATGGTATTATCATTCAGTTTTAGGAAGATACATGGATTATGGATAGACCTATGGGTGATATCCCTTCCTTTAATTGCTTCGCAAATATGAGTAAACTTTTCTATGTCCCTCTTGTTAGTAACTACTGGCAAAATTAGGAATGGGTGAATTTAATTGAGATGGACACTTCTCTTTCTCCTATTATGAGATCTTTTCAGGCTTGGTCAATTAAGATGGATACTAATGAATCCTTGGTGTGGGTTGTTACTTCAACAGTAAAGTACTATGTTTCCTCATCTTGTGCTTTATTGAATCCAACTATTGATAGACCCCCTTTCTGAGCCCAGTCTTGGGTGAAGCCTCTGATTCCTAAAATTAACATTTTCTGTTGGCTTTTCCTTCATAATAAAGTTTTAACTGTTGATAATCTTTGTAAGAGAAGTTTCAGCATGTCTAACAAATGCTATTTGTTCAAGGATGATGAATAATCGACGCATCATCACATGATTGATTGTTCTTATTCTTGGGAGGTCTGAACAAAGCTTCTTCAGAGGTGGAATTTATGCTAGATTTTCCCTGGATCTTTGTAGGACTTTTTTACTTAGTGGATATTTGCTGACATTTCCATAAATAAGACTTTTTGGCTGATTATGGATCCTCATGTTATTTGGAACATATGGAAAGAGCACAATAATAGAATCTTTAGGGAGAGATATTCTTCATCTTTTTGTGGTTTCTAAAATAAAAAATTAGAGGTCTTAAAGAGAACTTTTTATGTTTCTTGACTTCTAAGTCTTTAAAATCTTTGGATTTTGATCTCAGTATCTCCAAGGATTGGGTGTCTGAGGGCTTGAAAATATCTCAAAAAAACAAAAGAGAAGGGGTTGTCTAGTTGTCTCTTCCTCAAGAATGAGTCAAAGTTAACTTTGATAGTGCAACCAAGAGGAACCTAGGTCAAGTTGGTTGTTGTGGTGTTGTGCGAGATAGGTATGGAAATTGTCTGAGGGCTATCACTTTTCCTTTGGGGGTCCAAACCAACCATTTTTATGAGGCCATGGGAACCCTTAAATCTCTTAAATTGGTGAAAAATATTTCGTATAGAAATGTGTGGATCGAAGGCAACTCAAAAAACATTATTAAATGTTTAAAAGGATAATTTAAGGCTTCCTGATCGATTAATTATAGTATTATAGAAGCCACTTCAATTATCAACTCATTTGATAATTATTACATCTCTCACATGTACAAAGAGGCCAATTTGGTGGCGAATGCTTTTGCCAACTTGGGTGTCAAATCACCTAAAATCATTACTCGGCAAGGGAAAAAGGAAATAAATAAGGACATTTTATCCCTCATAAGGTTTGATAAGACAAATAGTGGAGAGGGAATGATTCTAAGTAATTATGACGATGACACATAAGCTTTAAGAGTACAGTGAAGGATTATATAATCATCCTAGAAGATGTCAAATCATTAAGGTGATTAATTGGCGACATGTTTTGTGGGTTTTTGTTATTGCTTGGATTTCGTAGAGTTTCTTTATTAAAGCTAATATTTCCTTTCTAAGATCTAATATTTTCAATATGGGAGGAGAGTTAAAATGTGAGGAGCCCCCAAATTATGAGGAATAGAAAAGGGGACCTAAGGTTTGGAAAAAATAGAAGAAGGGGGGTATTACTTCATATCTTGAAAGGCTCCATGGCTTTGATAGTAACGTTACTAGGCAGTTTGTGGAAGGATGGAAGGAAGGCTCTGTTATTTTTTGTGGTAAGGGCTCATTGTGGATATTTTGGGTTTGCAAAACAAAGGTATGAACTTCTTTAGGGATAGGAAGATTTCTAATATAGCTATTAATATTTTCCCTAAATAGGATGTTGAGTGTGACAAACTTATTAAAACTTATGGTTTCTTTGATGTGGATCATATTAACATAATATGGAGTAAGGTTCTTATTTCCCTTATGGAGTATATAACTACAGATGGTTGTTATACTAGGGCTCATAATTATTATTTTGTTCTATTAAACCATTTCAGGCATAAGATGTATGTTTCATTTTCTCATTATCTTCTTTGCTCCCTTAATCATAGTATTAGGGATCATAAGAAGAAATCTAGCAAGACGGTGCTCCATGAAGGGCTCGTTTATTTGATTTATGAATATTGTCGTGATAAAGCTCTTGATACGATTCAGAAGTCTTTTTAACCCAAGAAAGATAAAGGGAAAAGGAGAATAGATGAGTCAGGAAGTGAGAACACGAATACGCGATCCCCTTTTTTCTCTCAAAAAACCTAAATGTAGCCTAGAGATGAAAAAATTTGATGATGAGAAAGATATGGATACTGAAGATGAGGATGAGGATGAGGAGAAGTCAATTGATCCCCCTATCAATAAAAATATTGATGAGGCGGAGGGTATGGACGCAGAAGAGGATGAAGATGAGAAAGATGAGGAAGAGAATATGGAAGAGAATATGGTTTTGGGTATTCCTAGTAATGTTGATGCTTGCCAAGGTATGGGACAGATGTTGTCTCCTGAGAACTGTGAGCCAAAACCAGATCTCCCTAGGAATGTTGAAGCTCTGCAGGAGCCTGCTAATTAGAAAGCTAAAGAGCTTGGTGTTTCGATGAAGAAAAAGAGCCCTACGTCTATGGGTTATAAGGACAAGCTTAAGAGTAATTTGGAGGAGAAGGTCCCTATTATGGTTGATTATGCAAGCTCTGTTGATCATGATATCTCAATTTCTCCTGAAGTGCCTATGGAGTCGGTGGAGGCTTCCAAAGGTGATCATACTTCCATGAAGAATAGGGACCCTAATGAAGCTAATGTTCAGCTTCTCATGGAGAAATTGCAAGATAAGAGAGAACCCACTTTGGGGGTTCTTCAAACGGCCAAATCTATGTCCATGTACTCTTTTCGACTAGACATATGAACTTTCCACGAGATAAAGAGCCTTAACTTGAAGTATAGAGCCTTCTCTTCTAAATTTGAGAACATTGAGCTTCGTCTTCAAGGTGGTAACTTTGTGGCTGAGAAAAAGTTTGTTAGTGTGCTAGAGGAGAGATTGGAGGGTTTGTGTACCAAAGTGGATAAAATGGAAAATACGCTAAAAAGTATCCTCCGGCACGAGCATGAGAGTATCAAATCTTCTGCAGAGAATCTTAACAATTTGGTGAAAAAACTAGAAGGTTTTTTTCACGATAAAATGATCGTCAATGTGGATTCTGATGTTGGTGATGTTATTGGTCAAAGTTAAGGTCCTGGAAAAAGGACAAGAGCAAGCATGAAGAAAAAATTTCCCTCTATTTCGAAGGAAATTCAAGATCTTAGGTATGTTGTTCAAAAGAGTTGTGATATTTAAGTGGAGGTGGAGGGTACCCTCAAGGACCTGACCTAGTTATGGTTTCCTGTGTCTTTTTCTTTTGGTTCTTGTTGTTGGTTGTTTTTTGTTGGATTTTTTAGGTTGGTCTAGTTTTGGGTGTATGTTGGTTTCTGGACACATTTTGTTTTGAGGGCTCCATTGAATATATTAATGTAATCTGGTTGTAAAAGATTTCGGGTCCTTTCAAAATCTATTTTTACAATTAATCAAAAATCATTTGTACCTTTCTCACAGACTTTCTCTCTACTATATTTTTAACTTCAATTGCATAAAAAAATGGTAAGAAAAGAAAAATAGACAACATAAAACACCAATAAGACCAAAAATTTTAAAATACAACCAAAACACACCAAGCGACATAATTTTTTTAGAACGGGAGAACATAAGCCAAAACACCATAGAAAATGCTCCATACTTGAAATTATCCTTTGAACTTCGGCAACATTTGTTCTTTGCAAATATTCCTTTTCTTTTGAACATTGGCACATCCTCTTTTTCCCCTTTTTTAAAACTAGTAAATTTTCTTCACCTCTAGCATTAGCCATCTGGCTTATCATGGATCTCCAACTTGCAACAAGCACTTCAAAAAAACAATATTTAGCAACTAGGATCTGAGCTTGAGCGGCTAAATTTCCTCTATAGTTGTAGCCAACTTTGTTCTCAATGGTAACACTCTTTTAAACCTCTTCATCAATGATCTCTTTCTTTTATGCACTACATTTTCCTTCAAACAAACTTATGAAAACATAACAGGTCTCTTTGCTTTTACTGTGATCTTATCCTTTCAATTGGCTCTAATACTCTGTGCAAATAGGTAATACTAAAATCCTTCTTTAATATCTTTGAGCCGCGTTCAACTCTTCTCCCGTCTAGGCACTTAGACTTAGTAGCTCTAGCACATGATTTTTTTCATCTCCTATAGCTCACGCACAATTGACAATAAGAAAATAGCTTGCAGACCACTCTTACATTTAGGCGCTGATACCAAGTTAAAAACTATGGCATAGAGGAGAAACCCAAAATTGAGCTCTAATATTGTATTTCCAATTCCATCAATTTATAGGCAAATATATAATAAATGGTAACTTCAATGTTATTCAGAGTTAGATCTAGCATTAATGCTAGATAAGTGAGATAATTTTGGTGAGAATCACATTGATGGCTAGAGTCAGTTTAAGATGGTTGTTTGCGTTGGGTGGTGCTTGTTCTATGCTATCGGTAGTTGATCTATGATTAATCTAATTGTTCAAACATGTTAAAGATGTTTTACTTGATAATCTACCAAAGTTGTGACATCACATAAGAAAGGAGATGGTAGCCTTGTCATAGGGGTAAAAATTATCAATTTGCAACAATTTGTGTTAGATCTAATCATAAAGATCTAGATTAATGCAAATTCCAACTCCTATTCAAGAGAGAAATAAACAAATAATAGGTTGCATCACATAATGAATCAAAATCACAATGCAAACCAATAAATCAACTCTCCCTTGGCTCTCTCTTTCTCAATGCAATATAGGCTCTCAGAATCGCTCAAGTAAAAGATAGCATAAGAGTTCAAGATTGTGGTTGTCTTATGTGAATTAAGCCTCATTATATAGAATAATGGACTTATAATCAGGGCTAGGTTGATTAGACAGATAACTGGAATTGATTGAATAAATGATTGAGATTGGTTGATTAGAAGACTATGACAAATTGATAGCTAAATGGTTGCATGATGGGATAGATTAAATAGTTAATTGATTAGAAGTAAAATGGATAGATTGCATGATGAACTAGATAGATTGGACATAGGACTGACTACATGACTGAGAAGACTGCATTGATTGATGATTCTGATTGAATTGAATGGAAAGAACTATTAGTTTGTGACAATTAAAAGAGTGCAACTAGAGGAATAATTAGCATTAAATAAATTCAAAAATTTATTTAATTATGCATGAAAGGAATTTTATTTATTTTTAGAAAAGTTAGTTTGCATTAGGGAAATGGAAATGGAAAATTAAATAAATTAGTGATTTATTCAATTTTAGAAAATGTGATTAAATAACTAGAATTATCACTTAATTGTGGTGATAATAACAATGAGGAATATTTTAATTACTTAGGGAAAGAGATTAATTAAATAATAACAACTATTTAATTAATTTTTATAAGAGTGATAAGAAACTTTGATAGAATATTAATAGAAAAAAAAATTAAATAAAATCATTTAATTTTTAGAATTGGAGGGAAACAACAAATTTGAAATTTAAATTAAGAAAGACACAAATTAATTAAATACTAAAAATTATTAAATTAATTAAGAGCAAGATTAGTAAAACTATTGGGCATAAGCAATAAGACAATTTTTAGTGGCTACATTTTGCCCCTTATTTGGGAAAATGCATTTTCATGTGTTGTTTCAAAGAATAATTAACGAAAATTATGCTCCAGTCATTTTTCAACAAATCAAAAAAAGAGGGGTGTAGCAAAAGTTATGGACTCCAAAAGGCAAAAGTTTACATAACCAATTCAAAAAGAAAGTGTGCATGTCCACCGAGGAGGCTTGGGAGGGTATAAATAGGCCCTAGAGGTCAATTTCTAGATTCATTTGCACTCTTGAGTTTTGAAAATTTAGTGAAGAAGAGGTCCCTAAGCAATTTGAGGAGCGATAGCGGGCTATAAAGATGGCATTCACATTGGTGAGTGGGTTAGGACCTATCTTCGCCAAGTGGGACTATGGCGATAAAAAATATTTAGGTTCCACAATTAAAGGCAAGGCAAAAACTTTGATGGATCACCTAAGGACCAACTCTCATCATTTACAATGCGAAACTAGTAGATGGAAAGTTCCCAAAGAGATGTGGGAAGAAAGAACTTGTATTTTTTGTAGTGGAGGGGTGGTTTTCTTAAAGAGAAACTCTGCTTGTTATATAGTGCTCAAAACCATTCTTCATTCCAAATTTATACCATTCATTCTGATTACATTATTTATTTCTTGTTTATCATTATTTATTTTTTCCAAAGATGCAATTAAGTTGCCAAAGATGCAAAGGTATTTAATATTATATTTTTGTGTTTAAGATTTAGATGCAACAGTCACATTTCTTTTTAAGTTTCCAAAGATGCAAAGGTATTTTTTGAATGGAATATTTAGAGATGACTTTTTATGATAACATACAAGACTCTTGGAGAATATCTCAAAAAATTGATTCATTACAGAAAATTAATGAGTAATTAAGAATACAAATTTAGAATTAAGGACTCCATCATATGCATTCTGTTAGAGTAAAGTATTAATTATGTTAATTAATCTTTACTCCCTTCTTAAGATGTCAACTTCCTTTTGCTTTAGTTAAAAGCACATGCATTAGTTGGTCTAAACTCATGCATTAGTCATGTAATAGTCAAACTGATTATTGCATGCACTAGACTTTGTCTTTCAAGGCTTTCGATCTCCTTTATAAGGATGATCCATTGTACATTATTATTTATTCATTATTGAGGATATTTTCTTCTTCATATTCTGAGTCAAACCCTTGGCCTCTTCTTCTCTCTACTTCTTTGTAACAGATTTTTTGTATGCAGGTGATCTTGGCGTTCTGTGGATTTGTATTTCTCAAATCCTACATGGTATTAGAGCCTAATCTGCTACAACTTGTTCGCGTTTGAAGGATTCAGAGATGAAATTCATCTGTTTAGATGAGGGCCTTTTTTGGGTTTTTTATTGAATCTAGGGGGGACCTATTTTTTTGGTCATCTTGGCTTCAAATGGACCTTACGGTTGCGTTCAGAGCATCCAAGAACCCCAAGATCCATATAAAACTTGTCCAATTTGGACACAGTTGGAATCTGTGAGAAATTTTTTTGCAATCGGCCCCAACACGGATCTCGAGGTGATCAGTATTTTTTGGAGTATTTTTAGCCCAAACAGACCTCACAGTTGCGTCTGGAAGGCCCGAGATACTCAAAATACATATAAAACTTGTCGAATTCTGACAAGTTTCTCTCTGAGGCAAAAAAAAATTATGTACCAGGGTTGTACGGCCCTGGCACGCACTCCAAAGCACTGACGCAGTGCGATTTTCAAAAAAAATAGTTTTGGGGGCGGCCACCCGGGCACCACCCCATGACCGTCAGAGAGCCACCGTGCCACCAGCAATCACACAGCCACCGGCCGTCACGCCACCATCAGCGTCGCCACGCGCTCCGCCGCACTCAGCAGAGCCCCTGCCGCCGCCGCCCGAAAACTGCGCCACCTCCAGCTCCGCCGCCCACGCCCAGCCAGCTCCACCATCCCCTGGTCGTATGGGTGACCAAGGGCCCACTGTTAAGCCCCCAAGCCCTCTGCTGATGTCAGCATGACGTCAGCAGTCATGCAAAGCTTTTTAAATTTTTTTTAAAATTGCATGGTTTTGAGCATCCCTTTTTAAGGGTACCTGAGCATTTTTTGCGATATCTCGAGCATATGGGATCGTAATTGGGCGTGCAATATATCGTCAGAAAGATGGTTTTGAGCCCGATCCGAATTTGCTGGTATGGTTTTGTGATTTTGCCATTTTGATACTCTTTTTTGCTCTCAAAGTCAGATGTTTTCTGTGATAGTAGCGTTTCAGACCTCCTGCCTTCTGGGATCCATTTCTCTTACATCCGAGCTCCATTTTCGGCAAATGAGATATTTTCGGAAAGCTCTTTTTGAGATTTTTTCAGATGTGATGGTTTCATGTGTTTTGTGTCCTTTTGCTGATGTCACCCATCCTCAGATCCTTGTAGACACCTTCTTTGGGCCCTCCAGCGCAGCTGTTGGTTTTTTGCTCATATCTTGAGCATACGGTGTCAAAATTTGGCAAACGAGACATCGTCGGAAAGTTGATTCCAAGATCTTTCTAGATATGGAGGTTATTTTATCTAGTATTATTTTTCTGATGCTGTTTTTCTCTATCAAAGCCATATCTTCAGGTTTGCACTCCGGGAGCTCTATCTTGCACATCCGGACTCCATTTTTGGAAAGTGATATATCGTTGGAAAGCTTGTTCAGAGAGCTTTTCAATGCTATGAGTCATTTTTTCAGATTCTGCTCCAGGTTCATTTTATTTAGATTCTTACTTTTTTGTAGTCTGGTGGATATCTTGGTTGTTTCAGGTCTTGGGATCTCTTCCCTTTGAGGGATGGCTCATCTTAGGTTGTTCTTTTGGTTCAGACTCCTTTGGTCTTCTTCTGAGCATTGTATGCTTCTCTTCTGTAGCATTTTTTATTCTGTAAATGCACTAAGATAAAGTGCCTGCTTTTGCATATATGAGATCTTGTACACCTTGTGTTTGTTTGTACTCGCACTCCGTTATAAAGTGCCATGGGAGGTTATGATGTTTTTCCTTTTGTGCTCATCCACCTTTGTCAAGTGAGTGTTTCTTCCATGACATTAGCCCATGCTGTGTGTCTGTGACACCGCCCTTTATCTTGTGCTTGTACTTCTATTGCACTGTTGGTGTTCCTGATCCTTCTTCTTGCAGATGTTTCTGGCATTGCATTTCAGTGTTCCTGTCACCCCTCTCCCTGTTCAGCATTATGGGGGGGTTCACCTGTTGGCTCTATTGCTTCCTTGGTTCGGTTGAGTGATCTACGTATTCAATTTTTGTTCCTATGTACTAGGCGGATGCAGTGGCTAGGCACCTATGCATTTCGGTGAGATGATTCATCTACTATATAGACACTCATTCATTCCTACTTTTGGAGGTCACCTCTTCGATTGATCAGCTCTTCAAACTTTGTCTTCTCTACCTGGTCATGCACTATTTCAGTGGGGGTTCCAGCAGTTTCTTTTGACAGTGTTTGCAGCTTCATGCTTCAAAGATGCTTCATGCTCTTTCTTGTTCCTTTCTTTGGGACATTCCCTAGATTGGAGGCTTTGTTTCCTTCATCTAGTTCATCTCTTTTTGGGGTAGAGTTTTTCCCACTGGGTTTTCTCTATTTCCCCACTTTACAGATATTTCTTGTACTTGGGTACCTGATCAGGCCTTTGTTGCCGAGACCCATTTGCATTGTTTGTAGATGCATCGTTGCTCATCTTAAGGGGGGGTGTTAGAGTAAATTATTAATTATGTTAATTAATCTTTACTCCCTTCTTAAGATGTCAACTTCCTTTTGCTTTAGTTAAAAGCACATGCATTAGTTGGTCTAAACTCATGCATTAGTCATGTAATAGTCAAACTGATTATTGCATGCACTAGACTTTGCCTTTTAAGGCTTTCGATCTCCTTTATAAGGATGATCCATTGTACATTATTATTTATTCATTATTGAGGATATTTTCTTCTTCATATTCTGAGTCAAACCCTCGGTCTCTTCTTCTCTCTACTTCCTTGTAAAAAGTTTTTTGTATGCAGGTGATCTTGGCGTTCTGTGGATTTGTATTGCTCAAATCCTACACATTCAAATTTAAATGTATTGAAATGATTTAAAAACTTTCTTAAACAAAGGCAATGGATAGGTAAAATCACTCGACATTACAGTCAAATTGCAAACATCCTCACCAAGAAGCCACAAAAAAGATTGCTCATTGAAAAGTTGCACAACAAACATGAACTTGTTTATAGGAAAGCAAAGAACATTAAAAAATTTAATTAAGATACCAAAGAATGATTAATTCTCTACTTACCAAGAAGCCACAAAAAAGATTGCTCATTGAAAAGTTGCACAACAAACATGAACTTGTTTATAGGAAAGCAAAGCAAAGAACATTAAAAAGTTTGATTAAGATACCAAAGAAAGATTAATTATCTTTAAGTAGATTATTAAAGAAATGCATCATAATATTATACCAAACCAATTTAATTTGTACAACTTTTATTTTACTTGCCCCCTCTTTCATATGAAATGTGATGTTCTTACCTAGATATTTGCATAATGTCGAACAACATTAATATTTGTTTACATTTTTGTACCAAACAATTGCATGATAATGCAAAATGGATTTGTTGAAAAGGGCTTATTAACCTTCAAGAAAGTGAATATAGTCAAGATTTGTCTTTAATCATGTTGCAACGACCTTTGTCAGTCTAGCCCTTGAAAGTGTATATTTTTTTACATTTTTGTACCAAACAATTGCATGATAATGCAAACTGGATTTGTTGAAAAGGGCTTATTAACCTTCAAGAAAGTGAATATAGTCAAGATTTGTCTTTAATCATGTTGCAATGACCTTTGTAAGTCTAGCCCTTGAAAGTGTGTCACTCATTTAGCCAATAAGAATTACATATAATAGTTCCAACCTCTATAGGTGGTCACACTCCTCCTAATCCAAGTGGTGTCTACATACAAGCATCTTCATTATCCTAAATAATCAACACATAGTCCCTAATCTTGCAAATGCAATAGCCAAATCACTCAACAATGCAATTCTAAACAAACACATATGCATTTCTACTAAGGACATGTCAAAATACCTTTATGCAATTAAATTTAAATTTTCAAACTTAAGGAAGCAAATGTGCTGAAATAACTATATTATTGCATTGCAAACATCAAAATTTAAAGTCCTTATACAATAGATAAATGTGACGAATTCTTATTGGCTAGTAAATCAGTCAGTTTCATTTAAATTTTCATCATAAAAATATGTAGGTAGGTTTTATAAATTAATAAATCAGTCAGCTTAATTTAAATTTGGAAATATTTGTAGAACATTTTTTTACATTCAAAAATACCTTTCCACTTATTTTTTACCTATAATTTTCAAATGAAAATATGTAAGTAGATTTTATAATTTAATAAATCAAACAGACTTAAATCAAATTTGGAAATATTTGTAGAACACTTATTTTACATGCAAAATACCCTCTCCTCTTATTTCACCTATTTTAACCTCTTATTTTACCTATTTTAACTAAAGAAATTTGGATCTATATTTAATAGATCAATCGGACGAAAAAAATGACGTGTATACTTCAAACAAAAAAGGCCTTCTATCCAAAGCTATTTTATAGCAAGTCTTAATAAAATGTTTCCTAATTATTTGTATTAAACTTCCAATAATCAACAGACAAAATATTGTGAAAAGAAAACTTCTATTTTAGTCAAAGTACCAATACCATCAATACAATCCTGCATATTAAAGATCTCAACATTTAATTTCAATCTCTTTTTCTAAATATAATCACTATTAGTTAAAGCGAGTATTATCAAAATCAATTGCACTCTTATACTCTTCAAATCTATGTCATATGAAGCCTCTAATAAGTTATCTTCCCATTTTCCTTACACACCCTTCTTTTATTTTCGGGAATAGTTCAAGATGGCTTTTGCCCTGGGTCCTAAAATACGACCGACTCACTGTTTACTTTTCTACTTCATCCAGTTGAGATCTTTTTATCTTCCTTATTAGAATCCCTCCATAGTATAAGTGACATTGGTTTTAAAGGCACGAAAATTGTCGCGATTATTTGACCCAATTCTATAATCGATGTAGAAATGTAATTGTTCTACCCAAACTCGCCCTAATCCAATCAACAATAAACTACCTGTGTAATTATTGTATCCTTAAAAAAAATCATACCCCCCAATCCAATATTCTAAGTTTAATTTCTGTTGTCTTTCAAGCCTAGGAAGTTCAAATGTCATCAGCACGATAAATTGAATGTTACGATCACCACGCCGTAAGGAATCCCTCGAGTTTAAAATGAGGTCACTTCCAATTAAATTTACGAGAACTGAGATGTTTTGGTTTTGGACAAAGTCCGTCACTTGCCACGCCTAAGATAAAACTAGTTAGGATGTATATCTGTACCCATCCATTAAATTTACCATTTAGTCCGCAAAACTAGTTCAAAAGATTAATAATAATTGACTGTTTTGGCATGGACAAAAACCTAACAGCGAAAATTCAATCTCGCAAAAAGAAAGCAACCCAATAACTTGACCTAAAGACTAGATGCATTTAATCTCTAAACAACTAACGACTATAAAGGTCTTATTCTCTGTTTTCTCAAGTTTGCTCAATATTCATGAACTACATTAACATGTCTGAGAAAAGAAACTATTAGCACAATCTAATAAATATCACGGTTAAAGAAAATTACCAACATCATACCATACATTGATACAAATATGCATAATCCAAAATTCTATCATTAAAACTAATGCATAATATAGTTAAGATGCAATATCTAGTAAAAGATAGACCATGGTCATCTATCCTATAATAGAGTATTGACTTATCTTGTATTTCCTAATTTAAAGATTTAAAAGTCTCAACGAGCGCACAATCAATCTTATAAATATGATTTATTCCAAAACCTTCTTCAGGCTTGTAGTCTTATCCATTGTGTATCCAAGATTTTCATGGAATTAACACGATGAATAGACAAACGTAACAACGAACAAGATTTACCAACAGACCAAAGATGTTTAGACTAGACTATTGTTTTTATAAAAGTGGATAACTCCTCTTTGATGCTTATGAATGAATAAGCCATTCTCAACTGCGAAATTAGTCCCTCACACAGTAGTGGTATCAGCCCTAGTATCAAGCCATGCCGCCACTTGATGCAGTTCGAATTATCTGAAACAAAGCTGTCAAGCCAAGCAAAAAAGAAACTTGTTCAGACTCAACATCAACAGATTCAATAAGAGATCTCAAAAATCTGAATTCATCATTACCGAAGCATACAATCATATGTTACAGACACCAAATAGGCTACTGATCAAAACTCTACTCCAAAATTACAAAATTTACAGAATTCAATGTCTGGCCCAGAAAACTACAGTGGAACTATAAACACGAAAAGAATAGAATTTTTATTATCAAACGTCAAGATGAAGTCCAAATATTTGAAATAAACTCTCAAATATGTTCACACAAACAAGTGAACTAAGCATATACTTAAGTGCTATCAAAGTGAAGAAAAAATCTTGACAACCATCATTCACGATCCACAAAAATACAACGAAGATGGGATAACACACAAACAAGAAGCAGATAGAGCCACGAAAGGAAATGTTAATGGAGAAATAATCCAAAAGAATCTAGCACTTTGATCATCTTACAATACAACAAGAATGCTCTGCACCGTCATCTGGACCACAAACTCCAAGACTCGAGCTTATTTAGTCATATATTGCAAAACCATTATTCCTTATTCTTTGCAATACACATCCCCGCCGTAGAGTATTGCACAATTCTTAGCACGACTATGATTTTCAAAATAAATTGAGCTTACTGTAATATTAATGGTGCGTCGTGTTTTGTTATTTGCACTCTTTATTTTATCACAAGCATCAAAACATGGGCCACAGATTAGCAATATCACAAGCAGTCGCCACTTCCCAGTAATATTAAACGCACACTATTTAAGAGACTATGAATTTCGCCACATTTTATATGTCTGCTAAGAAGACCTGACTACAGGAAGCATGAACTCAAAACTCCATGACCTTCCCTCCCTGCATGATATGAGCAGACGGCAAACAAACCCCTACAATTGATGCCAACTCTGAGGACGCTTCCGCAAATAACAGAGAATGCTTTGCAGTGGTTGATGGTTTAGAAAAACACCATGCACAACAAAATGTTGAGTACTGTGTTAATTCACTCAGCTACATGTTCAATCCCCAACACAAATCTAATTTGATGTCCACATACCTGATGCATTTCCGGCATAAATTGACCCATCCAGGAAATGGGGACGTCCAGAAACTCGAAACTTTCTGAAACACGTACCCTGGCTGCCCCATAAAATTAAGTTCAAATTTTGATAATTTGTTTGGCTTCCACTCTCATGTGAACTCTCAATTTAAATTATTTAACACAAATGTTATATGTTAAGGTTCTACAATGTATATAAGCATGCTTTATCCATGTTTTCAGATGAATATTTAGAATTTCTCTATATATTTTAAATTCTTTGTTTTTCATATTTCTTTGTTTTTATATAGCTGTCCCCACTGACATTGCCAACCCCTGCTCCGGGGAAAAAAATCCATCCTGCAAACCCATCCCCGCATCCTCCCCTCCCAGAAACTCGGGCAACATAGGCTAGACCTTATTTGCTCAGATACTACACAGTCAATTACTGTTCAAATAACACCCTTGCCCTTCAGAGACTCCTGGTCTACTAAGATATGGTGGAATAAATGCTACACTACTACCCATGAAGATACCATGACGTGAAGCATGCTATGGATCTAATTTCAAGAATACCTGTTCCAAACATTGAAAATGAAGAGAAAAAATCCTAGATCCATAAACTCATGAAATAAATAAGACAGTGTGCTCACACAAAGAATGATGGTGAATGGATTTCGTATACAAAATTATAATTAAAAAATGGGAACACCACTTATACATTCTGCATGGTCAAATACCTACCAGACGAGTTTCATGATACCACATTCTTCACTAAATTAGATTTAAGTCAGCATACCAACAGACCGACCTTTAACGTTAGGGACAAGAAGGAAAGTGCCAATCTACTAGCAGACTCCCCAATTCAAGCTCTTCTCTTAGTGCCCGATGCAATTGGATAGAATACCAGTACAAACCAGTCCAACTTAGACTCTTAATATAGGTTGCTCACTTCACCAATTTGAAGATGAAAAACAGATTACTCCGGAGATAATATTTTAAAGCAATTTTTTTGGCCACATCATAGATCAGATATTGTAAAATAATCATATGATAGTATGCTTCTGGGACTGATTGTGTAACATTTTTTAACATCAACGTTTCGGATCATACTCCATGATCCATCATCAGGATAAGAGCAAAAAAATCTCTCATCCTGATCATGGAGTATGATCCAATGGAGTATGATCCAAAACGTTGATGTTAAAAAATGTTACACAATCAGTCCCAGAAGCATACTATCATGATCATAGATTGTAGAAATCTGCTATCTTTAAATAATCATATCCTCTCCAACCTGTGCAGTAGTCAAGCTTTCCAGCACAAATCAAGGTTTGCATAATCATTTGCCACTAACAAACAAGGCCTTGGATACTAGTTCCAAAGGATTTCATCACAAATTTACCTGATAATAAGCATAGTTGTTAATGCTTCTGCATATGTGCTAGTTGATAGATTCCCATTTTTCGCATTCTAAAAACAAATCAAACGTGCTTATAGAATGCATTTTATAGTTCTTAACTGATTTTGAGGTTCACACATCAAAGTTGAACTATGTAACAATGCATTACGCAGTGTGCATTGCAATCAGCAATCTCAAAATTAACGAGTATCGTCAGTTGCTGTCATTCCCAACAAACATTTTCACAGCTATGAAATCAAGTACATGTTACGAAAATAAATTTCATAACTTAACAAAAATTTGGAATACAATATATTCTTCAAACACTAAAAAGTAAACTATTCTTACAAAACTTTGCGAGTGCAAAAAAACATCAAAAAAATGCCAAGAGTAGATACATACATGATCCAATCACGACAAATATAAAAAGGCCAAGCACAACTGGCCCCACTGGATACTGGCTGCCTTTCTTGACTGTTGTTTCTGGAACCGCACCTCTCTTCATAATGTTCTTTTGAAACTTAGCACTCTTCCTGTCTGCAAGGCGCCTAGATGTAGTCTACAGAAGAAAACAAATCCAAATGACACAAGAAAAATCAGCTAATAAGCACTTCATTGAAGCATGAAATACAAAAGTACAAAAACATATGTATAGTGTTGTACATGAGACCAAGATTCTTGTTTAGACAATCACATAATGCATCAAATTCAAGATTCAATGTTCAATGACCATTGATTCAAATATGGCAGCAATAAAAAAATAATTTCCTTATTTTGATTACAACAATCCTAGGAAGGATTCAGTGATTCGTATCCTTTCTTAATTAAGATTTTGAATAATATTTTAAAGGCCAAGCGAAGAATATCACAGATGTCCCTAACAATGCCCCATAAATAGGGCCACCAAGAACCATCTAAGGAAAAAAGTCTTCAAAATCCATTGGTACATCACTGTACAATCTACATTGTGGAAGGGACACGGGCTTGATGTCTCTAGTTTACCCTGGGGCTCTATGATACTAAGACAAATGAAAGTTTTCAAACCCTCGGCAAATAGATTATCTGTGAGGGTGCAAGAATGGAATTACTGATGTAGAATGTCCACAATCATGTTTATACTGACTATTAACTATGGGATTCTCTTTTCTTTTCATTTTTCCTGCAATTTCTGGGTTCCCAATTTAACCCCAATTAACTAAAGAAAACTCTCTTTTGGTTTGCCAAGTCATTCCCAAGAAACCATTGAGTTGCTATTATTAGATGATTATTTGTAATGATGATTTCATTATGAACAATATCAATCAAAACTTCAATAAAGCTAATATTTGGTCTACTTTTCAGATTCCTTTTGCAAAGACTAACTTTGTCCTAGCAAAGCAATCATTATGCTATAAGTTCGAAGTTGCTAGTGATCCTATTATTGTCAATATTTTTAGTCCCTCTTGATCGATTAGTGCAACATGGCAAGTCTTGCACCTAAAGGTAAGTATTTGACAACACTAAGAAAGATTTGTTCAGGCGTAGAAAGCACAAAAAGCTAAATAAACCCATTAGTAGAGATAATTTCCCTCTATTGGTTGTTAATGATTTTCTAATACAAGAAGCAATTTTCTTTATAAAAGCTCAAGTCAAGACACCATTAAATCGAATTTGGGGACAGGGACATTCCCAAAACAGACTCCAAAACATATACAAGTCATTCAAAGGTTCTGATTATGTCCTTCAGTCTTACAAATGCTCCTTCAACATTTCAAAGTTTTGCATTAAGTATTCAAGGCAAATCCTAATAGGCACAATAAGGTGTTAGAATAAAGAGTGCCCAAAACCTTGAAGAACCTAGGGAGATGACCTATTGACACATAGCAGATGCAGTCTCAAAACAAGGAAGCTGAAGGATTCTCTGTGTACAGCTCTAACGATAGCCACTTCAAACTTTACAAGAACTTTGTTGTGTACTAGATGCCCTTGACAAATGGCATTGACGTGGTTCCAATGCAAGAAAGCAAAATATACAGCGTCTACAACTGTCCAACTGAAAGAGAATGATGAAGTAAGCCCATTGTAAGAATAAAAATTGTTTGGCTATTCTGCATGCAGGAAAGCACTGCGCCCTTATTTGAGAGGAAGATACTTCAAAGAAAAAATAAATCATGTATTTGAAATGCTCCCTTAATGAAAAAAAATCAAACTGGAAAACAAGTCATGAAAATCTGGAATACTTCAAAAGCTATCATCTGAAAGGCAACAGAAACAGGTTACAAAAATTTTGGAATGACTTCAAATTTTATCTGTCAGAAAGAGAAGGAGAATATGATGGCTGAAGGAGAATATGATGGCTCATGCACTTGCAAGAAAGGAAGACAACACAAAGGCAATACTTAGTACCATTTCAATATTACAAGAGCTTCAGCCTCTTCTTCAAAGATAAGTCTAATTTGAGGAGGTCAGAAAGTGTAGATCATGATTTTGTGTTTGATAACATAATGGATAAACTGACCATAATGACGATCATACAGCAAAATCCCTCATCATCTTTAGCCTGATCTTCAAAGATCAGTCTAATTTGAAGAGGATAGAAAGTGTAGATCGTGATTTTGTTTTTGATAACATGATGGATAAACTGACAATAATGATGATAACAAAGCAGAATCCCTCATTCCACTAACAAAATAAAAATAGAGCTTGCCAGGAATATGCCCACAATGAATCCAGACAAGTAAACAGAAATTCAATGACAATGACAAAGTATCAACCAACAAATTAGACAACTGCAAGTTGCCAAGAGTAACAAAGTATGATATCAAATAAAATTATAAAAGCAATGTATCGATTAGAGTGTGAACCGTGTTTGAGTCCCTTCAAATTTCCACACGAAACTAAGGCATCACATTGCCCAATACATCGATTAGACAAATTGAACGGCTGGGGAGTAACATTCAACGAGCAATTCAAGGGTCAAAAACATGAAAACTAGCCCAAGAAATTCGAAGATCCATTTCAAACTCTTGCAATCGTCCTTCCAAAGATATCAGTAAACCCCTTTCAGAGGCCCTTGATATGGCATGCACGCTGAACCAAAGCATAAATAAATTCTAGCGGCATTATATTGCATCAAATCAAATGGCTACTGAACATTGGGAACAGCACATCAGCATTAAATGAGTACCAACATACAAAATGTTCAGATTTTTAAGTAACTTCTAACGACAGATATTGCATCGAATCAAATGGCTAATACAATTTTCCAACGGCATAACACACAGATCCAGATGTTATAGACAAGAATACAGTAACAGGCATTATATTTTATCAGATTAATAAGCATTTCCATTAGAATGGCACCAAAAGTACATAAGATCCAGATTGAAAGTATTAAAAAATAAAGCAGATGAGCCAGATGAAACAGATGCAACATTTAACCAGACGAAATTTTAGAAGCAATGATAAACAAAGTTCTGAAAAAACGACTAAAAATAAAAGGTTATATCAGCAAATTCGAAACACTCTACTCAGGACCCAGAACTGTTAAACATTAAACAAATGGATTAAATGATCAGCACCTCTCAATTTCAAATGCCATCCACCCAAAACTACAGATCGTATTATCTCCCCTTGATGCCCTTTCAAGAATTACATTCAGACAAGAAATACCATAAAAGCAAAATAAAAAATACAAATTTAAAATCTCCCAACGTAAAAATAATTAATAATTCCCCATCAAAATAGCCCCAACACCATTTACGAAAAAATCAAATCGTCGGAATACGGTCGCAGAGTCAAAAGAAGCGAAAACAAAGCCCTATCGAACCCTAAAGATCAGATCACAAGGGAATTGCCCTTGCGACTGCCCAATTTTCAAAAATCTAATTGATCAGAAACCTGAAACAATACCGATCTCATGATGGATCCAATTAATTCAGCAAGAAAACAGATGTATTCCATGCAAGCCTTGGACGGACAAAAAACGAAATGCAGAGAGTAAATTTTGGGTTTACAAAAATCCAGCGTACCATTTTCCTTACAGAGACGATGCCGATCTGCGCAAAATTGGAAAATACTCGTGAATTGTGCGCGAAGATGGGAGAGGAGTGCCACAGATTGAAACCCAATGTCCTTCGCAAAACTTGTGTGTTGAAAACAGTGAATTTGAACGTAATTTATATTACCCCAATTTGATTTGGTCGTCTTCTAGTAACTTCCGTTTTATTAATAGACTAGCGTGTGGTTTACCTAGTTGGCTTTTTCGTTTGACATTGCAGAGAGGCATGATTTTGCCGTGTGGAATTGGTCCATGCCCACAGCGGTTTCATTGAATTGTGACACAAGGACAAGGGTAAGGATAAAAAGGTCATCTCATGTATTTTTCTCTTTTTTTTAATACTATAAGCATTTGCATTTGATTAATTTAATATTTTAGTTGCTTTCAAATTTAAATAGTACACTCCAAGAGAGGAATATCTTGAGCATTGAGTATTTAAAGTTTTAGATTATAATTTCATTCTTTTGGGTTTGAAATTATAAGTACAAATATTAAAATTTTATTCCATTAGGTCTAAGTCAATTTCTTTTTAATTATTATTAGTTCTTGTCTAGAATTAAGGCACCGAATCGAACTGAACTTAACATGTTAATAAATAAATTGAACTCTCCCTCTTTTGTTTTGCTCAAAAAATTTGAATCGTACTCGGCCATGGCTGCAAATTCTAGGGAGGACCCTACCCCCCTAGCCTGACCCCCTTCCTCATGTTGAAAAGATTCTGGACCACCATATGTCACATGGGGTTACAGGGTTTGTCTCAGATGGGTTCAAAGATTCCTTAGGAATTTCAACATTTGATGGCGATGTCTCGAACGAATCCAAGGATTCGACTGGGACTTCCTCGTCTAACGCCAATCATGACAAAGTTGTTGAGGGTCCCCCCAATACTGACCAAAAGGGAGCCCTAGTAGGGTCGAATAATAATGCTTTGGAGTTTATTCTTCTAGACATTGTTCAATCTGAGGAGGGACCTGAAATCCACCTTCCTAACTCGACAATGGACAAGATTATCTCCTTAATACATTTGGCTTTGGTTGGGAGATTTTTTGCTGTCAGACCTACAATCGATGATCAGGATTAAATTGGGAAAATACTGAAATCTAATTTTTCAAAATTTCCTATGTTTTAGCAAATAGCAATTTTGAGGGTCTTCAGTGCATTTCTAGGCTTGGATGGTGTTACTTCCAAAATTTGATTCAAGATTATTTGAATACCTTTCCAACGCATTAAATGGTTCGCAATTCGGAGCTAGGATGAGAAAGTTATGCCTTCTCCAAGTGGACCTAAATTTTATATATAGTTTTTTTGATAAATTTTGATAGTTTTAATAGTTTATTTGTAATAAACATTATGATGACTCTTCATTTCGATTCCAAGGAATTTGTGTGACCCTTGGGATCCATCTGACTTGTATAAACTCCAATTTTGAATAGAATGGAGACACTTTTTGGCTTACAATCTTATTGTTAGTCTTTTCAACTTTTATGTCAAATTTCACAATACTGTAGGTTTCACACCAGGTATTGTAATCCGATTCATAATTCATATCAGTGGTATTAGAGCAGGAACACTCCTTTATGCCAATTCACACAAGGTTTTCCTACCAAAGATTAAGATTGGATACACAAGATTTGTCAAAATATCCACCTTTGAGACGCACGCGATCAAAGATGTCAAACAATGCTATTAAGCAGTTGATAGAGGAAGCTTTAAATAAGCAATGAGAGGAGATGATGAGTCAATTTTCAGACCTTCTACAAAATCAAAAACCCTCTGGATCAGGAACACCATTTCGTGGAAGTACCCCTTTCAAGGTGCAGATCAATTTTGACATCCCGAATTTTGAAGGAAAAGTTGATTCTAAAGTTGTTGATAATTGGTTATCAAAGTTGGATAGATACTTTTCTGTAAATGAATTCTCAAATGCAGAAAAAATAACATTTGCTCTCCTCAAAGCTGAAACCCATGTGAAATTAGCATGGTAAACCAAAGTGGCAAATAAAGAATGAGAATTAACTGTGGAAGACAGTTTTGGATTATCTCTTGATAAGAAGCCCACATGGGGAGAATTTGTGGAATACATAAAAGAAGCTTACCTTCCTGAGGATGTATATGAACAAAAATACATAGAATGGCAGCTGCTTCGACAAAAGAGGGATCAGTCTGTGCAAGATTACACCAATACGTTCCATTCACTTTCAACAAAACTTGGTATTAAGGATTCAGAGAAGCATCGGATTTTGAAATATCGAAGTGGACTTCACAGGTATATTCAAACAGAGATGGAATTTTTGAATATTGAGACATTGGCAACTGCCTATAAATATGCTACAAAAATTGAAGAGAAATTCAAGTAGAAAGGAAAGAGGGACTACTTTGCAAATAATAAGTCGAGGGTTGAAGGTGGCAATAAATTTGTAGGAAAAAAGGTGACCAAGGAACCTCATTCAAATTCACCAAAGAACACATGGTGGGCTGCTTAAAAGACACAAACAGAGTCAAGCATGTGGTGTGAGATGCATAAGTCTCCAACCCATAAAACAAAGGATTGTCGAAGTATTAAAAATTTGATGATAGAAATACAAGGAGAGGAAGTTAAACCTAAATCGTCACCAATAGATAACTCTGAGAAAGAGGAGAATGATTCCATCATAGAAGCAAACCCATATGTCATAGTTGGAACTGCTAAAGCATTGCCCCGTGAAGATGAAGAGAGACTTTTTCATTCACATATGTGGGTTGATGGAAAGCCTCTGCATTTTATTGTTGACAGTGGGAGTCAAAAGAATTTGATCTCTAGGGAGACAATCAAAAGATTAAATTTGAAAGTGACAAGACACCCACAACCATACTCTATGGGATGGGTAAATGAGGGAAAATATATTCAAATAAATCAACAATGTCATCTACCATATTCAATCAAGCCTTTCAAGGATGAAGTGATATGTGTTATACCGCTGGATGTATGTGATGTCTTGCTGGGGCAACCATACATATGTCAGAGGCATGGGGTGTACGAGTCTAGGCCACGTAGTGTTACAATAAAGCTTGGTGGGAAGAGATATCGAATACCATAGGTATGTCCAACACAAACTACTTCTTTAATTACTGCTAAACAATGTAAACGCTTGATTGCTCAAACTGGAGCTTTTGTTCTACTCATGATTCGCCCTAAACAAACAAATTTAGTTGTTCTTAATACACATGCTAAGGTAACCATAACCGAAAATCAATAAAATTAGATGGATAGAATTCTATAGGAATATCATATTGTGTTTAAACCACCAGTGGGAGTACCAACACACTGTCAAGTCAAGCACTCTATTGATTTAATCCTAGGCACACCACTACCACATGAGCCAATATATAGGAGGTCAGTTTTGGAAAATGATGAGATTAAGAGACAAATCCAAGAGTTGATTCAGAAAGGACACATTCGTCCAAGTGCTTCACCTTGTGGCAGTCCAATTGTCCTTGCTAAAAAGAAAGATGGGACATGGAGACTTTGTATTGATTATAGGGCATTGAACAAAATCTATGTTAAGAATAGATATCCAATCCCTCAAATTGATGATTTGTTGGACCAACTTAGCGGGGCTAATTTCTTTATAAAAATTGACTTGAAGTCTGGATAACACCAAGTACCAATTGATCCAGCAAATGTGTGGAAGACTGCATTTAAATCTAAGGAAGGTTTGTTTGAATGGTTGGTCATGCCTTTTGGCCTAACAAATGCCCCAGCCACATTTATGAGGCTAATGAATGATGTGCTTAGACCATTCATTAATTCTTTTGTGGTTGTTTATTTGGATGACATGCTCATCTTTAGCAGAACTTGGTCTGAGCATCTGTAGCATGTTGAACAAATGCTTTCAACTCTACAAAAATACAAACTTTATGCCAACATTGAGAAGTGTTCTTTTGGTATGCAGAGTATTCAATACCTAGGATATATCATTGATACTGAGGGTGTTCATGTTGATCCAGCAAAGATTCAAGTAATCAAAGATTGGCCATCCCCTAAAAATTTCATAGAGCTTCACAGCTTCTTGGGCTTAGCCAACTTCTATCGCAGATTTGTGTTTGGTTTCTCACATATATCATGGCCTCTCAATCAATCACTAAGGGGTGGAGCTCAAGCAAAATTTTAGTGCATAGAGGCAAAGAAATGAGCATTTGAGGAGTTAAAGAAAAGATTATGTTCAGCACCAGTATTGGTCCTCCTAGATCTACACCAATCATTTGAGATAGAAACAGATGCATCCGATTATGCTCTTGGTACGGTACTCATGCAACATGGGCATCCTATTGCCTATCACAGTGAAAAAATTTTCTGATACAGTACGTAGGTACCTCACCTATGATATGGAGTTATATGCCATTGTTCATGCCTGCAAACAATGGAAACATTATATACTGGGAAAGGAAACTGTTATACATACAGACCATAAACCACTTCAATTATTGCAAACACAAGGGAAGCTGCAGAATGATAGACATCAATGGTGGTCAGCCTATCTACAAAAATTTCACCTCAACATTCATCATAAAAAAGGAAGCAATAACAAGGTGGCAGATTGTTTGAGTAGGCCTCCAATTGTAGGTTTGACAATAGTGTTGGATTCATGCGGTCATCAATCATCCACTTGGGAACAACTATATGGTACTGACCCTGATTTTGCTAACATCTATAGCAATTTGGTAGAAGGAAAGTTTATCTCTGATTTTCACTTGCAAGATGGGTTGCTTTTCCATAATGGTCACATCTTTGTACCCACCAAGGAATGGAAGAAAATGATATGGGAAGCTCACTACAGTCATGTTGTAGGACATTTTGGTATTGGTAAGACTACTGCTATCCTTCAAAAGTATTTTTATTGGCCAAAAATGAAGCAGGATATGATTTCACATATACAAGCTTGTGCAACTTGTGCAATTGCAAAGCTAGCAAACCGTAAGTTGGGTCTATACTTACCATTACCTATTCCTAATAAGCCATGGCAGTATGTTTCAATGGATTTTATGTCTGGGCTTCCAACTACCAGGTGGGGGCATGATTGTGTATATGTTGTGGTAGATAGGTTTTCTAAAATGGCTATCATGGTGGCATGTAAAAAGATGATTTCTATAGAAGATACTGCCAAGCTATTTTTTGAACATGTTTGGGTTCATTTTGGTTTGCCAAAAACCATTATTTCTGATAGGGATAGCAGGTTCATCGGCAAATTTTGGTCTGCACTATGGGCTAAAATGGACACCAAGTTGACAAAGTCAACAACATTTCATCCCCAAACAGATGGGTGGACAGAAGTGGTGAATCGAATGATTATTCATATTTTACGAATGTATCATTCAAAACATCCTCGCACATGGGATGAAAGCTTACCCTATGTGCAACACAGCTACAACCGTGCACTCCATAGTACTACAGGGCACAGTCCATTTGAGGTTTCTCTTGGGTACTAGCCATTGGCACCTATGGATGTAGCAATACCATCTCTACAATCTAATAGTCCATTGAATGGTGACAAGGAGGTAGATAAAGCAGAAAAATTCATTGATAACATTAGACACCTACAACAGCAAGTTTATGAGATCTTGGAGCAGAGTAATAAGAAGTATAAGGAAAGGCATGATAAACATAGAACTCCTCATCAGTTTCAGATTGGTGACAAGGTATGGTTACATCTTTAGAAAGAGCGTCTACATGGACCAAATAGGAAGCTTCATCCTTTTCGTTATGGACCATACACTATTGTGAAACAAGTTGGTGAGAATGCTTTTGAACTCAATTTGCCATCCTTTTTGGGACTGCATCTAGTTTTCAATGTGCAATTGTTGAGACCCTATTTTCCTCCTTTATTGGACATTTTCAAAGCTACTAAACACATTCAAGCTATAGAGTTAAATCCATCTACTACTGCTCCAGTCCAGTGTGACCATGTTACTAAAGCCATTTTAAAGACTTTGAGAAATCAGAACATTCCTCTGTATCGAGTGGTTCGAGTTGGTCAACATTCTCATCAAGGCAAGTGGTTTACTAAGGAAAAAATTGAAGAACAATTTCCTCATCTGTTGCAGCAGATTAGTGCAATGGGGCCCATTGCCTCTTAAGGGGGGAGGAATGATCAGGATTAAATTGGGAAAACATTGAAATCTAATTTTTCAAAATTTCCTATGTTTTAGTAAATTGCAACTTTGAGGGTCTTTGGTGCATTTCTGGGCTTGGATGGTGCCCAAAAGTACCAGTGGAACATTGTTACTTCTAAAATTTGATTCAAGATTATTTGAATACATTTCCAACACATCAAATGGTTCACAATTCGGAGCTAGGATGAGAAAGTTATGCCTTCTCCAAGTGGACCTAAATTTTATATATAGTTTTTTGATAAATTTTGATAGTTTTAATAGTTTATTTGTAATAAACATTATGATGACTCTTCATTTCGATTCCAAGGGATTTGTGTGACCCTTGGGATCCATCTGACTGGTATAAACTCCAATTTTGAATAGAATGGAGACACTTTTTGGCTTACAATATTGTTGTTAGTCTTTTTAGCTTTTATGTCAAATTTCACTATACTACAGGTTTCACACTAGGTATTGTAATCTGATTCATAATTCAAATAAATCAACATGGTCCGTAGATGGGCTAGTGGGTGCTGGAAGCTAAAAGGTAGTGTCGATATATCTACTATGCCTAAAGGTTTATTTCTTTTAAATTTACAACTAAAGATGATCGCATCTATGTCCTCTTTGGCTCATGGACTTATGGTAAGCACTCTCTTGCCTTGGCCAAATGGAAGCTGATTTTTGACCCATCTGTTGAAATTAACAGAATTGCATCGATATGGGTTAGAATGTCAAGCCTCCCGCTAGAGTTTTAGGACAAGCAAATGTTCTAATGGGTTGGCAGCTCGTTTGGACACTATGTCACTATCCATGTGATCACTCTAGCAAAATCAAGGTTAGTATATGCTCGCTTTTGTGTTAGTGTGGCTATAAAAAAGGCTCTTCCTAATTTTGTTACTTTGGAATCTAAATGGGGAAAATGGACTTAGGTCTTAGTTTATGAAAATGCTTCTTTGTACTACCAAAAATGTGCCAAACATGGTCATGTTATAGCAAAATGTAAAGCCTCGGCTCCAAAGGATCCCAAACTAAAGGAGAAATTATCTTCCCCTTCAGCTGAGAATGAAAAAGTGGAAAATCTCCCTCAATCTAGAAAGTTAAATGAGAATCCCAACTCTAATGAGTTGAATGACTATCCTTTTACTAATGATCTATTGGAGATGTTGAAATCCCTTTGTGTTGGGGCTCCAAAGAATATGAGTAGTAAATATAAGAAGGGGCCCTCAAACTTTTTGGAGGTAGGTGAAATCCCTCAGGGGGTATTATTTCTTCCCACCTTAGAATAAAACTTAGCTCTATATCGAAGGTGAAAAATAAGGTTGCTATTTGTCTTTCTACTTGGGTGGAATTGGGTATGTCTAGCGGCACATATAATGACATTTGTTAGCACCCTAGTGAGGTTGAGGTTGTCTTGAATGATGAGGCTCACTAGTAGAGTGACTTAGGGGCTAATACCCCTACAAAATCTTGAAATGAAATCGATGCTTCTAGCACAAACTCTCATCAACCATGTTCAAAGGATGTCATTGAGGAGGTCACAAAATTGGTCATCCTTACTCTAGATACTAAGGCCTCTTCCTCCCTTTCTCAGCAAGTTGATGAAGACAAAGAAGAATGGAGGACTCAAAAAGGAAGACAAGAGCTAAGAAGCTTGATGTGGGGTCAAATAATAAGGTTGGTAGGCCATCAAAAATGTTTTTAAGGCAAAAAGATACAAAAAGGGAAATTGCCAATGGAAAGTAATTAACCCTAGATACAACCCACCACAACAAAAAATGAAGTTTCTATCTTGGAACATGAGGGTGCTAAACAGTCCTCAAAAGAAATTTTCCCTCGGACAGTATATTATGGATCTTAAAATTGATGTTCTTCTGTGGGAAGTTAAAATGTGCAATTAGATCTTTTATTCAATGACTAACAGAATATGGTTGAATTCCTCCTTCTACTATAGTGAAGCTAATGGAGCCTATGAGGTGTTTCTACCATGTGGAATCTAGATAAGGTTGTTGGTGAAGCCTACACATTTTCTCACAATTATCTTGTTGTGACATTTAAATTAGACAATTGCACTTGGCATCTCCTTAATATTTATGCCCCGAACAGTCGCAAAGGAAGGAAACAACTATGGGAGGAGATTTTATCTCTAATCCTTGGAGATAAAAATGCTTTATTTATGGTGGTTGGTGACTTTAATTCCCCTTTATTCCCTTTGAAGAAACTGGGTGGTCTAGTAGATTACAATGAAAACAACAATGACCTCTCAGATTTCATCAACAAGTCTACTCTCCTAGACTTGGAGTTGAAAGGGAACACTTTCACTTGGTCCAATAATAGGAAAGGGAACCATTTAATACATGTTAGATTGGATAGGGTTCTTGTTTCAACTAGGTGGGACTTGGGATGCAATGCTTCTCTTACCACCCTTTCTAGAACTATCTCAAACCATAACCCCATTCTTCTTCATTGGATGAATAAACCTTTTTCTAGACCACACCCATTCAAATTTGAAATTATGTGAACTTCCCACCCTGATTTTAGAAATTGTATCCAGCAATGGTGGAGCACCCTGGTCCAATGATCAACAATGCACAGGGTTTCTCAAAAACTTAACCTCGTAAAAAAGGAGCTTAAGGGATGGTCCAAATCCACTTTTGGTGATATCTTTAAATATAAAAAGGAGATTGGAGAAAAATTAGTCAACATTAAAATTTAATGGCTAATGGTAATCTATCTCAATCACTTCATGAAGAGGAGGAAGTATGGAGGAAGAAGTGGAAGGATAATTTAAGTAAGGAAGAAATCTATTGGAACCGGAGATCTAGGATTCAATGGTTGAAAGAAGGTGATAGAAGCATTGCCTTCTTCCACAAGACAACTAGTAGACACAAAAAAAGAAGCACTATTTATTGTTTGTTAAATGAATCTAATCAATAGGTTACTGATGAAGTTAAAATTGGTGAAATGGTTGCTCAATACTTCAAACAAATATATGTGGATAATGGTGGTAATCAACTATGATGCTATTCAAGATAGACTGTTAGCCCATTTCCTGACTGTTGTTTGTGAGGATGACAATAACCAACTTTTGGCCCCTATTTTTGAAGATGAAGTTAAGGTTGTGTTTTCAATGGGTTCATATAAGGCCCCTAGGACAAATAGGTTTTCTTTGGCTTTTTTCTAAGTGTTTTGGGACTTTTTCAACTATGATGTGGCTATGGTGATGATGCAGGGACATCCAAGGTTAAGACAGGGACATTCTGTGTCCTCAGTAAACTGCATGGAGTATTTGTGTTTTGGCCGGCTCTTACTCGGTTGCAGCCTTGATCGACAGTCTCGGTCATTAAAGGAAGCTCGGTCACTGAAGGAACTCAGTAGTCTCTGGCGCTCGGTGAAATTGTTGCTCGATCATGCCTGTGGTGCTCAGTCGATACTGGTGCTTGGTGATGCCTGGCGTGCTCAATAATTTTACTGTTGCTCGGTAGTTCTGACTTACCGACTAGAGTTCTATGTGATTTGTTGAGCTGACTTGGTGAATTAATTATTGGTAGCCATTGTCTTGGGCTGACATGCAGAATTAAATGTTTGTATACATTTGTAAGCCAACTTGTATGGCATTTAATTATTTGTTTTGGGGAGTTAAGGGTTTCACCCATCTGACTTATGGCTGATGATTAGTATTTAAGGAGGGCTTGGGTAGATGTTTAAGATAGATTTGGGAGATCAGGACTTGGGGACTTAGCAGATCTGGAATTCAGATGCAAAGATTGAGAGTGAAGTTGTGGAAAGTTCTTGATGTTCTTGCAAATCAGATTGTAATCTGATAGTCCTTTGTAGCAGAGTTAGGGGTTGCATACTTGGGAACAAGGAGATTGCTTGGAGGCTTGCGAGCTCAAGTTTAGATCTGCCTTAGGGTTTCCATCAGCTTCTAATTATCTTCAAAGCTGAACTAGCTAAGATTGTATTGGATCTAGTTGTGGATCTTGCAGAATTGTTTCATTTTGTAATTGGCCCTAACCTGGAAGGCCTTATAGTTGGGCATGTTAAAGAAAATTACTTGAAACATTTGTGTTGTTGACTATTGTGTTGATTATTCCACTATGTAATACTTTTAGCTGCAAGGTTTGGACTGTCCTTCATTAGATCCACCATCCTTGACTGCATAAGGTGGTATCAAAGAGAAGTTTTGTTCCTGCTGGAGTGAAAGTTGATCTTGTTGAAGTAGAAGTTTGACCTAGCAAGGCTAATCTTGAGAAATTGATCTTGTTGGAGTAGAGATTGTGCACAATCTAGATTGCAGATCCGAAGCACTAAACTTCTGAAATTGTGCCCTGGTTGTTTACAAGGTTGCAGATTGAGATTTTACTTGTTGCAACTTGGAAATTGTCACAAGGTGGTCAGTGAGGGTTTGTTGCAGAGGGTTTCTCTTATCTTTAAGGATGCCTCTAAGAAGATTGGACCTTAGAGTTATTTTAGATCTTTGTGATACTGTTGAATCCTAGATCACAGAGAAGGTGAAATCAGATTTCAGGTCTGAGTTGGAATTAATGAAAAATGATATGGTTGCCGAGATCATGAGAACTGTTGTTGGTGTACCTCAGAATGTTAGTATTGAGGATGGATATGAAGAAGCTGCTGAAGAATTTGAAACTACTAGATCTAGTGGTGATGATTGGAAGAACAAATTTGGTGAAGACAGAACTGCTCGATTGCCTAGACCTACTACTCGATTTAGTAATTACTGAATGGAAGTTTCTACTTTCTCTAGTACTTTGAAGCCCAACAATTTGATTGATTGGATTGATGAACTTGAAGATTTCTTTGAGCTGGAAGAAATTGAAGATCCTCTTTGGGTGAGATTAGCATAGACAAAGTTGAAAGGACATGCTACTCTTTGGTGGAAAGAGCTACAAAGAGATAGAGAAGATGAAGGTGAAACAAAGGTCAATTAGTGGAGATTGATGGTGACTAATTTGAAAGCTAAGTTCATACCGGCTAACTATGAGCTTGACTTGTTTAAGAAGTTGTAGAATCTGAAGCAGAAGGACTTGTCTATTGAGGATTATACTGAGGAGTTCTAAAAACTATGTGATGATATTATTCACCTTCATGAAATTAAGATCAAATAGCAAAAATTTAAGCTAAATACAAAGGAAATTTACTCTAAAATGCAACTACAATCTATAACATCTCATGGATCTCTAGAAAGAAGTGGTAAGTGAGCTCTCAGCTACAAATCCTCACTAGTGACACCTCTAAAATGAGAATAATGCTACTATGATGCTTCTAAATGCTTATTCTATGATGAATTTATGCTTAATCTAGCTCCATTGATAACCATGCAACGATAAAATGCTAAAATGATAACTCTAAATGCTCAAATGCTTCAATTGCTCTTAGAAAATGATCTTAATTGACTATAGTAGCAATGTTTTTCAATTGAAATTCTAAGATCGAAATGCTCTCTAAAATGCCTCATACTTATAGTAATTTCCCAAGGGTAGGGGGTAGAGTGAGTTGATCATGGTTATGCTTGGGTAAGGTCAATTGGCTTTGCTTTGTCCATAAATGGGGGGACAAGGAGGGGACAATCATTTAAATGGTTTCAAAAGGCTGGACCATTTCAACAAAAGTGAGTGATGTGTGTCCATTTTGTCTCCAATTTGCTTTGTTGAGGGAAATTATGATTTATTAATTAATTAAAGTAATTAAATTTAGCCATGAAGGGTAAGAGGTTCATTTTGATTTTTGCTTTCAACAAATATGTCATTAATTGAATTTAATCAATTTCGTAGTGTTTTTCCCCTTTTCAAGCCTCATTTAATCATTTAATTGAATTTTCCTTTGATTTGAATTGCCTTTGTTCCATTTATTGATTTTTCATGCTATTTTGATGATTTAATGCACCTTTTGATTGATTTAAGCCTTTGGCCAATTTTCCATGTCTACACAAACTTACTATTCAGTTTGGACACCAAGAGCTTGGTAAGGAAAAGGTAGCTCAGTATATGAATGGTATGAGATTCAATATCCAGGATGATCTTGGTATGCTGAAGATTGATTATGTTGAAGATGCTTATTAGTATGCTCTGAAGGTAGAAGATAAGTTGAAGAGGAAACAACCCAAAAACTACTGAGGAAAAGAAAAGATTGATCACTCAGTGAAGGAGAAACTAACTGATGCAAAAGATGAACATAAACTTGTGGAACCAAAGAAGAAGATAGGTAGAGTTATCTTTAAAGGTACTTGCTACAACTATGGAGAGGAAGGACACCGTTCTGTTGAGTGTACATAGAAAAAGGTTGACCAATGAACTGTTGTGATGAATGGGAACATTTAGAATGAACCCGAATCAGAGAACTTGTTGCTTCAGTGAACATTGCTCGATACAAAGGTTGAACCTTGTCAAAGGAGTAAATTGTTTAGGACCCGATGCAAGACTGAAGGTAAACTCTGTGATGTTATTGTTGATAGTGGTAGCACTGATAACCTTGTTGCTAAGGACCTGGTTTAGAAACTTGGTTTGAGTAGGATGAAACATCCTTGTCCTTATAGGCTTGGCTGGTTGCAAGATGTTCATGGTTTGGAAGTTAGAGAACAATGCTTCATTGATGTTCAGCTTGGCTAGTACAAGGATCTTGTGCTTTGTGACATTGTGAAGATGAATAGTTGTGATATATTGCTTAGTAAACCTTGGCAATATGATTGCAGAGCTATTTATGACTGTGTAAGAAATGTGTTTACTATTGAAAAGAATGACAAGAAGTTTTCACTGATGCCTTTGGTGGATAGAACACTCGGTAGGAGAAGCCTGAGTATTGGTAGCCGAGTTGAGGTTGTGGATCCAGAGAAAATGAATGATCAGTATGGAGAACTGACCTATACATTGTCTAGAAAATACTTGAAGAGACGGAGGAAGCTGAAGTGGAAGACTTTGCAAGAAGAAAAGGTGGAGGACTTGTATGTGAAGAACCAGTTTGGGATTTGTGTTGAATCCTGAAAGATGTTCTTCTCACATATGAACATCTTTTGGAACTTGGGGTGTCTGATGCAGGGGCATCCAAGGTTAAGATAGGGACATTCTGTGTCCTCGGTAAACTACATGGAGTATTTGTGTTTTGGCCAGTTCTTACTCGGTTGCAGCCTTGACCAACGGTCTCGGTCATTGAAGGAAGCTCGATCACTGAAGGAACTTGGTAGTCTTTGGCACTCAGTGAAATTGTTGCTTGGTCATGCCTACAGTGCTCAGTCGATACTAGTGCTCGGTGATGCCTGGCATGCTCAGTAATTTTACTGTTGCTCGGTAGTTCTGACTTATCGACTAGAGTTCTGTGTGATTTGTTGAGTCGACTTGGTGAATTAATTTTTGGTAGCCATTGTCTTGGGCTGACATGCAGAATTAAATGTTTGTATACATTTGTAAGCCGACTTGTATGGCATTTAATTATTTGTTTTGGGGAGTTAAGGGTTTCATCTAGCCGACTTGTGGCTGATGATTAGTATTTCAGGAGGGCTTAGGTAGATGTTTAAGACATATTTGGGAGATCAGAACTTGGGGACTTAGTAGATCTGGAATTCAAATGCGAAGCTTGAGAGTGAAGTTGTGGAAAGTTCTTGATGTTCTTGCAAATCAGATTGTAATCTAATAGTCCTTTGTAGCAGAGCTAGGGGTTGCATACTTGGGAACAAGGAGATTGCTTGGAGGCTTGTGAGCTCAAGTTTAGATCTACCTTAGGGTTTCCATTAGCTTATGATTATCTTCAGAGCTAAACTAGCTAAGATTGTATTGGATTTGGTTGTGGATCTTACAGAATTGTTTCATTTTGTAATTGGCCCCAACTCGGAAGGCCTTACAGTCAGGCATGTTAAAGCAAATTACTTGAAACATTTGTGTTGTTAACTATTGTGTTGAGTATTCCACTGTGTAATTTTGTTGGCTGCAAGGTTTGGACTGTCCTTCATTAGATCCACCATCCTTGACTGTATAAGGTGACTAAAGACTTCTTTAGGAAACTGTTAAAAATTTTGAATAACACATATTCTAAGTTACCAGGTTCACACCCTAGACCCTCAAACTAGGTCTAGGTGAGAACTAGGTTTGGGTTCGTCTATGGATCCGAGCTAGGTCTGAGTAGAGTACACACCCAGACATGTGGGTTTGCCTAGGTCAACATATCTGAGTACACCTATTGACCTGTGCAGACCCACAAGTCTAGGTGTAAACCCTTCCCGGACCCTACCTGGACTGAGCAAGGACTTGCGTGGACCCATAAGAACCCACATCGTCTAGCTTAAAAAGTGGGCCCAAACACATTAAAAAAAACATTTTTTATTTTTAATTTTTTTTCTAACCCTAAAATGACCCATTATTAAGCCTCCAAACACACTTCTATTTCACATTTTCTCTCTCCATCTTGCCAATTTGAAGTAGGTGATTGTATTTGATTATGGAGTGGAAAATACCTTCCAAAAAGAAGATTTTAGTGTTTGAGGTATGCATTTAAACCATATTCTTTAGTTTTTTGATAGATTCTTTCAAGTTTTTTATGAGTTTTAAATTCTTTTTAGTTTGTGAAGAAGTTTTGAAGTTTTTTTTTTTCTTTTTTTTAATAGATTACAACAATGAGTATTCACAGCTCAATGGGTGGGGAAGGATCTAAAAAAATTAAAATTGATAGAGGGTCTCCTTTATGGAGACACACTACAAGAATTTCTCAACTTCTTGAAGGTGAGGGGTTTATTTGGAAATGTAATTTTTGCAACGCAGAATATAGAAGCTCCTACTACCAATTCAAACTTCATTCTTTGGGCTCGTGGTAAAGGGATTAATATGTGTGAGGGCCCAGGGCCAGATAAGAAGGGGTTGTTAACTGGTAAAATAGAAACACTCATAAAATAATAAGAAGATGTTGATAAATTGGTTGTAAAAGGAAAACAAGGTGGTTATAGTTCCAAGAAACAAAAAACAAAAATACCACCCTCTCAACCAGTCTCTAGAAATCCCTTCTTGCATATGCCTTCTAGGGAGGATGAATAAGTAGAAGAATAAAAAACCACCACCTACAAGAGAGGTTCATTAGATAAGGCATTTCAAAATTAGGCAAGATATATTACTGATAAAAAAATTGGGTGTTGCCTCTTTGCAAATGGTCTTCCATTCAATTAGGTGAGATCACCTTATTAGAGGGAGATGGTGTAGCAATAAATTATGCACATTTTGGTTACACAGGTCCTAGATTTGAAAAGGTGTGCACCACCTTATTGCATAATGAGATAAAAAAATGTAGAGGCCCAACTAAAACCAATTAGATATTCTTGGGTTCAAATAGGTGTAACTTCCATTTTATTAATAGACTAGTGTTTTGGTTTACCTAGTTGGCTTTTACGTTTGACATTTAAGATAAGCATGATTTTGCCGTGTGGAATTGGTCCACGCCCATAGATGTTTCATTTAATTGTGACACAAGGACAAGAGTAAGGATAAAAAGGTCATCTCATGTATTTTTCTCCTTTTTTAATACTATTTTCTATGGATATTTTAAGTAGCATTTGAATTTGATTGATTTAATATTTTAGTTGGCTTCAAATTTAAATAGTATGGTTTCAAATTTAAATAGTATACTCCAAGAGAGGAATATCTTCAACATTGAGTATTTAAAGTTTTGGATTATAATTTCATTGTTTTGGGTTTTGAAATCATAATTATAAATGTTAAAATTTCATTCCAATAGGTCTAAGTCAATTTCTTTTTAATTATTATTAGTTCTTGTTTAGAATTAAGGTATCAAATTGAACTTAACATGTTATTAAATATAAAAAAATCTCACTCTCTTATTTTGATCAAATTTTTTGAATCGTACCTGACCATGGCTATAGATTCTAGGGAGGACCTTGCCCCCCTAGCCTAACCCCCTCCCTGATGTTGAAAAGATTTTGGACCACCATATGCCACATGGGGTTACAGGGTTTGTCTCGGATGGGTCCAAAGATTCCTTAGGAATTTCAATGTCTAATGGTGATGTCTCGAATGAATCAAAGGATTTGACTGGGACTTCCTCATTTGATGTCAATCATAAAAAAATTTTGAGGGTTCCCCCAAGGATGACTAGAAGGGAGCCCTAGTGGGATCAAATAATAATGCTCTGGAGTTTATTCTTCTAGACATTTTTCAATCTGAGGAGGGACCTAAAATTTGTCTTCCTATTTTGACAATGGACAAGATTATATCCTCAACACATTTGGCTTTGGTTGCCCGAGATTTTTTGCTTTCAGACCTAAAATTGACATGGTCCGTAGATGGGCTAGTGGGCGTTAGAAGCTAAAAGGCAGTGTCAGTATCTCTACTATGCCTGGAGGTTTATTTCTTTTTAAATTTACAACTAAAGATGATCTCATCTATGTCCTCTTTGGCTTGTGGGCCTATTGGTAAGAACTCTCTTGCCTTGGCCAAATGGAAGTCGAGTTTTGACCCATCTATTGAGCTTAACAGAATTACATATGGATGGGTCAAAATGGTAGGCCTCCCACTGGAGTTTTAGGACAAGCAAATCTTCTAATGGGTTGGAAACTCTTTTGGACACTATGTCATTGTGCATGCGATCACTCTAGCAAAATCAAGGTTAGTATATGCTCATTTTTGTGTTAATGTGACCATAAACAAGGCTCTTCCTAATTTTGTTACTTTGGAATCTAAATGGGGGAAAGGGACTTAGGTCTTAGTTTATGAAAATGCTTCTTTATACCATAAAAAAATGTACCAAACATGGTCATGCTATAGAAAAATCTAAAGCCCCAACTCCAAAGGAACCCAAACTAAAGGAGAAATGATCTTCCCCTTTGGCTAAGAATGAAAAAGTGGAAAATCTCCCTCAATCTAGCAAGTTAAATGAGAATCCCAACTTTGATGAGTTCAATGACTATTCTTTTACTAATGATCTATTGGAGATGTTGAAATCCCCTAATGTTGGGGCTCAAGAATATGAGTAGTAAATATAAGAAGAGGCCCGTAGACTTTTTGGAGGAAGGCGAAATCCCTCAGGGGGTATTGTTTCTTCCCACCTTGGAGTTAAAACCATCTCTATATCGAAGGTGAAAAATAAGGGTGTTAGTTGTCCTTCTACCTGAGTGGAATTGAGCATGTCTAGCGGCATGTATAATGACATTTGTCACCACCCTATTGAGGTTGGGGTTGTCTTGGATAATGAGGTTCACCAGTAGAGTGACTTAGGGGTTGATACCCCTACAAAATCTTGAAATGAAATTGATGCTTCTAGCACAAACTCTCATCAACCCTGTTTAGAGGATGTCACCAAATTGGTGATCCTTACTCCAGTTAGTAAGGCCTCTTCCTCCCTTTCTCAACAAGTTGATGAAGACAAAGAAGAATGGAAGACTCAAAAAAGGAATACAAGAGCTAAGAAACTTGATGTGAGGTCAAAGAGTAAGCTTGGTAGGCCTTCAAAAATGTCATTAAGACAAAAATCTACAAGAAGGGAAATTACCAATGGAAGGAAATTAACCCTAGATACAACCCACCACAACAAAAAATGAAGTTCCTATCTTGGAACATGAGGGGGCTAAATAGTCCTAAGAAGCAATTTTCCCTCAGACAGTATAGTATGGATCTTAAAATTGATGCTCTTCTTCTACGGGAGGTTAAAATGTGCAATTAGATCTTTTATTCAGTGACTAACATAATATGGTTGAATTCATCCTACTATAGTGAAGCTAATGGAGTCTCCAGAGGTGTTTCTACTATGTGGAATCTAGATAAGGTTGTTGGTGAAGCCTACACATTTTCTCATAATTATCTTGTTGTGACATTCAAATTAGACAACTGCACTTGGCACATCTTTAATATTTATGCCCCGAACACTTGCAAAGGAAGGAATCAACTATGGGAGGAGATTTTATCTCTAATCCTTGTAGATAAAAAAGTTTTATTTATGGTGGTTGGTACTTTAATTCCCCTTTATTCTCTTTGAAGAAACTGGGTGGTCTAGTGGATTACAATGACATCATGAATGACCTCTTAGATTTCATCAGCAAGTCTACTCTCCTAGACTTGGAGTTGAAAGGGAAGACTTTCACTTGGTCCAATAATAGGAAAGGGAACCATTTAACACATGTTATATTGGATAGAGTTCTTGTTTCAATTGGGTGGGACTTGGGATGCAATGCTTCTCTTACCATCCTTTCTAGAACTTTCTCATACCATAACCCCATTCTTGTCTAGTGGATGAATAAACCTTGTGTTGGACCACACTCTTTTAGATTTGAAACTATGTGAACTTCCCAACCCAATTTTAGAAATTACATCCAATAATGGTGGAGCACCCTGGTCCAAGGATCAACAATGAATAGGGTTTCTCAAAAACTTAACCTCATTGAAAAGGATCTTAAGGGATGGTCCAAATCCACTTTTGGTGACATCTTTAAATAGAAAAAGGATATTGGGGAAAAAATTGTCAGCATTCAAAATTTAATGGCCAGTGGTAATCTATCTCAATCACTTCATGAAGAGGAGGAAGTATGGAGGAAGAAGTGGAAGGATAATTTAAGTAAGGAAGAAATCTATTAGAAGTGGAAATCTAGGGTTAAATGGTTGAAAAAAGGTGATAGGAACTCTTCCTTCTTCCATAAGACGATCGGTAGACACAAAAAAAGTAACACTATTTATTGTTTGTTAAATGAATCTAATCAACAATTTAGTGATGAATTTAAAATTGGTGAAATGGTTGCTCAATAATTTAGGCAAATATATGTGGATAATGGTGGTAGTCAACTCTGATGCAATTCAAGATAGACTATTGGCCCATCTCTCGACTATTGTTTGTGAGGAGGAAAATAAACAACCTTTGGCCCCTATTTTCAAAGATGAAGTTAAGGTTGTTGTGTTTGCAATGGGTGCATATAAGGCCCCTATGCCAAATGGGTTTCCTCTAGCTTTTTTCTAGGTGTTTTGGGACATTGTCAACTATGATGTGGCTATGGCAACTAAAGACTTCTTCAAGAAACTATGGGATCGAGAAAGGACTTGCGCAGACCCATGAGAACCCACGACATCCAGCTTATAAAGTGGGCCCAAAAATAGTAAAAAAAACATTTTTTTAATTTTTAATTTTTGTTCTAACCCTAAACCGGCCCATTATGAAGCCTCCAAACACTATTTCACATTTTCTCTCTTCATCTTTCCACTTTGAAGTGTGGTGATAGTATTCAATTATGGAGTGGAAAATACCTTCCAAAAAGCATATTTGAGTGTTTAAGGTATGCGTTTAAACCATATTCTTTAGTTTTTTGATAGATTTTTTCAAGTTTTTTATGAGTTTTAATTTTTTTTTCAAGTTTGTGAAGAATTTTTGAAGTATGTTTTTTTTCCATTATTATTATAGATTACAACAATGAGTAGTCAAGGCTCAGTGGGTGGGGAGGGATCTAAAAAAATTAAAATTGATAGAGGGTCTCCTTTATGGAGACACACTACAAGAATTTCTCAACTTCCTAGAGGTGGGGGCTTTATTTGGAAATGTAATTTTTGCAACATAGAATATAGAAGCTCCTACTACCAAGTCAAACTTCATTCTTTGGGACTGAGGGGTAAAGGGATTAATTTGTGTAAGGACCCAGGGCTAGATAAGAAGGGGTTGTCAGCTACAAATAGCAACACTCATAAAAGAAAAAGAAGATGTTGATTAATTGGTTGCAAAAGGAAAACAAGGTGGTTATAGTTTCGGGAAACAAAAAACAAAAACACCACCCTCTCAACTAGTCTCTAGACATCCATTATTTCCTATGCCTTCTAGGGAGGATGACTAAGTAGAAGAATCACAAACCACCACCTGCAAGAGATGTTCATTAGATAAGGCATTTCAAAATGAGGCAAGAGATATTGTTGATGAAAAAATTGAACGTTGCCTCTTTGAAAATGGTCTTCCATTCAATTTGGTGAGATCACCTTATTGGAGGGAGATGGTGATAGTAATAAATAATGCACCTTTTGGTTACACATGCCCTAGATTTGAAAAGGTGTGCACCACATTATTGCATAATGAGAGAAAAAATTTAGAGGCCCAACTAAAAATAATTAGATATTCTTGGGTTCAAACAGGTGTTTCTATTGTTTCTGATGGATGGAAAGATTGCAAAAACCATTCATTGATCAATGTAATTATTGTGTCCCCTAAGGGGTCAATGTTTTTGAGGGTGGTTGACTATGAAGGAGAAGTAAAATATGTAGAGTTCATTTCCAAGATTCTCATTGATTCCATAGAGGTGGTGGGTCATGATAATGTTATCCAAGTAATTAGGAACAATGTAAAAGATTGTAGGGCTATAGGTGCTTTGGTAGAGGCTAGATATGATCACATCTTTTGTACATTGTGCACCGTCCACTCACTCAATTTGGTGATGTAAGAAATTAGCACCCAAATGGAATGAGTGAAACAAATATATGAGGAAGGTAAGGAGATTTAGATGTTTGTGACAAAACAACATATGTCACAAGCAATTTTTAGAACTTTCTCAAGATTAGAATTATTGAAGGTAAATTTTAAAATTTAATTTATTTAGTTTCATTTATCATTTTATGTCATGTTTTACATAATTGAATAAAATATTTTTTGTGTTTTTTACATAATATGAATGTTTTATTAACTTACTATTAACATGTTCTTACGTGGTTGAAACCACGTTTGGGTCTCACACAATCGTGCTTTGACAACTTATGAAGGTGAAAGAGGTATTGTCATAAATGGTTATTAGAAACTAATGGGGTATCTGGAAGCGATCCAATATAGTGAGGACCCAAAAGGTGAAGGCATTGATATTGTGTGATGATTGGTGGGCGCGTGTGGATTATGTATTGGAATTTCCTAAACCTATCATGTATATGCTTTGGTTTGTCAACACTAATGAGCCATGCTTCGGGGATGTCTATGATAGCATGGACACAATATTGGAGAAAATAAAATTGGTAAGTAATAATACATTCCTTTATCCTTGTTTATTGAGAGATATCTAAATTGACATAAGTTACATCAATATAGCTTACATGAACATCATTTGATATCCTAGGTCATACAAAGGAGAGAATGAATATCCTAAGGACACCTGTAGACGCTTAAAATCATCCCATAATGTTATAATTATTTAATTATTTCACTTATATTCCTCTTTCTTATTTAATTAAATTTGGCTCATTATTCTATAGTATTTAAATTTAAAATTTAAATACCCCTCTTGCAAGTGTATTAAATTTTATTTAATACTATTTCCTCACATAAACCCTTGTTAAATAAATTCTAATTTATTTAAATCCCTTCACATTCTATTATTCTTCTAACTATGATTGGTTTAACTTTTAATTAAATTAATCCTAAATTTGAACCTAGATCTTACTCTACACACATCACTCTCAACAAACAGACCTATTTCTTAATTAACTAAAGTTAATTAAGCTAATTTTTGGATTCCTACACCCATTAGCCTTAATTATTTGCTCACACATGTGTGAGAAAATTTCCAAAAATTGTCTTTTCAAAATAATCCAAAAAAGCCCCAACAAGGTTTCTTACAACCTTGATGACACCTCTTACACATTCTAAAAACATGAAAGTGGACCTTTTCACTTACACCTTCTTACACGTGTACTTGAAGTACACATTGACCCATCACATCTCAATTTTCTCACACATGTGTGAGAAAACTTGGAATCTTGCATGGCTTATGTGTCCTTCACGTGGCACCTATGTGGATGCCACATGTGATCCACCTCACCCCAGCCCTCTAAAATCTTATAAATAGGAGCCTTGCCAAGAGTACTTCATCCATCATTTGCATTAGAATTATTATGCTAGTATCATTTTTGACTTTTTTTTGCATTTATATTTATCTAATTTGTTTGGTAGTTGCTTGCATTAATGGTAGAATAGTTTCATACTAGATCATACTTACTTTGTTCATCCATATTGCATGCTTGAGGCTAGTTCTTCATAACTAGTGTTGAGCTCATTCAATGCTATTTTCATGGTAGTTGATAGTTTTACTCTTGCATTTATCATTTGCTAATCATAGTGGGATTTAAATATTGTGCTAGGAGAGAACACCCACATATTCTCTAAGAGCTAAAATCAAGCAAATCTTGGGTGCATTTGCTTATTGCTCATCATAGGTTGTGGAGAAAGCTTCCTAGTTGGTTTTTTGCAAGTTTCATTAAATGTTAAGTTTATATTTGATTAACATGTTTTGCTAACATTTGAAGGTTTTAGCTTTCTCTCAATAGGAAAGATTTCATCACATACAACACCTTATACAAAAAGTTGGAATAAATTTTTCTTCATCATTGGAACAAGATGACCACACCTTTGCACCTCTTATCATATGCTTTATCTCCCATGTGCTATAGCATAGAATTACTTGTTATTCCAGGTAGAGTTCCACCATATAGAGATGCTAAGGTTTCTAATGGGTACAAGAGGGCATTTGGTAAACTCTCTTGCAATCCATACATGGGAGCAAGTGTTAGGAGTGAATTTGGATTGTTTATCTCAGGAAAAGATCTTCACCCTACTGTTGTCAAAGACCAAAGAAAAATGGATTCTATTAGATGGTGGTACCTTCATGGGAAAGATTATGCATACCTCCAACCTCTTTCAATTAAGATTCTATCCCAAGTAAGTTTTTAAGATTTTTTTCTTTTTTTTGGCTACTTGCATTGTAGAATTTAACACTTAACACTCTTGAATTTATCTTGTATTATTTATTTTTTATTTTTTGGGTTTTCAAATTTTCTCTCTAGGTTGTGAGCTCTTTTGTTGTTGAGCGGAATTGGAGTACATACCCCTTTATCCACTTAGTGAAGCATAACCAGTTCGTTGAAAAAAAAATCTAAAGACTTGGTGTATATTCATACCAATTTGTGCCTTTTGGCACGTAAGGATCTGAAATACAAGAATGAGGCAGAGAGGCTTTGGGATGTAGCACCTGAGTCTGCTGACTTGGATTTGACCATTTAGGATCTTGCTAGATCCACTTTTCTTGATGTGGATGATGATGATGATGACACAACACCCTCTACTGCTAGTGGAACCAGTTTGGTTTCTAATCATGATGTTGATCTACCACTTGTAGCTGTTGAAGACCCCATTGATGTTATTTTTTGATAATCCATTTGATGATTTATGAACACTTTCATGATTGATGAACATTGAATCATGTTTCAAACTTTAATGAACTATATTTTGAATTTTAAGTTTGTAATTCAGTAATTCAATGTGATGATTTTCTTTAGAATCATGAATATAGATCAATGATCAAGCATCATACTATGAAATGACTTAGTTTTACAATTCTATATATTTCTCTTTTTTTTTGTATATATAATGCATATATATATAAACACACACACATGTACCATAATGGAAAAAAAATTCACGTACCCACATATCGAGTTCTCATATTTGAACCTGTCCTCAACCCCGAACCAGTAACTTAGTTTATATCAATTTTTTCCCCAAAACCCAGGATCCAAGGAGTATGGTCGACTTTAGGCCCATAAGCCTATGTAACACAATTTATAATATTTTGTCAAAAGTGATGGTCAACCGCTTAAAGACCCTTCTTGACATGTGTATTGATAGCTGCCAAAAGGGGTTTGTTCTAGGAAGGAAAATTCTTTATGTGACCATTGTAATTGATGAGATTATTCACTCGATGGAAAAAATTCAGAATCAAGGTATGGATTTCAAACTCGATATCTCCAAGGTGAATGAAAAATTTAGATGGAAATCCCTTTATAAGGTTTTAGCTAAGATTGGTTTCAATGATAATTTTATTAAGATTATCCAATAATGTGTTGAGATAGTCCACTATTTCATCTTAGTTAATGACATACTATGGGGGTTCTTCAAAGTAGGAAAATGCATTAGACAAGGTGATTCTTTATCACCTTACCCATTCACTATGGTTGATGATGTCCTTAGTAGGAATTTATTGAATTTATCTTGCTCTAGTAGAATCTAGGGAATTAAACCTACCTCCACTTTATCCCCCTCAATTTTACAACAGGTTGTTGATGACACATTTATTTTTAGCAAATCATCAGTGGTTGAGGCTAGAGAATGGAAAAATGCCCTTCAAGATTATGCTAGAGCCTCATCCCAATGTATCAATTATAAAAAAAATTAAGATTTATTTTTGCAACACTAAAATAGATCTTCAACATAAAATTATGAATATTTTGGGCTATCTATATGCCTCTCTCCTGGGTACTTACCTTGGCCTACCCTTGACAGTAAAAGAGATTATCCCTTGTGTTTGTATTTTGTGGTACCTGTTATCCTACAACACAACACTTCAATAAATCATTCTATCAATTGTTAGTACATGAAAAGGAATCAAAATTATAATAATTGAAATCGAATTATTGCTCTCTAACTAATACAAGTATGAAAAGAACCTAAGATTACTCTCAGAATTAGATCCTAAACAGTGACAATGCATGTTAGAATGAGAGATTCAAGTAAAATATGAAGCTAAGACATCAAATTCATTCAAGAAATCCATTGATTCATTAACTATTAATAAAATTGAGATATTTCTTAATTATCTATGAAATCAAATGAGTAGCAGTAAGTATGAATTCAAATTAACAATTATCAACCTTGTTTGAGATTTTAAAATTCTACTTTTATAGAATCTTGAGAATTTGAATGGTTGAGATGCATTCTTGATGAGTGGTTGAGATGCTTCCAAGCTTGATCCATGTGAGTGATCCATGTGATGAGCTCTCATTGGTTTAAGATGTCCTTGTTGTCCCCTTGAGAGGTGACATGTCATTTTCAAGTGTTTTTATTCATTTCTTTTAATTAATTACTCTAGCCATGTATTTAACGAGTTTGATTTAATTAATTAGGCCTAGAGGTAATTAATGTGATTTTTTCTCAATTCTTGATAATTAATGCTTGATATATGAAGTTTAATTAATTTTATCAAATTTGATAAATTATGTTAATAATCAAGAATCAAATTAACACAATTAGGAGTTTTATCCCAAATTGGGGTAAATAAGGCCTCAGGTTTTATTAGCCCAATTTTAGGTGATTACATTTGCCCCTCTTTGAATTGCTTTACGAACAACACAGGGATTCAAAGAAAATCTGATTTAACACCTGATTCAGTAGAACTGAAAGATTCAGGAGATTTAGAGAGTAGTGAGAACCACTCTGAACTCAAGTGATTTAGAGATTAGTGAGGACCACTCTGATTTTGAGAAAATTTAGAGAGTAGTGAATCCACTCTGAAAGATTTAGAGAGCAGTAAAGAGAACTACTCTAAATTTGAGAACTCCAAACTTGATTGAACAAAATCCTACATGATTTGAAAGTTATCACTTCTGAACCTGATTGAACAAGAATTGACCATACCGATCTTGAGCTTGATTGAACGAGAACTGATAAGAGATTTAGATAGAAATTCTAGTTAAATTTGATTTGCAGTAACTGAATATGATGACAAATAACCAATTTGATTTGAAGTGATGAATTTGATCAATGTCGTAAAGATTAACAACATCAACTTGCTTGAAGATAACTGGCATGCCCCTGGTGTTTGAAAATTTAATTTGAAAGTTTGAATTTTGGTATGATTATGCCCCCTCAGGACTGAAATCGAAATAAATCCTAATAAAATTAATGTTTTCAAGCATTTAGGAAAGATTACGGTGATTGAAATGGATCTGGATCAAGTGTAAATCATTTAGAAAGTGTTAGAAAGCAATTAGGATCAATTTTAGTGTTGAAGGAACATTGTTTGACCAAGTTTGACCAACAAAGTATGAGATTTGACCAAGTTTGATAGATGTTTAACCAATATCCTGATTTGAAAATTTGATCCATGAGCGAGAAATTCACTTTTCGTAACTTCTGACAAGCTTTTTGTGCATTAATTAAGCTCTGCGCACCTTTCGTAACTTGTGTTTGATTGAACATTGACTTTTATTGACTGTGCATTTGAGTAATAATCATTACTGAACTGATTTTCCATGTTTATGGTATCTTCTATGCTAGTTTTGCCCCTATTTGACTACAATTTGACCATAGTTTACTTCTGCATTTTGAAGGTTGACTTTGCTTTGTAACTTCATTTTTACTACATTTAAGTGATATAGATGACCTACTTTGATTTCGGTCCCAATATGAAGCTTTTGTGACATCTTATCATGAATGTACCCTATGTCGTTGGGGTCCCCGGGAGGATTAAATAGGTCCAAAAGGGTCATTTTACAATTCATTTACACTTTTTACCATTGCTATTTTTGAGCTATAAGAGACGAAATGGTGTTCCTAGCTGAGTGTCACAGATTTGAGCTAGTGCACAGCCACAATCAACCTCCTCATTATGCAGCACCTTTGAGTACCCTATAATGCTTCCATTCAATTTCCTACCTTTTTCATGCTTTTTATAGGCCAATTAGTTTAGGATCGCATCCTATATGTAGGATCGCACCCGGTCAAACCTGTGTCGCATTTAGTTTTTCACCAAATTCTGGATCACACTCTATTAAGTCACATCCGATTAATTTTGTCCAAATTCAAAGTCATTTAACCATATTTTCGCATCTGGTAATAACAAGGTCGCATCCGGATTCTAGATCGCATCCCACATATCCTGAATTGCATCTCGTATTTCTTGGATCGCATGTAGTTACAGTGTCACGTCCTGAGTTTCCCAAATCACATTCGGGATCCAGGATCGCATGTGGTCTATCTTGATTTTTGAGCCAATTTTTACTTGTTTGTTTGAACTTTTTAGGCAATTTCCCCTCAATTTTTTTTGTTTAATGCTGACATAGTGCCCCTTTTTTCTATTGTTGAGGCATAATTTAGTGTTGTATCATTCTTCTCTTCTCAACCTACATAGGTCTTGGACTTACATGAGCATCTCACTCTTGCATAGATGTGTGTCATTGCGAGGTGTGGCCTATGGAGTTTGGTCAATTTACCTAACATTTGGGTAAATCATAGGTTATTAACTACACTCGCTGATAGGTGGCATTCAGAGCATAACACCTTTCACCTGCCAAGTAAAGAGATGATAGTGACTCCAGAGGACATCTAGCAAATCTTGCATGTTCCTGTGATGGGGTTGCGCATCAAGTATGAGGTTGGAGCCACTGTGGTGATGGTGGATGCTCGACGTCTTTTTCACGATGATACTATTGCAAAGAGATACCTTAGTTGGGACCACATGGTGGCCAACTATGAGCGGCTTCTTGTATACTTGGTTGGATTGATCAGAGGTTTGATGATTCCTGACCACAGACAACATGGCTTCATGTGCGGGTGGTCGCGAGTGATAGAGGAGATGATCCAATCACCTCAAAGATTCACTTGGGGGAGCTACATCCTTGCACACATGTACATGGAGCTTCATGAGATAGTTTATCAGGATTCCTATACCATGACTATTGAGATTTTGGTACTACAGATCTGGGCCTGGGAGCACATTCCTTTCACATGACCAATAGTAGATAGGTAGAGAGATGTCGAGTTGCCATATATATATATATATATATATATATATATATATATATATATATATATATATATATATATATATATATATATATATATATATATATATATATATATATATATATATATATATATATAGATACATATATATATATAGATATATATATAGATACATATATATATATATATATATATATATATATATATATATATATATATATATATATATACATGTATGTATATATATGTATGTATGTATGTATGTATATAGATATATATGTATGTATGTATGTATATATATGTATGTATGTATGTATGTATTCTGGTATGTTACTACAGCCTCATTTGGGCAAGTTAGACTATTGGCGTCGAGTACTAGATGATGTTACACAAGTCATATGGTAACCATATCTATATTGTGAGGAGGGGAAATATGACGTCTGCTAGATGCCTTTTTTCTTCCAGTCCCGGTATCTGATAGGCAAGACTTGGTATATTGTAGAGCGATTTTTGGTGGGTAGAGTTTTGAGACAGTTCAGGAGAGTACAGGGCATGTTGTAGGAGACAACAGTCTCCGCCCATATTAGAGATGAGGAGGCATTGTGGGGGTCTTGCCTTATTTATGAGACAACCCTACATGATATCTTCCAGATGGTACAAGTTTCAAGGGACTACTTGCTGGAGGTGATAGATGGCAGTATTACTGATGGGTATCATGCTCATTATTCTCAACATTCATATCCTAGAATCACTTTTCCTGATGAGATCACTCCTCATCTTTAGGATTCGCTTGATTATGATCCTGTTGATGAGGGTGGTGGCCATGGGCAAGCTGTTAGAAGTAGTGACACGGGTAGGGGTAGGGATAGAGTGAGGGACAGAGGCAAAGATGGTGGCAGAGATGCTTCCCATGGAGGAGGTGAAGATGGAGGGGCTAAAGATAGAGGAGGAGGATGAGGAGGAGGTGATGGTAGTGGTAGACAATGGGCACTAGGTGGAGATGGAGGGCAACATTGTCGATAAAGGTGACTTAGAGTACACCCACCCCAGAGAGATACATGCCCTCTTTTACATAGGTATTAGATAGCTTAGCAATAGAGAGGAGTAATAGGGGGCAACAGTGGGGGAGGAGGAGATCAACAACCTCCTAGGGATCCTTCGGCAAGTGGTGATGGGGATCCTTTATCACCCTATGAGCAGGACAGGGTGTAATGTCCCTGCCAGGGAACCCATAAGGAATCAGGTCTTATGACCAAAAAATGCAACTAACAAATCTTTTTCTAATATTACATCATTAATACATTCACATTTACATTCCTTAAGGTTCCCTTAATGAATTCATTTACTAACATATTACTTATCCAAATTGAATTTTATTTCTTTACTTTACTTTCACATTTCAGAACTTAAGAGATAGGGTAAGAAAATAACATTTAATTTACAATTATATTCCTTACTTCATAAACCAATTTCATTTCTCTTTCCTACACATTGAATAACTATTCTTTACAAATTACATTTTAGCCTTAGCATAATAAACATTTCCTTTCATTGCAACATAGGAGAGATAGAGAAGATAATTCAACATTACATTATATATTTCCAACTTTGATCTTTCAAATAACAACCCTTGAAACAAACCCTGGAACTATCCCTCCCAATTACATTGCTTTTCTTTTCAATTACATTTTTTTGATAATAAATCTCATTACAATAACAAGTACATGAATGGCCTGAAGGCATTACAACATATCTTTTCATCTTCCTTTTCAATAATACATAATACAAAATAGAAGGATCTTCATTAATGCATAAAATTGAACCCATCCAAGTCACGAACCACAAACAAGACCTCGAAAGATTTTTGCCACCCAACCATGTGAAATGGGTTAAGTTCCACCCCCCGTGCTAGGAGATAGAACCAATATACTCACAAGGCCCTAAGCATTCTAAGGTTTCACAAACCCTAACTTGAAAACAAATATAAAACATCACAAGATATCACATTACTAATCACAAGGGTTAGGTTTCTAGCATACCCTCTAGGTGAGTGTCATTACATATCCTAGATTTTGGGATCCTTCATGGCAATCATGTAACCCTAGTCCCCCCTTTATGAATAGGGATCCATCTTGGCAGTTACCCCATGGTCCTGATACTCCAACAGGACTATGTGGCTATTAATATGTTTTCTTTCATTATCTTTTATTTCCCCCCTCCCAAGTTAATTTTAAGGTTATCACTTGATTACAAACTCACCCATAAGATCTCTTGGAAACCACTTTGGGTCTTGGAACTTATGGTGAGCCACTCACCTAGGGTACCTAGTCCCCTACCCAAAACATGACAAAAGAATTGGAATACTTCAAATTCTTTATTTTAGAGGTTTAGGAAACTCTCATGTGTACTTAGACCACCAAGACGAGCCCTAACCTTAACCATAAACAATGTAAGAATAGTAAAAGGATGTCACATACTCAAGACACCTTAATTAAAACATTATGATCAACTTCAAGAAATAAAATGAACATTCAGAGATGTACAAAGATGTAGATAGAGACCGGGATCAAGGTTGGTAGATACAAACCAAACCTTAAGCCAAACAGTTACCCAACACTGAAATCCATGTCTCCAAAGTTTCCAGAATAGGTCCAAATAGAAAATAAAAGTAATATAAATTATAAATTAATAAATATTGATGGAGAAAATATTGTACTATAAACTAATGAACCTGCGGGGACCTATGAATCAAGGGAGAAGACAAAGTAATATTATCTTAGAAAGGTGGCAAGATATTACATATTTAAGTGTTGATGAATCTTCTCTTGTAGGTTGGTTACAAGAGGGATATAGATCAAGAGAGGAGTAAAATTGAGTTTTAGATGTGTCCTAGTGGTTTGAATCATAAGGAACCCTTTATCTGTGTGATTTTAGAGATTGTCTCAGAGATATATGCATGACTATTTCTAGAAACATATGTATGACTTTCATAATAATATAGTCTCGATGCGGTCAGCATAATTTTTTTTGCATTGTTATATTTTCCTAATTTTCACATATGTTGGATAAAACCTAATTGCACACATTCTCACTAGAGAGATTTACACAATAAGGTCGGGTTCAAAAGTTATTTACAACAAAGTACGGGTATAGGATAATAAACCAGAACACTTTGTTTGTTTCCAATTAACATATTTTTTTTCATTATCATCCTAATTACAAAATATTTCACAAAAGAAACTTTGTAGACCATATGAAAAATATAAATATTTAAGAACACACACACATATACATATTCACATACAATAAGATGATTTCCCTGGTTCCAGACCCTACTTGGAGTCCTACAGAGAAACTTCACAATGACTGGAGCACACCTCTATAAGTTCTCCAAACCTTGAGTGAGATGGTAGCCTCTTGGAAAGCTTCCTCTAGCAATCAAACTCCAATAAATCCACACACTTTCCCTCCAAACCAGAACACTCTAAATCTCACATAAAACTACAAATAACTTCCGGAAAAAAACATCAATGTAGAAAACTGAATAGCGGTAAAATGGCATCACACCTATTGAAATGTTGTATGTGTATGTAAATGTATGGGGGAAGTATGAGATCCACTCCTAAATCCAAATTCCCAAAGGAGAGATCCAATTTGATCAACCAAGAGGTTAATGCACAATCGAATCAATCTATGGAAAATATGAAAGAGAGAGAAAAACCCTATATTTCCCTATAGTAGAATTGAAGTGTTTAAAATTTGAAATGATTGAAATGCAAGTACTAACCTCAAATTAGGGTGGATCTGGAAAATGCCAATTTCTAATGTCTGTGTGTACTTTCAAGTAATTTTGCAACCTATTTTGGACTAGAAATGTCGAGACAGAGAAAACCTAGAAATCTTTTTCCAAGATGAGCTCAGGTCGACTTTGACCCTCATAAAAGGTCAAAGACTAGATTCTTTGTATGAAGGTCAATTTTGACTTTGGTTGTAGATCTCAGAAGTTCGTTGAAAAGGGTATCCAAATCCGCTCTCAGATCTGAAATCCCACACCTGTACCTACAAGAAAGTGGGGGGTTTTGTTTGTATGGGAGGTTTACCTTGGTCAAACCCTAATTTAGGAATTAATCTTGAAATTGAATTGAAATGTAGTGTGCATAAACAAAGCAAATGGAACTTTTCACCTTGCATTTGATCTTCAACACCAATCTTGAATTGATCTTTGCATATGAGGAGGCTTGGATAAATGTGGAAGGATGGATCTTCAAGGGGGCTCCAAAGAGATTGAATCCTTCAATGGCTAACAATGGATCTCCTTGATGGATGAATGCTTGAACACTTGAATTCTTGAATTCTTTCTTGCACTTGAGAGCTTGAGAGATTGCAATTTCTTGGGATGAGATTGCTTGGAAACTTGATGGAGAGATATGAATAGTGGATGAGAAAATGAGAGAGGAAGGCCTCCTTTTATAGTGAACTAGGGCACAATCCTCTAGAGGGGCCACCTTGGAGAATTAAATCCCAATTAGGTCCTAACCTTTAGAAAATATATGTATATTAAATATAATTAGAGGATTTACCATTCTGAAACCCGAAATAGCCAACTCGAAGGCAGGAAAACAAATATCCCCGAAACCCAACACCCGAAAATCAAGGAATTTGGAATTTTGAAAGAGGGGGGAAAAATTGAGGTTGGGACTGACCTATTCAGGTTTGAGCTTGATCTTGACCTAGTTAGGATGAACCTCGAATTTGACCTTGGGCCCAAATCCAGTCAGAATCAGGATAGGAGGTCTCGGGGATGCTCAGAGACTTAGAAATGATACCAGAAAGGGACAAAATGCCAGGGATAGGCATAAAATCCTATAATGACTATGATGAAGGTGAGGAGGACCTATTTCTAAGTCCTACCTAGAAAATAGAGCCATGGAAGAGGGAAATTAAGGAGAATTCTTGAGATCCTAACCCTAATTTCACCTATAACGAAGCAGAAAAGAAGTGGAAAGCAGGGAGAAAGCCAAATACATGCAAAGACCTGATCAAGGCACTTAACATGACCCAAGACCACTTACTCAGAGGGCTAAATGCTCTTATCATGGAAGTGCTTCCATTTTAAGATGATACAAAAACTTCAAAAGCCTTCCAAAAACTCTAACTCCCTCTCACTCCCCAAAATGCAAATATTTATCCTTCAACTATGTGGTTGGAGGAGTTTCTTTACGGGAAGCAACTTCTCCAACTTCCATAGTTGGTTGGAAGACCAAACAAATCATTCCCGCAAATGACTTAACAAAGTTTTAATAAATTTAATTAAAATAGCTTTAAAAGAAAACCATAACAATAAAGTCAAACAAATAACTCTCAAGGAAAACACATAGCACACACGGAAATCAACTAGCCTAACTTCTAGGAGGTCTCGAGTTCAACTCCCTCATAGATAAATAGTTTTACTACAAAGAGTATTTACTTTTATTATTACTATTATTAATATCATTTTCACTCTTTATTTAGTTATACAATTTATTTAATTATTATAGAGAACATACCATTTACTCAATCAATAAAAATATAAAAATATTATTATTTATATAAGCATGGGTATATGTGTGTGCACCCACATATACACACACCTATATAACATACAAACAATTATAACATAATTATAGAATAATTATTATACATATAAATAAGGTTAATTCTAACTCATAACATAAACTTAGACCAACATTGAAACAGAAGACCATAATGTAAACTGCATTCTAATTTCCCAACTAGGGTATCTGCCTAACATAAATCTAAGTCCATGGGCAACCTCGAGAGTAGCTTGGTTAAATCTCCACACAACAATAGTTTGAGGATTTTGAAGGCACACTCAAACCTGTGTAGCCAGGTGGAGACGATGCCTGGTACCTACATCCTACATCGCCAACCGACATGCATATACATATATATAAACAGACAATTGAAAACAAGGAGGGAGAGTGCAACATTGTGTGGACCTCCCGTAGGAGTAACTACGACTACCTCTCCTCATCCTACACTCACATCAACAAGTGTAATCATTAGAACATAATGGGGTTAGTGGGGTTAGATCCATCATAATATAAATCAAATGTAAAACATTTTATAGATAGTTTATTTCTAATCATTCATTATTTTATTTCAAATTATTTAATATCTCATAATAAACTCTATTAACCAAAAAAATATGAAATCAAATGTCCCATCATGAAATAACATATTCCAAACATATAATCCAAAGTATCAGAGTAATAATCTTGTCCATCCAAAATATGTAGATACTAGGGTGGGCATTACATCCTCTCCCCCTAGGATTAGGCTTACTCCTGGAAGCCTACAAACAAGTACGGATATGCAGAGATGAGTCTGCTAGCATCCTCCCAAGTGGTGAAGGTCTCATCACTAGGGTCGCATTGGACCCTTACCTGCTCTATGTTATGACTCTTGAGGGTCAAAGTCCATTGCTAGAGTATACACACTAGCTCCAAAGCTAGCTGTCCGTCCTCTACCTACAAAGTGTTATAATCCAAAATATGAGTCAAATCAGGAATTACTCTCTAAGAATGGATACGCGAAACACATCATGCACACGTACAAGGCTGGGTGGTAGGGCGAGTTGGTAAGCAACTAGTCCTATTCTCTTTAGGATCTCAAATGGACCTACAAATCTCAGTGCCAACTTAGAACCTTTTCCATAATAGAGAGGGATCTTACATGGACAAACTCTCAAAAACACCTTATCTCCAATAGAGAACTATCTATTGATCCTATCAGCATCAACATAATTTTTCTACCTATCTTGAGTTATCACAAGAGGCTCTCTGATCCTTTGAACCTGCTACTCCATATCCTGTAACATCTCGGGGCCAAGTAGTACTCTATCCTCTAAATGATCCCAACTCAGAGGGGTACAACAAGGATGACCATAAAGAGCTTGAAATGGTGACATTCCTATTGAACTGTGATCGCCATTGTTGTATGCAAACTCCACTAAGTACATATAATCTTCTTAGTGGGTTTGTCTTTCCATCACATACATTCTAAGCATGTCCTCAAGCACTTGGTTAACTTGCTCTGTTTGACCATCAGTCTTTGGATGATATGTCGAACTAAAATTCAGCTGAGTCCCTACGACATGTTGCAAAGAGGTCCAAAATTTTGAAGTGAACAGTGGATCCCTATCAGAGATAACCTTTCTAGGAACACCATGCAACCTGACTGTATCCTTTAGGAAGACTCTGGCTACTAAGGTGGTAGTATAGGATGACTACATAGGAGAAAATTGTCTACCTTGGTTAACTTATCCACTATGACCATGATAGCATCATGTCTTTGATAAGTGACTGGGAGTCCCATAATAAAATCCATAAAGATCATATCCCATTTCCATTCAAGAATCAAATGTGGTTGAAGGAGGCCTACTGGGTGATGATGTTCAACTTTGACCCTTTGACATTCCAGACACCTAGCCACAAAATATGCTATATCTCTGTTCATACCTGACCAAAAGTATAACTATCATAGATTTGAGTACATTGTCGTAACCCCTAGATGAGCTGAATAGGGAGCACGATGTGCTTCCACCATGATAACTTTCTGATGATCAACTAAAAGTGGTACATAGATTCAACCTTGTTGCCTCAACAATTCATCTGACTCTAAGGAATAACTTGAGAACCTTCCTTCTAAGGCCCTTCCTGACTCAATTTCAGCCTTAACTTCTTGATACAAAGTATCTGAAGGAAGTGACTGCAAGATTTAACTTCTCAAATCAGTTGAAAGGGAGAGCATGGATAACTCATATCTCCTTATGCTCAAAGCATCCACTACCACATCCTCTTTACCTTTGATATATCTGACCTCAAAATCATATGCGCAAAGGAACTCCATCCATTGGCACTACCTGGCATTGATATTAGGTTGAGTAAATATGTATTGAAGGCTTTGGTGATCAGTGTGTAGCTCAAATCGATGCCCCAATAAGAAATTTCTCCAATGATTCAAGGCATGAACTACAACTGCTAACTCCAAATCACGTGTGGGATAGTTAAGCTCATTGTCCTTAAGCTTTCTTGACTCATAAGTGATAACTCTTCCTCCTTGCATTAATACTGCCCATATGCCTTCTAGGGAGGCATCAGTGCAAACTACAAAATTTTCATCAGGGTCAGGTACCACCAAAATCGGGGCACTAGTCAATCTATCCTTAAGTATCTGAAAGGCTTCTGAACATTTCTCAGTCCAAATGAACTTCTTCCCTTTCCCTTGCAAGGAAGTGATGGGGTGAGATATTCTGGAGAATTCTTGGACAAAGCATCTTTTGTATCTGACTAAACCCACAAACTACGAACCTCTGAAATGTTGGTGGGGGTTGGCCATTCAACTATAGCTTGTATCTTGGTGGGATCATCTATTATACCTTCTCTTGAGATAACATGACCAAGATACTTAACTTGAGTCTGAAAGAATTCCCACTTCTCCAAGTTTGCAAACAACTGATTCTCATGGAGGCATTGCAACACTTAACGAAGATGTTGTTCATGTTCTTCTATTGACTTAGAATACACCAAAATATCATCAAGGAAAATTATGACAAATTTGTCCAAGAAGGTCCTAAATACTCCATTCATAAGACTCATGAATACTAAAGGTGCATTAGTGAGACTGAAAGGTACCATGATAAATTCATAATGCCCATACCGAGTATGAAAATTTGTTCAGTGAATGTCGGCCTCATGAATCCTTAACTGGTGATAGCTTGACTTTAGATCAATCTTGGAAAATACCTTGGCTCCTTCCATCTAATCAAACAGATCATCAATTATCAGCAAGGGGTATTGATTCTTGATGGTTACTTTGTTGAGTTGGTGATAGTCAATGCACAACCTAAGTGAGCCATCCTTCTTTTTAACAAAGATAACTAGAGCTCCCCAAGGTGACACACTTGGTCTGATGAAACCTTTTTCAAAGAGTTCTTCTAGTTGAACTTTTAACTCACTCAACTATTGAGTGGTCATGTGATAAGGAGCTTTAGAGATAGGTTTGGTGCCTAGCACCAATTCTATGTGAAAATCAATGTCCCTTTTGGGAGGCATTCTCAAAATCTCAATTGGATATACATCTGCAAACTCTTGAAGTAAAGGGTGCTCAAGTATAATTTCTCTATCTTCTTTGTCAGTTAAATCATTAACTAAGACTGCAAGAAGTTGGCATCCCTTTCTCATGCATTTTTGTATCATCTTAAAATGGAAGCACTTCCATGGTAAGAGTGTTTAGCCCTCCGAGTAAGTGGTTTGGGGTCATGTCAAATGCCTTGAATGGATATTCGACTTGGATCTGGCTTTTCCCCCTGTTCTAACCCATTTTCCACTTCTTCCTAGCATTTTCTTCCATCCTGAACTGTGAACCTAAGATTCTTGACCATAAGGTCAAGGTCGACCTTTTTAGGTCAAGGACGACCTCGACCCTGACCCTAGGGTTTGGGATCCTCGGTGTTGGCTTCCAGTTTTAGGATCTCATCAAAATCTTGCACTTTCCCTCTTCGGGGCCACTATTTCTCAAATTAAGCATCGAATTCTCAAATTAATATTTGAGGTGGACCTTTCTCTATATTTGTATAAGAATCCTAATTTATTATTGGAGATTATCCTTTCTCGAGTTTTGTGCCTAATACTCAAATTAACTTTGGGGTTGGCCTTACCTTGAATTTTATGACAATGCTCTTAAATAATTATTTTATTTATATATTAAGGGTGGCCCCCTCCTAGAGTTTTGTGTCAAGACTTTAATTTAATTTCCTTTCCATGTGCACCTCTCTAGAGTTTTGTGCCATGGGCCCTTAATTATTGTTTTCTACAAGGCCCCTCTTGTACCCTAGATCACTATAAAAGGGAGCCTTCCTCTCTCATTTTCACATCACATCACATCTCATCTCATAATCTCTCAAGCTCTCAAGTGCAAGCAATCAAGAAGATCAAGCATTCAAGCATCCAATTCATCAAGGAGATCCATTAGTAGCCATTGAAGGATTCAAGCTCTATGGAGCTCTCTTGTTGAAGATTCCTCCATTTCTATTCAAGCCTCTTCCTAGTTCAAGATCAATTCAAGATTGGTGTTGAAGATCTAAAGACAATTGATTGGAGACATCATATATTTGATTCTACATTTATCCATTCTTGTGGATTCAAGGATTTGAATCCTCCACAAGGGTTTCAACTCAAGCAAGGTGAATTGTTCCATTTACTTTGTTTATTCCAGCAATTTCAATTCAATTTCAAGGTTAATTCTTAAATTGGGGTTTGACTGAGGCAAACCCCCCAAACAAACAACCAAAAACCCTCTTTTTCTTGTAGGTACAGGTGCAGAATTTTGGATCTGAGAGTGGATTTGGATACCCTTTTCGAAAAACTTTTGAGATCCACGAACAAAGTCAAAGTCAACCTTCATTTTCCTAAGGTCATCCTTGACCTTTTATGAGGGTCAAGGTTGACCTGATCTCATCTCAAAAAAATATTTTTGGGTTTTGTAGATCTCGCAGTTTCGGTATAACATCATGAAAATCAACAATTTTTGAGATTGTTTGATAGGGTTTTCAGCCGATTCTTTTTCGGAGGTAAGTACCTTTATTTCTTAATTTCAATATTAGTCATCTATATTTAATCTCTATATCAATACAATTTCATGTAAGTGTAAAATATTGGCTTTGGGGTCTCTTTTATGTGCAAGCCATTGTTCTAGGACCCCATACACTATTTTATCCTTTACATTTTGGTGAACCTAACGTACTTACTCTCTTTCTTTTTGGTGTTAGATCATTTGTTTTCTTGCCTTGAGATTAGATTTCTTTTATGCTCTTGCATTTATATTTCAAAAATACAAAAAAATTGCAAAATTTCTTCAAAAATACAAAAATATTTTTTTTAGATACCCTATTGTGTTTGATTTTCATTTGAATGCATTTGGATATATCTAGATCTATTTATTATCATGTTGCATAAGTTGTTTCAAATGTTGCATGGTGTTACACCTAGAAAGACTTCATTTATTACATGTGATCTCCGTCATATTTCTCTTTATGAAAAGGAGTTGAGGATTGATGTTAATTCTTCTCCTACTAGATGTCCTTCTTCCCCCTCTAGGGATCAAGCTTTAGTGAATTATGGAAACCCTACAATGTGCTTTATTGGTAGAGATGATAATCCTCCTATTTGGGATGAACCTTTGGATTTGGATGTTGATTACTCTCTTCCTCATGAAACCATTGTGAATGATCCCTTGGATAACGACATTGATTTATCTCCTCCTCGCAAAGAAGCTTTGATACAAGAGGGTGATTTATTAATAGATGACATATTGATACATGATGATAACTCTTTTTCTAAAACACACTCCCCTTGTGTAGACATTTTAGTGAAAGAAGATGATATCATAGATCCTCTACCTCCATTTGAAATTCCTTCTAGTGATGAGGGATTAGTGGAGAATGATACGAATTCCCTTAATGCTCTCCCTTTTAGTGATGATCCTATGGAGAATCAAGATCTTACCTCATCTCCTCCTAGGATGTCTTATTTTCTTCCTTCTTGTGAATCTATTTGTAGTGTTGAGACAACTAAAATGGTTTATCCTAAACCCTTGTTGACTGTCAAAGGTTGTCCCTACATTATTATTAAAGGTAAACCTATGGATTCTTTCAATGATCAAGATTTGATAGCTCACACATATCATACAAGGAATAATCCTCAACCTAATCTAGTGGTTTCTACTTCTTTACCACCTTCTCAACCTATTCTTCCTCCTCCACCCCATCTTCCTAGCAAGGAGTATAATTTGATTACCCAATTGCAAAATACTCCTGCCAATATTTCTTTATGGGAGCTTCTTCAAACTTCACCTACCTACTATGAAGCCTTGCAAAAATCTCTAGCAACTCTTCCCACTACACCTCCTAATCAAGAAAACATCAATAACTTCTTACAATGCATGCATGCTACCCTGGGTCCTCCTAACATTGTTTTTACTCAAAAGGATTTACCTTCTAAAGAAGTTCAAAATCAGTATGATGCTCTTATGGTTGCTATTACTATCAATAAAAGTATCATTCATCAGACCTTGATTGATAATGGATCTGGGCTTAATGTTTGTAGCATGGACATGCTCAAAGTGATTAATGCTGATCTTTCAACTATTCAACCTGACAATGTTGCTATTCGTGGCTTTGATAACATTGCTAAGAATACTTTAGGCATCATTACCTTACCTATCAAAGTAGGACCGGTCATCCTGAATACACCTATTCATGTAATGCCTGGACCTCTCAACTATAACCTTCTTTTGGGTAGACCTTGGTTGCATGAGATGCATGCCATTCCTTCCACCCTTCACCGTAAAGTCAAGTTTATACATAACAATGGGATGTATATGCTTCATGCAGATGATGTGCCTAATCCTTGTCTGAATATTCAAACCCACACTACTCTTATTCCTAATATTAATCCTTCCTCCTCTAATGCTATTCCTGGTGATGATTGGGGAACCTTGGATTTTAATCCTACCTTTATTGGAGAGTATAAGGTTAATGATCTTGATTTTATGAAGAAACAAAGAGAGTTTGAACAATGAGTTTTTACATCTAAACCCCTTTGTAATAACTTTGTCACTACTTCCACCCACATTGAACCTGTCAAATCTACTAAGGATGTTTTTGGACTACTGAGGTTCCATTAACTCCTTCTGATATGGCTTCTCGTTATGGTCCTGGTTATCACTTCCTAGTTAAACAAGGATTTAATGCTCAAGGATATGGTAAGCATAAATAGGGAATTCAAATGCCCTTACACACTGGGGGGGCATGAGCATTATTACGGATTGGGATTTAATCCTCAACAAAAAATCAATGTTAATAACATCTCCAATAACAATTCAAAACATGATGAAACTGTGAAGGAATTTGACCAAGATGTTCTTTTGCCTAAACTCCTTTGTGCCAAGATGATTACTAGACCTAAACGCAAAAAGAAACGTAGTTCATACTTGAAGACTCTTCCTTTTTGTTTATATCATAGATTTCATGATCACTCTACTAATGAATGTCATGCTTTACATTATAAGATTAGGCAGCTCATTGATAGTAAGGTTATTTATATAGCATGTGAAAATGAGTCGTATTTTAATCCTATTTTCTCTAAATAACATTTATGTTCCTATTATGGAGCTCCACATTATGTAAACAATGGTAGCCTAATACTTGGGGGCTCATTGTCTTGCATAGTGTTGTGAGTGATATAATAGGTCTCCTTCCATCCTTGTTCCTACACTTGGGGGGCAAGGATGTCATCTCCTTCATTTCTGTCTTTTCGGGATTCACCTCTTTCCTTGGTAAAGAAGAATTTATCTATTATGTGATATCCAATTATACATGAACATTTTGGTTTGCATTGAGGATCTTTTTCCTTGATCACAACCTATTTCATTGTTTGACATTGGGTTTCCATGGTTGATATATATCTCACCTTGGAAATTGAACAGTGTGCTATCCCTCACAAGGGTTACTTTTTCACTTCTTGCATGATATCTCTTTGCATTCATCCCTTCCATAGCCTCATAGGAGATGTGACCTTCTTGGCTTAGACTGGGTGTTGTCTATGGATATTGTCTTGATACTGAAGAGGGCTTTATCCTTGTTCTTTTTTTCCTTAACATGTCAAAATAGTATGTTTTTGCCATATTAAGGAGGGGGGCATATATACGGCCTCCCTCATTCTATATTATGCATTTTTGTTCTAACCTTTTGTTTTGCAGCATGCTAAATCTTGGAAGGTAACGCACATAAGTTGCTAAATCCTGAAGAGACATGCATTTTCAATTTTCAAATATGCTAAATCTTCCAAGGGTAATGCACATAAGTTGCTAAATCCTGAGGAGACACACATTTTGTATTCCATGGTGATACAAGAAGGTGGATCCATGGGTACTTTATAAAAGCCATCAGAAGATGCACTACATACATGCACAAAGCTGCCAGAAGGCACACAATATTATGGGGTGACTATCAAGTGTTTTCTTGGTGGACCATCCTATCCTTTTGTGGTTCACAGTGAGATATACACATCTTACTAGGTGAGCTAACCACTCCTCTCTCCTTTTCTCTATGTTCTTCAGTGATGTCTCTCTTATTGTGATCTTGGAGTTGACAAAGACTTGAGTCCCTGGGGGCTTGAGGATTCCTTTGTCCCTTTGATTTCAATAAGATTATCTTTTCCTTTATGATCTCCTTTACCAAGAGTTTACATCGAGTCCATACTCTTGCTAAAGTGGGGGCTTAATGTATCATCTTAAAATGGAAGCACTTCCATGGTAAGAGCGTTTAGCCCTCCGAGTAAGTGGTTTGGGGTCATGTCGAATGCCTTGAATGGATATTCGACTTGGATCTGGCTTTTCCCCCTATTCTACCCCATTTTCCACTTCTTCCTAGCATTTTCTTCCATCCTGAACTGTGAACCTGAGATTCTTGACCATAAGGTCAAGGTCGACCTTTTTAGGTCAAGGTCGACCTCGACCTTGACCGTAGGGTTTGGGATCTTCGGTGTTGGCTTCCAATTTTTAGATCTCATCAAAATCTTGCACTTTCCCTCTTCGGGGCCACTATTTCTCGGATTAAGCATCGAATTCTCAAATTAATATTTGAGGTGGACCTTTCTCTATATTTGTATAAGAATCCTAATTTATTATTGGAGATTAGCCTTTCTCAAGTTTTGTGCCTAATACTCAAATTAACTTTGGGGTTGGACTTACCTTGAATTTTGTGACAAGGCTCTTAAATAATTATTTTATTTACATATTAAGGGTGGTCCCCTCCTAGAGTTTTGTGTCAAGACTTTAATTTAATTTCCTTTCCATGTGCACCTCTCTAGAGTTTTGTGCCATGGGCCCTTAATTATTGTTTTCTACGAGGCCCCTCTTGTGCCCTAGATCACTATAAAAGGGAGCCTTCCTCTCTCATTTTCACATCACATCACATCTCATCTCATAATCTCTCAAACTCTCAAGTGCAAGCAAGCAAGAAGATCAAGCATTCAAGCATCCAATTCATCAAGGAGATCCATTAGTAGCCATTGAAGGATTCAAGCTCTATGGAGCTCTCTTGTTGAAGATTCCTCCATTTCTATTCAAGTCTCTTCCTAGTTCAATATCCATTCAAGATTGGTGTTGAAGATCTAAAGACAATTGATTGGAGACATCATATATTTGATTCTACATTTATCCATTCTTGTGGATTCAAGGATTTGAATCCTCCACAAGGGTTTCAACTCAAGCAAGGTGAATTGTTCCATTTACTTTGTTTATTCCAGAAATTTCAATTCAATTTCAAGGTTAATTCCTAAATTGGGGTTTGACTGAGGCAAACCCCCCAAATAAACAACCAAAAACCCTCTTTTTCTTGTAGGTACAGGTGCAAAATTTTGGATCTGAGAGTGGATTTGGATACCCTTTTCGAAAAACTTCTGAGATCCATGAACAAAGTCAAAGTTGACCTTCATTTTTCTAAGGTCATCCTTGACCTTTTATGAGGGTCAAGGTCGACTTGATCTCATCTCGAAAAAAGATTTTTGGGTTTTGTAGATCTCGCAGTTTCAGTTTAAGTGTAAAAGAATCAATAATTTTTGAGATCATTTGATAGGGTTTTCAGCTAATTCTTTTTCAGAGGTAAGTACCTTTATTTTTTAATTTCAATATTAGTCATCTATATTTAATCTCTATATCAATACAATTTCATGTAAGTGTAAAATATTGGCTTTGGGGTCTCTTTTATGTGTAAGCCATTGTTCTAGGACCCCATACATGATTTTATCCTTTACAATTTTTTAAGTTGCATAGCTGATATCATCCAAATTGATATAGGTCGTTGGATTCCCACAACAGTGTTGGGCTTCCCCAAATCATCCAAACACTGAATGAGCTTCTTTCTACAATCTATCCTGGCTTCATGAGCTACTAACCAATCCATTCCTAGGACAACTCCATATGATCCAAGAGGAATAACTTGAAGATCAACATTGGTAGAGAAAGGTCCTAATCCCAAGTTGCAACCTTGAAAACACAAATTTTTGGTCATTTTAGCCCCCGAGGCTAGCTCTACCTGCCACTTAACTCCTTTCCCCACTACCGCTAGCCTGCACTTTTCTATCAAAGAGGAAGATATGAAGGAGTTGGTTACTCCTGAGTCAAAGATAATAGAAATAGTTTTACCCTTTAACAAACCTAAAGTTTCTATGACAGTGTTCTGGTGGTCAACTTGTCTATGTTCCACTATGGTGAACACCCAGTGTGTTCGATCAACGTCTCCTACTGTTGGTTCTAAAATTGCTTGCTTCTGATTGGGGGAATTGTGCGTTGAGGGCACTAAACCACAATATGTCCTTGTTTTCCACAAGAATAGCATCCAATATTCCTTCCTAAGTTATTTATAGGAGGTGCGCTAGATTGTTGATAACATCCTCTATTGAAATTATGAGAATTCTTGGATTGTGGGCGAGGAAATATTTGTTGTGCTCGAAAACTGTTACAGTTTTGAGGTTGTTGAAACCTTCCATTCCCTTGGTTATTATTCTAAAATTTCTTCTTAGGAAAGTTTTTTCCACCTTTCAAATAGGATTATTGGTTCTTGGAGTTGGAATTTCCTTGATCAAAATTTCCCTTAGAACTTGATCCAACATTGAAAGTTTGGCCACTAGAATAACCAACTTTTCCTTTGACCTTTATTTTGACTAGGTATGCCTTAGTAATGGCATCCCAAAGATTCTTGGGTTCTAAGACTGCTACATCTCATGATATTCAATCTTTCAGACCTTTGATGAAGTGTTAGAAAAGAATGGGTTTGTCATATCTAAAACCTGAGAAAGGCTTAAATTCATAGAACTTTCTTTCATACTCTTCCACCAACATGTTGGCTTGCTTAAGGTGGTGAAATTCTTCTACCCTTCCCTACCTCCACTGATCAGACATGAACCAATCCTTAAAGCTTTCTAGGAACAATTCCCATGAAATAGTGCTGATGGTGACTTAAAGTTTGTCTTCTTCCATATGCCACCATGTAGATGCAAACTTCCTCAAATTTATAATAGCGCATCTGGCCTTGACATTTATACTAAAAAGGGTGCATAGAGAAACACTTCTCAAGGTTGAACAACTAGGTTTTCACAATAGATCCCCCTTAGTTTCCATAAAAAAGGGGTACCTTGACTTTGAGAAAGTCCCTCATGTTAGAAGTATCCCTATCCTCAAATTCTTGCATAACTTTCCTTCTCCTAGGGATCCTATCTCTTTCCCTATCTTGGTGTTGAGCTTGGTTTCTTTCTTCAACATTGACTCTGTTTTCAATGTTGTCAAGTCTATGCAGAAGTTGTTGCATAAGTTGTCTAAGTTGGGCTCCTTCTGATTCATTACTTTGACTCTCATTTCTATGATTATCTTTGTTGTGTTCTCCCTCATATTCCCCATGGGAACTCTCTGGGTGAGATCTTGAGGAAGACTCTTGAACTCTATCCTTAGCTCTTCCATGGGTAATAGGAGGCATCTTGGAAGAGTGGTGTAACATAAGTTTTAGGTTATAGCTTAAAAGGAGTATTCAATGTGCTAAAATTTTTTGAGTTTCAAACGTAAATAGACCCCGAGCTCCTAGTGTAGCAACCAAAGCTCTGATATCAAATGTAATGTCCCCGCTAGGGAACCCATAAGGAACCAAGTCTTATGACCAAAAATTGCAACTAACAATTTTTTTCTAACATTACATAATTAATACATTCACATGTACATTCCTTAAGGTTCCCTTAATGAATTCATTTACTAACATATTACTTATCCAAATTGAATTTTATTTCTTTTTTTTACTTTCACATTTCAGAACTTAAGAGATAGGGTAAGAAAATAACATTTCATTTACAATTATATTCCTTACTTCATAAACCAATTTCCTTTCTCTTGCCTACATATTGAATAACTATTCTTTAGAAATTACATTTTAGCCTTAGCATAATAAACATTTCCTTTCATTGCAACATAGGAGAGATAGAGAAGATAATTCAACATTACATTATCTATTTCCAACTTTGATCTTTCAAATAACAACCCTTGAAACAAACCCTAGAACTATCCCTCCCAATTACATTGCTTTTCTTTTCAATTACATTTTTCTAATAATAAATCTCATTACAATAATAAGTACATGAATGGACTAAAGACATTACAACATATCTTTTCATCTTCCTTTTCAATAATACATAATACAAAATAGAAATATCTTCATTAATGCATAAAATTGAACCCATCCAAGTTACGAACCATGAACAGGACCTTGAAAGATTTTAGCCACCCAACCATGTGAAACTCTTAAAGTTCCACCCCCATGCTAGGAGATAGAATCAAGATACTCACAAGGCCCTAAGAATTTTGAGGTTTCACAAACCCTAACTTGAAAACAAATACAAAACATTACAAGATATCACATTACTAATCACAAGGGTTAGGTTTCTAGCATACCCTCTAGGTGAGTATCATCACATATCCTAGATTTTGGAATCCTTCCTACCAACCATGTAACCCCAGTCCCCTCTTTCTAAATAGGGATCCATGTTGGCAGTTACCCCATGGTCCTAGTACTCCAATAGGACTATGTGGCCATTAATATGTTTTCTTTCATTATCTTGTGTTTCCCCCTGCCAAGTTAATTTTAAGGTTATCACTTGATTACAAAATCACCCATAGGATCTCTTAGAAACCACTTTGGGTCCCAACTCCTATGGTGAGCCACTCAACTAGGGTACCTAGTCCCCTGGTGTAGAGACACCTCGACCCTTGAGCACCCTTGAGCATTATGACAAGTTTCATAATATTTCTATAAAATTTCATAAAACCATGTTAGGAAATGGTTTAAGTGTTTAAACTTGCATTGTAATGTAGGTAAATATGGATTGTTTGACATTTGTAGCACCGTCATGGGTAGGTGAATGGTTTTGTAACTACCCTAGAATATCATTAAAGAGTACAAGAATGTAACCGAAGGTGCCCGATAGAAGTACGGGAGATAGAGTAAAAGAAGAGGAGAGCGAATCTAAATGGCTCTCTAGCTACTACCAGAGAGCCATGTTTGTAATTCCAATTTTAATTTAGTAAAGTTTGTGTTAAATACATTCTCCTCGAGTTGTGCTCTTGAGCGCTGCAATTCATGTTTGTTCATGCAAGTTATAACTAGTTCATAGATTTCTGTTTGGACTGGTTATGGATTGTTTCTTGGTCTTATTTTTTGTATGAAAGAATGTTACTATTTTTTGAATTGGGTTCTTAAGTTTATAAAATGATAAGGAAGAACCTTTTTGTTATTTATGTGTCAGTTTATGATAGTCCCAATTTGGGACAATAGTGGAAGTCATTTTGGATGTCTTTAAAACCAGTTTATTATTCAACACTTGTGGTATCAAATCATGCAGAGTCATCGAGTTGGTGGTGCCTGTGAAGAAACCATGGAGTAGTGTCTTGATAACTAGCAGTCCCAATTTGGGCCAAGGTGGAAGCCGCTGTGTCTAGAAAAGCATGTATTTGAACATCGAATACTAGTCAGTAAATGAAATGCATTAAATCCTAACAGTTTTCAAGAACTGTTTCACATGCTAGTCATGGTTTTGAATCACATCTTTTGTTTAGAGTCATCTGCATTGGAGTGGCCAAATGATATTTGATATCATTGTCAAAACGTTAGAGATATTGGGATTGGGGTTAACTGAAGTGAAGGAAAATCATTCCTAAAATGATGGCCGAGGACCATCGTGCCTTTGAAAATGACAATTGGAAATGGAGAAAAGGTGGCACTAGTACATTTCACCTTAAATTTTGACCTAAAAATTCAACCATATCTTAAAAATGTTTAGCTTGGTCGCATTACAAAGGAAAACTTTTGTTTTTTTTAGTTTTTAATCTCGTGTTGGTCTCAATTTCAACCAACATGTGTTGGTCGAAATTGAGACCAAAATGGGATTAAAAGTGAAAAAAAAACAAAATGAAAGTTCATTTGAGAACTTTGATTTGGGGTTTTTCAACTTCAATTTGGGGATTTTCAACAAAACCCTCTGCACAGCTCGGTTCCAGCACCTTCGACTATCCTCGACAATTTCTAAGTACGTTTTACCTTTATTTTCTGTTGTGTTGTAATCAAAATATGAAATAAGCAAACTGAATTAGTGTCGTAGAAGAATGGGTTTAGAAGTGCTCTGATTTTTCATTTAATAATTTTAAGTTGGTTAGCAGGCTCATTTGGAATGCTAAGCTGTTTGATTTTCCAAAATTTGTTGACATTTCTCCAAAAGTTGTGCTTTTCAACAATCTCGAATCAGAGTTCCCAGAGGAGAAGTTTTTACAACCCTAAAGTATGTCTACAGACAAGTTTCTTTTCTTCTCGAGCCATGTCTCAATCAGGTAGGGAGATTCCTCTTGCCAAGTATGCAGGGTCAAGACTATTGAGGTTGTGCCGGTTTCAAGGGTAGAAAATTAAAGGGTAGAAACATATTACCGCAAATGGTGTTTTCTGACATGTAAAAGGAAGAGCAAAAGTTAACCTCCTCTTTTTTTAATTATCAGCGTGACATGATTTATCCTGTTGTTTGTTTGCAATCAAAAAGTAAATCAGCAATTTATCAAAGAAAAACAATTTTCTTCTCCTTTTCAAGCAAATGGTGTGTTCAGATGAGTAGCAGTAAGAGTAAAAGTTTAATGTTACTTTTTATCATGAGAGTGATATAAAATGCTTTGTATTGTTTGTTTTATACTATTGTTTCCCTGCATATTGCAGTCATGAGGTATTTCCTGTAGCATACATATAATATAAGAGGAGTCATCATCACCATGAAATAAGTTGCATCCCCCAAGTCCTAATCGTGTGATCAGGATTAAAGTGGGAAAATACTGAAATCTAATTTTTCCAAAATTTCATATGTTTTAGTAAATTGCAATTTTGAGGGTCTTCGGTGCATTTTTGGGTAAATATGCTGCCCGAACATCAATGTTTCTGAAATTTCATTCAAGATTATTTGAATACCTTTCCAACGCATCAAACGGTTTGTAATTCGGAGCTAGGATGAGAAAGTTATGCCTTCTCCAAGTGGACCTAAATTTTATATTTAGTTTTTTGATAAATTTTGATAGTTTTAATAGTTTAATTGTAATAAACATTATGATGACTCTTCATTTCAATTCCAAGGGATTTGTGTGACCCTTGGGATCCATCCGACTTGTATAAACTCCAATTTTGAATAGAATGGAGTCAGTTTTTGGTTTGCAATCTTGTTGTTCTCAATTTTCATGTTGAATTCTACAATACTGCAGGTATCACACTAGGTATTGTAATCTGGTTTTCATAAATCAGATCATCGTGGGTGCTATGTATTTATTTTCCTCCTCCTGCTCCTCTTCTATGGCCCATCTGATAGTGTTGTGATTCCTGGTACAGGAATGAATTAGGACTTGCAGCTGATTTCTGGCCATTAAAAAAGCTTGAGCTCTGTGAGATTTTGCAGGCAGGGAAGAAAAAAAAAGAACTTGGGTACCTTCAGGATGGTGTAACATTGTACCTAATTAGATTTTTTGTAGAGAGAAGTATAAATTAGAGCATAGGAAAAGTAGTATTAAGGGAGGCTTCAAAGATTTGACATTAAGTCATGAATGAAGGAAGCAGCCTCAAGGTGGGATCTACTGCAACATGGTTGAACAATTTGAGTCAACACCCAAATTCACACGTGGAAGGTGGTGATGGTGGGTAGTCCATGATGGGGGGATTTTGTACACAGCATTTGCATGGATCCACCATTATCCACATATTACCATTTGCAGTAATATGTTTCTACCCTTTAATTACAGGGAGATTCTACTATAATTAGTGATGACTTTTAGTTTACATGCTCCAACTGAAGAGTATCTCCTGTCAACTTTACCTTGGAATATGCCTGGTTCCATCTTTTGAGGTACACCACACCAAGTGCATTAGATGTGGTATTTTACCTAATTTTAACGCTGTATTATCTCTCTGGGACTTTGAATTTGGGGTTACGTTTTGAAAACCATGAAACTTTTACCAATTGAGCTCATTCTGTTACCTTTTCCTTTTTTTTTTAAATTTAATTTCTTTTGTCCTGGACTTTGATTGATAATTTATCAATTAATGACCGACCTTCTCATTCCAGGTTATGTTGCAATCGTAGGTCTAGGTTACATTTTTCATTTGTCCACGTTATTCATAAATTCAGTTTAGCACTTGATTGATCTTCATATTCAGTTGAGGATCTTGAATATAATTTTTCTTCTCTGAGGGTTTGATTGTTCAGTTTATTTTTATTGTGAACTTATTTTCCTTCGTCTCTAATAAATTCTTGAAATAGAAAAGCAATTTGTGAAATACCTGAATTTTGCAATACCATTTTTTTTAATACATCTCAACACTCTCTTCTTTTTTTAAGAATGACCGGGTCTACTTTTTATGGATGCCACTTGAGACACAAAATGATGTAGCAGTAAACAGAACAAAATTTCAAAAGATCACATAAATTCCAACATTGAGCTCTAAAACTAGAATGAAGTGCACATCATATTTGGGTGCTTCTATAAAAGCTTTTCTAATTTTCAGTTCTTCCATGTGATTTCACCTTTCCAATACTACTCTAGTTCATGCCTTTTAGTCCACCACTGAGATATAGATAGATCTGATTTGATACCATTTCCTTCTTTGATGTTGATCGCTGCTCCTTTGAATGAATGCTTATTGCTGAATGGTTTGATCTGTCAATTGGTTTGTTTGTATTTTGTCTACTTTCTTATGATGTTTGATGTCCCTTTGAGAATGATTCCGTAATGATATTTTTTGAGATGACTTCTTCCGGTCTGGTCCTTTGTGTTGTAGTTGCTGTACACAGTGATCTTTGCCTTATTTGGGTGACTGGTGTAGATGTTTGAACCTATGGATGTTGTTTGAACTTGTGGACTTGGTTAGAAGTGCTAGACAGAATTTGTTGTTATAATTTTTAGTAAACTCTATGAAACAAAGGAGCTCAAGTAACAAGTACTAAAGGTTTAAATTTAAAAGTGTCCAACGAAAAGGAAATCTATAGTAGATCAACTAAAATCTATAAGACTCAAGATTCAGAGACTTGTTAGTTCTGGAGATAATTTTGAAAATTCTAGGAGCAACAAGGCAAAAACAACACACACATTGAGGATCTACTTTGAACTGGCCCATGTTAAAACTTGCTTGTTTGGTAGGTCCAGCAGGAATTGTATTTACACAGTTGAAATCAGTTTGATAACCTAATTCTTATTCTCTTCCAGCATTATAGTTATATAAACAAATTTAAGAAAAAATAATTATGTCATGTGATTTTTTATCTATTGATGAAGTTCTATGGTGTTAAAAAATTGAAATCATGTAAATGACAAAAGACAACATGATAGATATTTCAAAGATATGATCTTAATTATGAAACACTCATTTACTATACATAAAAACACTGCTAGCAAATGCTGCACCTATAAAATTCTTGAAATTACTTGCTGAGCTGTTACTATCAATACATGATATTCAATTCATAAATATTGAAATGATAGGGCTAAAAGAATTCAGAAGGAATGAATAGTTACATCCAATTCTTTCTCGTTCAAACTTTGCTAGTACATAACTAACCACTTTCTGAAGAAGTTTTCTGATAAAGATATTTCATATGATGTTTTTCGACAGAGGTGATTGTGTTGTGGGGGAACATTTTCCCAAATCCCAACTCTCAGAAACATCCTGGTACAGAGGACACAAGTTATTTGGGGGGTGTGTCTCTATGGAACAATGAAATATGCAGAAAAGAAATGGAAGTGAATATCAGAGATCCCTTATACTAGTTGCCCAAGTACAAAATGGTTGACAAAGACTCTATTTTGCATTATAAAGCATGCATCTGAATGAACTCTACATTAGACTTGTTTACTAGTTCCAACCTATTATCGTAGCCTAGATGCCCAATAGTCAATAAAGAAATCCTACATCAAAGAAACAGAATCCATTGAAGATAATTATAGTGTAGATCCTTGAAGCATAAATGTGCTTATTGTCAATAGGATAGCCCTGCTTATATCAAAGAAAAAATGTCATAATTCCTAGCTGGCTCTCCTAAATGGTGTAATCCAAGACTTGGCTATTACAAATTCCAAGAGTAGCATTTGGTTACTTTGATCCTAAGTATACAGTAGTATGTGCCTATCCAAAACACTTCTCTTTTCCTTTTCATAAGCTATACTTACGCAACCCTGTTAACAGGGGCAGTTTTCTCTTGCTAGGATAATGAAGTACGCTAAATTATGCCATTTATAACATAATATGTAAACTATCAGCAAAATTTTCTTGAACTTTCTCTCTGTATACAAGTATAGGATAGAATATATAAAGCACTATCATAAAATATTCTTGAAATACCTCTCTATATGTGATATTTGGTCTCCTCACTTGAATATGTAGTAATTAGATGCAATTCAAACTCTACAAAGCAATTTTCAAAATGCAATGAGCAGGCTTGAAGGAAATGGATCAAATACGAATTAAACTTGCTTTAATTTTATAGCAGAAATGTCTGTCATTATTGTTTATTCTATGCAGCTTTGGAGTTTTCAAGATGATTTTCTTCCCTTATGTTACAATAATGGTTATTTTGTCTCCAAGTGGCTAATTGTATCCAAATATATCTCTTGGTAGAAGCAGGGTAAAATATAAATTGAGAGAACATAGTACAAGAAAGTCTTGAGCTAGGTTATAGACAGTTAAGCGACTACTATAGGGACTATAAAGTTGATTGAGAAATTGATTATGATCAAAATCTAACACACCACAATTTTGACCATAACTTAGCCGCATTCAGAACAAATCTGGCATAAAACTAGGTCACTTATCATGCAATTATGACATGATTCAATGCTCTTGTAGAATGTCCTATAAAGAAGTTATTTATTGCTAGAACTAAGTTGCAATTTAAATTCAGATATCTTATAGGGGCATTCAAGTTTTTATGTCTTTTTGGTTCTACATTGGTCTAATAAATGAATCCTTTCCAATGAAGGCATAAAGTAATTATTTTCACTGCTAGTCAAGCCTTCCCTTGTGTTCATACCCACTAGCTCAGCTCTGTATTCTGCAATTAAAATTTATTATAACCTTGAAATACATGACCCCATTTCTTAAGTAATGTGTGTGCCTGTCCTTTATATAAGTTGGGACTGAGAGTTGTAACTTTTGGAACTAGATCTTTATATGTAGTAGCCCTAGATCTTTATTTTACAATAGGGCTACTACATGGGATGACTGATCCTAAAAGCACCAACATAGTCAGCAAACAAGCTTGTACTCCTGGAGGCATAGTTTGATAACTCTACAAGTACTCTCTAAGTTGCCTGAGTACTCTCTTTTTTTTCGCTGGGTGATTTTTCACAAGTTTTATTCTCACATTTTTATCAATGTAAAATACATGGGTATAATTGTCGACGCAGGCAAAATGCGGGTTAAAATGCAGTTTTCACATGTTTTTTCTATAAAACAAGGCATTTTCTCTTTAGAGATGTCAATTTTTAATTTAATACATTTTGTAATTGAATTTTACAAAAAAAACTATGCTTCTTTAAGAGATTGTAATTTGTAGTACTTTCCAAGTTGCTGAGTTTTTGCCAAGTTTTTGCCAAGTTTTTGTCAAAGTATTTGCCAAACTAAAAATTTTAGATTTGATGAGTACTCTCTAAGTCCAAGTCTGTGAACTATGCCTGGAAGCATTAACTCAATTTCTTTGTTAATACTCCTAAATTTGCTTTTCATCAGTGGTGACAATTCTTACCTTAATGGCTTCACCAACCCCATACATAGCAAAGAGGGATCTTCCTGAAACATTATCTTACATCTTGATTTACAGAACAATATTACAGCCAAATGATGCTTGACTAATTTATTTTTTAGATGGACACCCATACCCAATTTTTGAACAATTATCAGAATAAATAGATACACTTTGATGTTCAATATATTCTGTATACCAATTAGGCCTAAAGAAACATAAATGTTAGTCTCTTTCTCATTGCTATTTTGAATTGTATGTCCACTCAAAAAACAAAGATAGCAGATCAAATTGAACATGATATTAAATGCACAGATCCAGATATGCCTTTCTTCTCTGGAAATTCTGTGTCATCATTAGAGAATCAGGTATTGCAATTGTCATGTATTGCATTTATTTAGAAGGAAGGATTTTGCACATAATGTAGAAGGAAATTAAAATTCTTGGAACTTCCTTGATTGTTTGTGGAACAGGAGGCCATGAAGCATATTTTGTTCATATTTGCCAAGATGAACCATTCAATTCAGTACGTCCAAGGAATGAATGAGGTCCTTGCTCCACTCTATTATGTGTTCAAAACAGACCCAGATGAAGGAAATGTAGTAAGAAACGTTATCCATGGTGAACTTCATATGCCTGAATTTATCAGTGGAAAGCAATAGTCTGCATTGTGATAGCATGTAATTTTTTATATTTTATGTGTTACTCAAAAAGATGAATGACTGGATATCATTGTTGCTATGATATATTGGTTCTGCAATCTTTTCCTGTGGCAAATTGCACCTTATGAAACATATTTTTTTCATTATCGGAAGTACATCAACCAGTAGCCTGATCTGTCTATGGGTGTGCTTTGTTCAAACACCCTAAAATACATCTCAATAGACCATTCCAACCATTTTCTATCCTCTCTAATCATCCAATCATTCCCAGCCTTGACTGGTATCAAAACAAGCACTAGTTTCTACAGCAAACATCAACAAACAATGATCCTCCAAGGCCGTTACTTCATTTTCTTCAATAGAACATGCCATTACAATGTATTTTTACATTAATTAACCCCCTCCCACCAAGTTATAGTCACCACAGGGGTGGGAGGGTCACTCCATGTTGTTGACTACAAATCTAAATGCTGACTATGCCTAGAATGCCAGTCACTGTCTCCAAAATATCAGTCAAGTTCTTTGTGTTATAAACAAATAAAACAACAATGTACTCATGTAAATAAATAAAAATTAATGCTAAGAGATGGTCATACACCATAGTCAAACTCAAATCACATTAGATATATCTTTATTAAATCTCTGTTGCTAGGACTGTTCCACGGAACAGTGAATTATAGGAATGCAGAAAATTTCATTTTCATTGATTGATTGTCTTACAAACTTGAACCAATACACCACCACATTGATCTCTCTTTCCACTCACGTGAATGTCTACAAAATAGACCCTAACTTTGCAAAATGACTGACCAACTACTTCATAACTGTCTGCAACAGTCAAAACTGACTGTTCACTAACTTAACATAAGAAAAATGTTGTCAACTCGACAACCTACAACTTGTAGACTCCTTATTATCAACAATGACATATAAATGAATCTTTAACTTATTTAAACTATAAAACTCTAAACATATCCATCAGTCCTTTCTCTTAGCCATTTTTGGCATTCTTGACAACATTTTGTCAATTTTGCAATTTACATCTTTTTGTGCAACATTTATGCATATCTTGTATCTTAACCCTGAATGACCTATGACTCCTCCATACTATGACTTTGATGAACCAAATACATTACATTTGACTATGACATTAACATTAAATGAATTTTAACTCCTTAAACCTCACTTGTGCCATTTTGGCCTAAGTTTTCCCATCCTTGGCAATGTATTAGAAATGTGACAATTCATGCTTCCCTTACATTTTGATGACTTCAGTAGCCATGGTTCACCATCAAATGACTTTACATATCTTTATTAGGCATTGATTGCCCTTGGTACCTATGTGTGTGAATTTTGTACCTGATCTGTAGACACAACACTTCAGTAAAACATTAGAGGTTAGTGATAATCAAAATCGTGCAAAATTGAAAACTATCTAACCAAGCGATTTACTGCCTTCTAATAGGTGCGAGATTGATGTTCTCAGATTGTAATCAAGATCAGTGACCTAGACGACACCTAAATGAAGGATATGAATGCAATTAATCTATATTTTTGATATTTTCTATACAATAAGAATGAAAACTTGATATGAATCTATGCTAGATGAAATTGATATAAAATGAATGCTAGTGAAAATTGATATGCAATGCTAATCTAACAATGATATGGAATATGAATGCAAAAATAAGATTGATCTCACAAAGATGTCGATTCGCAAGAGCTTTGATTTCTTCAATTCCAATTCTCCAACATGATTGTGCAAAAAAATGAGATGCTTGGATGCAAATTTGAGAGATATGAGAGATGAGTTATGAAGAGATGAGCCTTGTTTTTATAGAAATCCAGGGCTTTGGAGGTGCATGGATAAAAGCCATAAATCACTCAAATAACTCAAGTTGATTTTTGAGTTATTTTTAAATAACAAATAATTAAGTCACAAAAACATGCAAAAGCTAAGCTTTAACTCAAAATAGAGTTTAGCTTTAATTGATAATTGATAGTTGTCTGCTTTTATGATTGTGCATGTTTTAATTATGAATTAATTTAATAATAAAGTGATTTATTTCCAACTTAACTAATTTTTAAAAATAAAACAATTGATTTATGGGTTAATCAACTATTTTACCAAACTTTTATTAAAAATTATGTTATTAAATAATGACAACATGCTTTAATTAATTAAATAAGAATTTAATCAATTATTCATAGGAATTTTGATTTATTGTCAAAATTAAATAATACAATTAATAATAGATAGAATTAAATTTAATTAAACAATTAAGTGGCAAATATTAAATCTAATTAATTAAATATGAAAAATATTTAATTAATCAAATTTTAGGATAAATGTGATTTATTGCCAAATAATTATAAAATTAAAGATAATTATGATGATTAGGAATATTACTAGGAATATTCCCCGATGTAGAATTTAAGATAATCAATTATGATTCGATGATGTTTAGATGTGCCTTAGGTTAGGACTTCGATGTCGATTTTGTTCGATTTGTCGATGTAGGAGGTTAATGAACATATAGCCCATTTTTGGGGTATTACATTTTGCCCCTCTTTGAATTACTGTGCGAAGCGCAGTGGTTCAAAGATAGTCTATGTTTGATAAAGATATGAAACTGATTCAAAAGATAAACCGATTGAAAGATATTGAGATAGGAGTTGATTGATATTGAATTGATATGAAGATAATAGGTCCTGAATGACCAAAGATAATGTTCGCTATAACAGAAAATGAACCTATGATTGCGAAAAAGTGTCCAAAATGCCTGATTCCAAACCTTAGGATTGCAAAGAAGTGAGTGACCCATTCTAGACTCGAGTGTCTTAGCAGAACTAGCAGGTATCACATCTGAATCCTTCAGTTGCCGAAGAACCAAGGAAAGAACACTATGATCTGATGGTTGCAAAAACTGATACAGTTTACAAGATTAGGAGAATACCAGATTGATATGGATCGATGAATCTGATATGCCCCAAGTGATGATAGATTTGCCCCGAGCGATGAGGACTTTTTTGATGAATCAGTAACTAGACGTGATTGTTTGTCTTGATCACTGATGAAAGATATTGATAGACTTGATCGATAGAATTTTGATTTACAGACTTTGAATTGATGTGCAATACCATGCCCCCTTCGGGATTAAAATTGAAATCTGACAAGAAAAGTCAGCGTTATAGTTTAGAAGCATGTTAATTGATTTGAGAAGTGGTTATACATGTCCGAGAATGCATTCTGCATCGTTTAGAGGTCTTGGAGACCAAGGTTGACTAGGTTTGACCATGAGTTGACCATGGTTGACCAAGTGGAATTTTTGATAGTTTGATAGAAGATAATTAGTTAAGTTGAATTTTAGATTTTTGTGATGATGGAAGGTTGATTATGCAAGCAGTGAATAAGATAAATGATCTTAGATTTCAATTTTGATCCCGAAAAAGGATTCTACTTGCTGCTTTGTTGGAGGAACCTTCGTGTGAGATTTAGCTTTTGTTAGACTTGAAGATGCGATTTGAAGAATCCTTTAAGCATTGAAGTTCGTTTAATCATTATGAGATCATGCAAAGATGAAAAATGCAAAGAGACATGCAAAATGAAATGCAACCTAAGACCTAGGACCTACTCACTGATCATATGTCGATTTGTTATCATCATTGAAATTTTAGGTAACTGGATAAATCAATACAATGCCCACTAGCTATGACACCATAGACATATGAATATCAATTTGTATGTGCCAGAATCAATACAACACCCACTAGTGAATAACCATGGATATATGAATATTGATTTTATTTTTGGAATGTCAGATTAGATATAAGCATCAAGGCACAAATGTCAGGATGACCTGAATATCATGTCCATTTTGATATAGCAATTTGTATAAGCATCAAAACATAAATGTCGTGATGACCTGAATACTCCTTGCATTGCAAACACATCAAACAGTCAAGAGATCATTCTAATCCAATGTGAATTACCCGTAGTGACCCTTTATCATTCACATCCTTAGGTAAGATTGTGTTTCATAGTAGGAGAAAGAACTCACTCAAAAAGACAATAGTTAGATCAAAATTCCTTGAATTTTTTGGGTATCAATGGTCGAGGTACGCATGGCCATCCAATTTGAGATAGAGGCTCTTACAGTCGGACACCATTTCAATCCAGAATTTCCAAAGTTGTTAGATTTTCACATACAAGCAGAAGATAAAGAAAAGATTATGCCCCCAGTCATCACTCTCTAAATCCTATAAAGGACATCATCGAAGAGCTCGAAGGGACACAATATGCAAAAATCTCAATGCGAATCAGCAAGCATACAAGGAGATAAAAGTATGAAAAGCACAAATTGTTTTCAGTTGAGTTTTGATGTTTGATTATTGTAGATGCAAAATCCTTTCTGGAGACGAGACTGATTGACTGACTCAACTGGGAGCTTCAAAGGACTCTGACTGGATAGGAAATGTCTAAGATACATGGGAGACCATAGGATATCACATTGATTGCCCCCAAATTTGAACATTGATAGGATACAGACGCTTGAGCTGATTGGTGTACAGACCGACTTATTGAAACCAGGATATGCAGAAACAAACCGGGAGATATGTACAAACTAAAGCAAGACTGAAAGCTGGGAAAGACCAAGATTATGCTAATAGATGGAGCATTTTGGAACAAGTGGCACCCGTTTGCCGGGTTTTCACCATCTTGGTAGAGATTCTATTTTTGCTACTAAGGCACCTATTTCCAGGTTTTCACCAAGGCACTTTTTCTTTTTTTTCATTTTTTTGTATTTTTTATTTTTTCAATTTTTATTTTATTTTTTCAATTTTTTAGTTTTTTTGAATTTTTGATATTTTTTGATTTTTTTGCGAATCATCAAGGCGCCTATTGCTAGGTTTTCACCAAGATGTTCATTTTTTTAGGACTTTTTCAGATTTTTAAGATTTTTTCAGGACATTTTACGATTTTTAGAATTTTCTCTCAAGACTAGATCACCAACCTGAAATTCTCTGTGTCTGACTTTCTTGTTGTAGCCTCTAGACATTCTCTTCTGATATACTCTAAGATGATCATACGCTGCTTGTCTGCACTCATCTAGTAGTTCTAGTTCTTGTAACCTAGACACTCTGTAGTCTTCATCAGTTACTAGACCATGCATTCTGATTCTGAGTGATGGGATTTCAACCTCAATAGGCAGTACCGATTTAGACCCATAAACTAAAGTGAAAGGTGTAGCCCCAGTGGGAGTTCTGATACTTGTTCTGATACTGAGTCTGATACTGGTTCTGATATTGGTTTTGATACTGGTTTTGATACTTGTTCTGATATTTATTCTGATACTTGGTATATTTAATAGCATCTTTTTCCATTGCAAACTCCCAAGCAAGATCATATCATGTAGTCCCAATGTCTAGCAAGGTGGAGAACAAGAGGGATTGGAAAGTTGGCGGATGAGATGGAAGAGAAGAGAATGAAGGAGAATGAAGGGAAGAAATCCTCAAGGGAAAACTCCTCAAGAATACCCAAGCTAGGGAAAAATTATCATGTAAAGCACATTTGGATAAGTAGTGAAAGGCCAGTATAGGATAAGTCACAAAAGTGTAATGCCAAAGAAGGACAGGATGTAGTCCAAAGGAGTAGACATGTCAAAAGGCTTCATAGCATTGTGTTTTACTCTTTTTTTTCTTTTTTTAGATCAAGACCAAAGGGGAAAAGGATAGCGACAGGCGAAAATGAATGGAGGAAGATGGATATGAAGGCTAAACATGGAAGGAATGAAAGCAAGATCATCGTAAAATAGCTCACAAGATAGCCAAATATTTGTGTATAGATCAACATTGTCAAGATCAAAGAGAGAAGATGAAATGGATGAAATATGTAGAAGAACTACGCATGACACCTGATTGCCAGGTTTTCATCATGGTATTTATCCAAAGTGCCACAAGGGAGTGGTTTTCACCATAGGATGAATTTATTTCTCTTTACTTTTTCTACCAAGGTGCCTATTTCTAGGTTTTCACCAAGGCACATTTTCAATTTTTTTTCATTTTTCATTTCTTTTTGAAGAAGGCAAGCTTTTTAGATAGTGCTCCTTGAAAGGATAAACCATGATATGCCAAGGATTCAAAATGATATGCTCAAAGATGCTGATAGGGAAAGGAATATGGAAGAGGAAAATGGAGGATAGGGTTTTATGTAAAGCGAGTGAGGTTGGAAGATAGGAGGAATAGGCAAATGAGGAAAAAGGATAGAAGGTAGAAGGTTAATGAATGGAAGGATTGTGAAAGGGTAGATGGAAAGGAAGGCAAGATCAATGTAAACACACACCTTGAAGGGTGGCAAGAGGGTGGAGGAAACGTGAATGAAGGAATATGTGAAGGAATATGGCGAATGGATAGCAGAGGTTGTAGTTTAGGCACATGAAATGGAAGAATATTTTTGGAGGGAGATGAAGTGGAAGCCTTTGGAAGCTTGAATGTCAATTTCACTTTTTGTTCAACACCAGACTCTTTCAAGAGAGACTTTGGAATCCATATAGCCGTAGGCTTTTTATTTCTTTTTGATGATTTAGAGATAATATCTTTAATGATAGATTTTGGAACCCATACTTGTGTTGTAGTTTTTTTCTTAGATATCTTTTTTGACTTTATGCCTCCATGTCGTTTAGAGGAGACATGCTGATCTTCTCTTTTTGATGGATTCTTGTATTGCTTCTTTTTCTTGTATTGAACATTCAAGTTACTTCCAAAAGACTTGGGATTTGTGGAAGAGGGAGGATATGACTGGTTTAGATGGGTGGGTGGATGAAAAGGATTCAAGGGTATGCATCTATGTTGATCTTGAGGAAAGATGGGAGATGGAGGTATGTAAGGACCCAAGATGGATGGTGAATCATGAGAGTTAGGAGGGGAAAGTGAAGGGACATAAGGACCCAAGATGGAAGGAAGGCATGAAGCCCTTAGTAGTGGTGGAAGAGGTCCAAGGATGGAAGTGGAAGATGCAAAAGGATAATCAATAAGTTCATCAGCATCTATATGACAACCAAGGATATCAACATCTTTAGAGTGAGTATTAGAATTTTCAATAGAATCATGGAAATCTTCAATATGAGCACCTTCTTTGATAGGATTGTTCAAAGCTTGCCCGAAATGTGTGTGTGAATTTTGTACCTGATCTGTAGACACAACACTTTAGTAAAACATTAGAGGTTAGCTATAATCAAAATCGTGCAAAATTGAAATCTACTCTAACCAAGCGATTTACTGCCTTCTAGTAGGTGTGAGATTGATGTTCTCAGATTGTAATCGAGATCAGTGACCTAGACGACACCTAAATGAAGGATTTGAATGCAATTGATCTATATTTTTGATATTTTCTATGCAATAAGAATGATAAAAACTGATATGAATCTATGCTAATATGAAATTGATATGCTATGAATGCTATTGAAAATTGATATGCTATGAATGCTATTGAAAATTGATATGCTATGAATGCAAAAATAAGATTGATCTCACAAAGATGTCGATTCGCAAGAGCTTTGATTCTTCAATTCCAATTCTCCAGCGTGATTGTGCAAAATATGAGATGAATTATGAAGAGCTGAGTCTTGTTTTTATAGAAATCCAAGGCTTTGGAGGTGCATGAGAAAAAGCCATAAATCACTCAAATAACTCAACTTGATTTTTGAGTTATTTTTAAATAAAGATAATTAAGTCACAAAAATCATGCAAAAGCACAATTCAACTTGAATTAGAAGTTTAGATCAACTTTAAAACTCGAAAAGATGTTGAGTTTCAAAAAGCTAACAACTTGCATTGATTTTCCAATTTTGAGTTTAACTGGTCCTTGAATGTGCACATGGATAATTATGATTTGATAAATAAATAAAGTGATTTATTCTCAACTTAACTGCTTTTTGAAATAAAATAATTAATTTATGGGTTAATTAACTATTTTACCAAACTTTAATTAAAAATTATATTATTAAATAATAACAACATGCTTTAATTAATTAAATAAGAATTTAATCAATTATTCATAGGAATTTTGATTTATTGTCAAAATTAAATAATACAATTAATAATAGATATAATTAAATTTAATTAAACAATTAAGTGGCAAATATTAAATCTAATTAATTAAATATGAAAAATATTTAATTAATCAAATTTTAGGATAAATGTGATTTATTGCCAAATAATTATAAAATTAAAGATAATTATGATGATTAGGAATATTACTAGGAATATTCCTCGATGTAGAATTTAAGATAATCAATTATGATTCGTTGATGTTTAGATGTGCCTTAGATTAGGACTTTGATGTCGATTTCATTCGAATTGAAGATGTAGGAGATTAATGAACTTATAGCCCATTTTTGGGGTATTACATTTTGCCCCTCTTTGAATTACTGTGCGAAGCGCAGTGGTTCAAAGAAAGTCTGTGTTTGATAGAGATATGAAACTAATGCGAAATTGATAATTGATATGAGATAGAAGCTGATTGATATTGATTTGATATGAAGATAATAGGTCTTGAATGACCAAAGATAATGTTCACTATAGCAGCGATGAACCGCAGATTGCGAAAAAGTTTCAAAACACCTGATTCCAAACCTTAGGATTGCAAAGAAGTGAGTGACTCGTTCTAGACTCGATTGTCTTAGCAGAACTAGCAGGTATCACATCCGAATCCTTCAGTTGCCAAAGAACCAAGGGAAGAACACTGATGAACCGATGGGTGCAAAAACTGATATAGTTTACAAGATTAGGAGAATACCAGATTGATATGGATCTTGATGAATCTGATATGCCCCAAGTGATGGTAGATTTGCCCCGAGCGATGAGGTATTTTTGATGAATCAGTAACTAGATGTGATTATTGTCTTGATTACTGATGAAAGATATTGATTTCCAATTTGATTACAGACTTTGAATGATATGCAATACCATGCCCCCTTCGCGATTAAAATTGAAATCTGACAACAAAAGTCAGTGTTGAGAGTTTAGAAGCATGTTAATTGATTTGAGAAGTGGTTAAACACATCCAGTGAATACATTCTGCATCGTTTAGAGGTCCTAGAGACCAAGGTTGACTAGGTTTGATCATGAGTTGACCATAGTTGACCAAGTTGAAATTTTGATAGTTTGATGTAAGATAATCAGTTAAGTTGAAAAATGGATTTCTACTATGATTGAAGGTTGATTAAGCAAGTAGTTGACAATATGAATGATCTCAGATTTTGATTTTGATCCCGAAAAAGGATTCTACTTGCTATTTTGTTGGAGGAACCTTCGTGTGGGATTTAGCTCTTGTTAGATTGGAAGATGCGAGTGGAGAATCATTTAAGCTTCGAAGTTTATTTAGCCATTGTGAGATCATGCAAAGATGAAAAATGCAAAGAAGCATGCAATATGAAATGCAACCTAAGACCTAGGACCTAGTCACTGATCATGTGTCGATTTGTTATCATCATTAAACTTTTAGGTAACCGGATAAATCAATACAATGCCCACTAGCCATGAAACCATAGACATATGAATATCGATTTGTATGCGCAAGAATCAATACAACACCCACTGGTTATACAGCCATGGACATATGAATATTGATTTTATTTTTAGAATGTTGGATTAGATATAAACACCAAGGCACAAATGCCAGGATGACCTGAATATCATGTCCATTTTGATATAGCAATTTGTACAAGCATCAAAACATACACGTCGTGATGACCTGAGTATGCCTTGCATTGCAAACACATCAAACAGTCAAGAGATCATTCTAAATCCAATGTGAATTACCCGTAGTGACCCTTTATCATTCACCTCCTTAGGCAAGATCGCGTGTCACAGTAGGAGAAAGAATTTACTTCAAAAAGATAATAGTTAGATCAAACTTCCTTAAATTTTCTAGGTATCAATGGTCGAGGTACGCATGGCCATCCAATTCGAGATAGAGGCTCTTACAGTCAGACACCATTTCAATCCATAATTTCCAAAGTTGTTAGATTTTCACATACAAGAAGAAAACAAAGAAAAGATTATGCCCCCAGTCATCACTCTCTAAATCCTATAAAGGACATCATCGAAGAGCTCGAAGGGACACAATATGCAAAAATATCAATGCGAATTAGTAAGCATACAAGGAGATAAAAGCATGAAGCATAGATTGTTTTCAGTGTGTTTTGATGTTTGATTGTGTTGTTGTAGATGCAAAATCCTTTCTGGAGACGAGACAGACTGACAGACTCAACTTGAAGCTTCAAAGGACTCTGACTAGATATGATCTATCTAAGATACATGGGAGACCATAGGATATGACATTCATTGCCCCCAAGTGTTAAACATTGATAGGATATAGACGCTTGAGCTGATTGGTGTACAGATCGACTTATTGAAACCAGGATATGCAGAAACAAACCGGGAGATATGTACAAACTAAAGCAAGACTGAAAGCTGGGAAAGACCAAGATTGTGCTGATAGATGGAGCATTTTGGAACAAGTGGCACCCGTTTGCTGAGTTTTCATCATCTTGGCAGAGATTCTATTTTTGCTACCAAGGCGCTTGTTTCCAAGTTTTCACCAAGGCACTTTTTCTTTTTTCTTTTTTTTTTGTATTTTTCATTTTTTTCAATTTTTTTTGAATTTTTGATATTTTTTTATTTTTTTGAATTTTTGATATTGTTTGATTTTTTTGTGAATCATCAAGGCGCCTATTGCTAGGTTTTCACCAAGATGTTCATTTTTTCAAGACTTTTTCTGATTTTTAGGATTTTTTCAAGATATTTAACCATAGACTGAATGCCTTAGGCATAGAATTTCTTCAAATGGAGAACGTTGATTGGTTCTCAGAGCTTTTCTCCTTCAGTCATTGAGAGTTGATAGGCACCAGAGCCAAAAGTAGCAGTGATAACAAAGGGACCCAGCCAATTGGGTTCGAACTTCCCCTTGCGTTCTTGATGTGATTGATTTTTAGGATTTTCTCTCAACACTAGATCTCCAACCTGAAATTCTCTATGTCTGACTTTCTTGTTGTAGCCTCTAGACATTCTTTTCTGATACACTCTGAGATGATCATACGCTGCTTGCCTGCGTTCATCTAGTAATTCAAGTTCTTGTAACCTAGACACTCTATAGTCTTCATTAGTGACAAGTCCATGCATTCTAATTCTGAGTGATGAGATTTCAACCTCAATAGGCAGTACCGCTTCAGACCCATAAACTAAAGTGAAAGGTGTAGCCCCTGTAGGTGTTCTGATACTAGTTCTGTATGCCTAGAGAGCTGGATTGATCATGAGATGCCAGTCTCTTCCTGTTTTATTCACTGTTCTGTGCAAGATTTTCAAAAGATTTTTGTTTGAAGCTTCAGCTTGTCCATTCCCTTGAGGATAGTAGATAGATGACCAATGTTGAGTAATCTTGAATTTGGCACATAAGTCATCTAGGTCCTTGTTTTTGAATTGTCCCCCATTGTCTGTGACTATGGAATGAGGGATCCCATATCTGCAAATGATGTAGTTCAGGATGAACATAGAGATCTGTTTCCCCATTGCTTGTGTTAGAGGAACTACTTCTACCCATTTTGTAAAATAATCTGTAGCTATGATGATATGGGTATGTCCATTAGAAGAGTGCGGATGGATAGTGCCTATGAGATCAAATGCCCATTGTTGAAAAGGCCATTGTGTAGTAAAGGGAATTAGATCTCTCCCTAGAGCATGAATCAAGTTGCCATGTACTTGACACTGTTGAAAGTTTTTAACAAATTTAATAGCCTCTTTCTCCATTTCAGGCCAATAGTACCTGGCCCTAATAAGTTTTCGAGCTAACGTTAAACCATTTGAGTGTGACCCACATATACCCTCATGGACTTCCTCTAATGCATGTTGAGACTCTTCCCATTCTAAACATCTAAGCAGTGTACCATCTAGACCTCATTTGTATAGATCATTACCAATGATGACATATCGGGATGCGGATCGGATAAGGTTTCATTTCTCAAAATGGTTAAAGGACTCAAGGATGATTTGGTCATGGAGATAGGAGAATAGATTTTTGTAGCGAGATGAGTCATAACCTACAACAGTGCAGATCATGCGGGTTTCAGGGGAGTCATATGCAGGATAGGATAGGGCTTCCACCAGGAACTCATAGCATAGCTCATGTTCGGGCTATTGTAAGAGAGTAGATAGTGTCGCCATTGCATCGGAAGCCTTATTCTCCATTCTGGGTATTTGCTCAAATGTGATAGAGATGAAGTATTTCTTTAAATCATCTACCATTCTCTTGTAAGGAATGAGTTTTTCATCTTTGGTTTGGTACACATCATTGACTTGGTGGATAACCAATTGTGAGTCTCCATGGATGTGCATCTCTGTAACTCTCCACTGTATTGCCATTTTCAAACCATTGAGAAGTGCCTCATATTCAACAATATTATTTGTGCAAGGAAACTTTAATCTGAATGCTTTGGGTATCGAGTATCCTTGAGGAGTGATGAATAATATGCCTGCTCCAGATCCATTCTGTGTGTAGGAGCCATCAAAGAATAACCGCCATGCTCTAGAAGAGAGGTGCATGATAGAGGAATCAGGAAATTCCATTTGCATGGGTGTATCATCAAACAGTGGTGCTTCAGCTAATTAATTAGCAATGACTTGTCCTTTGATAGCTTTTCTTTCAACATATTCAATGTCAAATTCACTCAAGAGCATGACCCATTTAGCTAGTCTACCTGTGAGGGCAGCTTTGCTTAGGAGATATTTCAGTGGATCAATTTTAGCTACCAAATGAGTAGTACGAGCTAACATGTAGTGTCTCAATTTCTGTGATGCAAAGATCACAGTGAGACAAGCTTTCTCAATCATAGAATAGTTCTTTTCATACGCCACCAATGTTCTATTTATATAGTAGATGGCTCTTTCCTTTTTGTCTTCATCATGTTGCACTAGCAATGCCCCTAGTGATGTGGCTATTGCAGAGACATAAAAGATCAATGGCTTCCCATGAATAGGAGGCATCAAGATAGGCGGATTTGATAGATACTTCTTGATATGGTTAAAGTTGTTCTCGCATTCTTCATTCCATCCAAAGGTCACACCTTTATGTAATGTTTTTGTAAAAGGCTGTGATATGTCCACTAGCTGTGATATGAATCTTCTGATAGATTGAACTCTACCTTGCAACGTCCTTATTTGACTGATATTTGTGGGAGGTTGCATCTCTATTATAGCCTTGACTTTAGCCGGATCAACTTCAATGCCTTTCTTTGAAACTATGTATCCTAAGAGCTTTCCAGAAGTGACACCAAAAGCACACTTCTTAGGATTTAGTCAGAGACTAAATTTTTCCATTCTATCAAGGATCATGCTCAAGTCAGTTAGATGTTCAGTTTTGATCATTGATTTTGCTAAGGTATCATCAACATAATCCTCCATTGTTCTATGCATCATATCATTAAAAATAGATGTCATTTCTCTTTTGTATGTAGCTCCCGCATTTTTGAGTCCGAATGGCATAACATTCCAACAGAAGGTTCCCCACGCACATGTGAAAACTATTTTCTCTTGATCTTCTGGAGCAATTTTGATTTGGTTCTACCCAGAAAAGCCATCCATTAAGGAATACATTTCATAGCCCGCAGTCATGTCCACTATCATATCAATGTTAGGCAGTGGAAAATCATCCTTAGGGCATGCTCTGTTCACATCTCTAAAGTCTGTGCACACTCTGATTGAACCATCTGGTTTTGAAATAGGTACAATGTTAGAGATCCACTTAGCATAGTCTATGACATGGATGAATCCAGCTTTTAGGAGTTTTTCTAGTTCTGCTTTGACTAAGAGTGCAACATGAGGATGCATCTTTCTCAATTTTTGCTTGATTGGTTTTACTCCAGGAGCAATGGATAGATGGTGCATAATGAGATTGGGATCCAATCCTGGCATATCTGAATATTTCTATGCAAAATTGATCTTTTTTTCTGATAAGAATGTAGTGAATTTATGTTTCTCTTCTTCTGATAGAGATTGTGCTACATGTACCAATTGTGGTTCCTTTGTTGTACCCAAATTGATGGATTGAGTGGGCTCAATCAGAACTGGAGATCTATCCTGTAAATGACTCGGAAGGACATCAAATATCTCATCCTTAGGCACCTCAGAGAGGTTTTCACCTTCAGATACGTCTTTTCTTTTTACTTTTGTAGGTTCTGAGACTGCCACAAAATAGTTTTCACCCTCATAACTCTTTTTCTTTTTCTTTTTATTTTTTTGACTAAGATATTTGATGTCCGACTCGGTCATGCTGACGCTCAGTTCACTGATGGAAGTCCTCATAAGCTCAACTGCATTGAGGTAACAAGCAAGGGCATAGTCACTAGAAAAGGTGTAAACACCATGGCTTGGGTTTGTGGAAGTTTGGTCGATAAGATCAGGGCGTTGGATAGTCAAAGTGGGAAAGGCTTGGGATATGGTGTTCACAAACATGGATATGTCATCATTGGTCCTAACCTGATGCTCAAGTTTAAAGGTGATATTACAACTCAAAATGTTCAATTTGTGAATAGGCTCAACATCATCATGGGAGTCCTCTTTAGCCATAGGTGGATCAGACACGTTAAGTTCATTGTTTCGCTCTAGACCTACGTTGGGTTGAGATACATATTGGTGAATAACATCAATATATTTCTCTATGATAAGCTCATCTTCTTCTGGAATGGCACCCCATTCATAGTCATTTGACTCAGCTTCTGATTTAGGATCTCTAGGAAATCTTAGAAAATGTGTGAAATCAGGATGAATACCCCAAGAAGGATTACCCTTAGTCTCCGACTTGAATTCATATTCATGGGAATCAGTGTCAGAATAACTACCCCCTTCTTCTTGATCAGTTTGATTGCCTTTGAGATTGGCCATCTCTTGCGCTACAGTAGGTTCTTGTGTTTCTACTACATTAATTCTATTGATAGGATCATCTTTATCATCAAGAAGATCTTTGATCTCTTTAGGCAATTTTTCATAGGGGATAAGCTCAGAGCTATCTGAATCATCATCAGAGGGTTCTGTTTCTTCTTTCTTAAGAAGGGGTTCTCCTGGTGCAATTTGTTCTATGACATGAGAACAACCACCTTTGAGATGATAGGGTTTCTTCTTAAACCCTAAGCCACCAGTATCTTTGTTGGCTCTACCACTATGTGAAATGGGTGTCACAAGACCCTTTCCTCTGATTCCTAGAGGTCCTTGACCGGAATATCCCATCTTGGCTATCAAGTTGTTTCCTGGACCATATGAATTAGAAGGGATTGTAGGTGCTATAGATTCACTAGGTTGAACAATTTTAGATTCAGAATCCTCTTTATATAGCCATGCCGGCACAGCTTCATCCTCTTCAAATTCTTGTTTGGATACTTGCTCCGCCACAAAATTTCTTTTGTATGCTTCCATAGGTTCCTTAGGTTCTGATTTAGACTGCTTCAAGGATTGTCCATATGACTTAGGTGAGATTGGGAGAGATGTCAGAGACAAGACTGGCTCTATAGTGTATTCTGCCATCCCATTTTCTTTGATATTGATCTCTTTAGCAATGTCGTCCATCTTAGATGTGGAAGCCACATTTTGTTGCTTGATGGAAGATTCTCTGTTATTGGGAACAAGCTTATTGACACTTTCCTTCAATGTATTGCAAGCTATACTTAGATCTGCTGGGATAGTAACCTCCACTCCTTCATAGGGAAATTTCAAGCATTGATGGTACGTAGAAGGAATGGCTTGCATTTCATGGATCCAGGGTCTCCCTAGAAGGATATTGTAAGCCAATGGTAGATCAAGCACCTAACATGTGGTATCTTTGATGACTAGACCCACTCGGATGGGTAAGACAATGGTGCCTTTAGAAGCTCTTTCTTGTTTGTCATAGGCTTTTATGGTGATCTTCTTTCGAGGATCAATAGCCATCTCTAAGAATCCCAACTGTGTGATTAAGTTGTAAGAACAAATGTTGAGGCCTGTGCCCCCATCTATCAACACATGTTTGACTCGACGGTTCTGGATCAAGACTTCTATGTGTAAGGGCTGATTATGTGGGTGACTCAAAGAGTTGTCATCTTCCTCTGAAAAGGAGATATATTGTGAAGACGTTAGATGACCAACCATAGTCTGGAACTTGTCTAGATCTAGATCATCAGGAACATTAGAGCTAAGCAAAGCTTTGTCTAGGATATCTCTGTGAGCTGGAGATATTCGAAGTAACTCAAACATAGAGATTTTGGCATTGGTATGCTAGAGTTGTTGGACGATGCTGTAAGATTTAGGTCTTGTATCCTTTGGATTGGAAGATTTCAAGGCAGCCTTTTGTTTGGAAGTAGATGTGAGGTTGAAAGGTATCTTAGGGACATTAGATGAACTTGGTGTTTGTCCTTTCAGATGAGCCTGAGCTTGTGATCTGGTAACTACATTAGTTGAGGAATGATTTCGGTCTCTTCGCACAATTGTGATGACATTGCAGCTCTCAGAGAGACACGGTTCAACCATATTGATGACAACATTGTTTCCAGGGTAGGCATAGTTGACTTTTGCCCCCATGTTAGGCTGAGAAGTGGAAACTCCCTTGCCATGTTGTGGAAATAGTTTTGTAAATGCTGTGTGATCATTATTGCTGGTAGGATTATCGATCGTGATGTCCCCTTGATCTATCAAGTCTTGAATGGTATGCCTCAAGTGGAAGCATCCATTAGTCTTGTGGCCTTTAGTCTGATGGAAAGCACAAAATTCATTATCTTTCCACCAATATGGTTTTGGATCCAGATCAGGGTTTCGGATTGGTGGTAAAGAGATCATGTTATCAGCTATTAGGGTTCTCAGGGTAGATTCCAAAGATTCTCCCTGGGGAGTAAACTTTCATTTATTATCCCATCGTTTGAATGGCTTCTTTGGAGATGGTTCAGTAGATTTTTGCTCTGAAGCTTCAATGGATTTGGTGGCAAGGGTGAGATTGTAGGCCGGTACCTTTGATGGGGTGCAGATAGTGTCAACAACACCATCAGAGATGATACCTTTATTTCTATTCCAGCTCTTATTTTTATCTTTTGAGCTAGATCCAAATTTAGACTTGTCCTTTTGAAGTGTGATTTCTCCTTTCTTGACAAGTACTTTCTCAATCTTGATTGCATTATCCACCATTTTATCAAAAGATACATGATCTTGCATTTGTAATGGATAATTGAGCTCTGGAACAAGGTTATTGATAAAGATTTCAAGTTTCTCCATTTCGGGAATTTGTCTAGCATATAGAGAGAACTTCTTTTTCCACCTCTTGAGGAAAGTTAGGAATGATTCCCCTGGATATTGCTTGAGGTTACAAATATCGATCATGGTGACCGGATGTTGAATATTGTAGGAATATTGTTGATAAAACAATTTAATCAATTCCTCAAAAGTTTTGATCGTAGAAGGTAATCTTGAAAACCACTAAATGGATGCTCCTCCCAAGGATCTAGGAAAAAGATGCATTAGATAAGTCAGTTCATGCATGAATTCCATGGATTGCGTAAAGAACTCTCTAACATGATCTTGAGGATTAGAGTGTCCATCATATTTGTCATACTTTGGTATCTCCACTCTTTTTGGGAATGGTGGCATATACAAGTTTTTGTCGAATGGGAAAGGACATAGGGCCTCCATGGAGAACTCCTTGGGTTCCTTGTCCTTTTTAAGATTGTTAAATTTGACTTGTATAGCATGCATCTGTTTTGTCATAGCTGTGAGTGGAGTTTCTTCCTCATGTGTGATTATATCATCAACGTTAAAGTTGGGAGGAAGCTTAGCCCCTTCCTGGGCTAATTGTAAAAAGTATGCCTCTCTATCCACTTTCAAGAAATGCCCCATCATTCTCTTGAATTCATCATCATTCTGACATCGATGGATTTCAGAGGGCGTAGGTTCTTGGTCAACATTATGTTGAGAATGGTGTCCCTGGGATCCTCCTCCTAGAGAACTATGGTTTGTCCCTGCTTGAGACATGGTAGGAGTTTTTGGGCTCCCTGGAATAGATTGAGGAGGAGTTTGCTGATTACCTTTGTGAGTTGATAAAGGAGGTATGTAACCAGTTTTCAATCAAAAGTTACCGAGACCGTCGTCTTCGTAAATACCTGACTTGATGAGTTGTTCAAGAGTTGGACCTGGGGTATTGGTCAAAAGTAAGTTTTGAGATATTTCTTCTGATTTCTTGTGTGAAGAAGCTCTAGTCTCCACCATTAACTTTGAATGAAACAGAAGAAAAGGACGAAGACAACTGAAGAACAATTTGATTCGAGAAAATTGGATGGCGCAACCTTGTCAAGATTATGATAGTTTTGAAGGTCTGATGAGATGTGGGTGAAGGAAACTGTGCCCTGGATGTATGGGATAGATCGCCCAAAAGATAGCGGACATGAGTTCTCAACACTTAGTCTATTTTTGAAGATTGATTAAAGATTGATAGTTATGACAAGGTTTTGACACGAGATAAAAAGGACTCAAATTGATCAAATAGAAGACTAGATCGGATTCAAAAGATCAAACTCAAAAAATGGTAGAATGCTCAATAGCTACTGCTCTGTTCCTGACACAATGATATTTTTAACAAATTCTGGAACTAGGCTGGAAACATTGGATATCTTGCAATTTGACAATTTCTGACAACTCTCTCAAATTTTTCCAAACGACACTCTGCAAACTCGTACGACACTGGGTAGTCTATGAAACGACAGTTGCTAAACTTGTACGACAGTTGGGTAGCAATGAAATGATAGTTGTAAATATCATACGACAGTTGCTAACAAGATTTTGACTTCCTTGGATTTGCTGGCATGAAAACTCGTACAACACTGGGTTCTTAATCATACGACAGATGGGCAATACTGAAATGACATTTGACAAAAATTCGTATGACTTTTGACTTCCTGAAATGACTTTTGACTCCAGAAAGAATTTTACGTCAATTTTTGCAAAATTTAAGGTTTTCAGTTCTGGATTGTTTGCAAATTGTACTGTCTAGATTTTGAAGGTTATACCAGATTTGATCATTTTTAATAGCCAAGTAGATAAACAAACACGCAGAATAGTAAGCAAGTGATTCCAAGCACGTCTAAAAACAATGAACAAGGGCAAAAGCAACCTTGCGCATGAACAATCAAGTGACCAAATTGTGCTAATCCCTGAGAGTACTAATTGTGTATGTTCTGAAAAGTTTTGCAATAACACACATATACCTGAGAATGAAAAAAAATTGGCCTCTCTAGGGTTTTTAGTAATGGTTTGACTCTGCAACTTTTATGATTCAAAGGGGTGAACTTCAATCGCGGCGCACCAGGGTTTTGACACAGTCTGAGAACTTAATCTTCAAGAGTTGCTAGGGAGATCTGACAACCCAATAATGAACCATACCCATGGAGATTTCTTCAACAAGGACATTTATATAGCGGCTGTCACTACCATGGTGAAAATGGCTATTACCACTTGAGGTTCCATCAATGCAGTTTGCCTTGTGAAGGGATTGTCTGCTGCGGTTAACCCTCTCTAAAGGTGACTCACAAATTTATACCACAAGGGGACTTGGCTCCAGATCCAAGGTTTTTGACACCTTTTCACTTTTAACCCAAACAAAGCAAGTAGATTAATCCGACACGCTAAGACAAAGTTTTGTTCCACCAAGGTCTGTGATATCAACTCCACGTGATCTATCAACCTCTCCGGGGAGAGAATGTATCAATCAATAAGAGAAGATGCACTAACCAATTTTGATTCACCAAAGCTCATGATATCAACCCCACGTGATCTATCAACCTCTCCAAAGAGAGAATGTGTCGATCAATAAGAGAAGACTCACTAACCAAGTTGAATGTGAAACGCACTAAGTATCCTCCCTACCTACAAGGATTCCATCATCAAGGAAGGATTTCGCTAGGAATCCAATCTCTCAAGAATCACGAATAGTGTTCATAGGGCCTAATTACTATGTGAGCACAGATATATTCCCGAAAGTAAATCTACCAAAAGTACCCAAAAAGTAGAAAGAGGAACACTTAACGCTTAAAGCGAATATGAGATTAGTCCACAAGGTGGAACACTTAACACCTCACACAAGCTGAAAATGAGTCCCCAACTTAGAAAATAAGTGAGTTCCTAAAAGCACAAAAGGGTTGCCAAGTGGAACACTTAACACTTCTGTCCTGTTGACCCCTCCCCTTTATGGCGTTGAGATTGCAACCACGGGGCGGAAATGAGGGGCTGGCAGATTAGCGAGTCCAATAACCCAAGATAGAAATCAAAATCAATCACACATATTCTAAGACTACTTAATGAATCCTTAAGGGATCACAACCTAGTATCAAATTATGCAAGTGTGTAGAAATAGATCAAAAGCATGAAAAGATGCACACAAGCTTGACACATAAGAGATTTATTTTAAGTCCCAAATCGAAATGTTATTAGATGAAGGAGAATACTTGGGATCCTTGCAACACGCTTAGTAGATTTTACTTGATTTTTAGCAATTTTTGTTGAGCTTTACTATGCAAGCAAGCTACGAACTCTCCAACAAGCCAACAAGCAAACAAGATATGCAAGGTATATTCAACTTATGAAAACCCTAGGGTTAGATCTAAAAATCAATTGTTAGGAGAAATAATAACTAGAAATTAATCCAAATGACAACTCATATCATGCATTGAATCATATGAAAAATAAGTGCATACCCATCACAAAATTTTAATTTTTTTTGCACTGCATTTGACCTAGTCAACAAGATCTAATTTTTTTGATATGATTTTGGCCACAAAAATAGAAATTCAGAATAGAGACCCCTACTAAAAAATAGAGAGCTTTCCAAAAATGCAAAAATTTTAGAAAAATATCTTCATTTGTGCCCTAGAGACCCATTTTATCAAAATAGACCAGTTTTTGTAAATTGACTATTTGAGCTATGATATCATGTCCAAATTTAAAACAAAAAGAATGGATCCCATGTAAAATTTAAAGAGCTTTCTAAAAATATAAAAATTTCCAAAAAATATGCTGATTTGCGTCAGATATTAATTTTTTCTATAATTTCAAGAAAAAATTATTAAAAATTCAAAACATCTTAGAAAATTCTAAATTTTTTACTGTAGCTTCCCTAACATGTCACCAACTTGCCAAAAAAATTTCAGACCAAAATTCTAAGCCTATTGCTAGGGTTTCACCAAGATGTTCATTTTTTAGGACTTTTTCCGATTTGTACCTGATCTATAGACACAACACTTCAGTAAAACATTAGAGGTTAGTGATAATCAAAATCGTGCAAAATTGAAAACTATCTAACCAAGTGATTTATTACCTTCTAATAGGTGTGAGATTGATGTTCTTAGATTGTAATCGAGATCAGTGACCTAGACGACACCTAAATGAAGGATTTGAATGCAATTGATCTAGATATGATATATGAATGAAATCTAACTATTTTTTTGGTATTTTCTATGCAATAATAATGAAAAAATGATATGAATCTATGCTAGATGAAATTGATATGCTATGAATGCTAGTGAAAATTGATATGCAATGCTAATCTAACAATGATATGCAATATGAATTCAAAAATAAGATTGATCTCACAAAGATGTCGATTCGCAAGAGCTTTGATTTCTTCAATTCCAATTCTCCAATGTGATTGTGCAAAAAAATGAGATGCTTGCATGCAAATTTGAGAGATATGAGAGATGAGTTATGAAGAGATGAGCCTTGTTTTTATAGAAATCCAGGGCTTTGGAGGTGCATGGATAGAAGCCATAAATCACTCAAATAACTCAGATTGATTTTTGAGTTATTTTTAAATAACAAATAATTAAGTCACAAAAACATGCAAAAGCTAAGCTTTAACTCAAAATAGAGTTTAGCTTTAATTGATAATTGATAGTTGTCTGCTTTTATGATTGTGCATGTTTTAATTATGAATTAATTTAATAATAAAGTGATTTATTTCCAACTTAACTGATTTTTAAAAATAAAACAATTGATTTATGGGTTAATCAACTATTTTACCAAACTTTTATTAAAAATTATGTTATTAAATAATGACAACATGCTTTAATTAATTAAATAAGAATTTAATCAATTATTCATAGGAATTTTGATTTATTGTCAAAATTAAATAATACAATTAATAATAGATAGAATTAAATTTAATTAAACAATTAAGTGGCAAATATTAAATCTAATTAATTAAATATGAAAAATATTTAATTAATCAAATTTTAGGATAAATGTGATTTATTGCCAAATAATTATAAAATTAAAGATAATTATGATGATTAGGAATATTACTAGGAATATTCCCCGATGTAGAATTTAAGATAATCAATTATGATTCGATGATGTTTAGATGTGCCTTAGGTTAGGACTTCGATGTCGATTTTGTTCGATTTGTCGATGTAGGAGGTTAATGAACATATAGCCCATTTTTGGGGTATTACAGTACCTTCATGGTCTCCTTCATAGGTCCTGGTGTACCTTGTAGTTTCATGTGTCCACTTGGTGCCATAGCATCATGAAAATCTTGACAGGGAAAAAGATACATATATCAATCATCATTGCAATAATTGAACATATAATCATTAAATCCATGCAACCTGCAAATAAAATGTCAAGAACAATGCAAAGGAACTATATGCCATATGTGAATAGGACAAATTAAAATCTGTCACTAAGCTGAAAAGTAAGTTATTACAACCAATCTCCTTGCATGACAAAACTATCTAGCATACAAACAAAGCCCTCCAAATAAGGTATATAAATTGAGGGGCAACTAGCAAAAGAAAAATAAAAAGAGACATTTAAACTCAGAGAATTTCAAATAGGTTTAAACAAATAAATCAACACATTGCAAAAAACTAAGCCCTTTGAATTCAAGTGGGCCAAAATTAGACTATGAGTGAACTGCCTAATTTTGTTCCTCTCACTAAAAGCAAGTAAAAAATGCTTGAAGATGGAGATAAGGGAATCATCAAATAGATGATATCTAATGCACACTAAACTATTAAAAAAAAAGTAATATAAGTTAAACAGTTTCATTAATTCCTTCTCAATCACCTACATGATTTCTTTTTAGATTTTTGGGAACTGCTAGTGGAGGGCTTCACAGGTTCTGAGCTAGCCTTTGTGTTTGTCATCTTTCCAGCATTTCCCAATGCTTGACCAGATTTGGAGCTGCTAGGACCATTTGTTGAAGAATCAATAGGTTTATCCCTCACAACAGACCCTTGTGAACCTCTTACTTGTGCAGCTCTCCTATCTTTTCTCTTTGGCCTGTAGGAAGATCTCTCCCTCTTTGGTAGCCATCTTTCTGGATCAGGTGGTGGGCCTAGATTTGCTAGATCAAAACCTTTAGGATATCGAGGTTTTCTGTTGTGTTTTCTTCTTAATTTGGCTTTATTTTTATCTTCTCCTAGTTCAGACATTTTAGAAGCATCTTCAGCCTGAAGGTGTTTTCCCATCATAGTGGGATTGGCACGAGGTGTTTTTTCTAATGCTATTGCATCAACACTTGATAGACTTGGCAAGGGTGGGAGTTGATTTTCATAGACCTCTACTTTAACAGGATCTGTATGAGTTGTAGCAGATACAAGCCCAGTCAAAGCTTCTGCACAAACAACAGGTGAAGAGCTTTCGACAAGCTGTTCAAACAAGTCACCTACTACTTTCACCTTCTTCTGTTTTAATTTGAAGGAAGCTACTTCATGCATTACTAAATCCAAAGTTGTTTTATCCTCCCCCATGTTGTTGTTCCACCAATCTATAGCACTATCAAGTATAGCTTCTACTCCATCAACATCACCTACCTTCTCTTTCAAAGATACCATGGTAGCATCAGTAGCAGGTTGGTTTTGTATTTCATGGATCCATTCCAAAGACTCAACAGCCACTAGATACTGGCCAGAAGCTATAGCAACTTGTGCCTGTGTAAGAAGTGTCGATGTTGAATATTTTGGATTCTTTTCAGCAAACTGTCCTAAAATTTCTTCTACTTGATTAGATTTATTTTCTCTGACCAATAAGGATGCCTAAAGCAAAGTTGGCATCAAACTATCTGGGAACATGCTGAGCAAGGTAGATACAAGTTCTCAAGCCTAAACAAATAGAAGCCACTTCTAGATTAGAATTTCAAACTTTGGTATCATATAAACATAATACACAAATGCCTAAGTAGCTAAAAATATCAAAATACCTGATCTAACTTGTTTGCATGAAGTAACAAAAGTAAGTGATTGCAATAAATTGCTTCCTTCTGCCTAGATGAGAGTTTATACTCGAGGCCATCAACCAGCCACAATCCTTGTCCTCCATCACTTTTTTCAATTAATCTGTCTAATTTCTTCAAACCATCCGACACATCCTTTGTACCCTTGAGTGCAATGAGATTATTTGTGGCCACGACAATTGATGAAGAATCAGCCAGCTTTTGTTTTAGGATATTGTTATAGGTGTTGATTGCATCCCCAGATGTTCCTAAAACCTATCAGAGTCAAGTTATATAGAATGAGTTTGAAATGTGGTGTTAAACTAATTATTCTATGAAAAGATTTTAAAAAACATAATGCAGCAACTATTCAAATTAGATTTTGTTCACTGAAAGCTCAAGAAAACCTGTTTGACATATGCAAGCTGAACAGATATGGGTGCTAATTCATTTTCTATTTCTTCATCAGTATATCCCTCTTCTATCAACATCTCTTGGCCAATCCTGAAATAGTCAGAAGCATGAAATGAAATATTCATTACACTATGCTGTTGATATAACTAAGCCAATCCTTTTGCTATAATCCAAAATTAGTGACATTCTAAATCCCAATAATAATACCAATCTCACTAGCTCAGATTTTTTGAGAAACAAGGCATTATTAAGATTTATATCTATACTAAATACAAACATGGTACATTGCAGGTACATCAATTACGTGTGTAGAAAAATCACATAAATTAAAATTAATCTTGGTTTTACACTCTTCAATTCTATACTTGTTCAAATAAAATAAAATCACTACCATAGCAAGCCAGTGAAACAAAGTATATTACCTGCGTGCAAGAAGCAAAAGCTCTTTAGCTTCTGCAAAGTTGCTTTTTTCAATAAGGGCACAAGCCGCATTATATGCCAGCTCAAAACTCCTGTTAGGGTTTATTTTCATTGTCCCCATTAGGGAAAAGACTTCCATAGACCTTCCACCAGAAATGAATGGAGCAATAATATTTGTCTTCAACTCAATGGAATCAATCTTGAACTTCTGCATAAGCTTCTCATGCTTACTTATGCATAGATCCATTGCACCATGATGATAAAGTATTTGTGCCTCTAACTAAAAAACACTCGACTCTGATTCAAGAGTTTTTAAGGCTGCTAAAGCTTCATCCAATCGATTCAGCCGATACAAGCAATATGCCTGAGAGTGCACAAAACTTGTGTAAGATCATCAGTGTTATAATACAATAGTAGACTATTAATTTAAATGTCAATAGCCAATATAAAGCATTTGAAGTTATCTCTAATATATTTGCATACCATTGAGCCTCAAACAATTTTGTAAGTACACCTCTCTAACTTTGACTTATCAAAACTATGCTGATATTTTTTGCAATAATGGGATTTTATATTTTTTAGCGTCCTGTCAAAATGCCTATTTAAAAAGAGGCCTTGAGCTTTATAAAAAAATACAGCTGAGGGATGTAGCTACCTCAGCTAAACTGAATAAACTGAGATTTTCTCAAAAGAAATTGATGATTATGGATACAATTTGCTGGATACATTGACCCCTTCCTCATATCCATTAGGATAAAGATTGTTCCTAGTTGCATCCTACCAGATTTATGCCAACATTTTTATTATTTTGCATCCAGAATTATGAGATATTTTTATCTTACAAAAATAATCTTAACGGCAAATGCTTCATATTTTAGAATAAACTTTTTCATAGATGTGCTAATAGCTAAATTTAATAGTACTTACAATTTCTAGAACAGTGTAAAAAAGAACTATATTAAGAGTGTGAAAGAGAAAGTATAGGATAGAAGAAGCAATTGCAAAATTCAACTTAATAGGTTTTGAATCAAATAGCTCAGGAAAGACTAATAGAAAATGCTTTTGAAGCAAAATCTTACATCTCAAAAGACCATATATGATATTCAAATATTCTCATTGATAACTGTTTTGGCAGATTTGTAAAATAGTAAAGGGAATCTTTAATATTTTTTCATTAGATAATAAATACCTGCTAGTACAAAAGAAGAGAGCAACCATTTGAGCCACAATTTCAGCTATTACTATTCAAGTAAATTTTCCTTGATTTTACGTATAAGTGGATGATGGAGTTAAAAACATTGGACTTTGAGTTAAGAATTTGAGAGATTATTAAAGAGAATATATGAGGCCTGCTTTGGGAGAAATTAAGATAAACCTACAAGACTAGGACATTACTTCTCTCAAGGCATTTATTAGTTTGCTTGACACCTCTTTAACATGCATGGAATGCTGCACTATATGTTTAAAGCATTCATTTACGACTATTGTACTCCTTGCAGACCTTCTGAATCTCATGTACATGACTAGCCTAGATGAAATGTAGTTCCCTAACATTGCAAAGCATGCAATTAAGCAATGAGTTTAACCAATTAGCAAAGCATTAAGCTTGTAGAATATATAGAATATTAAATATAACCAAAACAATCCATCATTTTGGTATAAAATATTCTTACAGCTCATTTTTTAGGTCCTGGTGTACCTTGTATTTTGAGGCAGCGATCATATTGTTTTGGCTATGGCCTATATATTCCTACTATACATACATAATTAATGGTGTTTGGGGCTGCGATCTACAACAACAATACAAATTTGAGGCAGTGATCTTTATCAGCTATATTTATTGTGTTTGTGCTATGATATACATACTCTGTGATACCATATTGGATTGGTGATCAGCATACTAAAATGACACCTATTCTTCTTGGCTGCAACCTACACCAAAGACTTTGGCAGTCACAACATCAGCAGTGTACACTGGTGGTTATGACATCATTGCTTCAACATCATTGGGTATTAGCAGGCTTGGAGAAGGACAAGACATTCCATCAGCAATCAGAGGATAGCATTAGAAATTAGAGGATCAGACATGCATTTCAAGCTCCCTTTGATCCAAATATCACTGATCCTTCTGTGCTTTCCAACATAGATCATCATATTGGTAGGCCAAGGAGCATTATTTGTTCTCAGTTGTACTCAGTTTGTTTATCTAAATATATGATTGATAGCTGTTTCCTTTTGAGCATATTGTGTTTTGGCATATCTTTCTTGTGGTTGCATACTTGAGATATTATAGATTTATCAATATGATTAACATTTAAAGAGCTAATTGTGAAGAGTCGAGACTATAGAAGCCATTGAGTTTTAAGACTATAGTCTCGACCATAGAACAAACAGTCCTCTATTCCTTCAATGTCATGGTACAATATATGATTGAATTTGTTCATTTTTATATAACCGCTTAAAAAATATTCCTTGAATTAGCTTGAGTGGTAGATCATTATTATAAATTTTTTATAATTGAAACTGAGAGGCATTCTATAATGATAGTAAGGAATTTAGCGTAATGATATGAATGTGTAAAAAAAAAAATTGGTTTTATTTTAAATTTGACAGGTATTTACATGTTTTAATATTTAATTATAAATATAATATAAAATTAATGTAGTTTCCACAATTCATGAGGATTTGTAGTAGATTTATGAATTACACTGTGTGTAGATTTTTTCTCATAAGTGTTTCAGATTTCTAATTCTTATTCTAATGATAGATTATACAGTATGAGATTTCTAATTCTTATTGTAATGATAGATTATATAGTATGAGATTTCTAATTCTTATTCTAATGATAGATTATACAGTATGATTGAAAACACCGATGAAAAAATTATTTCATATGATTATATCTTTCCTTTTCTATTTTTAGCCCATTTCTATTTGTCCTCTTCTTATGCTGGAGTTTCTTCTGATTTTTTCACCTTTTTATATTTTATGACCTATTCTAGATCAAAAAATTTCAATTCATAAGTCGTAGTAATTTAATAATCTATTATGTTCATATTTAAGCAACACGAATAGAGTCAGAAGGTGAACAGATGTTTAACATTTTATGTTTTTGTCTCCTATGGAATCAACTCTGCGAGTCCTACTATGGACTGAGGCTCAAAATCTATTTCATGTTCACTCAGAAACACTCACTGCACTCTTGTAAACACCTCTACTCTGGTGGAATAGATATGCTTTGAATACACCTAGGTGTTAGCTGAGCTTTCAACCTTTTAATTTTCATTCTTGGCATCTGTTGGGCTTCAGCTTTTGGCAGTTCCCTTATGCTGGACTATTTTCATCCTTTTCTTTTGCTAGATTTTTTCCATTTGTCCTTCCCTTATACTCGACCACCTTTTCTATTTTTGATGTCTTCTTATATTTTTATTACATATTCCTAGGTTAAGGAATTGCAATTCATGAGTAGCAGGAATTTGTTACATTCATGTGTAACAATTGAAATACAGTCAGAAGGTGAACATATGTTTTGACTTTTATGTGTTTATCCCCTATGAAATCAATCCTCCCCTCTCCTACTATAAACTGAGGTTTAATACCTACTGTAATTTCACTCCAAAACTCTCACCTTACTGTTGTATAATCCCAAAACCATTATCCATTATGCTGGAACAGATGCGCTTCTAATCCACCTAGGTGTTGGCTAAGCATCAAACCTTGGTTTTGGTTGGGGTTCCATTTTTGTCTCTTCCTTAATATTGGACTAGTATTGTCCTTTTCTTTTGCTAGACTATTTTCATTTTCCTTTCCTTTTGCTGGACTATCTTTTTCATATTTGGCGACTTTAAATATTATGTGACCTATTCATAGGCTGAAAATTTTTAATTCATGAGTTGTAGGAATTTATTATATTCATTTCTAACAAATGCAAATATGGTCAAAAGGAAAACAGATGCTTAGGCATACATGTGTTTGTCAGATCATCTCTATGCAATCAACCTTGCCTGCCCTTCTATAGACTGAGATCCAAAATTTCTTGTAATTTCACTCTGAAATGCTAGCTTTTCTGTGATGCATTCTCATTTCCTACTCCAATATGATGGAACATATGTGCTTTAATGCACATGTGTTTGTCCTGTATTCATCTTTTGCTTTTCCTTGATTGTAAACATTTGCCCTTTCCTCATGCTGAATTGCCTTTTACATTTTGTTGTCTTTTTATATTGAATGACGTATTCCTAGATCAAGGAATTTCAATTCATGAATTGAGGGATTCATTGCATTAATGTTTAACAAACTCAATTATAAATTGCAATGCTTCTTCTTTAATAAAATTGTCAGAGGTTTTTGTGTCAATGTTTGGAACACACTCTGTGATCCATCATTAGGAAGAGAAGAAAATATTGTGGTAGATTGCATATTTGGGTTCTTAAAAAGGAGAGGAGAGCATAACATAATATTTCCAAAAGAAATAGCACATAAAATTTATGTCTACAAGTTAATCTCTTAGAATATTCTTTGCATTTAAATTATCTAAATACTACCTAGATATAACTAAATCATAACATGGGTTTTTCTATTTCTTATGACTGTGATCAGGTGGGAGAAGATTGTAGGCTTTCAGCTGAAGATATTGTCAATTCTGTGCAACAAATATTCAACATGATTCATGCCACCTGCATTGGGTACATCAAAGACTGATGTAGACAAAATTATTGAAGAAAACCAATAGTAAGTACATCATGATCAATGATTGATCAATTTGAAATCATTGCAGAGTCTGGAGTGTAGGCTGTCCATCATTTACAAGCATTTTCAGGCCAATAATTAGGCAGCATTACTCTTTAATGTACATTGCCATAAATACATTTAGCATGAAATTATCACGGTCGTCTTCTCATCTCTCTAAAAGCTCAATGTAATCAATGGTTGGAGTAACCTGATGGTACTCATATGAGGGGCAACACTGCTACCAATTTTTAGGAGATTATTACAGATCAGGGATTGCATTGTATCATTTCATTGGCTTATGAATTTATGTTGATTTATCATAATATAATGCTCAATAAATTATGCTTTCTTTATCTCAAAAATCTTGTGATTTCTTAAATAAATTTTGGTCTCAATGCTAAATAAAAGTGCAGTTTAGCAGATAATTTAGATCAAATGTCCAATATTTTCCCCACCCAATAAAAAGCTTGGAGAACTCACTCATCTTATCGATCTGGTTCAAATTTCTTTATGAATTTTTCTTTTCAATTCTTGTACATTTCTAGTAAACAATAGATGAATTACAATGGTGTTTTTTTAAGCTTTCTAATATGTTCTTTATGTCAAGATGTATAATTATATAATGGCATCATTGTTTCTATCAGTATTATAAAAAAACAAATAATTATTTTTTTCATGACAATTCTCTTTTCTAACTATCATGTACCAATTTTTTTTTAAAATGATATTTCTCAACTTCTTCTGCATGATATAGATATGGGTGTTGATTGCATGATATATTAAAGTAATATTCCTAGCATTTATGTTTTGATTTTTTCTGCACATCAGATGGGGAATATTAGATGCCCATTAATGGTCAGGGGAATATTAGACTGGAATTGGCATTATCTAATTCTGGATAACGTCAATTCCATGTTTGTGTCCATCCAACAAATTGGAATTGGAATTTTGTCCTCTTTAGTTTTCTAATTTTTAATTAATTAATAATTATTGTAAATAAGAAACCAATACCACTTTTTAATAGACATTTAAAAAAAAAATTTTTTTTAGCATTGGTCTCAATTTTGACCAATGCTATGGTCGAAATTGAGACCATTGGACCAAAACAATCGACGACAAAGCCATACATTCAACCAATAGTATGGTCAAAATTGAGACCATTGCGTGGTCTCAATTTCGACCAATGCATGGTCTCAATTTCTACCAATGCATGGTCTCAATTTCAACCAATGCATGGTCTCAATTTATACCAATACATGGTCTCAATTTTGACCATTGCATGGTCTCAATTTCGACCATTGCATGGTCTCAATTTTAACCATTGGACAAAAAAAATGACAGTGATTCTTCCAGTTTCAAGCAAGAGCTGTAGTCAAAATTTTGACCAATATTTTGGTTGAAATTTTGACCAATAAGAAATACGTAGCAAATTCAATGAAAAAAGAATGATGAAAGTTTTGGTCGTGGATTCGACCAATTATTGTCAAAAATTAGACCAATTCTCGTCGAAATTTGAGGTAAAATTTACTAGTGTGGTGAACAAACCACCATATTCATGCTTGAGGTGAATGCGACCATCCTAAAAGTACTGGATGAAGAGCATTGTTTTGTAATTGGTCTTTGTAATGGCTTGAGTTTGGCCATTAAATGGGAGAAGAGGTGGAGAGTGTCCATTTACAAGGAAGCATGAGCTAGAACCTGACCCGCATGGAAATGAAATGCAATCTCCATGAATGAATGCAATCAGCCTATGGACGACCCATAAACATGCAACAATCACAAAGAATTACTGAGTGGACAACAAGGTAAATGGAAGATAATGTCAAGTTGGTGAAATTGAGATTAGATTAGCAAGATGATACAAGCCTCTAGTCGTTGTTTATCAAAGACTACTAGGAGAATACGCAGATTTGAAGACATATTCAATGCCAATTTAGAAGAGATAATGAAGAATAAGTAGATCTACCAAGTTTCATGGTTTCCTCCACATCAAGCCCTACCCAAAACATGACAAAATAATTGAAATAATTTAAATGCTTTATTTTAGAGGTTTAGGAAACTCTCATGTGTACTCAGACCACCATGATGAGCCCTAACCTTAACCATAAACAACATAAGAATAGTACAAGGATGTCACATACTCAAGACACATTAAGTACAACATTATGATCAACTTAAAGAAATAAAATGAACATTCAGAGAGGTACAAAGATGTAGACAAAGACCAGGATCAAGGTTGGAAGATACAAACCAAAGCCCAAGCCAAACAGTTACCCAACACTGAAATCCATGACTCCAAAGTTTCCAAAATAGGTCCAAATAGAAAATAAAAGTAATATAAATTATAAACTAATAAATAATGATGGGGAAAATATTTTACTATAAACTAATGAACCTGTAGGGACCTATGAATCAAGGGAGAAGACAAAGTAATATTGTCTTAGAAAGGTGGCAAGATATCACATATTTAAGTGTTGATGAATCTTCTCTTGTAGGTTGGTTACAAGAGGGATATAGATAAAGAGAGGAGTAAAATTGAGTTTTAGATGTGTCCTAATGGTTTGAATCATAAGGGACCCTTTATCTATATGAGTTTAGAGATTGTCTCAGAAATCTATGCATGACTATTTCTAGAAACATAGGTATGACTTTCATAAAAATACAGTCTCGATGCGGTGACCATAACATTTGTTTACACCGTTAGATTTTTCTAATTTTCACATATATTGGATAAAAACTAATTTTTCACATTCTCACTAGAGTGATTTACATAATAAGGTTGGGTTCAAAAGTTATTTACAATAGAGTACGGGTATAGGAAAATAAACTAGAACACTTTGTCCGTTTCCAATTAACATATTTTTTTTCATTATCATCCTAATTACAAATCATTTCACAAAATAAACTTTGCAAAATATATGAAAAATATAAATATTTAATAAAACACACACATATACATATTCACATACAATAAGATGATTTCCCTAGTTCCAGACCCTACCTGGAGTCCCGCGGAGAAACTTCACAATGACTGGAGCACACCTCTGCAAGTCCTCCAAACCTTGAGTGAGATGGTAGCCTCCTGGAAATCTTCCCCTGGAAATCAAACTCCAAGAAATCCACACACTTTCCCTCTAAACCAAAACACTCTCAATCTCACAGAAAACTACAAATAACTTCCAGAAAAAAACATCAATGTAGAAAACTTCAAAAACCTTCCAAAAACTCTAACTCCCTCTCACTTCCCAAAATGCAAATATTTATCCTTCAACTATGTGGTTGGAGGAGTTTATTTATGGGAAGGAACTTCTCCAACTTCCATAGTTGGTTGGAAGACCAAACAAATCATTCCCGCAAATGACTTAACAAAGTTTTAATAAATTTAATTAAAATAGCTTTAAAAGAAAACCATAATAAGAAAGTCAAACAAATAACTCTCAAGGGAAACACATAGCACACACGGAAATCAACTAGCATAATTTCTAGGAGGTCTCGAGTTCAACTCCCTCCTAGATAGATAGTTTTACTACAAAGAGCATTTAATTTTATTATTACTATTATTAATATCATTTTCACTCTTTATTTATTTATACACTTTATTTAATTATTATAGAGAACATACCATTTACTCAATCAATAAAAACATACAAATATTATTATTTATATAAGCATGGGTATATGCATGTGCACCCACATATACACATACCTACATAACATACAAATAATTATAATATAATTATAGAATAATTATTATACATATAAACAAGGTTAATTCTAACTCATAACATAAACTCAGACCAACATCAAAATACAAGACCACAACGTAAACTGCATTCTAATTTCCCAACTAGGGTATCTACCTAATAGAAATATAAGTCCATGGGTAACCTTGAGAGTAGCTTGGTTAAATCTCCACACAATAATAGTTTGAGGATTTTGAAGGCACACTCAGACCTGTATATCCAGTTGGAGGTGATGCCTGGTACCTACATCCTACATCACCAACCGACATGAATATACATATATATAAACAGACAATGGAAAACAAGGAGGGAGAGTGCGACATCATGTGGACCTTTTGTAGGAGTAACTACGACTGCCTCTCCTCATCCTACACTCACATCAACCAGTGTAATCATAAAAACATAATGGGGTTAGCACGGTTAGATCCATCATAATATAAATCAAATGTAAAACATTTTACAAATAGTTTATTTCTAATCATTCATCATTTTATTTCAAATTATTTAATATCTCATAATAAAATCTATTAACAAAAAAAATATGAAATCAAATTTCCCATCATGAAATAACATAGTCCAAACATATAATCCAAATTATCAAAGTAATAATCCAGTCCATCCAAAATATGTAGATACTAGGGTGGGCATTACAGAGGGCAGCTTTACACCTAGAGGTAGCCATATTGAGGGCCAGGCTAGCAGAGAGAGATACATAGTTGGCCGATCTTCGAGGTGATAGGGACCAACAATTAGTTGTTTTAAGAGCTAAGAGGGATAGGTTTGCACATACGACCACCCACCAGGGACAAAGGGCCACATATTATTTTGTGTTATACTGCACCGTCATACTTTCTACATAGAGGGCTCCACTGTATTCTACTATTTCTTAGTAGGCAGAGGGTTCCATGCCTCCACCCATTCCAAGCAGAGTGGACGCACCTCCTCCTGATCCTCCGCAAGAGGATGATGGTGCGAGTCAGATGTTACATTTTGTATACTCCACATTTATTGTATCACAGAATATATTGTACCTTATTAATATATCTTGTATCATTTCTTATCGATGTATTATGTTGTCTCTTGGAATTTGATGCTGATACACTGATATTGTGCTTTATTTCCATTCTGACACTCTACTCTATTTATGTTCTGACACTTTTTATGTTTTGATTCATTGACACTAATGCTTTAGGACTTTCTCTTATATATTGATGATTCCTGATATTGATGCCTTATTTGATTTTTGTTGCTCATATGATATTCTCTAATTTCTGTACATGTGTTATAATTGTTAATAAATGTCTCATGCTTTAGATATTGGTTTCATATTGATACTTGGTCATGGTTAGTTTAGACAAATGATGATATATTGACGTCATGATATTATTTCACTAATATATATGCAGATGTTTTTGTGTTTTTAACGCTTTATGGATGTATGGATGTAGAATTATGCCATGCTTTATGATAATATATTTCTTTATAGTTTTATGCATGCACATGTATATGTACGGGATGTAATGCGATGTGATGTATGGACATCTCACTTTTATTTATGTATGGATTAATTATGCAGGCGTATTTATTGTACCGACATGATTATGAATGTGAATGGATATCAATGATAAATACTCAGTCATTTCATTTAAGTTCTTTATGATTATATGATGTACTTGGTCAAACTTGGAAAATGGTTATGTTTTTAGAATTTTTAGTTATATATGAATACTTAGTTAATTGAATTCACCCATTCATACTGATGAAATTTAAAATGAATGCAACTATATTAAAATGAATGCAATTAAAATGAATTTCAATGCAACTAAAAACATGAAATGCATCTAAATGAATCTAATGCAATTTAATTATGAAAATGCAACTAAAATGAACCTTAATGCAATCAACAATGAAATTCACCTAGACTAAGACACCTAGGATAGTCACTATTTATTCAAAGTGGATCTATTATCATCATAGAGCATTTGTAATCCGGACCTCATAGGTTAGTACAATTTTCACTGATAGATTTAGCAATTATGAAAATATGAATACTTCCCTATCTTTTGTCATGTTGAAAGTTAACCTAAACATTAAAGCATATAGGCTAGAATGTTTTGTCAGTTACTTCCTGTTTGATATAAAAAATTTCTATTCTGGTGCAAAATGTATATGTATACCTGCAATGACCTTTCATTTTATATTCATATCCTTGGGTATTATCTTGATTTATTATGCACCTTACTAGGAAGTGGTTTTTTATTTTAGTTTAAAATAGGCAAGGAAATAAATCCAATCTCACTAAATATTTCATAGGAAATAGGTTGAGGTATACGTGGCATTCCAATCATGATGGAGGCACTTATCATAGACACCCATTCCCCATGATCACCTTAGATCATCAGATTTATCACCACAAAAAGAAGACAAAGAAAACGTTATGCCCCTAGTCCTTGTTTCTCTAGTCCATTTTAGACATCATCGAGTCACTCAAGCTAACATAATAATAATAAAAATGATAATAAGAAAAACTCAATATTCCTTTATTATAATTAATGTATTTTCTTTAAGAACAAACAATTGTGATTATAGTATTTAGGAACACTTTTGGTTAATTTGCAAACACACATAGAAATTATTATCAATCATAGATTTCTCTTTCATCAATAAGTGTCTCACCTATTTAGTGTTTAGAAACACCCTTATCTTCATGACAGTGTTTAGGAACACTTTTTAGGTTAGAGTATTAAGAAATACTATTTGTTGTTGGTATTAAGAAATACCTTTTTTTTCATCATTTAACATTTATTGTGGACTAGGGATAAGTGACACCCTAGTAGAAAGTCCTAACAGTGACTAAGAGACTTTGTGACATGCATGACTTTGATCATTGTCCCCTAGGGAAATAGTTTACTAGGACCTTAATGTAGATAGATTCCATCCTTAGAAAGATATGATTTTCTGATAGTATGCTTTAGGATTTGGCTTGTCATGAAAGTGACTGAAAGATATGTAAAAATTAAAATTTACATCGGCCAAGCATTCAAGCTTTGTCTTGATAGATAGAGCATTGATTACAAGTAGTGCTTGTTTACCAGGTTTTCACCACTTGGCCAAACTTTTCTTTTTCTTTTTTCTATCATGGTGCCTGTTTACTAGGTTTTCACCAAGACACTTTTTCTATTTTCCAATTTTTTTGTACTTTTTCCTCTCTTTTTTTTGGATTCACCAAGGTGCCTGTTTACTAGGTTTTCACCAAGATGGTCATTTTTTAAGGACTTTTCCTATTATTTTTTATTTTATTTCAAGACCAATATTTGATGTTTTTGTACTTTTTTTAGGAACTCTTTTCACTGTATAGGTGCTATCTCAAGAATGTCAGGCATAAAACCTTTTCAGATGTAGAGTGTTGATTGGATCTAGTAAAAAATCTCCCTCAAGCGTAGCCAATTGATATGCTCTTGATTCGAATGATGTTGTAATGACAAAGGGACCCAGTCAGTTGGGTTCAAATTTTCCCTTTTTCTCTTGATTTTGTTGATTCTTAGGGTTCTCTCTCAGAACTAGATCTCCTACCAGAAAAATTCTTGGTTTCACCTTCTTGTTGTATCCTCTTGACATTGTCTTTTGATAGACTTTGAGATGATCAAATGCCTATTGTCTGCACTCATCTAGCAATTCTAGCTCTTGTAGTCTAGAGATTCGATAGTCCTCATCAGTGACTAGATGTTTCAATGATATCCCCAGTGATGGAATATCTACTTCAACTGGTAATACTACCTTTGATCCATAAACTAGTGCAAAAGCAGTTATACCAGTTGGTGTTCTGATGCTAGTTTGGTAAGCCCACAATGATAGATTTATTTGTAAATATCAATCCCTTCCTAATCTACTCATTGTGTGATGCAAGATTTTCAATATAGTTTTTTTTTATGCCTCAGCCTATGTGTTACCTTGAGGGTAATAGATCGAGGAACAATGCCAAGTGATTTTGAACTGAAGACAGGCCATCCATGTCTTTGTTTTTAAATTGACCCCATTGTCAGTCACAATTGAAGAGGGTATTCCATACTGAAAGATGATATAGTTCAAGATAAACAGTGAAATTATTTTTTTGGTTGCATTAGATAGTGGCATAGCTTCCACCCATTTTGTGAGATACTCAGTGACAGTAATGATGTATTTATGTCCATTTGATGAATTTGGGTAGATCTATCCAACTAGATCAAAGGTCCATTACTAGAATGGCCAATGTGTTAAAAAAGGAATTAGCTCCCTTGCTGGAGCATGTATTAGGTTGCCGTGAATTTGACATTTCTTACATTTTTTTGAAAAACGGATAGCGTCTTTTTCTATTATGGGCTAGTAATATCCAACCCTTAACAGTTTCTTGGCTAATGAAAAACTATTCGAGTGTGACCTGTGTGCTAAAATGTTGTCACACTTCTATGAGTCATTAAATCTAAGATTTCTCAAGAATGAGGTCTCAAATGGCGACTCATAGTTCTCTATTCATGGAGTGCAAGGGTTTGTAATGGAGGCCCTTAGATTAGACCTAGTTTGTGCCCATGCAAGTACACCATAAAATGAGAGATTCAAAGAGGAAAAGAAATAATGCTAGTCTCCATGATCCTCAAGTATGCATGCAAATAAAAATGAAAGCTATTCTATATGATAACAATGCATGAAAGCAAACTAATCTATGAAAGGAAATGCTTATGCAAGATTATTATATGAAAGGAAATATGAATCTAATTTAATATGCAAGTGCAAGATTAATCTAAATAGATTCCCATGGGGCATGAGAGAAGAATACAAGAAAAGAGAAGTTGCAATATACAAGCTCAAGTGCTCAATAATCTTCTCCAAAGTTGCTCTCCAAACCTGCAGCATAACAATACAAAAACCTAGATGTCTCCAAATGAGAAAGAGAAGGCTCCTTATAAAGGAAAGCAGACGGTCAAGATTAAGAGGCAAAAAGAAATGAGCAATGGTGGAGATTAAATCTTGGTTGATCCATGTGCTCAAGATTCTTTAAGAGGCAAAAAGATGAAAAAGGCCCACCACTTAAAAGTATGTGCATTCAAAGTGGAGAGAAAAAGGGCTTTTTATTTATTTTATTTCCTTTTTCAACACAAAGAGAGATTTAAGTGGAGATTTTATTAAAAGAGGAATTTTATTTTAATAGGATGATTTTATTTAATTAAAAGGAGAATTTTCTTTTAATTAAATGAGGCTTAGGATAAAATGATCAAACCTTAGGAAATATTAAAATAATTGAATTATTTATAATTTGATCAAGGAAATTGATTTGAATTGAAAATATTGCAAAGCATTGATTCAGGAAATTGATAAATTGAAGAATGGGGCCCAAAGTCTAGGTGACCATTTTAGGGTGCATACATTTGCCCCTCTTTGACTAATGCGTGATCTTTATGGGAGCACATGTAGTCAAAGAATGAAGTTGAAATGTGAGATCGATTTGGGATCACAAAACAACACAGAAGTGTGATCGACAGACGGGAACACATCAGGACAAAGATAAGCTGATTGAAAAAGACAAGGCCAACACCCATGTAAATAGGTAATTGTCAAGTCTCAAGCAAGGTTGAATTCATAGTATTGATAAAGCTGAATTAAGGATTGAAGTTTGATAGGTACTGCCCCCTCATGATCGAAATCAAAATGAGATAGAGGATAAACAATAAATTGATAAATTTGATCAAATCAAACTAAAGATAAGGTTCTTGATGTAAGATGAAAGATATAAGGATCATAGAACCAAGATAGATCATCAAGCATGAAATATTATGCCCCAAGGTTGAATTAGAAGAAAAGAAGTGGGGTGAAAGAAAATGGAAGATAGAAGTTTGGAAGAGGTGAAAAGAAATGGAGAGAAGAAAGAGAATTTGCCTCAAGAAAGAGGATGCCTCAAAATCAATCAACTGTTTAAGATAGGAAATTTTGATTGAGATCATGAAAGAAGATAAGGAAATGAAGATCAAAACATGATCACATTTGATTAAAAGTCCAAAAGAAAGATGAAGGAAAACCCTGTCAAACTCCTAATGCAGCCTAAAAATGCAAATTAACATGAAGTCTAACAATGCAAGCTACATGAAAATGAAAAGGTGTACTTGCAATAGAGCAACTGTAACATAGGATTTTGTGTTCATCATTCATTAGAGAATGTTAAGGAACTTATTTTCATCATTGGGCCATTATTAACGAACATCAAAAAATCACACAATCAACACTAGTCACATGCACAACTATGAAGATATGAATGTGATTTATATCAGATTGGAATGTGGAAAGATTCTAACATAAGCATCAAAGACATAAAGGTCAAGATGACTTTGATGTTAGCTTACCCAATTTAATGTAGAAAAACTATGCTCGCATCAAGGTATAGACACCTAGATGACCATAAGAACGGTTGTGCAAAAATAGTCAAGGATGATGCCTCAAATCTCTTAAGTGTTTCAAGGGAACAACAAGAGACACTCAAGAGCTTCAAGACCACACCCACAAGTAGAAAGGAAATAAAAACATGCCTCATGCCCCAAGTCCTCTAGCTATGCATCCCAGAGAGACTTATTAGACAAGGACACTCAACGAAAATCAATAATAGTTAGCACACAAAGAAAAGATCAGGACATAGCTCAAGCATTAATTATTGTGTTTAAAAATTTAAGTGTGTTAACTGATATTGAGTTCCAAGGATAAGGATCAAATGCTTGCAAGCAGGTAAGATCACATGACAAAACTAAGTAAGACCAAACTGAGAAGTGTTGAAAAATACTCGATGCCAGGGGTTGTGTTGAAAAATACAGTTTGGGTGGTGTTGAAAAACACCGTTTGTGAGGTGTCCTAAAGACTAACGCATCCAAGAGACCAAAGCTAACATAGTTATGCCCCCTAGACAAAGACAAAGACCAATTCCAAACCATGGCAACAAGGACAAGGCATGATGGAGAAAGGCTAAGTGTTGAGGACGCGTGCTAAGAAATAGGGGTGCAAAAGCCTCAAGTAGCACCTGTTTCCAGGTTTTCACCACTTGGATTTTATTACAATTTTTTTCCCTTTTTTTTTTTAGGACTTTTTATATTTTTTTTGTATTTTTGCTACCAAGGCGTTTGTTTCCAGGTTTTCACCAAGGCACTTTTTCTATTTTTTTTGAATTTTTAAATTTTTTGATTTTTTTGTATTTTTAGAATATATAATTCTTTTTGAGATACATCAAAGTGCCTATTGCTAGGTTTTCACTAAGATGATCATTTTTTCAGGACATTTTCCAATTTTTAGAATTTTTGACAATATATCATTTTTTTTGGATTTTTTTTAGGATCAATAAGTATGTACAAAGGATGCCCCCGGATAGAATGGGCATCATGGATAGAACTTCTTTAGGTGTAAGACATTGATAGGATTAGGGAGCTGCTCCCCCTCTTCAGTAGATAATAAATAAGCACCTATCCCAAAAGTTGTTGTAATGATGTAAGGTCCAAGCTAATTAGGTTCAAATTTGCCCTTTTGATCTCTATGTTGTTGATTCTTAGGATTTTCACGTAGGACAAGATCTCCCACTTGGAATTCTCTAGGGTGAACCTTTTTGTTGAAGGTGTTGGACATGTGATTTTTATAAACCCTCATATGGTCAAATGATGCTTAACGTTTCTCATCTAAAAGTTCTAACTCTTGAAGTCTCATGGCACGGTAGTCTTCATCGCCAATCTCTACCATTCTTATGAACTGTTCTATGTAGGATTTTAAGAATGGTTTTGTTTGATGCCTTTGCTTGACCATTTCCTTGTGGGAAGTAAATGGAGGACCAATGTTGTTTAATCTTGAATTTCTTGTAGAGTTGCTTAAGGTTCTTATTTTTGAACTGACCTCCATTGTTAGTGATAATCTCAAAAGGCACTCCATATTGATAGATGATATGGTTTAGGATGAATAGAGAGACTGTCTTGCCTGAGGCAACAGAAAGTGGGATAGCTTCTACCCATTTAGTGAAGTAATCAGTGGCAGTGATAATAAACTTGTGTCCACCTAATGAGTTGGGATGAATCTTCCCAACAAGATCAAAGGCCCAACACTGAAATGGCCAATGAGATATAGAAGGAATGAGCTCCCTGCCTGGAGCATGTATCAGGTTACCATGTTTTTGACACTTTTCACATGACTTTGCAAAAGCTACTGCATCAATCTACATCATAGGCCAATAGTACTCTACCCTAAGCAACCTTCAGGCCATGGCAAGACCATTGGAATGTCCCCCACAGATGCCCTCATGAATGTCAACTAACACTTGGTCGCATTCTTCCTTTTCTAAGCATCTAAGAAGTGTTCCATCTAGACCCCTCCTATACAAATCACCAGAGATAAGGGTATGGTGAGAGGTATTTCGGGTAAGGTTCCTGCATTCAAATCAGTTAAAGGTTTAAGGGATAATGCCATCATGAAGGTATGAGTAAATGGCACCATAACAGGATGAATCATGACCAACAAGGGTACAAATAACATGGCTATCTTGGGAGTCATAGATAGGGTGATGTAGCTCTTCCACCAGGAATTCAAATCTAGATTCATGTTGCTCTAACTAAAGGAGTGAAGCAAGTGTAGCCATAACATCAGCTGCTTTGTTTTCTACTCTAAGGATTTGCTGAAACATGACAAATGTGAAGTATCATTTCAAGGAATCAACCATTTTCTTGTAAGGTACCAGTTTCTCATCTTTTGTTTGATATTGTTCATTGACTTGGTTGATTATCAGCTGTGAATCCCCATAGGTGTGTAACTCTGTGATTCTCCATTCTATGGCCATCTTAAGTCCATTTGTTAAAGCTTCATACTTAGCAATGTTGTTTGTACATGGGAATAATAACTTGTAAGACTTAGGAATTGTGTACCCATGAGGAGAAACAAACAACACACAATCTCCTGAACCATTTTGCATAAAATATCCATCAAAGAACATCCTCCATGTTCTTTCAGTCATATACATGAGGTGCTCATCTGGGAAGTCAACTTGAATAGGTACACTATCTTGAATTGGTAAATCAGCCAATTGATCTACTATAGCTTGTCCTTTGATTGCTTTACGTTCAATGTACTCTATGTCAAATTCTAAAAGGATCATCATCCATTTAGCAAGTCTATTTGTGAGGGTAGCCTTACCAAGTAAATACTTGAGTGGATCAATTTTTTCTATGAGGTGTATTGTGTGTGCAAGTATGTAATGTCACAACTTTTGGAAAGAAAACACAATTGCAAGGCAAGCCTTCTCAATGCTAGTGTAGTTAACCTCATATGAAACAAGAGTACGACTAATGTAGTATATTGCTCTTTCTTTCCCATGTTCATCAAGTTGAGCTAGTAATGCCCCCAAGGAAGATTATGTCACTAAAATGTATAGAATAAGTGGTTTCCCTGGGATAAGAGGTATTAAAATGGGAGGATTTGCCAAGTATTTCTTGATTTGATCTATGCTCTTTTGAAAATCCTCATTCCAAACACATTTGACTCCTTTGTGTAAGTTTTTGTTGAAAGGTTGAGCTCTATCTGCCAACTGTGAAATGAACCTCCTTATGGATTGAAGATGTCCTTGAAGACTCCTTATTTGAGTGATGTTTCTAGGAGGTGGCATATCTATGATTGCTTGGACCTTTTTAGGGTCCACCTCTATTCCTTTTGCTGAAATGATGAATCCTAGTAGTTTCCCAGAGGTGACACCAAATGCACACTTTTTAGGATTTAACCTTAATTGAAATTGTTCCATGTGATCTAGAATGACTTCTAAATCATCTAAGTGTGTGTCTCTTTTCTTAGACTTGGCCAAGGTGTCATCCACATAATCTTCCATGTTTTTATGCATCATGTCATGAAAAATAGTTGTCATAGCTTGTTGATAGGTGGCTCCTACATTTTTAAATCCAAAAGGCATAATGTTCCAACAATAGGTATCCCATGCACAAGTGAATGCAGTCTTTTCTTGATCTTCAGTAGCTATCTTAATCTGATTGTATCCAGAAAAACCATCCATCAAGGAATAAATCTCATAACCCACAGTCATGTCCACTATCATGTCTATATTGGGAAGTGGAAAATCATCCTTTGGGCATGCTCTATTGACATCTCTAAAGTCTGTGCAAATTAGAATGGATTTATCATGTTTGGAAACTGGTACAATGTTTGATATCCATTCAGCATAGTCAATAGCTCTTATGAATCTTGCACCAAGGAGTTTCTCTAATTCTACTTTGAATAGAAGAGCTATGTGTGGATGCATCTTTCTCAATTTTTGTTTGACTAGTTTTACATCTGGAGCTATGGACAAGTGATGCATGATAAGATTAGTGTCCAACCCTGGCATATCTAAATAAGTCCAAGAAAAATTGATCTTCTTTTTCTATAGGAACTTAGTGTAGGCTTCCTTTTCTTATGTTGACAAAGACTAAGCCAAGTGTACTATCTGTGGAGCCTCATCTATACCCAAATTGACTGCTTGTGTTGGCTCAACAAGAACTGAAGATCTATGTTAAAAGTAGCTAGGGAGATGATCAAGTACCTCATCCATAGGCACCTTAGAGAGGTTTTCACCCTTGGATATGCCATTTATTTTTACTATTTTTGGTTCTGACACCACCACACAGTGGGTTTAACCGTCAGAACTCTTATTCTTTTTTTCCTTTTCTTTTTATTTTGTGACTAATGTACTTGATGTCTGGCTCTATCATACTAGTAGCTGATTCATTGGTGGAAGAGACTATGGGTTCAATGGCGTTCAAGTAACAGGTTATCTCATAGTCATTTTGGAATGTTAACAGCTCAGGTTCTTGATAGCATTGGGACCAATCAATGAGGTTAGGATGAGCAAGAGGTAAGTTAATGACTGGTTCAAGGTTATGAATGTGAATGATATCATCTCAGGTGACTGAAGAGTTGAATTCTATCAAGTATCCTTCTAAGCTACCCAAATGAGGATTCATCCTAACAAGAGAAGAATCATCCACCAAGGTAACATGTGGGTTCAAATCCTCTAATCCTACACATGACTCGTCAGCTACTTTAGGTTGAGAATTATAAGTATGGATGACATCAACATTAATGTCAATTGTAGAAGGCTCTGAGAGAGAGTTCCATTCATACTCATGTGAATCTGTTTCTAAATCTTGACTAGGATGTTTACACCATGAAGGTTTGGGACATCTTGATGTGGAAGATCTAATATCATCAAGGGTAACATCTCTCTCCATCAAATAGATAATATTCTTACATTGAAATTCTCTGATAGGATCTTCTACATCTAATTCATCTTATTCTAAAGTTGCGACTGTCGCATGAGCAACTGGGTTATCTGAATCTCCATTTTAGGCCAATAGTACCCAACCCTAATAAGTTTTCGAGCTAGTGTTAAACCATTTGAGTGTGACCCACGAATACCATCATGGACTTCCTCTAATGCACTTTGAGACTCTTCCCATTCTAAACATCTAAGTAGTGTACCATCTAGACCTCGTTTGTATAGATCATGACCAATGATGACATATTGGGAGGCATTACGGATAAGGTATCTCTTTTCATGGCAGTTGAAGGTATTGGGGATGATTTGGTCTTGGAGATAGGAAAATAGGTTTTTATATCGGGATGAATCATGACCAACAACAGTGCAGATCATGCGGGTTTTGGGGGAGTCATATGCAGGATAAGATAGTGCTTCCACCAGGAACTCATAGCGTAGCTCATGTTCAAGCTACTGTAATAAAGTAGATAGTGTTGCCATTGCATCAACAGCCTTGTTCTCCATTCTAGGAATTTGCTCAAATGTGATAGATATGAAATATTTCTTAAGATCATCTACCATTCTCTTGTAAGGAATGAGATTTTCATCTTTAGTTTGGTACACATCATTGACTTGATGAATAACAAGTTGAGAGTCTCCATGAATGTATAGCTTTGTTACTCTCCATTCAATTGCTAGTTTCATACCATTCAAAAGGGCTTCATATTCCACAATATTGTTCATGCAAGGGAACTTCAGTCTGAATGCTTTTGGGATGGAGTATCCTTGAGGAGTTATGAACAATATGCCTGCTCCAGATCCATTTTGTGTATAGGAGCCATCAAAGAACAATTGCCATTCTCTAGAAGATAGGTGCATAATAGAGGAGTCTAGAAATTCCATTTGCATTGGTGTGTCATCAAACATGGGTGCATCTGCTAGTTGATCAACAATAACTTGACCTTTTATAGCTTTTCTTTCAACATATTCAATGTCAAATTCGCTTAGAAGCATGACCCATTTAGCCAGTCTACTTGTAAGGGCAGCCTTGCTTAGTAGGTATTTTAGTGGATCAATTTTTGCTACTAGATGTGTGGTATGAGCTAACATATAGTGTCTTAGTTTCTATGATGCAAAGATCACAACAAGACAAGCTTTCTCAATCATAGAATAGTTCTTTTCATACACCACCAATGTTCTGCTTATATAATAAATGACTCTTTCCTTTTTCTCTTCATCATGTTGCGCTAGCAATGCCCCAAGTGATGTGGTTGTTGCGGAGACATATAAGATCAATGGCTTCCCATGAATAGGAGGCATCAAGATAGGAAGATTTGATAGATACTTCTTGATATGGTTAAAGTTGTTCTCACATTCTTCATTCCATGCAAAGGTCACACCTTTATGTAATGGTTTTGTAAAAGGCTGTGATATGTCCGCTAGCTGTGATATGAATCTTCTGATAGATTGAACTCTTCCTTGCAACATCCTCATTTGACTGATATTCATGGGATGTTGCATCTCTATTATAGCCTTGACTTTAGCTGGATCAACTTCAATGCCCTTCTTTGAAACTATGTATCCTAAGAGCTTTCCAAAAGTGACACCAAAAGCACACTTCTTAGGATTTAGTCAGAGACTAAACTTTTCTATTATGTCTAGGATCATGCTCAAGTCCTTTAGATGTTCAGTTCTGATCATAGATTTTGCTAAAGTATCATCAACATAATCTTCCATAGTTCGATGCATCATGTCATGGAAAATAGATGTCATTGCTCTTTGATATGTAGCACCAGCATTTTTAAGCCCAAATGGAATGACATTCCAATAGAAGGTGCCCCATGTACATGTGAAAGCAGTTTTCTCTTGGTCCTCTGGAGCAATTTTTATTTGGTTATATCCAGAGAAACCATCCATTAAAGAATACATCTCGAAACCCACAGTCATGTCCACTATCATATCAATGTTAGGTAGTGGAAAGTCATCCTTAGGGCATGCTCTATTCACATCTCTAAAGTCTGTGCACACTCTGATTGAGCCATCTGGTTTAGAAATAGGTACAATATTAGAGATCCACTCTACATAGTCAATAACTCAGATGAATCTGGCATTTAGGAGCTTCTCTAATTTAGCTTTTACCAAGAGTGCAATGTGAGGATGCATCTTTCTCAATTTTTGCTTGATAGGTTTGACATTTGGAGCAATAGATAAATGATGCATTATAAGATTAGGATCCAATCCTGGCATATCTAAATATTTCCATGCAAAGTTGATCTTCTTCTTTGTTAGGAATGTTGTAAATTTTTGCTTCTCTTCTTCTGATAATGATTGTGCTACATGTACCAATTGTGGTTCCTCTGTTGTACCCAAATTGATGGATTGAGTGGGCTCAATTAGAACTGGAGATCTATCCTGTAAATGACTTGGAAGGACATCAAATATCTCATCCTTAGGTGCCTTAGAGAGGTTTTCACCTTTGGATATGTCTTTTATTTTTACTTTTGTAGGTTCTGAGACTGCCACAAAGTGGTTTTCACCCTTAGAACTCTTTTTCTTTTTCTTTTTATTCTTATTTTCTGACTAAGATATTTGATGTCTGACTCAATCATGCTAACACTCGGTTCACTGATGGAAGTACTCATAGGCTCAACTACATTGAGGTAGAAAGCAAGGGCATAGTCATTCGGGAAGGTATAAATACCATGGCTTAGATTCGTGGAGGTTTGATCAATAAGTTCTAGATATTTGATAGTCAAAGTAGGGAAAGATTGGGAGATAGTGTTTATGGATATGGATCTATCATCATTGGTGCTAAACTAATGCTTGAGTTCAAAGGTGATACTACAACTTAAGACATCCAATTCATGAATAGGCTCAATGTCATCATGGGAGTCCAATTCAACCATAGATGGATCAGACTCGATAGGTTCATCATTTCCCTCTAGACTTACATTGGTTTGAGGTGCATATTGGTGAATAACATCAACATGTTTCTCTATGATAAGCTCATCTTCATCTGGTTCTGGAATGGCTCCCCATTCATAGTCATTTGATTCAGCTTCTGATTCAGGATCTCTAGGAAATCTTAGAACATGAGTAAAGTCAGGGTGAAGACCCCAAGAAGGGTTACCCTCTGATTCTGATTTGTATTTATACTCATGAGAATCTATCTTAGAATCACTACCACTTCCCTCTTCTTGATTGTTTTTGAGATTAGCTGGTTCTTGTGTTGCAACTATCTCTTGATTGATAGTAGGTTCTTGTGTTTCTACTACATTAATTCTTTTGATAGGATCATCTTTATCATCAAGAAGGTCTTTGATCTCTTTAGGCAATTTTTCATAGGGGATGAGTTCTAAACTATCTGAATCACTATCAGATGGTTCTATTTCTTCTTTCTTAAGAAGAGGTTCCCTTGGTGCGATCTGGTCTATGACATGAGAGCAATTACCTTTGAGGTGATAGGGTTTCTTCTTAAATCCTAAGCCAACTTTGTTTTTATTTTCTCTACCAGTATGTGGGAGAGGTGCCTCAAGACCTTTTCCTCTGATTCCTAGAGGTCCTTTACCTGAATATCCCATCTTAGCTATTAATTTATCTCCTGGACCATATGACTTGGAAGGGAGTTTGGAGACTGTAGAGTCACCAGTTTGAACAACTTGAGATTCAGGTTCATCTTTGTACAACCATGATAGAACAGCCTCATCCTGTTCAAATTCTTGCTTGGATACTTGTTCTGCTACAAAATTCTTTTTATATGCTTCAAGAGGTTCTTTAGATTTTGGTTTGGATTGTTTCAAAGATTGCCCATAATATTTAGGCAAGATAGGGAGAGATGTCAAAGATAAGACTGGCTCGATAGTATATTCTCCCATACTATTTGCTTTGATATTAACCTCTTTTGCAAGATCTTCCATTTTAGATGTGGATGCTTCCTTAGTTGGTTCAATGGAAGATTCTCTATTATTAGGTACAAGCTTATCTGCACTTTCCTTCAAGGTGTTGCAAGTTGTATTTAGATCTGTGGGGATAGTAACCTCTACTCCTTCATAAGGAAACTTCAAACATTGATGGTATGTAGAAGGAATAGCTTGCATTTCATGTATCCATGGTCTCCCTAGAAGGATGTTGTAGGCCAAAGGTAGATCAAGCACTTGATAGATGGTATCTTTGATAATTGGACCCACTCTGATAGGTAAGACAATGGTGCCTTTAGAAGATCTTTCTTGTTCATCATAGGCCTTGATAGTTATTTTCTTTCTAGGATCAATAGCCAATTCTAAAAATCCCAATCGTGTGATCAAGCTGTAAGAACAAATGTTTAGGCCAGCACCCCCATCTATCAACACACGTTTGACTCTACGATTCTGGATCAAGACTTCTATATGCAAAGGCTGATTATGTCGGTGACTCAAGGAGTTTTCATCTTCCTCTGAAAAGGAGATATATTTCGGAGATGTAAGATGTCCAACCATAGTCTGGAACCTGTCTAAATCAAGGTCATCAGGAACATTGGAACCGAGCAAAGCTTTATCGAGAATGGCTTTATGAGCTGGAGATATTCGAAGCAACTCAAACATGGAGATTTTCACATTAGTGTGTTGGAGTTGTTGAACAATGCTATAAGATGTAGGCCTTGTATCCTTTGGATTGGAAGATTTGGAAGCAGCCTTCTGTTTAGAAGCAGATGAAAGATTGAAGGGCACCTTAGGGACATTTGATGAATTTGGGATTTGTCCTTTCAGATGCATTTGAGCTTGTGATCGAGTAACTGCATTAGCTAAGGAGTGATTTCTATCTCTTTGTACAATTGTGATGACATTGCAACTTTCAGAGAGACATGGTTCAACCATATTGATGATAGCATTATTTCCAAGGTAGGCATAGTTGACTTTTGCCCCCATATTAGGCTGAGAAGTTGAAACTTCTTGACCATGTTTTGGAAATGGTTCTGTGAATGTTGTATGATCATTATTGCTCATGGGATTGTCAATTGTGATGTCTCCACTATCGATCAGATCTTGAATGGTATGCTTCAAGTGATAGAAACTACTAGTTTTGTGACCTTTACTCCGATGGAAATCACAGAATTCATTTTCCTTCCACCATATCGGTTTGGGGTCCTGAGCATTCAGTTGGATTAGTGGTAAAGAGATGATGTTATCAACTAGTAGAGTTTTCATAGCTGATTCTAAAGACTCTCCTAGAGGAGTAAATTTTTGATGTTTATCCCATTTTTTGTATTCTGGCTTCCTTTGAGATGGTTGAGCAGACTTTTGCTCTGAAGCTTTAATGGCTTGAGTACCAAGAGTGAGATTGTAGGTTGGTGCCTTTGATGGGGCACAGATAGTGTCAACAATGCCATCTGTGACGATGCCTTTGTTCTTGTTCCAATTTTTGTTCTTGTCTTTAGAACTGGATCCTTATTCGTACTTGTCTTTTTGAAGTGTGATTTCTCCTTTTTTTACAAGCACTTCTTTGATTTTGACAGCATTATCCACCATCTTGTCAAAAGATGTATGATCTTGCATTTGTAAGGGATAATTGATTTCTGGAACAAGGTTATTGATAAAGATTTCAAGTTTCTCCATTTCAGGAATTGTTCTAGCATATAGAGAGAACTTCTTTTGCCACCTTTTGAGGAAAGTTAGGAATGATTCTCCTAGATATTGCTTGAGATTACAAATATCAATCATGGTGATGGGATGTTGAATATTGTAGGAGTATTGCTAGTAGAACAATTTGATCAACTCCTCAAAAGTTTTGATAGTAGAAGGCAGTCTAGAGAACCAGTGGATGGCTGCTCCCCCTAGAGATTGAGGGAAGAGATGCATCAGATAGGTCAGTTCATGCATGAACTCCATTGATTGTGTACATAATTCTCTGACATGATCTTGAGGATTAGAGTATCCATCATACTTGTCATACTTTGGCATCTCCACTCTTTTTGGAAATGGTGGCATATACAAGTTTTTGTCAAAAGGAAAAGGGCATAGAGCTTCCATGGAGAACTCTTTGGGTTCCTTTTCTTTCTCAAGGCTATTAAATTTGACTTGTAAAGCATGTATTTGTTTCATCATAGCTATGAGTGGAGTTTCTTCCTCATGCATAATGATATCTTCAACATTAAAGTTGGGAGGAAGTTTAGCTCCTTGATGAGCTAGTTGTAATAGTTATTCTTCTCTATCTTCTTTCAAGAAATTCTTCATCATTCGTTTGAAGTTATCATCATTTTGATATTGAGCAATTTCTTCAGGTGTGGGTTCCTGATCTGCACCATGTTGAGATTGAGCTCTTTGAGAGCCAAAATTTGTCCCTGCTTGAGACATGGTAGGAGTTTGTGGACTCCCTGGATTAGATTGATGAGGGGTATGTTGAGTACCTCTGTGAGTTGATGGAGGAGGTATGTAACCAGATTTCAATCGATAGTTGCCAAGGCCATCATCCTCGTAAAGACTAGAATTGATGAGTTGCTTAAGAGTTGGAGTTTGGGTAGTGGTGATAGATTTCTTGTGAGAGGAAGCTCTAGTCTCCACCATCAACTTTGAGTGAAACAAAAGAATAAGATTCAGATAACCGAAGAATGAATTGAATCAAGATGATCAAATGATGCAACCTTGTCAAGGTTTGATTGATTTGAAGATTTGATTAGACATGGATGAAGGATACTATGCCCTGGATGTATGGGTAGGTTCCCAAAAGATAGCGGACAAGATATCACAACACTTAGTCATTTTGATGATTGATTAAAGATTGATAGTTATGACAAGGTTTTGACACAGGATGATAAGGACTCAAATCGATTAAATAGAAGGCTAAATCAAATTCAAAAGGCCACTTTAGGAAAATGATTGGATTCTTAATAGCTACTGCTCTATTCCTGACACAGTGATTCATTCGACAGATTCTGAAATTAGGCTGAAAAAGCTAAATATCTGGCAATTTTGACAATTTTTTGACAACTTTCAAAAAATTTGCAAATGACACTCTGTAGACTCATACGACAGTGGGTATGCTATGAAACGATAGTTGCAAAACTCATACGACAATTGCAAGCAAGATTTTGACTCTTAGAATTTTCTAGCATCAAAACTCATACAACGCTGGGTGGGTTATCATACGACAATTGGGTATCAATGAAATGACAGTTGAAAATCTCATACGACAGTTGGGTAGCAATGAAATGATAGTTGGGTAGCAATGAAATGACAGTTGAAAATCTCATACGACAGTTGTAAGATTTTGACTTTGAGAATTTGCTGGCATGGAAACTCGTACGACACTGGGTACTCAATCATACGACAGATGGGTTGTAATGAAATGACACTTGATGGAAACTCGTATGACTTTCTGACCTCCTGAGATGACTTTTGACTCCAGAAAAGGATTTTACTTCAGATTTTGCAAATTTTGAGTTTTCAGTTTTGAATCGTTTGCAAATTTCAATGTCCAGATTTTGAGGATTGTAATAGATTTGTTCATTTTCAGTAACCAGATAGATAAACAAGCATGAAAAATAGCAAGCACATGATTTCAAGCATGTCTGAAAATAATGAACAAGGGTAAAAGCAACCTTGCGCATGAACAATCAAGTGACTTATTCGTTCTAGTCCTCAGAAGCGCTAATTGTGTATGTTCCAAAAATGTTTTGCAATAACGTACATATACCCTATAAAATGAAAATTTGGCCTCGCTAGGGTTTTTAGTAATGGTCTGACTCTGCAAATTTTATGATCCAAAGGGGTGAACTCCAATCTCGGCACACTAGGGTTTTGACACAGTTCGAGAACTTAATCTTCAGGAGCTGCTAGGGAGATCTGACAACCCAACAATGAACCATACCCGTGGAGATTTCTTCCACAAGGACATTTATATAGCGGCTGTCACTACCATGGCAAAAATGGCTATTACCGCTTGAGGTTCCGTCAATGCAATTTTCCCTGTGAAGGGATTGTTCGCTACAGTTAACCCTCTCTAAAGATGACTCACAATAGTATACCACAAGGGGACTTGGCTCCAGACCCAAGGTTTTGATGCGTCTTCACTTTTAACCCAAACAAATCAAGCAGATTAATCTGACACACTAAGATAGTTTTGCTTCACCAAGGTCTATGATATCAACCCCACGTGATCTATCAACCTCTCTGGAGAGAGAATGTATCAATCAATAAGGGAAGATGCACTAACCAATTTTGATTCACCAAAGCTCATGATGTCAACCCCACGTGATCTATCAACCTCTCCTGGGAGAGAATGTATCGATCAATAAGAGAAGACGCACTAACCAAGTTGAATGTGAAATGCACTAAGTATCCTCCCTACCTACAAGGATTCTATCATCAAGAAGAATTTTGTTGGGAATCCAATCTCTCAAGAATCACGAATAGTGTTCATAGGGCCTAATTACTATGTGAGCACAGATGCATGTTTCCAAAAACAAATCTACCAAAAGTACCCAAAAAGCAGAAAGAGGAACACTTAATGCTTAAAGCGAATATGAGATGAGTCCACAAGGTGGAACACTTGACACCTCACACAAGCTAAAAATGAGTCCCCAACTTAGAAAAAAAGTGAGTTCCTAAAAGAACAAAAGGGTTGCTAAGTGGAACACTTAACGCTTCTGTCCTGTTGACCCCTACCCTTTATGGTGCTGAGATTGCAACCACAGGGCTGAATAAGGGGCTGACGGATTAGCGAGTCCAATAACCCAAGATAGCAATCAAGATCAATCACAAGTATCTAAGACTACTTAATGAATCCTTAAGGGGTCACAACCTAGTATCAATTATGCAAGTGTGTAGAAATAGGTCAAAAGCATGAAAAGATGCACACAAGCCAGACACATGAGAGATTTATTTTAGGATCCAAATTGAAATATTATTAGCTTGAGAAGAATACCTTAGGTCCAACGCTCTGGAATCTAGAATTTAGCACACGTCTGAAAGTACAAAATCAAGACAAATCAATAGCAAACTATAAGTGTTAGAAATCAATAATTTGAAAGTACAAATGTGCAAATTCTGTGCCTCTGTAGCAAAATCTCGTGCGAGGCAGGATGCGGTCCCGCATGAGGAAACACTATTTTGCGCAATGAAGGATATAATCTCACGCAAGGAAACACTATTTTGCATGACAAAGGATGAAATCTCGTGCGAGTTAGGATGCAGTCCCGCGCAAGGAAGTATAGTCTCGTGCAAGAAAGTGATTTTTCGCACATAAAATGATGATACCAGTGAAATTTCGCATGACACAAAAAGAAATATCATGCAACACAGTGAAATCTCACGTGAGAATTCATACAGAAGTGTACAAAAGTACGGACATAATGATAAAAATCACAGTGTATGGACAGTTTTGATAGAAAAAGTGCCAAATTTTTTTTATTTTTTTTGTAGGCAAAAAAAAAACAAAAAATAACGTCCTACAGAGTATACCAAGACCCTTGAAACCCTTAGCCTCAAAAGATAGAAAATTGATAGAAATGAAGGGAAACCCATTTCAGGGCCCCACGGTGGGTGCCAAAAATGTGTGTGTGAAAATTGTACCTAATCTGTAGACACAACACTTTAGTAAAACATTAGAGGTTAGCAAAAATCAAAATCATGCAAAATTGAAATCTAATTTAACCAAGTGATTTACTGCCTTCTAGTAGGTGCAAGATTAATGTTCTCAGATTGTTATCGAGATCAGTGACCTAGACAACACCTAAATGAAGGATTTGAATGCAAAATTGATGTGAAATATGAATTGAATGCAATTAATCTATTTTTTTGATATTTTCTATGCAATAAGATGAAAAATGATATGAAATCTATGATAATATGAAAATTGATATGCAATGGTAATCTAGAAATGATATGATATGAGAATGAAAATTCTAACAATAATATGAAAGCTATGAATTTGAAATTGATCTCACAAAGCTTTGAATCCTCAAATTTATCTTTCAAGCTCCAATTGTGCAAATTCTCCAAATCTGATATGCTATGATTCCTGTAGAGTAAGTTTGCAATTTGCGAGATATTAGAGATTGTGAAGAGCTGAGCCTTGGTTTTATAGAAATCCAGGGCTTTGGAGGTGCATGAGAAAAATCCATAAATCACTCAAATAACTCAGGTTGATTTTTGAGTTATTTGATAATAAAGAATAATTAACTCACAAAAACATGCAAATCATGCAAAAACAACTTTTTAACTCAAATTAGAGTTTAGATCAACTTTTTGAACTCCAAAAGGATGTTGAGTTCTAAAAAGTCAACACTTTGCATTGATTTTCTAATTTGGAGTTTAACTGTTTCTTTTGAATGTGCATAATAATTATGAATTAATTAAATAAATAAAGTGATTTATGCTCAACTTAACTGATTTTAAAAAATAAAACAATTGATTTATGGGTTAATCAATTATTTTTCAAACTTTTATTAAAAACTATATTATTAAATAATGACAACTTGCTTTAATTAATTAAATAAAAATTTAATCAATTAGTCATAGGATATTGGATTCATTGTCAAAATTAAATAATACAATTAATAATAGATAGAATTAAATTAAATTACACAATTAAGTGGCAAGATATTAAATCTAATTAATTAAATATGAAAATATTCAATTAATCAAACTTAGGATAAATGTGATTTATCACCAAATAATCATTAAATTAAAGATAATTAAGATAATTAGGAATATTGCTAGGAATATTCCCCAATGCAGAATTTAAGATAATCAATTAGGATTCGATGATGTTTAGATGTGCCTTAGGTTAGGACTTTGATGTCGATTTCATTTGAATTGTTGATATAGAAGCTTAATGAACTTATAGCCCATTTTTGGGGTATTACAACCCATAGGGATCTTTATTTCTCATCATGTTTACATTTTCCTCTACAACTTCAAGCATGTTGACAACATTCTCTGCAACTGTGTAAGTGTAATTGATCTTAGCCTTGCCATTCTTAGGTTTAGAGGTGTCCCCCTTCTCATACTTGGGAAAAGGTTCTTTGAAAGCCTTATGATCAGCATTGGTGTTCAACCCATCTATTTGAAGTTTTCCATTCTTAATGAGATCTTGGATGATATGCTCAAGTTTCCAACAGTTTTCAATATTATGTCCAATGCCATTATGAAATTTTCAAAAGGATTTCTCATCCCACCAATGTGGCTTAACATCAGGTATATGATGCTTTGCAGGGTCTTGAGGATGCACAAGGTTGTTGGCAATGAGTGTTTTGAAGACATCCTCATATGAATCACCAATTTTCAAAAACTGTCGCCTCTCTTTCTTAGGATTATCTTTATATCTTGGCTTGTACTCTTGTTGGTTAGATGAGTTGAGCTTTATAGTTTGAACAATGCTAGACAAGTGAAGAACAACTTGATCCATGGGTTGAGAAGAGTCCACAACTCCATCATTGACCATTTGTTTGTTCTTGTTCCAATGTGATTTTTTCCCTTTATCCTTATTAGAGTTGTTATTTTGACCATTGTTGTTGTTTTTGTTGTTGGCCAAAATTCCTTGTTCTTTCAAAACATCCTCAATCCTACATGTGGTTTCAACCATGGTGTCAAAGGAATCAAAGACCATCTTCCTAACTTCATACTGCATCTCAGGAACCAAGTTGCTAATAAGGATATCAATCTTCTCATCTTCATGAATGGTCCTAGAGTAGCGAGAGCATTGTCATCTCCACCTTTGCAAGAAAGTGATAAAGGATTCCCCTTGATGTTGCTTTAAGTTGCATAAGTCCAACATGGTGACAGATCTTGAAAGATTGTATGCAAAGTGTTGGACAAACCTATGGACAAGCTCTTTGAAAGTCTTGATGGGGGGAGTTATGTTGGTGAACCATTCCATCACTTGACCCTTAAGACTCCTTGGAAATAATCTCATAAGGTATGAGTCATCTTGATGGAACTCAAAACTCATAATATAAAACTGACGCACATGATCATGTGGATCTCCATTATCGTCATACTTGTCATATTGGGGGATCTCAAATTTTCTAGGAAAATCTTTCATACTCACACTCTTGTCAAAAGGATTGGGAAAAATTGAATCAAGATTGAATGAGCTCTTGGGTGCCAACATTTTTTCCATCATACGCTTAAGTTACTTGATCTCTTCTTCTTGGGATGGACCTTGCTTCTTGATCTTTCTATCCACATCAAAATTATATGGGACCCTAGCACCTTTGTTGATCAAACTCTCTAGGAATTTGTCTTCATTTTGCTCCAAGTATCTCTCCACATATTGTTGGAAGAGTGATTCTTGTTGTATCTTCATGAAATCTTGGGAGTCAAGGTCAAGACTTGAGATACTACCCCCATATCGTGAACCATGTTGAGCATGTGGAGAAGGTTGTTTTAAGTTCCTAGGAGGTGTTTGTCTCCTATAATGCTCTTGTTGTGAATCCCTTCTTCCTCTAGGGCTAGGAGATCATGAAGGTGATCTTGAATACCTTCTACTTTGTGGAGTCTTAGGAGGAGTGGATGGAGGAGAGTTGTTTCCACCACCAACACACATGTTGTTGTATTGATCATTGAGTTGTTGAGCCAAGAGTCTATCTTTCTCTTCTTGTGCAGCTCTCCTTTCTATTTCCAATAAGGCTTGTCTTTCTAACTCTAGGAGTCTAAACTTCTCTTTCTTTGCAGCTTGTTCATCTAAGAAGGCTTTCTTTTCATGCTCAATCCTTTTGAGTCTTTCACTTATGTATCTTGAAGTTGTTTGGAGTGGTGAACTTGGTCTTGAATGTTTAAACAAGTCATTGGTATATGTTGCATTCACATGAGTATCATAAGGCTCATCATCTTGACTGTCATGTTGTGATTTCTCTTCTTGATAGGACTTCTTCATTTCCCTTTCATTTCTTTGGTGAGCATCCAAATATCTAGTAGAAATAAAAGATGGGACTGGTTGATTTTCATGAGATGAACTACCAAATAGAATGTTATCTCTATGTCTTTCCAATATGTTGTCAAGACTTTTATCCTTTTCTTCCCTCTCCCTTCGAGTCATTGTATAACTCATATCTATATATAAATGAGAAGGTGCTAAGGATGTGCTCAACTTGCTAAGATTACTCTTGGGATCAAACCAAGCTTCTGAGGTATTCCTAGGGGATTGATCAAAGACAGGCTCTTTTCCCTTACATTTTTGGCGAGTTTGAAGTAAGGGTAATTGGTCAAAGACTACTTGAGGTCATTTTCCTTGATTTACTTGATATCTTGTTGTAACTGACATGAAATAAAAGATCCTAGGTGATAAGATGACCCTAGGAAAGGTTGGTACCAAACTAGGATAGTGAAAGCATTCAATTGTCCAAAAGAGAGATGGTAAGATAGAAATTTTGCAAAAGGTATAAACCAACACTGCCATAGAGGTGTCCACTCAACGGATAAGTATCCTAACACATATGGATCAGGAGGATGATTCACCCAAGTTATATTTGATTGAATTTGATTTTGGATGGAAGTGAATTGGACAAGAGATTACTGAAACTCTCCAAGCATGTTATCAAAGAATCTAAGGGTTTACTTTCTCAACAAGGATGATTTCTAACTAACTAATTCCAAGAAAGGTCACTTGTGAAATCAAAGAATACTAATCCAATAGGTCAATACATAGGAACCCAAGGTGTAAATAGGCTTCCAACTATAAGGTAAGTGACCTACTATAATTCGGATCGACGAAGGAAAATTGAAAATGACGGAAATCAGCTCACTGTTCCGACAAACTAGGGTATAGTGTCGCACGAGGGAATGTAGTCCTGTGTGAAGAAATGATAGGGATCACGTGAGAAAATGAAATCTCACGTGATAAAATGATAGGCTCGCGCAAGAATGTGCATAGACCCAGGTGACAAAATAGGATCAGACCGCTTGACAACAAGTTTGTGAACTCAGGAACTCAATTTTTGTTCATTTTAAAAGATCAACTAGATATATCAAAAAAATTTCAGCATCAATTAATCATGCAAGACAACAATCAAGGAATTCAAGAAAATAATGTCTTCAAGCAATGGGCAAGGGACAAAGAAACCTTTCACATGAACAAGAATAGTGACTTAGTATGCTACTCCTTAAATATTCTACTTGTGTATGTTCTCAAAATGTTTTTCCAATCACACACATAGTCCTAGAAAGACAAATTTAGTTGCACTATGGTTCTTAGTAATGGTTTGACTCTGCAACTTTTGCAATTTCAAGAGGGTGAACTCCAATCCAGATGCACCAGGGTTTTGACACATTCTGAGAATTTAATTGATCAGAGATGCTAAGGAGATCTGATAGCCCAATAAGAAATTACACCTATGGAGATTTCTTCCACGAGGACATTTATATAGCGGTTGTTACTACCATGGTGAAAATGGATATTACCACTTGAGGTTCCATCCACATGGTTAACCCAATAAAGGGAATGTCCACTATGGTTAACCCTTTCTAACAAGGTGACTCACAAAAAGGACCACATGGGGACTTAGTTTAGATTCAAGGATTTGAGTTTCTGGTACTACCCAAAAAGGGAATAGAGCATAATCCTCTAGCCTCTTCACTTTGCCCAAACATAGCAAGCAAGTTCATTGACACACTAAGATTGAAACCACCTCACCAAGGTTCATAATGTCAACAAAAATGTCTACCGAGCTCTCTAAAAGGGACCAAGAGAGAACATACCGATCAATGTTGAAGACTAAACCAAGTAAGACCGTGAGATAGTAACAATATCCTCCCTACCTACAAGGGGTTCTATCATCAAGAAGAGCTTCACAAGAAACCCACTCTCTCAAGAATGCCACAAATAGTGTTCATAGGGCCTAATTACTATGTGAAACATGTATGCAAGAAAGTGAATCTATGTTCTTTTTAGAGCCCAAAATTGAAGTGTGATCTATGAAAGCAATAAACACTCAAGCTAGACACATGAGAGATTCATTTTATGCCCAAAACCAAAATGTTATAGAGATTGATAGCAACTCACCTTAGGTCCAAAGATTTGCAATCCAATGCTATGCTACCTCAGCAATCAGAATCAGGGAAACAATCACAACAAGCATTAAATGTCAGAAAATAGCAAGCGAAACTAGCAAATCTGGAAATTTAGGTCTCTGCTATCAGAATGTCATGCAAGATAATACACAGTGCCACATGAGAAAGTACCAAACCCGCATGAGGAAGTACATAGGCCCGTGTGAGAAAGTACATAAGGCTGTGTGAGAAAGTACACATGCCCACGCAAGAAAATGCCTTTATCGCACACAAAAATGCTAATACCAACAAAAATTCATGCAATAAAGTGAGAAACTTTGCGCGAGGATCTATAACAGAGATGCATGGAAGTACGGACAATGCACAAAAATTGTGAGAAAAATAAAATAAAATAATATGAGGCAAGAAATGGAATTTTTTGCCCCACGGTGGGTGCCAAAAAATGTGTGCTAAAATATTGTCACACTTCTATGAGTCATTAAATCCAAGATTGCTCAAGAATGAGGTCTCAAATGGCGACTCATAGCTCTCTATTCATGGAGTGCAAGGGTTTGTAATGGAGGCCATCATATTAGACCTAGTTTGTGCCCATGCAAGTACACCATAAAATGAGAGATTCAAAGAGGAAAAACAAGAATGCTTCTAGTCTCCATGATCATCAAGTATGCATGCAAATGAAAATGAAAGCTATTCTATATGATAAAAATGCATGAAAGAAAACTAATCTATGAAAGGAAATGCTTATGCAAGATTATTCTATGAAAGGAAATATGAATCTAATTTAATATGAAAGTACAAGATTAATCTAAATGGATTGCCATGGGGCATGAGAGAAGAAGACAAGAAAAGAGAAGTAGCAATATCCAAACTCAAGTGCTCAAGAATCTTCTCCAAAGTTGCTCTCCAAACGTGCAACATAACAATAAAAAAACCTAGATGTCTCCAAATGAGAAAGAGAAGGTTCCTTATAAAGGAAAGTGGACAGTCAAGATTAAGAGGAATAAAGAAATGAGCAATGGTGGAGATTAAATCTTGGTTGATCCATGTGCTCAAGATTCTTTAAGAGGAAAAAAGATGAAAAAGGCTCACCACTTAAAAGTATGTGCATTCAAAGTGGAGAGAAAAATAGATTTTTATTTATTTTATTTCCTTTTTCAACACAAAGAGAGATTTAAGTGGGGATTTTATTAAAAGAGGAATTTTATTTTAATAAGATGATTTTATTTAATTAAAAGGAGAATTTTCTTTTAATTAAATGAGGCTTAGAATAAAATGATCAAACTTTAGGAAATATTAAAATAATTGAATTAATTACAATTTGATCAAGGAAATTGATTTGAATTGAAAATATTGCAAAGCATTGATTCAGGAAATTGATAAATTGAAGAATGGGGCCCAAAGTCTAGGTGACCATTTTAGGGTGCATACATGACCCACACACACCCTCATGAACTTCCTTTAATGCACGATTAGACTCTTCATTTTCTAAACACCTAAGAAGCGTACCATGTAGACAATGTCTATACAAGTCATTAGCGATGATTATATAATGTGATGCTACCCTTATAAGGCATCTCTTTTCATTTTTGGAATAGCTTTTAGGGATTGTTTGGTCTTTTAGGTATGAGTAGATATGGGCATATCTGGATAAAAATTATGTTTCAAGGGAACAAATAATCTAGGATTCAGGTGAGTCATAGGCTGAGAATGGGAGTTCTTCCACTAGGAAGTCATAGAGAAATTGATGTTCTTCAAGTTGTAACATGGATGCCAAAGTAGTCATCACATCTGTTGCTTTGTTTTCTGATCTTGGAAATTTCTCAAATGTGATGAAGACAAAGTATTTCTTCAAGTCATCCACCATTCTTTTGTAAGGTATTAGCTTATCATCTTTTGTCTAATAGTCACCATTCACCTAATTGATAATGATTTGTGAATCTCCATAGATGTGTAATTCAATGATTTTCCATTCTATTGCAAGTTTCAATCCATTTACCAGGGCTTCATACTCTGCTATGTGTAATACCCCAAAATTGGCACCTTGCAATCTTAATCAATTTTGGTGCATTCATTCAAAATTTCTACATCGTCAAAGTCCTATTGTACTAGGCAATTCTATCTCCTAATTGACTTTATTTGACTTGGTGTCAAATGTAGAAAAAACCCTAAATTTGCATTAATCAAATACTATATTTAATTCCTAAATGTCAAAATTTATTGGCTAAATAATCCCTGTGATTAATTAATTTAATTCTAAAGTCCTAGTGCTTTAATTAAATTAATTTCACCCCCTTTAGTTAATACACATCAAAGGAATTAAATAGTTATTTAGTTCTTTAAATGAAATACTCTCATTTGGACTTAATAATTCAAATAATTTGAAAAGCCACCCATGTGGCAATATTTCATTTAATTAATTAGATAATTCTCTCCAAATTGTTTCACCTCCCACCAAGGAGATGAAGAGATGACCATTTCTTTGCAAGAAACTCTTCAGTCTCCACCCGGGGTCTTCTATATTATGAACCTCTCATTCCTCATTTGAGGAGGCAATTTTTTAGCACTAAAACTCTGTCGAATTGTTGTCTCATTTTCATATTGCTTAAGCTTTTCACATTACATATTTAGAATAGTTTCAATTTCTTAGCATAATCTTGCACTCTCATCTTTAATCTAGTTTACTTATTATGCTCTTAGTTTAATTCTCATTTCATTTCAAGCTTCTTAGATTGATTTTCATTCTCGTTCTTAGATTACAATTTCATTCTCATTTTAGCTTTATTCCTTTCATTTAAAATCATTTTCTTAGCATTTAAATCCTCCATTTTAGCTTGGTCTATGGTTGTTGGGCTCTCAATTCTGAGAGTAAATTTAAACCCCATCTAAATAGGAGGCGACAGGTCAATTCAATTGGGTGTGCAAAGTGGACAATTCATGTTCATCTTCATATATGATCATTGAAAAATGACCATGTTGAGGTCTATGGCTGAATTCAAGGTCCATATCTAGATATAAACATTTTGGCACCCACTGTGGGGCAGAAAAATCATTTCTGGCCTCACTCTCAAAAGTTTTTTGACAAGAATTTAAAGCTCTGTCCGTACGGTCTGTACAATTGAGTATAGAATCTTGTGTGAGCTTTTTGACTATGTCAAATGAATGTTTTCTATCAGTAGCACTTTCTTGCATGCAACGTAGTACTTTCTCATGCAAAGCATTGTACTTCCTCGAGCAAGACTTGCCATCATTTTTCAAAAAAAAATTAGTTTCTACAAATTTCCTGCACTGTTTCCTGACATTATTACATGCTACTATTTTTTATATCTCTATTTTTTTTATACCATAACAGTGGGCTATAGGATGCTTGACCAAGACATAACATACTAACGGTTTTCTTGCAGGACGGTTGTCAAAGATATTCTAAAACATTTTGTTTGTTTTTTTCTTTATTCACATAGTATAATTAGGGCCTTGTGAAGATTTGTTAAGGGTTTTGATAGCAGGATAGGGTAATAGGCTCTTCATTACATGGAAGTGATGCCCATGGATGAATCCAAGACCCAAATTTTGCTAGCATGATAGATACCTAGGAAAGCAAGGAAAGGTAATGAATCTTTAGCACATCCATTTGTTAGGGGATTATGCTCTTCTCTCTTTGAGAGAACCATAAACCTAAAAGCTTGTGGATTGGTTGAAGAGGAGTTAGCTTGGTGATAGAAATGTCTTGTGTGTTTGGATAAGGTGAAGACGTAGAGAAGAATGCTCTTCTCTCTTTGAGAGAATCAGAAAATCAGACCCTTGGATCCAAGCCAAAGTCTGTGTCACCTTTAGAGGGCCTGCCAGAAGTTGAACCTCTGGGAATGACCCAAGTGAGTACACACCTATTGCTGGTGATTCCACCTCACTATAATAAAGAAAGCTTTGTTGAGTCTAAAGACTCCAAAGCTAGGTTAACTTCTTTCTCTTAATTTTGACTATCATCTTGAGAAAGCTCTATCTGTTGTACTGAGCAGTGCCACTCCTAGCCCTGCTTGCGGGGGTGTATGAATTTTAGGTGTCAATTTGGCTGTGAGGACCTAGCCCTGTATTGAGGGCACCAAATTTTAGTGTGAAAAGAATCCTACTAAACACTCTCTTACTTAGTTTCCTACCTGAATCACCTCTTAAAGGAGACATAATATTTGCGCAAGGAGGGGGGAGTATCTCTCCCCTAGATTCTCACCATAGGCATTCACTTGGATGTTTGAAGGTGGTATATGACACTATCCCCTGCTTCAAGGGTAACCTTTGAACATATATTATTGAGTCCTTGGAAACACCAAAAACATGAGCACCCTCTAGCAATTGACACAGCTGTGTTAGGTAAACACATGCACATAAGTTGTGAGGCATGAATTTTTTCTTCTCTACCATTCTCTTTGTAGGGATAATTGAGTTTTTGTTTTGAGTCTTAAATTGTCCAACATGATTAAACTTGTCAAAGAATCCCATGATTATGCCAAGTTGCTTTGTCCTTGGTAGAACTATTTGTGACTACTGATTGCGTCACTATTTCTTGGTCCAAAATTCTATGCTTGTAAATGATTGCTTGCAACATTCAAAATGAGATTGCTAATTGAAAATGTCCTAAAACTATGTGAAAAATCAAAATTATATCAGAGAATAGTTCACACTGTGTCTCAAAATTTGATTTTTATCTCAAAAACTATGTCGATCTATCGAACCCTAGTCTTTTCTCCCATGAGATTTTAGGAAACTATGCATTTCCTCGTGTGAGACAACACTTTCCCGCACACATTTCAGAAATTCCTCATGTGAGATTTCATTTCTTCACATGAGATTGTACCCTGATTTTCAAAACAACGAGCTATTTCCCATTGATTGGTCAATTTTCTGCTTAATCTGATTTTTGCCTGGGGTCTATCTGCCTATTCTCATGTCATCCACTATCTGAAACTAGGTGTCTTAGGTTGAGTATTGATCGATTACTACTTAAATTTGCATTGTCTCTATGTTATCTATCCTATCCTACTATGCTTGTGTACCTTGCAACGTGATAGTCACATCTCGGTTGTTCTAGCCACACTCTTGATGATTCATGCCGAGTGCATTTCACTTTTTATCTCTTTTTCGCTATCTCAGAGATAGAGTTCTAGCATAATCCTAAGTCCTCTCTCATTACTTGATCTTCGTCTATGCTTGTTACCACTAGAAGTGAAAATGTGTTCCCCATACATGGTACTAGACAAGGTAGAGGTAGATATCACAATCAAGGAAAAGGTTGGCCCAAACCTATCATGTGATCTAAGTGTTATTAGGTATCCTCATGTTCTTCCTCACTGGGTGCATCGAAAGAGAGCCTGCCTTGATCTTCATTGTTCCAAGAGCATTACAATTCATTGTTTTGAACACAACCTGACATATTATTTCAAGAACAATATAACCCATTGTTCCAAGATCATCAAAACTCTATAAGGTCACTATCTTGAATCAGCTCTATCGACCCTTTTGACCCTATCGATCCTGTTGACCATATCAAATCTATTGCCATGACCTCTCGACATATTACACACACTCATGCTGACTTTGAATGTGCTGCACAATCCCACATTAACAAGATGGGAGACCCATTTCATTTCCTAGAGGGGGAATAAAACAAAAGTCATGAGCAATCTTGAAATGACCAACGTCATGATCACTCTCAAAATGACCAACGTCATGATCAATCTCAAAATGATCAGAATCAGTACCAATCCCAAAACAAAGCTCAAAAAGACCAGCAATAGTATCATTATCACACTCAAAATGACCAGAATCAAGATCAAGCCCCAAGCATTTTTTAAATTCTTGGTAATGACGATGACGTGATAACCCAAAATGATATAGATGCTACAAAAGCCAATAAGGGTCTTATCAAAATGATGGAGATTCTCCTTCTAGAAGAGAAGGAGAAATATTTTTTCGAGATGGTCAAACAAGGGGCCAAATTACCCCCAGACTACCAAGTTGAGATGCTTGTGGCCAAAGAAGAAGAGATTGAGACCGCCAAGTTCCAAAAGATGATTTGAGACATGCAAGACCAAATTAGCCAACTTGCAAAGAATAAGGATAAACCAGTACAATAGTTCACAATGGAAAGCATCTGTCCTTTCCCCTTTGATAAAAGTCTTCTCATGCCACCTTTTCCCAAAGGTGTAGAGCTGCCTAAATATGAAAAATACCTAGGTACTACTGATCCCCAAGATCACTTGAGGGAGTTTGGCACTCTATCCATGGAGTTCATATATGATTAGACTTACCTCATGCAACTCTTTCTCCGTAGCTTGGGTGGGTCAGCTATGGAGTGGTTCTCTTGACTACCCATGAGTATCAAGACTTTTGACGAGATTGCTAATTTGTTCCTCCAGCATTATTCACACAATATCCAGCATCCGGTCAATATCTAAGATCTTTGTAATCTGAAACAGTGACAAGGGGAACCTTTTCTGACATTTCTCCAGAGATGGAGACAACTCTGTGCAAAATACCCTCACAAACTACTAGAGTCTAAAAGGCTCGACATCTTTTCTGACAATCTTATCCTAGATTTTGGATATCAAGTACAATTACAAGGTCCCCTAACTTTTGATAGTATGATTAAGCAAGTTGTGTGAATAGAAGCATTTATGGTCAAGAAAGGAGAGTTGACTTTGAACAAGGATAACAAACAAGGGTCTTCCTCCTCGAACAAGGACAAATGTAAGTTTGTCAACAAAAATAGAGATGTTGTAAATGATGGAGTTGTTGACAATGTGACCCCAAAACCTTCAAAATATATTTTTAATCTTACCTCTAGTATACAAGCAATCAAAGCCACTAAAAAGGCTATGACAGATACTCAGCTGCCTTTAAGATTTGCTAGAAATAAACCTTGGGCCTCTCAACCCAAGCGTGAGTTCACATCCTTAGGAGAACCCCTTGATGTGGTTTATAAGACTCTTGTGCAAAACTAGATACTCGCTCCTTTGGAAAATTTGCATCTTTATGATCTGCAACCATGACCCACTTGGTGGAATGACAATGCATACTATGATTATCACCGAAACAAGGGTCATAAAACTTCTACTTGTCTCCAGTTGCACCATGAGATCCAAGATCTGATTGATAATGGTGACATTGTTGTGGACAACCATAAGAAGAATTCAAATCATCAGGCATTCAAGGATCCTTTTCCTCCTCATGAGAAAGGAAAATCTTCCAAGACCAAGAATACCAATGCCAAGGTCAACTACACATACACTACCAATGACAATGTCATTAATATGGTTGAACCTGTTGAGGTCAAATATTGTGATGTGATCACTATCAAGGGGAGCGAGGATGCTCATAAGCCTAAGACCCTATTTGTCTTGCGAGGCCCTGTGTCTCATTCTTCCAAACTAGAATCATCTCAGGATTGTGTGAATGTTGTTACCCAATCTCATGCAAATATCACCATTAAGGGTCTCGACCCTTCTACATCCACACCGAAGCAACCTGTGGATAAAGCTATTATTGGCCCTACCAACAAGAACTTGAAATTAGTCCCCATGTCTAGCACTTCTAATTACAACATTATAGACCAGTTGCAATGTACCAATGCTAAGATCACTATCTTTGAGCTGTTGAATATCTCACCTGCTCATAGGGAGATTCTTGATAAAGCCCTCACCGAGGCAAATGTCCCAAAAGATTTGGATCTTAATTAGTTTTAATCCATGGTGGGTAACTTGACCTCACCTCATTATTTATCTTTTTTCGAAGAAGATTATCATTCAATGATCCATCCTCACAATGACCCTTTGCATATTGAAGTCATGATAGGCCCAAAGTGCGTCCACCGCATCCTCATTAACAATGGTGTTGGCCTTAATATTTTCTCTACTAAGCTGCTCACCTAATTAGGACATGATGAAGATTGCATAGATTCTCACAAGAAAATTACCAGTAAGGCATATGATGAAGAGGAATAGAAATCCAAGGGTCTGTTTGTGTTGCCAATTCAAGTTGGACCTGTAGAGAGGGATGTTATCTATCAAGTTCTAGACATTCCCCTTGCATATAATATACTGTTGGGAAGACCATGGATTCATGAAATGCAGGCGGTCCCATCTACATATCATCAATGTATCAAGTTCTTGTTCCATGGTGCATAAGTAACAGTACCTGCCAATACCAACTATTCTTGCAATACACTCACATAATCTGCAGACAGTTTTGTTCCAACTAATAGAGAGTCTACTGAAATCTATTATGCCAAACTCAAAGAAATGGAATAGAATTTGAAACTTAAGGATACAAGCATGGGAGGGTATCAGATTGAACCTATGTTATCATTAACATCTTTGCCTCCATCTCCACATTCCTACGGGAGACCCTCTGAGAGAAATAAACCCTCTGCCAGTTCTCCTCAGATAGTCTATTATGGTGTATTTGTATGGGCCACAATGCCATTAGAAGATGAGGATGAGGAAAGAGCTATTACAACTTGGCTTTACAAAGGGAAGGATACATCTAAACAAATCACTCCTGCTCATGACTTAGAACAAGAACCATATAGTGAAGACTTCAAAATCATGAAGTGCTTTGGTTACAAAGGGAGTGTAACTATAGGGGTGAATGATAATGGTTTGCTTGAACCAATTGAAGCCATAGGTCATCACACCAAGGAAACTACAGGTCTAGGCTTCAAGAAAATCTGATTTCATTTAAGGATTAACAAATTTATACTAGAACCAAAATTCTAGCCAGAATCTGAAGATACTACCACAGTTGCAAATCTAGAGGATAGCTCTAATGAGGATATCTTTCCCTATCCCATTCCTCTAGATCTTGCCACATTCTTTACAGAACCAAATGATCCTATTATACCTGTCCTTTTGGTAGAGACTAATAGTGATTCTGATGACACCTCTTCAGTGCATCTACTCACATATGACCAATGGAGAGTAATGTAAATTGCCGATCTTGATTTTCAGGGTGAACATTACATGCTGTCATTCTTTCAAGAGCAGTTCAAGAAAGAACAAAACTAACAAACCATTAATACTAAAAGAGATGAAAATGAGTCAGATGGTACAACTAGTGTTGATGGAATTCCCATAACAAGAATCACTGATTCCCATGAATACAAGTTTGACTCTCTATCTAATGCAACTTTTGATAAAGATATAGATGTTGTTCATGTGTATGAAAACCTTCTCAAAGTAGGTAAGGGGTCTAGTGTTAGGATGACCAAGTTTGATCCCACTAATGTTAACATTCCCTCTACTTTCACTGTGATGTCTTGAAGGGACTCAAACACACCTTTGGATGAGATTGCTTTAGGTCTCAACTTGCTTGTCCACACTTTCGATGACTATACTATGAACACACTTGAACCTGCCACTTCTCTTTCACTCTGCCATCCCGATCACATCAACTAGAACTCTCCCTCTCCATCTAGTGAAGTCCTTATGTTCTAGAATGACTACACTCTTGCCTGTTATCTTAATGCCATTGAACCTCTAATGTTCTCCACTGATGAAGACAATATCAACATGATTGGAGTTGATATCAAGTATCTTAGTCATAAAATTAAAATAAAAAAGAATAGGTGCTCTGATGGTGAAAACCACATTGTGGCAGTGTCAGAGCAAAAAAAAGTAAAAATAAAAGACGTATCTGAGGGTGAAAACCTCTCTGAGGTGCCCAAGGATGAGATACTTGGTACACTTCCCACTCATTTTCAAGAAAGATCATCAGTTCTGATTGAACCAACCCAACCAGTGAACTTGGGTACGAAAGCTGCACCTCAGATTATTCATTTGTCATAGTCATTATCTACAGAAGAGAAAGAAGAGTTCACCAGTTTCTTTCGAAGCAAGAAAATCAATTTTGCATGGACTTGCTTTGATATTCTTGGATTGGATCCCAATCTAATCATGCATCATCTATCTATTGCACTAGGCATTAAGCCTGTCAAACAAAAGCTTCGTAAGATGCATCCACATGTGGCACTCTTAGTCAAGGAAAAATTAGAAAAACTTCTCAAAGCTAGTTTCATTAGAGCCATTGACTACACAGAATGGATTTCCAATATTGTCCTAGTTACTAAGCATGATAAATCCATTCGAGTCTGCACGTACTTTCGGGACCTAAATAAAGCATGTCCTAAAGATGACTTTCCACTACCCAATATTGACATGATTGTTGATGTGACAATAGGCTATGAAATGTATTCACTAATGGATGGTTTCTCCAGTTACAATTAGATAAAGATAGCACCATAAGACTAAGAAAAGACTACTTTCACATGTGCTTGGGGAACTTTCTGTTGGAATGTCATGCCCTTCATACTTAAGAATGCTGGAGCTACATATCAAAGGGCTATGACCACCATCTTTCATGACATGATGCACAAAATAATGGAAGATTATGTGGATGACACTTTGGCTAAACACATGTAGCAGAAGACACATCTTGTAGATCTAGGTCCTATACTAGATCAAATGGAACAATTTAGTTTGTGACTCAATCCAAAAAAGTGTGCATTTGGTGTCACTTCTGGCAACCTGTTGGGTTACATCATATCTACTAAAGGCATAGAGGTAGATCCTGAAAAAGTTCAAGCTATGATGGAAATGCCTCCACCAAAGAACGTTAGTCAGATGAGAGGACTTCAGGGTAGACTATAATCTATTCAGTGCTTCATTGCACAACTAGTTGATAAGTCACAACCATTCACCAAAACTCTACATAAAGGTGTGACTTATGAGTGGAATGGAGACTGTGATAAAGGGCTTACACAGATCAAACAATATCTTGCAAACCCACTGATCTTGATGCCTCCTATTCATGGGAAGTCACTCATCCTTTATATCTCAGCTACAGACACATCTCTGGGTGCCCTTTTGGCTCAAGAAGATCAAAATAACAAGCAACGAGCCATTTATTACATCAACAAAACATTGATTTCATATGAGGCAAATTACTCTATCATTGAAAAAGCTTGCCTAGCAGTGATGTTTGCTTCACAAAAGCTGTGACACTATATGCTTGCTCACACTACAAGACTTATTGCTAAAATTGATCCATTAAAGTACTTACTCAGCAAAGCTGCCTTCACAGGTAGACTGGCAAAATGGGTCATGATACTTAGTGAGTTTGACATTAAGTATTTAGAGAGAAAGGCCATTAAAGGACAAGCAATTGCAAATCAGTTGGTAGAAGCTCCTCTCAAGGATCATCAACCATTGAAAATTGAATTTCCATAATGCTTCTCACACATCATACATGGACTATGTTCTTTGATGGATCATTCATCCAGTAGGGGTCAGGTGTCAGAATACTATTCATCACACCACAAAGATATTCTTTACCCAAAGCTTACAAAATGTTGTTTCCTTGTACAAACAACACCACTGAGTCTGAAGCTTTGATCAATGGCATGAAGATAGATGTTGAACGGTGTGTGGATGAACTTAAGGTATTTGGATACTCATAATTGGTCATCAATTAGGTTAATGATATCTTTCAAACTAAGGATGATAAGCTGGTGCCTTATAAATGAATGGTCGATGATCTGAAAAAGTACTTTGCACATATTACCTTCTAGCAGATTCCAAGAGCAGATAATAAAGTAGTTGATGCCATGGCTAACCTTGCCTCCATGCTACAAATGCTAGAAAATGACTTCAGACATGAATTCCTGGTGGAGACATTATGCTACCTTGCCTACAATACCCTTGAATCTAAGATGATCTATTTAGTCATTGGACATGATTCATCCTGCTACCATCATATCTACTCCTATCTCCAGAACCAAATTATTCTAGGCACTTATACCTAGAAAAAAAAATGTCACCTAATCCGCAGCGCTTCACGATATGTCATTTTAGCTAACGACTTGTATAGGTGAGGTTTAGATGGTACCCTCCTTAGGTGTCTAGAATCTGACGAGTCCAAACGTGCCTTAGCTGAGGTGCATGAAGGCATATGTGGTTCTCATTCGAGCAGCATGACATTGGCTCGTAAACTTATTAGAGCTAGTTACTACTACCTAGATATGGAAAAAGAAGCTACACAATATGCCAAATCTTGCAAATAATGCCAATTATATGGAAATATGATTCACGCTCCTACCAAGGAGCTCATTCCCTTCTTCAGTTTCTAGTTGTTTTAGCAATGGGCCTTTGATCTAGTGGGTCATATTCATCCTACTTCCTCAAGAGGGCACAAGTTCATTATCATTACCATAGATTATTTTACTAAATGGGTTGAGGTAGTGCCTCTGACCATAGCTGATGGAAAATTTGTAGCCAGGTTTATACTAAATTACATCATTTGTAGATATGGTGTACCCTCCTCAATAATCACTAACAATGGGTGGAAGTTTAAGAACAAGGATCTAAAGGAATTATGCACTAAGTTCAAAATCATTCAGCATTGGTCATCCATATATTATCCCCAGGGTAATGGATAGGTGAAAGCTACCAACAAGACGATTCTCAAGATCCTGCACTGAACCATTCACAAATCTGGTAGAGATTGGCACCTCTAGATTAATCCGACTTTATGGGCCTATAGAACAAGCATTAGAACACAAATAGGGGCCATGCTCTTTTCCTTAGTTTATGGCATGGATTTTGTGTTGCCTATTGAGGTCGAGATTCCTACATTGTGAGTCTCTCTGAAGGGCCTCATTACTGATGAAGACATTAGAATATCTTGGCTACAAGAGCTAGAGTTACTGGATGAACGTCAGCAAGTGGTGTTCGATCATCTAAGAGCATACCATAAAAGAATGTCTAAGGGTTACAATAAGAAGGTCAGACCAAGGGAATTTCAAGTGGGTGATCTCATCCTGAGAGAAAACCCCAAGAATCAACAACAACAGATCTAGAAGGGAAAGTTTGAACCAAACTGGCTCAATCTGTACATTATCACTGCAACATTTGGGTCTGGTGCTTACCAACTCTCTACTACTAAAGGAGAATAGCTCAAAGAGCCAATCAATGCTCTGCACCTAAAGTGGTTCTACAACTGAGACATTCTCTGTATGCTCATGTACATACTCTATTCTGAAAAAATCCTTAAAATTGCAAAAAGTCCTAAAAAATGATCATCTTAGTGAAAACTTGGTAAATAGGTGCTTTGATGCATCTATTATCTTGGTGAAAACCTAGTAAATAGGTTCTTTGATGCATCTATTATCTTGGTGAAAACCTGGTAAACAGGCGCCTTGATAATATTGAAAAAAAATACAAAAATACAAAAAAAAATCAAAAATTCAAAAACTAAAAAACTAAAAAAAAAAAAGCAAAAAAAAGAAGAAAAGTACAAAAAAAATTGAAAAAGAGAAAAATGTGCCATTGATGAAAACTTGGCAAACATGCATCATGGTAGCAAAAATAGAATCTCTACCAAGATGGTGAAAACCTAGTAAATAGGCACCTCTTGTTCCCCAATGCTATACCTATTGCAACACTACCTGGCCTTGTGCAGTTTTGTTTCCCACCTTTCCTACTTTAGTTCATTTCCTACTTTAGTTTTCTAGCTCACGCACTCACTCTTAGTTATCTTCAAGATTATGCTCGACTCTACATGGATTGAAACTGATCACACTTGGGGGCACTTTCCTAGTCTAGGGGGCATTGTCCTATCATTTTCAGAGGATTTTCCTTGCATTAGTCACTAGTGGTTCTCACTATGTCTGCCTATTGATGCCTAGCTATTATTGAGATTTCTCTCCTTGAGGATCTCTTGTGTATCAGTCACTAGTGGTTCTCACTATGTCTGCTTACTAATGCCTAGCTATTATTAAGATTTCTCTCCTGGAGGATCTCTCATGTATCAGTCACTATTTGTTCTCACTATGTTTTCCTACTAATGCCTAGCTATTATTGAGATTTCTCTCCTTGAGGATCTTTCATGCATCAATCACCAGTGGTTCTCATTGCGTCTGCCTATTGATACCTAGCTATCACTTGGATCTCTCTTCTTGAGAATCCCTCGTACATCAGTCACTAGTGGTTCTCACTACATCTTCCCACTGATATTTCGTTCACTCTCAAATCTCTCTCCTTGAGGATCTCTTGTATCAGTCACCAGTGGTTCTCACTATGTCTGCCTACTAATACTTCATTAGTACTTTGATTTCTCCTTGAGACTATCTCTCGCACCAGTCACCAGTGGTTCTCACTGCGTTTGCCTACTGTCGCTATCTTGTTGAGACTTCTCACACTATATACCTCTGATTCGACATCAATCTGCTCAAACTAAAACTAAAAATTAGATTTGAAACTCTTTGAAGTGTGCTGAGATTTTCTTTTGTGTGTTTATCTTTTCACTTTATCATTCCTCCTCGAGCAACTCTAAGACATCTCTCTTGACCAAGAGAAGCAAAGACTGGGGGCATGATCTTTTCTTTGCTTTCTATTTGTTGGTTTAGTTCCAATGATCCAAAGGGTCCATATAAGAGGGGTGTCCACTATAAGAGCCTTCATCTCATGTTGGATGGCCATGTGTACCTCGACTCCTTTTATATGGAAACTTTGGTGAGGTTGGTTCTTCTCCTTATTTGTTTGAGTGACTTCTTTATGCTATAAGTGGAATTACAAATGCTTGTCCTACGAAGTGAACTAAGGGTCACTGCAAGCACCTTTGATATGCTTATCATTCACTTAGCAAAAGGAGGAACTCTCGTGTGTCTGGTGTGTTTGTATGCAAGCAACAGTTAGGTCATTCTAGAAACTATGCTTTGATGCTTATGTTAACTTGCTAAATCAAAAGGAATAGGTGTTCAGGTCATCCCAACTTCTTATGCCTTAATGCTTACAACTCATTCTGACAAATCTAAGACTAATGTCATATTCATATTCTCATTATGGAAATGCCAGTGAGGGTTGTATGACATCTTACAAGTGTCTATTACTAAAAACTCTATGATGATAACCTAATGGGCCCAACAACCAAGTCCTAGGGTTTGCATTTATCTTAGGCTTACATTTTCATTCTAGGCTTGCATTGAGAGAGTGTTTTGGTGTTCACTTGATTATCTCCTTCTTGATTTATTCACCGAGGGTTCTCATTTCGTGTCCTGAGTTCATCTTGGCTGCACAAGTGTCTGATCCTCACTCTCGATCTTCAAACATTCTTTTGGTTAGTACTTGTCATGTATTGCGACATCCTACATGAGATGATTAGTACCATATCCATTGCATTTCCATTTGCATCCATAAACTCATATGCATACATTCTACATCTACATATTCATATACATGTGCATTCATCATAAGCATAAATCAAATCATACATTGCATTTTTTCATCTACCATCTATCATTGTATTTCACATTACATACTCATATATAAAATAAAACATTTGCATTCATTTGCATATATGTAAAAGAATCATGTGCATCTCATATCTATTCATCTAATCATATAGGAAACATCTCATAATGCATAAACAAATCTAAAGCAATATATACACAAGTACAATGATGCCAAAAGTCAAGCTCATATATATATATATATATATACATATATGTATATATATATATACATATATGTATATATATACATAGATGTGTATATATATATATATACATACATATATGTATATATATATACATATATGTATATATACATACATATATGTATATATACATACATATATGTATATATATACATATATGTATATATATATACATATATGTATGTATATATACATATATGTATGTATATATACATATATGTATGTATATATACATATATGTATGTATATATACATATATGTATATATATATATATATATACATATATGTATATATATATACATATATGTATGTATATATATATACATATATGTATATATATATACACACATATATGTATGTATATATATATATATACATATATGTATATATATGTGTGTGTGTGTATATATATATATATACATATATGTATATATATATATATATATACATATATATATATATATGTATATATATATATATATATATGTATATATATATATATATATGTATATATATATATATGTATATATATATATATATATATATATATATACACATATATGTATATATATATATCAATGTCAGTGTACAAAACAATGGTGCTACCCAAGCAAAATCTATAAAAAATGGGGCAATACATCAATGTATCATCATATGTCCTAGATCTAACTCTGCCCATCGCCACCTGGTGGAGGTGGCGGTTCCTGCGGTGGTGCCTGTGGTGGTGGTCCTGTGGAACTGCCAGTGCCCCAACATACTTTGAAAATGGTGGAACCTGCTTCGCTAAATTTGGCACTACACCAACATATGCTACATAATAGTAAGTTGTATGTGCAGCCTCATATCGGGTCTTCTATCTGAGCCCTAGCCAATGCCTCCTGCAACCCTCTGATCTCTCAATCTCTCTCTACGACTCGGGTCTCCTGCATGATGACATATGTATAAATGTCATCTCTCTCTCTCTGCACCTACCAGATCCTCTCTCAGCTCTTCCATAGAGCCTCCTGTAACTGTGTGACCTGACCTCCCGCAGGTGGATCCTGTGCAGCCTAATCCTACATATCAGTGTCATCGACCTGTGCCTCCTTGTCAAGAGGCAGCTACTGAGATATGTCTCTGGTCCTCTGCCTAGTGGATCTTCCCTGTGTATCATTGGGGTCTACACCTGAATCTAAGCCCATCAGTCTAGCAAGATTGTCCACCTATCTAGTCCTCGGTCTAAGCACCCACTACTATTGTGCAACCTGCTACTGTGCTACCTATTATTGTGGTGGTGGCTGAGCTGCTTGCTATACCCACTGGCCCATGCCAATAGGATTTGTGAATCTTAGATAAGGATGTACCAATATGTGATCCCTGTATGTAGGTGTCATCCTTACATTGGTCACACCTGCTAAATAATCCCACCAAGCTGGTGGTACTTGTGCCTCAATCATACATCTGCCCTAGTCTAACCTCAACTGCTAGCCCTTCTTCACCTCATCGATGAATTGAGCATAGGTACAATACTCCTAAGAGACATCCTATGGCCTCCCAAACTGTTGTAAGACCTGTGTAAGTAGGAAGCACTCAATGATAGAAATAGTATGCTCGATCAGAGAACGTGAAAAGAACATGCGAGGGAGCTCATGCCTGGCGTCATCCCAGACCTTGGTCACTACCCATGGCTGACAAACCATTACAACCATGTCATCTAGCTACCCTCGCCATTGCTCTATCTTACCCAGCGCTAGCTGAGTCATAGGACCTATGTACTTATAGATATAGGGCTCTAATGGCTATCTAGTATCATGAAAAACTGGCCTACATATGGGGAGGTGCTCCCAGGCCCATATCTGAAGAATGAAGACTCCTGCAGCCATAGTCCTAGAACCCTGATACACAATCTTGTGCATCTATTGATACATCTGGGCTAGCATACAATCACCCCATTTGAACCTCACAGCTAGCCTATCTAGCATCCGCTATAGCATGCACCCCCAACCGCATTCGAGCTCGTGTTGTCCCTGATCTGGCATAAGATAATAGCCTAGAAATGCTGCTAGAACAATTGCCAACATGTGGCCTGCTCTATATTGGCTGACTAGATCCTCCCATGAGATAGCTCGACCCATCACTAGCTCGTCCTGAAATATGGCTCTTAGCGCCAGTGTACCTTCTCTCAGTTGGATATCATACTCCATGTGAGTGCCATGGAATGGTACCCTCAAAATCCTATAGATGTCCTCTAGGGTGACTATCATCTCCCCTACTAGCAAGTGGAAGGTGTTCATCTCCGAGTGGAAATGCTCAACCAATGCACCTAGTACACCATGATTGACTTGAATTTCGAGTACATCACACAAGTAAGACAATCCTAGCCCATCTATATGGGCACCCTTGGCATCATCCAACCATCGTAGTAGCTCAATGATGACTGGGTGGTGAGACGAGAATGCAATATCTAGGAAGTCAACTTGTAATGCAAGCGACAATACTCAATCAGTATCTCGATCATGATGATTTTCAAAGCAAAACAATAATTAAAGCTATGCACCTATCCTAAACTACCTATCAGATGCTCTACTTGGAAAATTTTGCATAAAATTGGACTTAACCTTTCAAACTATGCAACAGTTTCCTACACAAGGAAGTAGAGACCTTGCGCGAGATTTCTCCCTCGCGCGAGACTTTCTCTTAGTTCGTGCAAGCGATCATCACTAAGGATGGTTTCTCGCTCGGCACTAATGTGCACCTCATGTGAGGAAGCCATCTTTGGGTCTTTTCTCATGCAAGAGGTGCTCGAGGCCTACGTGAGGAAACTATTTCCTCGCGTAATGTTTGGCAAGACAAGACTTAAAATGCATTAAATCTAGCCTAAATCTCTTAAAAAGCTATAAAAATTTGAAATGTAGGCTAAGTGTTTGACTACTCACAGGTGGGTCATAGTCTACCGGCTAACTGTGTCATCAAGAGCACTCGAATTGATGTGATTTCACTGGCACGCTCTCCATTTCACTCTAAGCTCTCAAATTTGCTAAAGACAAAAGTGAATAATGAATTGAAAATGACCCCTCCGGGCCTTATGTAGCTTTTGACCTAATTTTCAAAAGTGCTTCATTTTGTGTGAAAACTTCACCCTTGGCTAAATTGATCATTCTGAATCCATTTTTGGGATTGAAATCAAAATCTGATGTCTCTAGATAGCTTAAAATCGCATTTTAAAGTTTCTAGGATCAACATGATCAGATGCTTGTGCAGTCGATCTTCTGGTGATGTTTTCTTGCCAGAATCTTATCTCATCATCATTTTCTTGAGATCTTCAATGTTTTAATCAAAAGTCAACTCTAGTCAAATCTAGTCAACCTTGGTCAACAAGACCTCCAAATCACTTCGAATTGCTTCTGCAGCTTCTTGATTCTTTCACAATCTATTTTGAGTTTCTCTGGATCTCCGATTTTATCTATATTTGCAACCTTTTGCTTTCAATCATCTTCCTTACATGTCATCTTTTGATTTCTCTCTCGAGGGGGTAGGATGATTGCATCATTGAATCTTGTCAAATCATTCTCAAATCAGTCTGATCTGAATCAAAAGTTCTCATCACTAGGGGCATCTTTGGGCCTCGCATCTTGTCATCTTGTTATATATATGTTAGGTATCTAAGAAATCTAACTTGGATCCTCGAGGATCAAGCTTCATTCTGGAGATGGTTCTTGAAATATATTAGGAATTGGGGCAATCTAACCCTAATCCCTGAAAGTCAAGCTTCATTCTGGAGATGGCTCTCAAAATCTCTTTTTGACTGTTATCTGGGCAATCTAACCCGGGTCTTGAAGGACTAAGCTTCTTTCTGGAGATAGTCCTAAATCTCTATTAGTTATCATTTAATCAATAGGTATTGGGGCAATCTAACCTTGACTCCTAAAGATTGAGCCTCATTCTGGGGACAATCTTCCTTCAAAGTGGTAATCCAACCGATGCCTTTGCAATCTAACTTAGGCTTCAGAGAATCAAGCTTCATTCTGGAGATGGTTCTACAACTCGATCTGATCGGTGTCTTGGCATTCTAACCTTGACTTCTGAGGATTAAGCTTTGTTCTGGAGATAATCTTGAAACCTCATCAACCGTCACATCAGACTATTCTTTGAATCAACGCGTTGCTTGCACATCAATTCAAAGAGGGGCAAAATGTAATACCCCAAAATTGGCACCTTGCAATCTTAATCAATTTTGGTGCATTCATTCAAAATTTCTACATCATCAAAGTCCTATTGTACTAGGAAATTCTGTCTCCTAATTGACTTTGTTTGACTTGGTGTCAAATGCAGAAAAAACCCTAAATTTGCATTAATCAAATACTATATTTAATTCCTAAATATCGACATTTATTGGCTAAATATTCTCTATGATTAATTAATTTAATTCTAAAGTCCTATTGCTTTAATTAAATTAATTCCACCCCCTTTAGCTAATACACATCAAAGGAATTAAATAGTTATTTAGTTCTTTAAATGAAATACTCTCATTTGGATTTAATAATTAAAATAATTCAAAAAGCCACCCATGTGGAAATATTTCATTTAATTAATTAGATAATTCTCTCCAAATTGTTTCACCTCCCACCAAGGACATGAAGAGATGGTCATTTCTTTACAAGAAACTCTTCAGTCTCCACCCGAGGTCTTCTATATTTTGAACCTCTCATTCCTCATTTGAGGAGGCAATTTTTTAGCACTAAAACTCTGCTGAATTATTGTCTCATTTTCATATTGCTTAAGCTTTTCACATTACATATTTAGAATAGTTTCAATTTCTTAGCATAATCTTGCACTTTCATCTTTAATCTAGTTTACTTATTATGCTCTTAGTTTAATTCTCATTTCATTTCAAGCTTCTTAGATTGATTTGCATTCTCATTTTAGCTTAATTCCTTTCGTTTACAATCATTTTCTTAGTATTTAAATCCTCCATTTTAGCTTGGTCTATGGTTGTTGGGCTCTCAATTCTAAGAGTAAATTCAAACCCCATCTAAATAGGAGGTGATAGGTTGATTCAATTGGGTTTGCAAACTAGACAATTCATTTTCATCTTCATATATGATCATTGAGCAATGCCCATGTTGATGTCTGTGGCTGAATTCAAGGTCCATATTCAGACATAAACACTATGTTGTTTGTAGATGGAAATATCATCTTATATGCTTTTGAAATTTTATATCCTTGTGGTGTGATGAATAAGCATCCAATTCCTAATCCTTGTTGTGTGAAGGAGCCATCAAAGTACATTTTCCATGGGTGTTCTGTCAAGTGCATAATAGCTTCATTAGGAAATTCAACATGTAATGGCACATCATCTGTTAATGGTGTTTCTCCAAGTTGATCATCTATTACTTGTCCCTTAATGGCTTTTTTGTCAACATATTCAATGTCAAATTCACTTAGGACCAAGACCCACTTTGCTAGTCTCTCTATCAATGTTGGTTTACTCAATAGATATTTTAGTGGATCTATCTTAGCCACTAGCTTCGCCTTGTGTGACAACATGTAATGCCTAAGCTTTTGGGATGAAAATACCACTGCTAAGCATTCTTTTTCAATCATGGAATAGTTTAACTCATATGTGACCAAAGTTCTACTAATGTAATATATAGCTCTCTCTTTCTTAGCCTCATCTTCTTGCCCAAGCAATACTCCCAATGACATATCTAGTGCTGATATGTATAACAATAAATGCTTTCCATATATTGGAGCCATTAGGATTGGATGATTCATCATATATTTCTTGACTTATGCAAAATTTTCTTCACATTTCGCATCCCAAGTGAATGTTGTTCCTTTGGGCATTAGCTTTGTGAAAGGTTGTGCCTTATCTGCTAACTGAGATATAAACCTTCTTATGGATTGTAGTTTGCATTGGAGTGTCCTTATTTGACTAATATTTCTAGGTGGTTGCATTTCAAGAATAGCCTTCACTTTTGTTGGATCCACCTCTACTCCTTTTGTTGAGACTATGAATCCTAGTAACTTTCCAAATGATACCCCAAACGCACATTTATTGGGATTAAGCCTTAATTGAAACTGTTCCATTCTATCAAATATTTTCCTTAGATATTCTATATGTGTTGTCCTTATCTTTAATTTTTCCAGTGTATCATCTACATAGTCTTCCATGTTTCTATGCATCATGTCATGAAATATTATAGTCATTTCTATTTGATAGGTTGCACCTACATTTTTTAGACCAAATGACATCACATTCTAATAGTATTTTCCCCATGTGCATGTGAATGTAGTCTTTTCTTGATCTTCCAGAGAAATTTTGGTTTGATTATATCTAGAAAATCCATCCATCAATGAGTACATCTCATAGCCTATCGTCAAATCTACAATCATGTCTCTATTAGGAAGTGGAAAGTCATCTTTTGGGAAAGCCTTGTTTAAATCTCTGAAGTCTATGAAAACTCTTATAGATTTGTCTGCCTTTGAAATAGGGACTATGTTTGAAATCCATTATGCATAATCAATGGCTCTTATGAATCTATCTTTTAATAGTTTTTCTAGTTCTGTCTTGACTAACAATGCAACATGTGGGTTCATTTTCCTTAGTTTTTGCTTTACTGGTTTCACATCAGGAGAAATAGATAATTGGTGCATTATCAAATCTGTATCCAATCCAAGCATATCTAAATAAGACCAAGAAAAATTGATCTTCTTTTCTTCAAAGAAACTGGTGAATTGGATATTTTCCTCTTCTATCCATGAATGAGCAATGTGGACTAGCTAAGGAGCTTCTGTTGTTCTCAAATTGACAGGTTGTGTTGGTTCAATTAGCACTGAGGATCTTTCCTGAAAATGATCTGGGAGGATATCATGAATCCCATCCTTAGGTGTCTCTAGGAGGTTTTCACCATCGGATGCATCTTTTTCTTTTTCTCTTTTCAAATCTGACACTGCCACTAGGTGGTTTTCACCATCAAATTTCACTCTCAGTCATGGTTTCACTCTTTACACTGGTGGAAGAAGGTAAAGGTTCACAAGCGTTTAGATAACATGCTAGAGAATAGTCATTGTCAAAATATAACAGGCTTGAAGTTGTAGGCTCATTCCAATCTATCAGTTCAGGATGTATTAAGGACAAAGATTCATTGGGTTCAAGAGACAACACCACGTTATTATCAATGTCATTAACTTGTAAGATGTTTTTCATTAGGTTTTGTTCTCAAGAGATATTAGGATTGTTTGAGTCATTATCGTTATTATTAGAGTTCATGTTAATGTTATGTAAGTCTAACTCTAGCGATTTCTCCTTCTTCAATTAGGACTTTAGGAGCATATTTATGTATCAAATCCACCTCTATATCCATCGTAGCATCAAAAATAATATCCCATTCATATTCATGTGAGTCTACTTGACTATAATCTGAAACCCCCAAGAAGTGGGCAATAGTCATCGATACTTCATCTTCTTCATTATCATTTTTCTATTCTTCTTGCATAGGTTCTTTTGGAAATTTCATCTCTGGTTCTTCATCAAAGTGAGGTGTGTCAAAAATAGGACATCTTTGTTCTTTTTCTCCTTCAGGTTCTTCTGTTGGTCCTCCTTCTGGTTCTTTTTCAAGACTAGTGCCAATTTTTGATAATGGATCTCCTTGTAAGAGTAACAACCTTTCATAGGAAATAAGTTGTCCTTCTACTTCTTCTTCAACAGTCAAGTCTCCTGATTTGTCAAATACAAGACCTTTTTTTGCTACAGGGTGAGATGTTGCTTCCTTGAAGCCTAATCCAGTTTTGTCTTTTGGGTTTCTGAAATCCATATGTATCGGTTCCACAAGTCCTTGTTTTGTTTTTCCCAATGGTCCTTTGCCTTTGTAATCCATTTACTTCATGATCTCATATCCTTGTCCATATTTATTTTTGGCTATCTCAAGATGCTTAATATTTCCATCTTCTTCATTCTCTTTATATAGCCATTGCAAGACAACTTTCTCTTTATTTTCTTCTTCAAGGGACACCTTTTCTTTGACCATTCCCATTCCTTCATGTATTGTTAGAGCACTACCATTAGAAGGTGTGAATGTAGATGAAGGTCATCCTTGAGACTTAAGAGATATGGGAAGATCTATTAGGGACATTACATAATCTATTTTGTACTCGCCCATACTTGTTTCTTGAATGTTAACCTTTTTAGCAAAGCTTCGCAAAACCATTTCCTTGGATATCTCTGCTTTATTGGAACTTTCTTTATTGTGTGGAACCATGCTTTCTATTTGTTTAAGACTATTACAAGGATATGTTGTGTTAGCTGGAATAGTCACCTCCACTCTATTGTGAGGAAAATTTATACACTGGTGGTAAGTAGAAGGCACAACTTGCATTGAATGGATCCACAACCTCCCAAGAATAATGTTATATGCAAGTAGTAAGTCAAGGACTTGACATATCACATCTCTTTCCACTGGTCCCACTCTGATAGGTAAGCCAACCAATCCTTTCGAGGATGTCTCTTATTCATCATAAGCTTTGATTGTCATCTTCCTTCTGGGATCAATTGCATGTTCAGAACATCCTAGTTGTTTTACCAAATTATAGGTACACATGTTCAAACCAGCACCTCCATCTATCAAGACACACTTGACACTATGTTTATGAATAAGAACCTCTAGATGCAATGGTTGATTATGTGGTTGGTTTAATGATTTATCATCTTCCTTAGAGAAAGATAGATAATGTGGGGAATTTAGGTCACCAACCATAGTCTAGAATCTGTCCACATCTAGGTCCTTAGGTACATTAGTATTGAGCAAGGCTTGATCAAGGACCTCCTTATGACTAGGAGATATTTTTAATAGCTCTAGAATGGAGATTTGAGCTGGCGTGCACTGCAACTGGTCTACTAGATTGAACTTTGGAGGTAATGCCAGTTGTTTAGATGTTGTTGTTGTAGCTGGTGGGTTTGATGTTGAAGCTCCTTTGAGAGTGAGCTTAGCTTCATTTCTTGTTACAACATTAGAGGATTCAATTTGGTTTTGTACCCCTTTTAGAGTAATCACATGGATGGATGGTTTGCATGGTTCCACCATATGAATTACATTATTATTATCAGTGTATGTATAATTGATCTTGTTACTCTTAGAAGATTCCCCTTTTTCATAGTTAGGCAATGGAGTCTGGAATGTTTTATGATCATTATTGGTATGATGTCCATCCACCTTAAATTTTCCTTCTTCAATTAAATCTTGAATAACATGTCTCAATTTCATACAATTTTTAGTCTTGTGTCCTTTATTGTGATGAAAATTGCAGTAGTCATTATCATTTCACCACCTTGGTTTTACTTCTGGTTCCCAAGGCTTGGAGTTAGGAATTATGATAATTTTATTGTCCAAGATGACTTCAAGACCACTTCTAGTGTATCTTCCAATGGTTTAAATTCCCTATTAGGTCTTGCTGACCAAGGTTCAGTTCGAGTATTAGGTTTATTGAAAGTCTTGTTAGCCATTGGTGTCACTGTCAAATTCAAACTCTTGCTCGCTTGGATACTTTTTGTAAGATTAAAAACTTCCATTTTTGGTTTGGTATTAGGAGTATTTACAACTCCATCATTGACCACATTCTTATTCTTGTTTCCATATTTGTACTTGTCTTTGGAGGGATAGTACTTGTCTTTGTTCTCTTTATTGATAGTGATTTCCCCCTTTTTGATCAAGAACTCTTCAATCTTGATGGCACTATCTATCATTTTATCAAAACTTGGTGGACCTTGTAGTTGTATAGGAAAATTCATCTTGGGTACCAAGTTATTGATAAAAATGTCTATTTTCTTGATTTTAGGTATTTGTCTAGCCTATAGTGCAAATATCTTTCTCCATCGTTGTAAGAAAGTCAAGAATGATTATCCACTTTTTTGTTTGGTATTGCATAAATCCAACATAGTCACAGTGTGTTGGATGTTATAGGAGTATTTTTGGATAAACTTTTGTACTAGTTCCTCAAACATTTTGATTCTTGTAGGTAATTTTGAGAACCAATCCATTTCTTGTCCACCTAAACTTCATGGAAATAACCTCATTAGATAGGTTTGTTTGTGCATGAATTCCATACTTGATGTGCAAAATTCCCTCACATGGTCTTGAGGGTTAGAATTTATAGTGTATTTGTCATATTTTGGAATTGTAACATGTTGAGGAAATAGTATCATCTTTAATCCCTTATCAAAGGGGAAAGGACAAATATGCTCCAAAGAGTATTCTTTTGTTGGTTTGTCCTTTTCTTTCTTTAGCTCTTGGATTTCTACTTGCATGGCAAGTAATTGTCATGTCAAAATGGACATAGGACTAAGATCCTCCTTTGGTTTGAACTGATTTACATCATAGTCTTTAGGTACTTTCACTCCTTGAGATCCAATTTCTAGGAAGTATTTTTCATTGTTTTCTTCCAATGTTCTTTCAAGGATTTTATTGAATCTTTTTCTTTTCATAGCCCTTTGATATTCTAGTTCTATAGAGTCTTCATCATCATCATAGTAATAATGTGCTTCTTGATGTCATGCTTCTTCTTGGTTATTCTATTCTTCATGGTTATCTTGTTCTTCATGTCTTTCATCCCAACGAAAGTCACCTTGAGTAGACATGTTTGTTGCAGTAGGGGTTATCATGTGAGTAGTGCTAGGAGTTATTCCAAATAGTGGATTGATCCATGAATTTTCTCCTCTTTCAAATGTTATTAGTGGCACTTCATTTGAAAATGGATTCCTTTCAAATTTTTAAGACTTATGTCTTGTATTAACCATGAAAGCTTGATTAAGGAATTTTTGAGTGTCTTATGTGTAAGTGGATCTGAAAGTATGCAAGTTTCCAATTGTGAGTCCAAGGTTGCAATAGTGGGTTTGAAATGTCTTAGGATCCAACATCAAAGGGTTAGATTTCCCTGCTAGTGAGTTGGGAACCAAATGCAAGTTGATTTGTTTGAAAGTTCCAACGTCAAAGGGTTAGAGTACCTAGATAGTGAGCTATGAACTTGATTTGAATCTTATAGTGACAAGGAAACTCCACAATTTGAACAATGCGAGATATAGACCAAATAGGATGACAAGACACACTCAATAATAAATCTTTCAGGCTTGCAGGTATACTAGTTTTGACAACATGTTCTAACTAAAGGCCAAAAAGGGTATCCAAAAATGTAAAAATCTAGGTTGTGATAGGTATAGAAGTGCTTTTGGCTCTAGATGCGATCCTCAAGATGTGACTGATAGGGTTTTGTCCCCAGATGTGACACATGAAACACAGGGTGCAATCCCTAATCTAGATGTGACCTAAGAAATATGGGGTGCGGCACTATTTTTACCAATTGTGATCTAGGATACGGGGTGCGACACAAGATACCAGATGCAACATTTTGATGACTTATCCAATGCAAAATTTTGTCAAGTTTATGAAAATTGGTCTTCTCTGTCTGATTCTAGGGACTTGTGGGTGTATGAAAGTGCTTGTGATTTGTTCATTTAGGTGGATTTATCTGATATTTGTATTTAAAACACATCAAGAAATTATTTTTAGGAGTAAACATGCATATCCTTCCTTAGACTAGGTAGAGATTGGAAACACTTGTTGAGTAACTTAGGAACACACTCATTGACTCCTCAGAATATGATAGTCCAACAATATGCAATGGATGTTGGAGGCCATATTAGCTGAGTAGTAATGTCAAAGAGGGCTTGATATGGTGAATTTATTGGGGTGATTACTATTTTCCTTGCACATGTATTACCAACCTTTTGGAGGTAAATCGATTAGCATCTAACTTAGGTTCTTAATAAAGGCATCTTTCATAACCATCTCCCATAGTCTCATAAGAAGGATTGAGGCTTATAGCCTTATGAGGACTCAAATTCATGTAGTCTCGCAAGCAAGATTCAAGTGGCTCCGCTCTACACAAGATCCAAGCATGTCATTGGAAAAGATCAAATCTGGGTTCCAATGAAAAAATGAATTATGTCTTTTGATATTTTCATCTCAAGGAAGCATCAAATTTTATAGTGGGGTGGAAGAATTGGCTTAAGACTTGTCCCGACTTGGGTCGTTCTCGGGAGCTTTTTTCCTCAACAAGCAGACCCTCTAAAGGTATGCAATAAAAGAAATAAGATCAATAGCTTAGGGTCTAGATTTCTAATTCTCTATGAAGGAGAAGAGCATAATCTCCTATCTCAAACTACCTCTCCAAGACACATCATGAAAATTTAACCAAATTACCCCAATTTGACCCTAAATTGCAAGCTAACTTTTGAGTTTCTAATTTTCCCAAAGGGAAAAGAGCATAATCCTCTGGTTAGTTTGCAAATTGATTCCAAATTGTATTAAATTCCTATAAAAGCAAGCATAGTGTCTATTTGATCCTTTTAGGCAACCTACAAATAATCATTATTAGTCTCAATTTGTGTATATCTTTGACAATTCGACCTGCAGACCACTGTTAAGCTATTATAAATCCACAAAAATTATGAAATTCACCCATTAGCTTTCAGGAAAACCAAATTTAAAGAAAATATCCCCAGATGCGATCTAAAGTTTTACTGAATGTCATCCTATTTCCTGAATGTGATTAAGGATCTTAGATGTAATCACAATTAACTAAAGGTGATACCTTATTGGATGCAATCCAGGAAACCCCAGACGTGAGCCAAGAAATTCTGGGTGCAACTTTGTTTCCTAGGTGTGATCCAATTTTTGGGATGCAATTTTCTGTAGTCAAGAACATGTCAAAAAATTATTTTAAAAGGTAGAAATCTAGAGCTTTTCCCTACGGTGGGTGCCAGAAATGCGTGTGTATTTTGTGGTACATGTTATCCTGCAACACAACACTTCAATAACTCATTATATCAATTGTTAGTACATGAAAAGCAATCAAAATTATAACAATTGAAATTGAATTATTGCTCTCTAACTAACACAAGTATGGAAATAACCTAAGATTACTCTCATAATTAGATCCTAAACAGTGACAATGCATGTTAGAATGAGAGATTCAAGTCATATATGAAGCTAAGACATCAAATTCATTCAAGAAATCTATTAACTATTAAGCAAATTGAGATGTTTTCTAATTATATATGAAGTCAAATGAGAAGCATGTAAGTATGAATTAAAATTAACAATTATCAACCTTGTTTGAGATTTGAAAATTCTTCTTTTATAGAATCTTTAGAATTTGACCAATTGAGATGCATTCTTGATGAGTGGTTGAGATGCTTCCAACCTTGATCCATGTGATGAGATCTCATTGCTTTAAGATGTCTTTGTTGTCCCCTTGAGAGGTGACATGTCATTTTGGAGTGTTTTTATTCATTTATTTTAATTAATTACTCTAGCCATGTATTTAATGAGTTTGATTCAATTAATTAGGCCTATAGGTAATTAATGTGATTTTTGCTCAATTCTTGATAATTAATGCTTGATTTATGAAGTTTTATTGATTTTATCAAATTTGATGAATTATTTTAATAACAAAGAATCAAATTAACATAATTAGGAGTTTTATCCTGAATTAGGGCAAATAAGGCCTTAGGTTTTATTAGCCCAATTTTAGGTGATTACACCCCTACCTTCTGGAATAGTATTCTTCAAAGAATCCAAAAGAAACTTGTTGGATGGAAGGGAAATATTCTAAGTAGTACTAGTAAATTAAAATTACTTTTTGCCTCCCTTAAGGGGATCCTAGTCTATTTTCTTTCTCTTTTTAAAATCACAGGAGTTATGGTAGAAAAACTATAGAGAATCCAAAGAACTTTTTTATGGACTGGTGTAGAGGAAAAGAAAAGGTTGGATCTTGTCAATTGGACCAATGTATTCCACCCAAACCATTAGGATGGGTTGGGGATTAGAAATATAACTAACTTAAATAAATCTCCAATTTCCAAATTTGGTTGGAATCTGGCAGTAAAAAAAGTGGATTAGTGTGGGATTACAAAGGCCAAGTATTTGAACCAAGAATGCTTCTCCAATGCTATAGACTTGGTTGCCTCCCATCTAGATCAAAGATTTGGAATAATATATCTAAATTTAGATCCTTAATTAAGGAAGGCCTGAAATAGAAAATTGGTAATGAAGGCTAATCAGATTTTGGGAAGACCGATGGATGGGAGACAAATCCCTTGTTGATAGTGCTTACAATATACTCATGAGACATGCTAATATTGTCTTTGGATCTTATATTTCTACCTATACTAATCCTTGTGGTGAGAGGGAAAACCTTGAACATATATTTTTAAATCATCTTGACCTTTTCCTAAAGGTTGTTGAACTCGAATCTCTCATAAGAAAAGTGAGAATCTCTTTGTTTCCTAAGGAGGATAAATTTATCTTGATAAAAAACCCATCTGGGCTTTCTTAATTAAGTTTCTTACAATATGTTGTTAAGTATTTTGGAGACTTAAATTATTGGAGAAATGTTTGGAACCCATATCTAATACCAAAGACCAACTTCTTCTTGTGGACCTCACTCCATGGTAAAATGTTTACCCTAGATAATTTGGGGAAAAGGGGGTTTCTATTCCCAAACATGTGTACCCTTTTCAAATAGGATGAGGAGACAATTTCATATGTTTTCATCCACTATTACTTTGCCTCCCAAGTCTGGTAGAATGTTCTTCATAATTTCAATATTCAATGGGTATTCCAAAGGAATATCCATCAATTTTTTCTTGGATGGAAGTGCCCTTCTTCCCACCCTCTTATCAAGTAACTTTGGCAACTAATCCCCCCACATATTTGTTGGTGCCTATGGAAGGAAAGGAATAATAGGATATTTAGGGACAAGGAAAAATGTGTTGATGATTTTTTCTCTTGAAGAACATCTCTATTTACAGGTGGAGAATTCCCAATGAACCGCCCTCTGGTGAGGACTATGATTTGGCTAGAATTTGGTTGCTTCTTGACGGGTTTCACAAATTTGATAACACTAAAAAGGTTTCCATATCCAACACTAAATGGAGACCTCCCATACCACCCTGATGTAAATTCAACTTCAATGGTGCGGTCTAGGATGGAAAAGTGGATGGAGGAAGTATAATTAGAAATCATGAGGCTATTTTAATTACTGTCTATATAGGGAACTTATAGGATTTTACTAGCAACTAGGTTGAGGGTATGGCTCTAATTTAGGGTCTTAAAATATCTATATCGATTGGAATCTATATTTTGGAAATTGAAGGTGATTCCAAATTAATAATTGAAACCACAAAAGGGCCTATGACTATTGGATGGTCTGTGCAAGGGATAATTAATAATATTAGAACCCTCCTTGTTGTGTTTTATGAATTTATAATATAACATATCTATAAGGATAGTAATGCGGTTGCAGATCACATGGATGTCATGGGTTTGGGTCAGGACAACCTATGTTACTGGAGAAAGGAGATTTCATTGCCTCCTAGTGTAATTATCTTGCTAAGGAGGGATACCCCTACTTATTCTTATGGGTACTAACATTTCCTGCATATGTGCCCTATTATGGGGCTTATTGATTTTATCTAGTAACTCTGGCAAGATTTTAAATTTCTTCTTGTTAATTTTTGGGAAGGATTTTAATATGCCACATGGGAAATACCTTCAATTCTTGTGTGTCCCCATGAATTATTATCATGAGCTTGAGGGGACAAAAAGCCATTATTTTTGTACCCCTTCAAGAAGTGTGATTTATTTACTAGCTTGGAGGATTTTTTAAAATCTATCAACACGTCCAAATACATCAACTTCCCTATTCCTTACTAAACAACAAACTATTTGCATGGGGGAGCTACCAAATTTGAGTTGGACATGGACAAAGGCACTAAGTATAATAAATACACACATTATTATCATTTATCATACCATCATAAGGTTTTCCTAATTACAGACTTAAAGTTGGGGGGTTTTCATTACAATTGCTCTGCGACTTTGCTTGTTGCACACTTTTCTCTTCGCAATTGTTTTTCCTTCTATCTCTGTGAAACTATGGGAGGAGACCATGTTTGTGTGGAGCCTAATAAATTTGATGAATGAAAGAATGATAATTCCATTTGGCATATTTTCAGAGAGGGTGAGATTACCCAATTCATGGAATGCATAACGGGTTATGATGAAAGCATGTCAATGCAATTTTTCACTTCATGGGTGGCGAGAAGGATCACAATGGGGAGCATTTATTTCAAGGTTAATGTGGAGGTGATTGCCCAGGCCACTGACCTTCCAATAGATGAGAAATAATGGAATAAAATGAGCCAAGTTTTGGATATGAAGAACCTCAATCATTTCTTTTGATGTGGTGAACAACTTGTTAAAGTCCATGGGGCCTACAATTAGGAGTAGTTACCTGAACCTTGGGACAAAGTGCGCCTGGTTGTGATAAAATATTTTACTTTGGAAGGGTGATTTGGTGTGCACTACTATTAATATCTCACCTTTCCCAATGATTTTAGGAATCATGCCACCATTTCTATTCCATTTCTTTTTCTACATTCTCTGGAAAGTACCATTAAATATTAATGAAGGTAAGAATATGGGAAAAAAATTCATAATTCTACACCAAAGACTTATGTTTAGGATTTTTCATTTTCATTTAGCCATATGCCCTCCCCACTCAATTATTGTTGAAGAATTCTCTACCTCCTCAACCCCTCTGTTATCCAGTATAATGGATACCCCAGGGAATAGAAAAAAAATCTTAAAACCCTGCATTGAAAGTCCCACCCCAAGACCCCTCTCCTAACTCTAAGATTATTGAAAAGAAAAGGGACAAAAAGATGAATGCCCCCCCGGAAAATTAAATCCAAAGATTCAAAGGAAGATAAGTTCCAACTCCACCAAATTAACTCAGAAATGAAAATTACTGAGGAAGCTAGCAAATCGTACAAGTCCATAAGACTAGTCATTAAGTCTGAAAAGGGGAAAAATATCAAAGAGGTCTCTAACTCTAGTGATGGGGGAGAACATGAAAATAATTCCAAGGATAAAAATATGGGGCAGGAGGATTCCCTTTTTGTCTCTTCTAGTAGCTCGTCGCATGTCTTTTAAAGTGTTAAATCTGATTCTAGTGATTGTGCCCATAGTTTGGGAAAGGAGGTCAATGTCATGCCTGCAAAAATTGATAAGGGTAAGCCTCCTATGGAGGGGGAATGCAGTAAAAAAATTTTATCTAGGAGGAGGTTGGAAAGTTAAAAAAGAAGATGACAGATTTGGAGAAGTGCCTTTATGATGTTTCTCACTTTTCTCTCAAGGTAATGCATTGTTCCACTACCACTTTGTGCCTGTTATAGATGGACACTGCCACTGAGGATGATGGTGAAGACTCTGACCGTGTCATGCCCAAAATATAGGACACAAAACACACCAATTTTTTTTTATAAAGGTCATAATTAAATGTTTAAACTCTAATGTTGCAACTAAGGTTACAATCTCTCTTAGGTACAATGTTCATATCTAGTTCGATAGCTTGTTAGGGTTTAGTTTTCTAAAGTTTGAATGATTAAGATTCAAATGCAATTGAATGTTAGATTAATAGAGTTGGACATAATCCCTAAATGAATCATGATTTTAATAGCGTTTGTGGGATTAATAATATCCATAATTTAGACCCCTATGAAATTTCACTAACAACCTTACAATGTTGCATTGAAATATTTAATTATAGAACCCTAAACCTTATAACACTTAAATTTAATTAATATTATTTTATTACATTTTAACATCATATTAACATCATATAGTTAAATCCAAAATTCTAAAATTTCTCATTAACACTCTACTTAGAAATTTAATTGCCAATTTTATTATGTTATATATATACCCCGTTTTCTAAATCAAATTAAAATTAAGATTTTGATAACGTAAATATTAAAAACTAAGTGCAATTATAGTTACCTTTAAAAAAACTTATCATATGATATTTTATTTTTCATTTAATTTGATTCATTATTTTATATACTCAACGAATTTAACATAATCAACATTATATTAAAACTAGTACAAGGCCTATTTAAATACCACTTTATAACATTAAAGTTACATTAAAAAATATTAACCTTCATAAGTATTAAACTAACATAATTTACTCTTTATTTAAATAATAATGACCCCTTTTCACTTAAATAAATAAATCTCCCTCTGATTAAACAACTAAAACAATTGATTAGATAGACAAAAATAAAAGAGTTAATTTTGAAATAAAAGAGTCCCACTAAACCTGACTTCCAAATTTAAGTTAAATATAAAAAATGAAAGTCTATTATTATATTCCTTAATTTTTAAAATTTCAGCCCTAATTAAGATTTCCTAAGAGTCTTCTATGAGAAGACTTATCCTTTTTTGAAAACTTCATTTGGTCTCTCTCTCTCTCTCTCTCAACCCCTAATTCAAAATTAGGGTTAGGGTTACATTGTTTTGAGATCTTAAGCTTTGTCTTCTTCTCTCTAACATTTTTCTTTCGAACCCTAATGATATTCTCTTTTTTTGCTTGTTGCTTGTGTTGGGATTCTAGATTGGTAGCATGGAGGAGGTAGCCATGGATGATCTTCATTGTGCAAGTATAAATTTTCTTATTTCATTTTGTGTTGTCATTTTTTTTTTACATGGTTATTATTATTATTTTTATTAAAAAAAATTGAAATGGGGAGGCAATGCAAGCCCCCCCTTCTTCTCTCTAGCTCGCTGGCTCTCATGGCTCTACCACACCTGTGGCACGTGACTCTGTCACACATGGGCCACTAGTGGCATCTACAATAGCTCAGCCACCTACAGGCCACATAGTGGCTTTGACACCCATGGGCCACTAGTGGCATCTATAATAGCTCAGCCACCTACAGGTGGCTTTGACACCCATGGGCCACTATGTGGCCTTTGTAGTGGCTCTACCACTCATGAGCCACTATGTGGCCTTCACGGTGGCTAAGCCACCTGCGGGCCACTCAGTGGTTCTTACAGTGGCCCTACTAGTCATGGGCCACTTTGTGACCCACAAAGGCTTGGCCTCTCGCGGCCCCCTCTGCAGATGGGAATAATTTTTTTTAAATAGTTTTAAGATGCTCTTTTTTGTTTCTGCTTAAAATAGAAATAAACTTGTAAATCTCTATGACTCATTTTCAAAATGAATAAATCTTTTGTTTCTTTTGAGAAACATGAATACCTAAGTCTAATACAAAAATGAATTAAACATATTTAGATTATTACAAGGGTTTGCATTTCAACACATTAAGATAGTGGTAAATCATTCCTTTCTTTATTTACATAATAAATACTCCAATAGCCTTTCCATATACTCTTGAAATGAAAAATTACAACATTACTACAAATCTCTTTTTTTTTTTTCTTTTACAACTTTAAAGAGAAATCCATACATTTCCAACAAAATACATATTGTGATTTCACTTGAAAACATGAAGCATAAATCAACAACACTTCATTTCTTCACTTTTTCTCAAACTTGCCACAATGCAGCCTACAAATGAAACAAAGCTTAACCATGGAGGCTCACCTCACAACCTAGGCCTCAATGAGGCAACCCCTGAGCATGGAGAACCAGGGCTAGATGGGTTACACACATTCAAATCCATATTTTACAACCACATAAAAAACATAATAAAATTACATCCAACCATGGTTTGCATGAAAGGTCACCAAAGAACCCATGAATAGGGTGAAGGTGGACCATATGCCCAAGAGGATATTTCCAAAATATAAATATATGTAATCCCTTCACAAGGCTCATTTTCAACACATCATACTTCTATTTCCTTACAACAAAATCTCCCCTTATGGCCCCCAAATGTGTAACAACAAAAATGGAAACATGGAGCCCATACTTCATGTCATATCCTTCTCCTCCATGGGGAGAGACTCTACAATACATGGGCTATCCAAAAACCCTTCACCCACAAGGCTATTCTTCCCTCCCAAGGGTGAGTATGGCCTTGAACTCCCATAAACATAAACACACACAAGAAAGAAAGAAAACAAGAGATTGAAATGAAATACATTCAAACAACACAAAATACGACATGTAATCTACAAGAATACAACACAACACATAGATGAAAATTCCTGCCATGGAAAGAGTCCAACCAACCTTGCTCCAAGATTATGGAAAAATGAACTTGATGAAGAGTTATCCTTCCCTTTTGTCTTTCCCCTTCCTTATCTAAATTGTCCTCTAACTCTATCTCTAGAACAAATGTGTCTCCAAATTGGAGAGTGGGTGATCAACCTACAAGTTTCTCCAAATTTCCTCTAAAAGAGGATTTCTACCAACTCCCCAACCAACTATCATAATGGGAAAAGGGTCAAGATTCCTTCTCTTCCATTCTTTTCCCCTCTCATAAATGAGAGGAAAACCAAAAATGGGGAAAAGGGGATGGGCTTGTCCTCTTCCCAAACTCGCCACTTTCAAAAAGGGTAATTTTGGAAGGGTCATAAATGATTTATGGACACTTATTTGGTCAAAAACTAACCCCCAAACTAAGGTATACCTAGTGGGTTAGCTAATTCTAACCCAAACTCCACCCTAGGGCCTCATTTAACCCCTTAAAAACCCACTTTGAGTTCACCTACGGGTTCAACAAGATTTGACTCCATTTATGGCTTCCTACCCAAGTGGGTCTCTTAGGGAACCTACAAGGTACTATCCTAGGTTAGGTTACAACTCACCAATCCCTAAATGGACATTTCATTACCATATAAACACTTCACAAGTGTTGATTGATGCCATAAATTCAAAATCACATTAACACACTTAGCATGTCCATTCAGAAGATAACAAATTAAAAAAATGCATTAATTAAAAACATTCAACCATTTACAATTACAAATAAAATACAATACAATGAAGTTTCATCTCTTCATTAGACTTAACCTTGGCTTTTACTGTTTCAGATTGGCCTAACCTTGGTTCTCAGATTTATTTCCAAGGTTAATTTCCTGCACACTAGATCCGAACATCAGTAGTCCAAGAAAAATCATACATATAATCAATGTAACTAATTGAAAACATTAAACACATATAATTGCATTCACATAATCCATCAATTATCAAACAATATTTGCAATTCAATTTCATATGGAAGCACATGCATTCATAAAGTATATGCAAAATCAAAACATCATTCCAGTTTAGAACATAATTCACATGTCAAATATAATTAAACCATAAAATGCATAATTCAATTTTCATCATCATAATAATCATCTAAATCCGTCAATCATAAAGCATATACAAATATATCCTAATATCACCATCATAGATACTAAATCATCATAATATAAAATTACCACATAATATCCAATGATATGCAATCTCTATCTAATAAGTCTAAATGTATCAAAATAGTGTATCATAAGTGAGTCAAAACATGAAAGTAACAGTTGATCTATGATGGGTTGGGGTAGGACCTCACATTCTGTAAGTTACTTGCCGAAGACTAGGCCATGATGATGTTGACGAAAGATTGCGAGAAGAAGAAAGATTAAGGAGACGCTCCCTTTTTTTTCTCTCTTTTGATAAGGTGGCCTCACATGCATGGTTTTATGTTTCTCATTCTTATGATGCGTCTCTAGTTTTTTTACATTAATTGGGATCGTTATAGCCCTTTGTGGTCTATGGTTAAGCCTCTCATTATTATTATGTTGATGAACACTAGTATCAATTTGTTTATTCTGATGTTAGTTATTATCATAGAATTTATAATCATGTTTAGTTCTAATTATAGGTTTGCTAGTATCCAATTATATGTTGATATAATGGGTCCTTCTACTCATAGATGCTTGATGTTTTTGATATGGAAAAGTTAGGGTGTTTGGTTTTTTGTTCCTATCTGAACTAATGATGTGTTGTTAATGGAATTTTGTTATTTTTTCCCTTTAGAATTTTCCTGTAAAGAGACAACACCCTTATTTTTTTATTTTTAATATCAAAAACATGTTATTAATATTTACTTTTTTAACCAATCTATTTGGAGATATTTTTTATATGCAAAAAAAATAAAAAACTATTGTCCTTAAAGTTTAGATCTAATTTTTTTAACAATATATATTACAAATAATAATTAACTTAAATTCTATTGACCAAAAAATTTAGGTGATATGGGTGGAATTGTAGGGAGGCCATTTTTAAAAAATTAAAAAAATAATGATGTGAGCAAACCTCTCATAAAATAATAATAAACATGAAGCAAAGGAATATAATATGTTTAGTTTGCCTAGTTCATTGTCGACTCAACCAATTGAAATGTGCTATAGAAAAATGCCAACCTCAAATTTAAAACTAGTACACTTATTTTTTTGTAAAACATCCTCATAATTCTCCAAACTTATACACCTCAGTGTGTGTGTCTGAATGTGGACCTCTAAATCAAGCACAAACGCAACATAGTCATTGCTCAATCATGAGATGGCAAGTATGAACATGAATTGTCCATCTCACAACATCGATTGAATCGACCTGTTGCCTCCTATGTGGATAGGGTGTATAATTACTCTCAGAATGAGAGCCAAAAACCATAGACCAATCCCACAATGGAGGATTTTCAAAACTATGATGATATGCAAAACTGAAATTAAACTAAGATGAGTGCAATTAATCTAAAAAATGCTTTGAAAGAGATATGAAATGCAGATTTTTATTTTTAGACAACTTGAAGTAAAGGTGATATTATGCTAAGAACAAATAAGCAAATTAATTCTAATATGAGATGCAATATTAAACTAATAATGAAATATTAATCTAATTGATGCAATAAAAGCTTTGGAAACAATGAAATAAATGAGACTAAAAAAAGCCTATAGTTTGGATACTCTCAAAAATTGCCTTCTTTCAAATGAAGAAATGAGGTCCATTAAATAGAAAAGCCCAAGAAGAGAATGAAGGGGTTCTTGATTTGAAACTCCTGACTCTTCATTCCCAATTGAGACAAAAAAGCACGATTTATTTAATTAAAAGAATGGAATTTACCACATGTGGGAGGTGACCTTTCGAGTAATTCAAATTGTTAAATTCAAATAAAGAGGTGTCCATTCGATTAACTAAATATTTATTAATTCCTTTTATGGGTAATTAGCCAAACGGGGTGGATTTAATTTAATTCTAAGCACTTAAGACTTTAGGATTAAATTAAATTATCATAGGGGTAATTTACCTAATTAAAGTCAAGGACTTTAGGAAATAATTTTTTATATTTGATTAATGCAATTTATGGTCTTTGCAATTGACATCAAGTCAAATCAAGTCAAGTAGGAGAGAGAAAATTTCCTAGGAAACTAGGACTTTAGAGATGTAAAATTGAAGATAATGCATCAAAATTAATTAAATTTATTAGGTGCCAATTTTAGGGTATTGCATTTACCCCACTTTGAATTGATGTGTGAACAGCACGTTGATTCAAAGAATAGTCTAAAGTGATAGATGATAAGAGATTCAGAAGTCTAGGTTAGGTTGCCAAGACACCAAACAGATCAAAGCATAATTTTCTGAAGTCTAAGTTAAATTGCGAAGACAACGGTCTTGAGAGAACTAGAATCAGGGTTAGGTTGCCCCAATACCAATTGAGATTCAGATGACAAATTTAGGACTAATCTTTAGAATCAGGGTTAGATTGCCCCAATACAAAGCTTAGCCCTCCGAGACCCGGGTTAGATTGCCCAGATAACGGTCTAAAAGAGATTTCGAGAGTCATCTCTAGAACGAAGCTTGACTCCCAGGAATTAGGGTTAGATTTCCCCAATACCTAAAAGATTTTGAGAACCATCTCCAGAATGAAGCTTGATTCTCGAGGATCTGAGTTAGGTTGCTCAGATACCTAAAAGATTGATGATTAGATAGCAAGATGCGAGGCATCGAGATGCCCCTAGCAATGAAAACTGATGATTCAGATCAGACTGATTCAAGAATTGATTTGACAAGATTCAAATGATGCAATCATCCTACCCACTCAGGAGAAAAATCAAAAGATGACATAAGAGGGATGATTGACAATAAGAGGTTGCAGAGCAGAAGCAATTAGACTAGATTTGAGAAGCTGCAGAAGCAAATTAGAGCAAAGCGGAGGTCCCATTGACCACGTTTGACCATGGTTGACTAGAGTTGACTAGAGTTGACTTTTATGAAAATAGAAAAGATCTTGAGAACATGATGCAAAGATGAGGGTCTGGTAGGAAGATGACGCCAAAAGGCTGACTGCACAAGCATCCGATCCCAAAGGATCCTAGAATTTAAAACATGATTTTGAGCTATCTAGAGATGTTAGATTTCGATTTCGATCCCAAAAACTTGTGCAATCATGATAAAACCAAGAAAAAAAAAGATGAGAACCTTCGATGAAGAGATCCAGAGGACAATCAAGAGAGCACCAAACATTGTCTTAAATGCAAGCTTAGAATGAAAGATGCAAGGCTAAGCTAAATGCAAGCCTAGAATGAGCGGATGCAATTCCTAGGACTTGGTTGTTGGACTCACCGTATTTATCATCATCGAGTTCATTTAAACATAGGAAGATCACAAGATGTCATAAAATCCTCACTAATATTTCAATTATGAGAATATGAATATGACATAAGTCTTAGATTTGTCGGATTGAAGTGTAAGCATTAAGGCACAAGAAGCTAGAATGACCTGAACACCTATTCCTTTTGATTTAGCAAGTTAACATAAGCATCAAAGCAAAATTGCTAGAATGACCTTAATGTTTCTTGCAAACAAACACACCAGACACGTGAGAGTTCCTTCTTTTGCCAAAGCGTGCTCGCAGTGACCCTTACGTTCACTTAGCAGGACGAGCGTTTAGCAATTTCACTTGTAGTAGAAAGAAGTCACTCAAAACAGACAAGGAGAAGAACCAACCTCACCAAAGCATCCATATAAAAGGAGTCAAGGTATGCATGGCCATCCAACATGAGATGAATGCTCTTATAGATGGACACCCTCTTAGATAGATTCTTTGGATCAATGGAACTAAACCAGCAAACAAAAAGCAAAGAAAAGATCATGCCCCCAGTCTTCGCGTTTCTCAGTCAAGAAAGATGTCTTAGATTTTCTCGAGGAGAAATGATAAAGAAAAAAAACAAACAAGAAAAGGAAAAGCTCAGCATGCTTCAGAGGAACATAAAATCAATTTTCAGTTTTAGTTTACGTTTGTGTTCAAGTGGATTGAAGTTGAATCGAAAGCAAACAATATTTGAAGTCTCGATGGTATAGAGAGAGCAGGCAGACACAGTGAGAACCACTAGTGACCATTGTGAGAGACAAAGTCTCAAGAAGATATCAGAGTGCAAACCAAGTATCAGCAGGTGAATGCAGTGAGAACCACTGGTGACCGATACAAGGAAGATTCTCAAAAGAGAGAATAAAACGTGAGTGAAACATTAGCAGGAAAATGTAGTGAGAACCATTGGTGACTGATGTAAGGAAGAGATCCCGAAAGAGAGGAGTAAAAAAAAAGCTAACTATCAGTAGGCAGGCATAGTGAGAACCACTAGCGACCAACACATGAGAGATCCTCAAGGAGAGAAATTTCAAAAGTAGCTAGGCATCAGCAGGCAGATGCAATGAGAATCACTGGTGACTGATGCACAAACAAAACTTCTAAAAGGGATAGGACAATGCCCCCTAGACCAGGAAGGTACCCCCAAGTGTGAACTAGTTCCAATCCACGAAGAGTCAAGGAAAATCTTGAAGACCACTAAAAGAAAGTGCATGAGCTGGAAAACTAAAGCAAGAAATGAACCCAAAGCAGGAAACAAACTAAAGCAGGAAAGCGGGAAAGTGAACTAAAGCAGGAAAGCAAAGAGACTAAAGCGGGAAACTAAGAGCCAAGCGATGCTGAGATGAGATGTAGCTTCAGGAAACAAGAGGCATCTATTTACCAAGTTTTCACCATCTTGGCAGAGATTCTATTTTTGCTACCATGATGCTTGTTTACTAGGTTTTCATTAATGGCACATTTTCTTCTTTTTCAATTTTTTTTTTTCTCTCTTTTCTCTTTTTTTGTATTTTTTAATATTTCACTTTTTTTGTATTTTTTCAATTTTGTATTTTTTTTTATTATTATCAAGGTGCCTGTTTACCACATTTTTACCAAGATAATAGATACATCAAAGCTCCTATTTACAAGGTTTTCACTAAGATGATCATTTTTTTAGGACATTTTGCAATTTTTAGGATTTTTGCAATATATCATTTTTTTGGATTTTTCAGGACCAATAAGTATGTACATGAGCATGCCAAGAATGTGTCAACTATAGAATTTCTTCAAGTGAAGAGTGTTGATAGGCTCTTTGAGTTGCTCTCCTTCAGTAGTAATCTCTGAGAACACAGTATCTTGTAGTAGTAGTGATTAGCTGAGAAGTTGTAGAATCAGAACCAGTAGTATCCAACTGTTAAGAGATCCATAGTCAAGGAAAGGTCACTTAAGTGAGACCCACAGATATCCTTGTGGACACATCTTAACTCTTTGTCAGACTTACCACGCTCTAAACACTTAGGGAGAGTACGTTCTAGATTTCTCTTAATCACATCATTAGGGATGAGGAGATGCTGATATGCACTGGGACAAGGCAAGATGGAGTGAAGAGGGTAAAGTATGAGAGGCAAGGGTGATGAAATGGAGGGAAACATGAGAATTTTGGAAGTTCGAATGGCAACTTTGATTTTCCTTTTTTTTTTTTTTGGAATCCACATAGCTTTTGAGTTTCTTCTTCTTTACTTTGAGCTGCTTTTTATGACAATGCATGTAAGATGGATTTCGAGATCCTTTTTTTTTTTTTTTCTAGCTTTTGATTGTCTTCTTCTTTTTGAGGACCTTTGTGGTCTTTTGAACACCTCTATTGCTTTCCTTTCTTCATAGTCACATGTCAATTAGATGGGACATGGTGACCTTGAGATATAAGTGGATTCTCATTATTTTTATTTTTATGTTGCACATCCAAGTTACTTCCAAAAGACTCAGGAATGGTGGATGAAAGAGGCTTATATGACTGGTTCAGGTGGAGAGGTGGAAATGGAAGTGGACAAGCCACTTTTCTGGGAGATGAAGGGGGAAGAAAAGTTGATGGGATGGGCTCAAGTGCAAAGATATCAGTATAATCCTCATCATTCATGAGTGAATCAGATAGATCAAGAAAGTCATCTTCCATAGAACATTGTCAATTGTGAGTTATCTTAGAAGAGTCAGATAAGTTTGGAGGAATATTAGGTGAGCCTAACCAAGATGACCTATTCCAAGAATCAGGTCCCCTTTCAGGTGGTAAGAGTGCATGAATAGGAACCATTTCAATTCTAGATCTACCAATATTCCATGAAACTATAATAGAATGGGGTCTTGCATACCCATGATTTGTTAGAGCAGTAGGAGTATAGCTTGGAGTAGATGGCCTAGGAGCCATAGGAATGATCTCCATAGGAGGGTGGAAAGGATCATCATCAGTTTCTTGATCTAGAGGATTAGAACTTTCTCCTCTTTTAGATTTGGTAGGAGCAACATCTTTGTGTATAACATCAATTGGTATTTTTGTAGTAGCATCTGATATGGAGTCCCATTCATATTCCTTTGAGTTCATTTCACCATGGTGACATTGTTTTTTGTAATTAGCTAGAGATATAGTAGGCGGAAGATTTTCTTCATTACTATCATCTGTTGCAGGAGGTGTTTCTTCAACAGCAAGATCTTTCTTAGTAGTAGAAGTGTCAGAGTAATCTAGAATAGGCATACCTTGAGGCATACCCAAGAGGAGGGAAGCATCCAATAGTTTCTCCCAATCAGTATGTGTGCCATTGGAGTTGGCAGCAGTAGGAGTTTGTTCAATAGCAGAAGTGGTGGAACAATCTAGAATAGGCATACCCAAGATAAGGGAAGCATCCAACAGTTGCTCCCCATTAGTATGTGTGCCATTAGAGGCAATGACATATTCAGTAGTAGCTACAATAGTAGAAATCTATTTAGTAGAGTGTATAAAATCCTCCTGGTGAGGACCAAGATCATGTTCTTGAAGCACTTGAGAAGGTAGATAAGACTCTTTCTGGTAGGAATCAAAATTTTGATCATACAAAGGTCTTTCATATGTCATAGGCTGAATCTATGTTTCTTCATAATTTAAATCTGCATGTGAGTGCAAGCTACAGCTAGGTTTGTCAAGCTTATGGCCCTGATAGCCAATACCAAATCCATCTTCAGAAGGTTCCTCACAGGAATGTGGAGATGGAGGAAGAGTTTTCAATGTCAACATGGACTCAATCTAATATTCCCCCATGCCAATATCTTTGATTTTTAGGGTCCTTTCTATTTCTTTTAGCTTGGCATCATAGAACTCAGTGGACTCTCTATTGCTGTGAACAAAGTTGTTTGTCATTTGGGTAAGCATCTTAGCAGAGCAAGTATTTAGGCCAGCATTATTGTCAATGAGGATGCGGCGAACATGCTCAGGACCTTCCATAACTTCAATGTGTAGGGGAGCATCATGTGGATGGCTTGGAGAGTGATCATCTTCTTCAGAGAAGGACAAATGATGAGGCAAGGTTGAATGACCCACCATAGATTGAAACTCATTGAGATTGAGATCTTTGGGGACATTTTCCTCAGTGAGGGCTTTATCCATAGATATTTTTGGTCTAGATGTCAAAGGCTCAGGACCTTTGATCATAATCTTCACATGTAATTGAGGGATAACATTCGCACAAGCTAGAGACTATGTGGAGTTACAAGAGGGAGGTGCAGGCCTCGCAAGATAAAGGGAGTTTTGGGTTTAGGAGTATCCTCTCTCCCTGGAGCAGTGATCATGTCAAAGTATTCAACATCAACAGGTTCAATCTCATTGGTGACAATGTCGCTAGTATCATACATATAGTTGACCACATTATTGGTACCTTTAGACTTCAATAATTCACTTTTCCCATGAGGCGGAAAGGACTCTTTAAATTCCTGATGATCTAAATTCCTGTTATGGTTCTGCACCAAAGTCCTATAAACCACATTGAGAGGTTTTCCCAAGGAAGTGGAGTCACACTCAGGTTGAGAAAGCCAAGGTTTGTTTCTAGTGAATCTTGAAGGTGGTTGAGTTTCCGTCATAGCCTTCTCAGTGGCTTTGATCATTTGTATGCTAGAGCTGAGAGTAAAGATAGACTTTGAGGGTTTTGGCATCACATTGTCAACAACCCTGTCATTCATAACATCTATGTTTCTATTGACAATCTTATCCTTATCCATGTTTGAGGGAGAAGGTCATTGCTTGTTGTCTTTGTTCAAAGTCAATTCTCCCTTCTTGACCATAAATGCTTCTATCCTCACAGCCCACCTAATCATATTGACAAAAGTGAGGGGACCTTATAATCGTACTTGGTATCCAAAATTTGGGACAAGATTGTCCAAGAAGATATCGAGCTTTTCAAACTCGGGTAATTCATGTGGATACTTCATGCATAGTTGTCTCCATCTCTAGAGAAATGTTAGGAGAGGCTCCCCTTGTCTCTATTTCAAATTGCAAAGGTCTCGGATGTCGACCGGATATCGAATATTGTGGGATTGATCATAACTATTTTCATTTCGAGACCGACCATGACCTTGGTCATTTTTAGATTGCTCATGACTATCATTGAATTTAACTCCCCCTGGGAAGTGGAATAGATCTCCCATCTTGTTGGTAGTATTCTGAGAGGTCATGAAAATAAGATCGAAAGAATCGATAGGTTCGATTCTAGAAAGTGACCCTTCAGAGCCTTGCTGGTGTTGAAACAATGGGTTACAATATTCTTGAAATAATAAGTCAGACTGTATTTGAAACAATGGATTGTAATACTCTTAGAATGAGGAGGAATGTGAGGATCCCTCACAAAGTTCATATTTCATAACAGATTCAGGATGACCTATTTCTTGATTAGGAGATTCACTTCTATCTTGACCAGTATTCTGAATGGGATAAGTTTTTCCACTTCTAGTTGTGACAGTCATAGATGAAGATGAAATGAGAGAGGACTCAGGCTAATGCTAGACTCGGTCTCTAAGAACAATGCAAAGGAGATAAAGGCTAGAAAATCCAAGATGTGAGATGGACCTGTTATGAATCGTCAAAAGAGGTGGCTAGAACAACCGAGATAAGACTATCACAACATGAGATACAAAATACATAAAGAGATAATGTAAACCAATGAGAAATGACATGAGTCAAAGAAAAGATCGATCGATTCCTAACTCAAAACAACTAGTTTCTAATAGTGAACAACAGGAAAGTAGAAAAATAGACCTCAGACAAAAAGCAAATCAGATAAAAAGTCAAACAATCAATGGAAAATAGGTCTCTATTTTGAAAATTGGGCTACAGCCTTGTGCGGGAAAGTACCAGGTTGCGCGAGATAACACCAACCTTCGTGTGAGAGAACAAAGTCTCACAAAAGAAAGTACTCTGAAGTGTGAAACCTCATGTGAGAAAAGGATAAAATCTGATAGTCTTACATAGTTTTTGAGGTTAAAGTTGAATTTTGAGGTAGAGCCTGAACTGATGTCTGACAGAAAATCCAGGTTCCTGACAATTTTGAAGAACAGTTTAATCAACAATCTTGTTTTAGGATTTCAAGCATTCATTTAAAGACACAAAGGTTCAAATCAAGCAGTTGTGATATAAGAAGCAGTCATTAACAGACCTATCAAGGACAAAGCAACTTGATAGCATTAGGGGAGTCTTTGTTTGATAATGAATTAGACAATGTTTAAGACTTGATAACAAACACATAGCTTAGTCCTACAAAGAAAATGGTGAGAAGCCAAAACCTTTGCCCCATTTCTTATGCACATACGTGCACCTCACATAGCTGTGTCACCCCCTAGAGGGTGCCCATGTTTTTGGTGTTTCCAAGGACTCAACAGTGTATGTTCAGAGGTTACCCTTGTAGTAGGGGCCAGTGTCACAACTGCCTCCAAACGTCTAGGTGTATGCCTATGATGGGAATCTATGGGAGAGATTCTTCCCCCTCCCTGTACAAAGATTATGACTCCTTTCAGAGGTGAACCGAGTAGGCCACTAGCTACAACAAGTTCTTATTAGGCTTCCGTTCATGCTAACCTTCAGTGCCCCCGATACAGGGTTGAGGCCTCATAGCCAAACCAACACCCGAAAGTCATACACCCCCACTGTATGGTGAAAATGTGGCCACACTTCTATGAATCATTACATTCAAGAACACTCAAGAATGAGGTCTCAAAAATTGATCCATAGCTCCTTAGGCATGGAGTGCAAGGGTTTTAAGAATGCTCTCAGCTAGAGCTATTTAACCAATAACCTTGCTAGTAAACCATGCAATGGGAGATTCAATGAAGACAAGGGCAAGAATGCAAATATCCTCAAGAATCAAGAATGAAAATGCAATGCAATGCAATGCTATGCTAGAAATGGAAATTCAAGCTAAGCTATGAAAATGAAAGATGCAAGTATTACAAAGCCTCCTAGTTAAGCTAGATGGATTAATCTAAAGCATAAAATAAATCTAAGCTAAGAATGCCATGATAATGCAAGAAATGAAACTATGATAACATGTAGATGCAAAAGCCAAGAATGCTCCAAATCTTCAAAAGCTCCAAAATGACCTAGAAAACTTGCAGCATAACATTAGCATAAAAACCTAAGATATGAAAATGAAAAAGAGAGCTCTCCTTTTATAAGAAATGAGGAGGAATGGACCATGGAGATTAAGAGGCAAAAGATTTAATCAAGGGTGGAGCTTGAAAGAGGAGCAATCCATGTGCACAAGTATCCTCCAATGAGAAAATAAGAGTTGACTTTTGTGTCCATATGAGACAAAAAGTACTTTTTCCCTTTTTATAAAATAAGAATAATTCTTTATTTGTGCAACTTAGGATAAGAGGAAAAGGGGGGCTTTTTATTTATTAAAAGGGGAGGAAATATTTCTTTTAATAAATAAAAACTTAGGATAAAATGGTTATCCCATAGAAAATAATCGAATAAATGATAGAACTAGGATTTGATCAAGAATAAGCAATTTAATATTTTAGCAAATAATGCTAGCAAGGGGCTAATAGTCTAGGTGACCATTTTTAGGTGTATATACCCGCAAGCAGGGTTAGGAGCGGCACCACTCAGTACAACAGACGCAGCCTTCTCAAGATGATAGTCAAAGTCTTGAGAAGGAAGCTAGCATGGTTTTGGAGTCTTTAGACTCAACAAAACATTCTTTATTAGAGTGAGGTGGAATCACCGGTGATAGGTACGTACTCACTTGGGTCATTCCCAGAGGTTCAATACTGGCAGGCCCTCTAAAGGTGACACTAGACTTGGTTTAGATTTGGGGGTCAGATTTTCTAGTTCTCCCAAAGGGAGAAGAGCATACTTCTCTATCCCATTTCCTCACCCAAACACATCAAGAAAGTTCATCACCGAGTTAGTTTCACTCCACCACAACTACAAACTTTTGGGTTTCTGGTTCTCTCAGAGAGAGAAGAGCATAATCCCTTGGTAAGTAGAAGCGTAAAGATTCACTACCTTTCTCTGCTTCCCCAAGAATTTGTCATACTAGTAAGATCATTAGGATTTTAGGTTCATTCATGGTCATCACCTCCATGTAATGAAGAGCCAAAGTCCCTACTCACTATCAAAATCCTAAAGAAATTTTAACGGAGCCCTATTTAGACTATGTGAATGAAAGCAAGAAATAAACATAACATTTTAGCAAGTCTTCGACTATCGTCCTGTAATCAAACCATTAGCATGTTTTTAAATTCTTGGTGCTTTGACATGCCTTCTTTTAAGCAAATATTTCAAGCAATGAGAGCACCTACAAGCACAACTTGTTAGCTCCACAATGGTTAGCACATCAAAAATTAGATAATCTGCAAGTAAAATAGCTGATCAAATGGCAAAATTTGAAAATGAAACCAACATGGTTGGATCAGGCTCGGAAAGAGCTTTCCAACAATATATCACACTTATATTTTTGATACCGTATGTGAAAATTTCTCAAAAATGGGTTTCCAGAGTGGCGCGGATTTTAAAAATGCTGAAATTTTCAAAAAAGTAGGAAAACTAAAAACAGCAAGCAAAACTAACAAATTTGGAATTCTAGTCTCTGTCTGTCACAGAATTTCGTACGAGACAGTACTGGCCGCGTGAGAAAGTACCAAACTGCGCGCAAGAAAGCACAAGCCCGCGTGAGAACATATGAAGGCTCGCGTGAGAAAGTACAAGGGCTCATGTGAGAAAGTACACAAGCCTATGCAATGATTCAAAAGCTCACGCGAGAGAGTGCTACAGGGAGTGAACCTCGCGTGGGATGCTCTGGATTCTCGCGTGAGAATCCATACACAGACAGTACGGATGCACGACAGAGCTTAAATTCCTGTCAAAAAAAAATGAGAATGAGGCCAGAAATCAGATTTTCTGCCCCACGGTGGGCGCCAAAATGTGTGTTTGAATGTGGACCTCTAAATCAGGCACAAGCGCAACATAGTCATTGTTCAATCATGAGATGATGAGTATGAACATGAATTGTCCATCTCACAACATCGATTTAATCAACCTATTACCTCCTATGTGGACAAGGTGTATAATTACTCTCAGAATGAGAGCCAACAACCATAGACCAATCCCACAATGGAGGATTTTCAAAACTATGATGATATGCAAAATTAAAATTAAACTAAGATGAGTGCAATTAATCTAAAAAATGCTTTGAAAGAGATATGAAATGCAGATTTTTATTTTTAGAGAACTTGAAGTAAAGGTGATATTATGCTAAGAACAAATAAGAAAATTAATTCTAATATGAGATGCAAGATTAAACTAATAATGAAATATTCATCTAATTGATGCAATAAAAGCTTTGGAAACAATGAAATAAATGAGACTAAAAAAAGCCTATAGTTTGGATACTCTCAAAAATTGCCTTCTTTCAAATGAAGAAATGAGGTCCATTAAATAGAAAAGCCCAAGAAGAGAATGAAGGGGTTCTTGATTTGAAACTCCTGACTCTTCATTCCCAATTGAGACAAAAAAGCATGATTTATTTAATTAAAAGAATGGAATTTGCCACATGTGGGAGGTGACCTTTCGAGTAATTCAAATTGTTAAATTCAAATAAAGAGGTGTCCATTCGATTAACTAAATATTTATTAATTCCTTTTATGGGTAATTAGCCAAATGGGGTGGATTTAATTTAATTCTAAGCACTTAAGACTTTAGGATTAAATTAAATTATCATAGGGGTAATTTACCTAATTAAAGTCAAGGACTTTAGGAAATAATTTTTTATATTTGATTAATGCAATTTATGGTCTTTGCAATTGACATCAAGTCGAATTAAGTCAAGTAGGAGAGAGAAAATTTCCTAGGAAACTAGGACTTTGGAGATGTAAAATTGAAGATAATGCACCAAAATTAATTAAATTTATTAGGTGCCAATTTTAAGGTATTACACTTAGTACATACATGGTCTTTCATATGCAGAATTTTTAAAGTATAAATGTTGTGAATATGTGATAATAAGACCAAGTAGGTTGCAAAGGATTTGTGTGTTTGATGCCATTGAAAGAAGATAGTGAAGGTGATGTAGAGAACACAATAGCTTGGATGCATTACAACATGGAAAAATCTGTATGATTTGGATGATTTACATGGACTTCAAGACTTTCAAGAAAATTGAGATGAAATAAAATTAAAATTTGTGTCTCTTTGTGCATGGTTCCCTTATTTTTGCCATGCTCCTTTATTTTTGTCATATTTGTGCTCTTATTAGGGGCACAACTCCATTATTTCTATCACCACCTCCATTGTCTTCTCACTATTTTAATTTACATATTGTATTTCAGCTCTTTCAATTACTTGCATCAAACTGGAAACAATAAATAGAAACTGTGAGAGTTAATGGTGAATTAATTGCTTTTTTTACATTTTTTGTGTGTTGTCTTTTCTTCTCTATTTTTTATGTTGTGATTTGAAGCATGAATAGTGAAATGTTATTTATCTACTTTTTAACTAGGGTGCAATTTTTTATAAGATTATTTGATTAATCATGCATTGTGTCTGTTGAAAGGTTTCCTATATATTTCACAAAATGTTATAGGTGTATTATTTTCTAATTTTTAGAAGGATAAAAAAGTGTAGACTAGTGAAAGACTTAAAGGTTTAGTACAACACGTTAAGTTGTATTTGATGGCAGTTGGTTCACCTTTGAATGGTTATTTGAAGAATCCATCTCCCTTGCCTTATGAATCCATCTCTCAAGCTTCTACTTTTACATAATAATAGGCATTTCTTCAAAAATCATTACAAAAAGACCTATAATTTTGTAGCTCCCATCTTAAATACATTCCAATCCATTTTTATATATATCTGTCAACACTAAATAAATGGTCCACGCTTATGTACCCCCTTTTTTTAACACGTCTTCAATGTCTAATTTCCATCCCTAATTCACTAATATTTCTCCTTGATTTTTCCTCATTTTTGTCCAAATCAATTCAATCCATTACTAAAATCATCAGAGTCATCAAAATCAATCAATTACCTCTTCAAAATCATCAATTTGGTCAAATCAATTAATTTGTCTTCTTTAGGGGTAAATAATCCATAATTTATCCCTAAGTTTTAGTTTTCATAAATAAATTACATTTATTTATCTCTTTTCCCTAAGTTTCACAATTAATTAATTTGACATAAATTAATTGGCTAATTATTGATTTGTAGAATTTTCATAATTCCTAAATCCTAATTTCTATTTTGTGGGAATAAATGAATTTTAAAATTCAATGATTCTCTCCTTTTTCCAAATGGGATTTTATCCCTTAATTTGTGCTTCAAAAGTCTTTTTTAGCCTTCACCTTCCCTTTTCCTTTAGTCATCTCTCCAATCTATTTGCTAACAAATCAATCAATCCTATCAAACTAAGAAATCAACTCAGTTGAACTCTCACTCACTTTGAGTTCAACTCCTCAATCACAATCAATCCACCCTTCAATCATGGATTCTTGGTTGAAACCCCTAAAATATTAGAGAGCTAAATGTCTCATTAAAAAAACCACAATTGTTTTGAATTCTTATCCTGGCACGATCTTGAGCTCAATTCTGAGAGCCCACAATTGCATGAGAAGGAGATCACTAAGAAAGGATTTTATGGTTTGCATATTCATGTTCTTAAATTGAATTCATAATGTTTGATTGATTATTCTTATTATTTGTCTTAAATCCTTTCTTGAATATTGGGAATACTAATTGCTCTAACAATCTCTTTGTGGTTGAGATTTTATATGTTATTATAGGTTTCTATTGATCCTATTATTACCCAATTACAAATGGTGAACTTGGTGTGAAATTTGGTCATATCTCTCAAAAAGCTTGGAATTTTTTTATAAAAAAATTTGCAAGTTTGCACTAATACAAAGAGGCTAGAGTCCAAAATTCAGAATTTTTGGAATTTTTTAATTTTTTTATAAATTTTTATGATATTTCATAAAAAATCAATTATGGTAACAAATCAACATATTTCTTTAAAAACTTTACATTTTTTGAAATCTCTTGAAATTCTAATGGGGGCCCTATTCTATGTGATTTCAATTTTGTTGGGAAATATTTTCAAAAAAGGTATATCTATTAAAACTGGTGTGTTCTAATAAAATGGGTCCCTAGGGCACAAAATTAATAATTATGATTTGAAATTCTTTTTAAAGGTTTCTTGTGACATAATAAAGCTATAGTCCAAATTTTAGATTTTTCTAAAAAAAAATTAATTTTTTATAAAAAAAGTTATGATATTTCATAAAAAAATATTTTTGGGCACAGATCAATACATTTCTTTGAAAATTTTATATTTTTGGAAAGGTCTTTAAATTATACAAGGGATCTATTCTCTGTGATTTTAATTTTGATGATAAATATTTTCAAAAAATAAATATTTATATAGATCTTTGAAAACTTTGCTTTTTGTGTGCAGGTGTAGGTGATAGTCATTTTTATCAAAAATATTATTTCGAAACTACAAAATAAGATTTCCTTCTCTTCTATTTTAAAATATCATTCTCTATTGTAAAATGATAAATTTTCATTGTTGAAAATACACACTTGATGTAATGCACTTGACCATAAAAAATACAGACACAAAAAATCAAGATTCAAGAGCCCGTTGAGCAAAGAAGAAGAGAAAGAAAGAAAAAACAAAAAAAGATATTAGCTAAGATACAATAATCAAAGCTTTGGAGGTATAAATTAGAGAAGAAGGTTTTTTTTTTGTACTAACTTTTCTTTTTAGCATGTGGCTTGGAAGTAGGTTTTAATCTTGTTAATCTAAAACCGATTCATCTTTCATTTTGGTGCTTTAAAACAAACAATGCATGCCCAAACTTCACATTCCATATCTCATTTTGGTGCTTAAAATTGACATGGTGGTTAAAAATTTAACAAGGCAAAGAACATTTGAGATTGGTGCAATAAAATCAAACAAGGCAAAATACATTTGGACTTTGGTGCATCTAAAATTGGACAAAACAAAACTCTTTTAGTTTGTGCTTAAAATTGAACCCATGTTCTTGTATTGATGATAGCTCAGTTCACATTTGAATATTGGTGCTTAATACAATTAACCTAGTGTTTGAAGTTCTTGGTGCACTTGCACAATTTGTTAGATTAGAAACCATTTTTTTTAGAGAGGTCTACCTGGAGGGTTAACTTAACCCATTATAAAGGACGACCTCAATTGAAAAATCCTTCTAGCTAGTATATAAATAAGACTCTGAGAAAAATATAGTCTTATCTCCTCAAGCTCAAGCAAGGTGTGTTGATGATAGTCTAGACCGAGTGAAGTATCCCTAGGCAGCCAACATGGTCAACTAGGCTCTTAAGTGACTCACACGCATACAAAATGACCGGGGAGACTCTACAGAACTTACTACAACCTGTTAATTAAAGGCCACTTGGTTTACCTTCAAACATTTATCTTATTATAGTGAAAGGGGAGGCTGAAAAAGAATATCCCCCAAGATTCCCATCATAAATGTCTCATGGATATTATGTGTCAAAAGAGATCTTTGCTAACACCAACAATACCCAGAAAAGGCGATAGCACAAGCACCTTCAAGATTTTTTTAGCTCTAGTTCTATGGAAATTATGTTGTGTGAGCTGACAAACACCCAAGAAATGGGCCTATAATATTTCAAATGAAGACAAATTTGACCATAGATTAAACTACTTGTATACTGATTCCATTGTGATTGACTTCATGAAAACTTGAAGCTTGAAAAAGTTAGTTGAATATACACAAATGATTTCTTTTTGAGCCAGTCTTGTAGCTACACACTGATTTTGAGTTTGTTGAGATTGGTCCTACAACATTTTTCCTACAACAAATGGTCCCGAAACAACTAATCCTACAAGATTGGTCCTCCAAGATTGGTCCTACAACATTTGTCCTACAAGATTCATCCTACAACATTTATCCTATAAGATTTGTCCTACAACATTTATCCTACATGATTTGTTCTACAAGATTTATACTACAAACAATTGGTCCTACAAACATTTTATCCTCGTTCCTTGTGATCGGCATACTTAGATAGACATATCTTAGAGTCTTGCATTTTTGCATAATCATCATATTAGTCTCCAAAATAAAAATAAGAATATCTAAAAAACATAGCTTGCATTTCTTTGGGTTAAAGTATTACACTTCCTAGAGTCATTTTTTAAATTAGAGGGTCCATTTTCCTAGGACATTCTTATAGTGGTCTTGCATTTTATCTTGACATCGTCAATACTATCTTTATCTACTAGCCTCAACACAAGCACCTTGTCATTTTGGTTAATATTTTTCTTAGACAAATTATATTACCATAATTTATCACTTTTATCCTACCTTTTGGTGTCAAGATAGTCCTCATTATTGTATTTTCTTAGAGGGTTTACCTTCAAAATTTCTAGAATCTCTCTTAGGGTAAGGTACTTACACCTTAGACATCATATTTGATTATTCATCCTAGTTTGCATTATCATCCCATATCAAAAAATATAAAAAAGATAGAATTTGTTTTCCTTAGTTGTCCCTCATTCATCATAGACTCACATATGTTGAACACATGATCGAAGAAGAGTAAGGACATGATGGAGTACAATCAAATCCTTGACCATGATATCCATTAGGAAATTAAATTTTAACCAAGAACCTTGGCACTAGCCTACAACAATCCTGAAATTTTTTTGCACTAGGAGAAAACACTAGATGATAATTTACCACTACATGAACTAACCCCCACATAAATCAAAGCCAAATGTATGAAAAAAGAGATTGATGATGGTTTACATAATGATAAGATGAAATCAATCTTAGAATCCATGATAGAGGCTGACCCAAACAAATACCTTTACATGCTCATACAAAAGGTGCTAAATTACTAGTTGGGTTTGACACATCCACCATAGTGGAAGACATACATGTACCACCATCTTGGGTAGCTTCAACAACTGATGCAGGGGCATTCTAGGGTACTTGGTGAATCTATATGGGAGGTGTATGTTTGACTAGTGTTACTTGATTGCAGCCTTGACCAATGGCCTCAGTCATTGAAGGAAGCTCAGTCACTGAAGGAAGCTCGATAATCTCTAAAGCTCGGTGAAAGTGTTACTCGATGATGTCTGTGGTGCTCAGTCGACATTGGTGCTCAGTGATGCTTGGCATGCTTAGTTATTTCACTGTTGCTCAGTAGTTCTGGTTTACCGACTGGAGTTCTATGTGATTTGTTGGGCCGACTTGGTGCATTTATTATTGGTAGTTGTTGTTACAGGCTGACATGTTGGATTAAATGTTTGTAAGGCTATTTTGATACCGATTGATTAGATTGGTGAACTTGAAGATTTCTTTGAGCTGGAAGAAATTGAAGAACCTCTTTGGGTGAGATTAGCACAGAAAAAGTTGAAAGGACATGCTTATTTTTGGTGGAAGGAACTACAAAGAGATAGAGAAGATGAAGGTGAAATGAAGATCAATCGGTGGAGGTTGATGGTGACTAAGTTGAAAGCTAAGTTCATACCTTTTGACTATGAGCTTCTCTTGTTTAAGAAGTTGTAGAATCTAAAACAGGAGGATCTGTCTGTTGAAGATTATACTGAGGAGTTCTACAAACTTACTATTTGGTCTGGACATCGAGAGCTTGGTCAGAAAAAGGTAGCTCAGTATGTGAATGGTTTAAGATTCAATATTCAGGATGAGCTTGGTATGTTTAAGATTGATTCTATTGAAGATGCTTATCAATATGCTCTGAAGGCAGGAGATAAGTTGAAGAGGAAAAAACATGGTAATCCTTGAGGGAAGGAGAATATTGATCACTTGATGCAGGATAAATTGACTGATGTAGAAGATGAATAGAAACCCATGGAACTGAAGAAGAAGACATATAGAGTTATCTTTAAGGCTACTTTCTATAACTATGGAGAGGAAGGACACTATTCTTTTGAGCGTACACAGAAGAAGCTTGGTGACCGATGAACTGCTATGGTGAATGAGAATGAACTTGAATCTGAGAACTTGCTTCTTTGGAAAATATTGCTCAGTAAAAAGGAGGAACCTTGTCAGAGGAGTAACTTGTTTAGGACCTGATGAAATTCTAGAGGTAAACTCTGTGATGTTATTGTTGATAGTGGTAGTACTGATAACCTTGTTGCTGAGGACATGGTTTAGAAACTTGGGTTGAATAGAATGAAGCATCCTTGTCCTTATAGGATTGGCTGGTTACAAGATGTTCATGCTCTAGAAGTAAGAGAACAATGCTTTATTGATGTTCAAATTGGCTAGTACAAGGATCTTGTGTTATGTGACATTGTGAAGATGAATAGTTGTGATATATTGCTTGGTAGACCTTGGAAATATGATTGCAGAGCTATGTATGACTGTGTAAGAAATGTATTTACTATTGAGAAGGATGACATGAAGTTTTCCCTGGTGCCTTTGCTAGATACAATGCTCGGTAAGAGAAGCCTGAGTATTGGTAGTCGAGTTGAGATTGTGGATCTAGAGAAAATGAATGATCAGTATGGAGAATAAACTCATCTGTTGTCAAGAAAAGACTTGAAGAGATAGAGAAAGATGAAGTGGAAGAGTATGCAAGATGAAAAGGTGGAGGACTTCTATGTGAAGAACCAGTTCAGGGTTTATGTGCTGAATCCCAGAAGATGTTCTTCTCACATATGAACATCTTTTCAAACCTGGGGTGTCTGATGCAGGGGCATTCTAGGGTACTTAGTGAATTTGCATGGGAGGTGTATGTTTGGCCGGTGTTACTCGGTTGTAGCCTTGACCAATGACCTCAGTCATTGAAGGAAGCTCGGTGGTTGAAGGAACTCGGTAATCTCTGGCGCTTGGTGAAAGTGTTACTTGGTGATGTCGATGGTTCTCGGTTGACACTGGTGCTTGATGATGCCTATCATGCTTGGTTATTTCACCATTGCTCGGTAGTTCTGGTTTACCGACTAGAGTTATGTGTGATTTTTTGGGCCGACTTGGTGCATTTATTATTGGTAGTTGTTGTTACAGGCTGACATGTTGGATTAAATGTTTGTAAGGCTATTTTGATGCCTACTTATATTACATTTAATAATTGTTGGGGGGAGTTAATGGTTTCATCTAGCCAACTTATGGATGGTGATTAGTATTTATAGGATGTTTGGGTAGATTTTTACAAAAAAAAAGCAAGAGGAGATCCTAGAAGTTCATGAATTGGAAGATTTAGCAAATCAGATCTAAGGTTCTAAAAGCTGGAGTTGGAAAAGTTGTGGAAAAGATCTTGCATGATCTTGTAGATCAGATTGTTATCTAATAGTTTGTAGTTGTGGAGCTAGTGGTTTGCACACTTGGAGACAAGTAGATTTCTTGGAGGCTTGCGAGCTCAAGTTTAGATCTGCCTTAGGGTTTCCATCAACTTCTGATTGTCTTCAAAGCTGAACTAGCTGAGATTGTATTGGATCTATTTGAATCTTTTAGAATTGTTTCTAATTGTAATTGGCCCTAACCTAGAAGACCTTACAGTCGGGCATGTTAATGAAAATCAGAGTTAAACAATTGTTTTTTTGTTGTGTTGTTGAGTATTCCACTATGTTGTTCTAAAGCTGCAAGGTTTGGATTTTCCTTAATTGGATCCACAATCCTTGACTATGTCAACAACACCCCTACCAATTAGTCCAGTCATCCCATCCAATATTTCCATGCAAAATACTTCCCAGGTCATCACATCTTCTAGTGCCTTAGGAATCCATTACACCAATCCATTATTTTCTAGTTTTCTATTTGCATATGCTACACTTTCAACCACAATAGCACCATCTATATTGTCCTTGACTCATCCTACAATTATCTCACAAATGATGGCAGCAAGTTCCTCTAGCACAATTTCCCAACAAAAGCAGGGGCTACCCCTGCTAGGAACACCTCAACCAAAGCCTCCTAGTGGTGCTCGGCTAGGGGTCTCTTCCACTTCAGGAAATCCACAAATCTATCAAGGGGTACTTGCAACTAATCTATATTACTCAACAACATTTTCTAGTTTATCCAAAAAATGATAACAAGCGGGCCTAACACTTCCCAACTTGCAGTAGTATCTCATCATAATATGACACCCTAGCATATACCAATACCTTAGCATATACCAGTACCTCAGTATAATCCAATACCCTAGTATATAGTAGTACCTCAGCAAAATCCAACATCTTAGTACATTCCTAATCCAACATCCCAACATAATCCTATACCTCAACACAATCTAGCACCAACATAATCTGGTATTGCAGCATAATCCATCATACCAATACATTCCAATACATTAGCATAATCCAACATCTTAGTACATCTCATTACCTCAATACACCCCAACATCTCTGCATGTTCTACCACCATATATACCTACAACATCCCAAAATAGTGGAGCTCCTTTTAGTGACCCTACTACACCAACTACCAGTGATCTACTTGTTCAAAAGTTACAAACCCTTCAACAACAGTTCATGAATCTAAAAATAGGTTCTTCTAAAAGGTCTTACACTACATATGCCACCTTTTCTAACCAATTTTATCACACCTAAGTTCAATAGGTACAAGGAAAAGGTGATCCCTATGATCACATAAGGGAGTTTTTTACATCTTTCATGAAATTTTATCACGATGACACATATCTTATAATATTTTTTCCATGCATTCTTAGTGGTACATCCATGGATTGGTTTTCTAGACTCTCACTTGGGATAAGGATGTGGAATGAACTAGCATAAAAATTCATATCACACTATTCACCCAACATTATCATGGAAGTAACTGTTACTCAAAATGAAAACACACAACACAATAGGCATTAGTAGAGAAAGATTGCATATTTGTTTCTCTAGTTACACTACCTTATAGGTTTTGTTAATTTGCATGTCCTTATTACATTCATTTCCAGATGTCATTTAATGTACTCTAAGTATTGATCAACTATTACATAATTCAAAAATCTATCAATGATCATTACATTGTGCATTCATATAGAATGTAGTACAAATGTCCTTTTATTTCATATTTCATGTTTCAATAAATAGAGTACATTGTAGAATAAAGTAGAAATTGAAGTATGGAATAGGGGTCCCATGCATTTCCTTGTGTTGTCTTTGAGTCAGCTGGTTGTTTGTCAGGTCTTTGCATCTAGGTCTTCACTCCTGAGTCTCCATCTGCATTTAGGTCCTTAGGGTTCACATCTGCAAGAAAGAGAAGAAATGATTAGATCCTGTTGGATCTAAGCAATACATGAAAAGCGAATAACATACTTCAGCAATCTAACTTTACATATCTGCATATCAATCTGGAATGATAAATGTAACAAGAAAATGTAAACTAACACTCACTATAAGGTAGTGTTAAAGGGACGTGTTTTGAAACATGAAACCTTTCACTGTTAATGACTATTTTGGTGTATGTTTTCTTTTGATTAACCAGATATCTGAATGAAAGGGACTTAGTTTGTTTCTGAATTGAGAAACCTTTTTCAGAATATGTATTTCATAATGATGTTATTTGTACTTAACCAACTATTTTGCAGATATCAACTGACTGGTTTTCATTTTCAATCATTTTCAAGAATGCAAAACAAGTTGGTTTCCCATGATAAAAGCTACAGGAAGTGCCAGACACTTCTGATTTTCAAAGTCCAATTGCAAAATGATACTATACAGATGTTGATTACATGTTCTTTAAAGTACATTTTCAAGCTTTGAACATATTTATTGCTAAATATTACAGTGCTTCAAGATAACATCATGATTTAAATGTTCACAGTTTGTTATGACTGGGTGTCATGAACCCGTGTTCAAACCTCAGTCATTAACATTCTAATGTTTTTGAGTGTCACGAGCCCATGCTCGAACTTCATTAACAAATAGGAAAACATTTATGTCTTGTTGTACTTCACATGTCAAATTGCAAATTTAGCATCAAAAGGAGATGTGTACAGTAAACTAAGTTATAGGATCAAGTTCAACAGAAGTTGTATGTATGAATTGGAACAGTTACATTTTTTGCAAAGCTTGTCAGAAAAGAGAAATCAATTGTTCATATTCTTTCAAGTTGTTTGTCAAATTTATATGCTAGAATGAAGGTCAACCTCTCAAGGTTCTAGTTCAAAATTTAGAATGGTAAACAATTGGTTTTTGGTGCACAAAGTGAGCTTCACATTATACCAATAGAGAATTTTAAGCATCTACCAATTTGAAAGCTCAGTCAAAGTTAAAACAAGCTTCTTGAATAGCAAAGAGGATATCATTTGTTTTCCGGTTATGGGATCAAGCTTAGGAATAAGAAAATCTTCAGACATATCAATGATTAATTCTTGATATATCAGTGAGTTCATAATCGTTCAAAAAAATTGAGTTACTTTTCAGCTCACAAAGGAAAAGAGTAACAGTCAAATTTCAGATGGTACCCACAAATTACATACAGGATTTCCAGTAATCAATACATTTGAATAGTGATTTTCCTTAAATTTAAAGAAAACTGTGACTGTTGTTGGTTTACAAAGTATGGAGTTCATGGTTTTTTTCATGGCATTATCAAGTGGTTACTACAACATAAAAGGTGTATTTACAACTGTATTGAAAATGCTTTGAATAGTTTAGGTTCATGAGTTTTGAATCCATTAATGATTTGTAAGAAATAAGTTAATAACAGTGCAGCTCAGGTTTGAAGTGCTTACAACAGCAAATACAAAAAGGACAGTTCAGCAAATGAAACCGAATCTGAAGATACAATGCCAGTACTAAATTATTGCCAGCCATTGTCTATTGACAATGTTTATTCTACAACTAGTGGTCATGAGTTCATTTTCGATCAAAAGGGAACATCAAAGAAATATAGCAAACTAAGAGATCTTAACCTCAATTCTTGATAAGTGTCACGAATCTTGGTATATTGCTCACTTTTTGATATTGTTAAAACAAATAAAAGAAAAGCTCTCGAATATAACTAAGCTCTTTCACAGCTAAGAGTTACAACTTATACTTTCACTGTGAGTTCAGATTCATTAACCGTGAGTTCTTATTTGAAAACAACAGTGAGTTTTAGCTTCAGTGGTCAAAGATATGCATGTATTTTGTTATAATATGAACTCATTTATGCAAGAGAAGATAGACTTAAAGTCAAGCTCATTAACCGTATATATCTTTTCAAACAAATAGTGCTTCTTTGTAAACAAGCGGTGAAAGAGTGGAGGGCACATTTTTTTTGCATTTCGAACTCATGAATATTCATTGCAAATAATAACAGAGAGTTCAAAAAATAGCTTACGGTTTGATCAAAGCAAGTATTCAATGCCAAAGTGGACCTCCAGTGCATTAATCTAAACAATCAGCTTCAGTTAGTTCAACAGAGAGTTTCTACAGTACATGTCGAGCTTCTTCATGGTTATGCCAAGCCTTCTTTGTAGATTTTCGAGCATCTTCAGCATGTTAGGGTTTCTATTTCCCTAAAAGATTGTTTTGAAACGAGATCAAATGCCAAGTTCATGTGATAAGAATAAAATTTGGAGTCCACCAAGTAAAACAGAGTGTTCAATGCATAGCAGTGTGAGCAAATACTTTGGGAACTGAGAAATTTGCCACCTATTCCCTTCTTGAGATCAGTGAATACAAGTGAATTGAGTTTGTTAACTCTTCACTATGCATAAATTCATACTTAGTGTTTTTCTAAGTTTGAATTTAATTTGTTTTTAAAAGATTATAATCTTTTGTAATTTATTTTAATATTAGTTTTCTAATATTAAAATATGAAATAGGTTAATATTAAACTTTGTTTAATATTAGTTTCTTTTAATTTTTTGGCAATTTTCATTGTAAAAGGAATTTTATTCCTTATTATTAGCCAAAATATTAAAGAAATGGCATCATTTCTTCAGAGGTGGCTTATTAGCTATATTAGTGGAGTCAATTTTTGGAGTGAGACTGGAGCATTTTCAAGAGACTTTCTTAGAGGCCTATCATTTTCAGATTAGGGTTTTTGAGGCTTCTTAAGGAAGGTAGATTGGCTATTTTCAGGGTTGCAAATGTTGGAGAGAGAGCCTCTAGTGAACTATTCAGTTCCTAAATGCTTGGAATCCTTTTTGTAGCCATTTTCATCAGATTTTGGAAGAAATAAACCAGGTGTTTCAGCTCATATTTTGTGTACTTGTGTTCAATTTCAATTCCTGTTCTTCTTTTCTAACAAGTGTCAAATTATTGATTATCTACAGGAAGTGAATAATATTTTGTTCCTTCCTAAGTTAATTAGTTACCCCAGGCCTTGCATGAAAAATGTATGTTGTTAATTGTTCAAGTTGTTTGTGGTAGAACCCTGATAGCATGAATTCATTAACCTATATGTTGAGTAGTGAATCAAATTGTTAAAGTATTCATCTTGTGAGTCAGATTTGGAACCCATATCTTTTGCAAAGTCTAAATTATTCATTGGTGTATCACCCTTATCTTTTGAGTTTTAAGTACTTTCTCCCTTTTCCCAACAAGTTTTTCAAGTTTTCAAGATCAGAAAAGTGATATTAAATATTTGATAGGAATCGGCCTAGAATCTGGAGATTCCTCTCTAATCATAGTCTACCCACAACTAGAAGAGGATTCCATTATTAGTTAGAATTGTTGTTCTACCTTAATGTCTGATGTAAGGTAACAATTCTAAACCTGAATAGTAACATTGATGGATATTTGCACCACCAAGAAAAAGAATAGAAAGAGCTTTGCCTCTTTCCTAGAACATTGGAGAAATATTTCCTCTAAGGAAACCTTCCATGTTCCAATTAAAGAAAATATTCACATGTTCATTAAAAATTTCCAGCTATACCTAATGTGTGAACTTAACTCTGAGTGCATTGAGAACTTTGAAGAACTAGTTGAGCAAGGGATAAAAGAAGAAAATCCCTCACCTTGAAGGGAATCATCAAGAAAGAGACTATTACTCCAACACCTTATGAAAAAACTAAATACTAGTCCAAAAATAAGAATGTGACAAATGATGGGGTTGTTGATACTAAAATAGCACAAACACTACTACATGTACAAGCACCATCACCAATCCAACATACCCAACCAACAACCCACAATTTTAACAAAACATATCCAAGGAAAAATCTAGAACAAGCATATACTACTACATCCCAACAAATTTATGCAAGAAGGAATTCTACTCCTCGATGAGATTTTATGCCTCTTGCAGAACCTCTTGAGATGATCTTGAAGAAACTGATATAGTCACACTCAGTCACTTTTCCCAAGATAAGTCACTATGGAGGTCATGGAAAACCAACATGGTGAGATGACCATGGGTACTACAACTATCATAGAACAAAGGGACATAAGACATCTAGTTGTATGCAACTAAAACACATTGTCCAAGATATCATCGACCATGGTGAGATCAAAGTGGTTTCAAACTCTAGCACCACCAACCAAGATCATAAGGTTTTCCAAAACCCATTGATGAATCATGACAAAGGTAAGGCCTCTACCTCAAGAACAAACAACCAAGAAAACCTCACTTACACTAAGCCATGCCCAAATTCAACCATAAACATCATCACCATCCAAGGTCCAAAAACAAGTTGTGTTGTTACAACATGTCGTACCAAAATAATAGTACACAGAGCCACATCAAAAGCTGTTATACCCCGTAAGTCATCTACCCCACAATCAAGTCAGTAAAATCTGCTAGACCATCTAAAAAAGACTCCAACACAAATCTCTATCTACGAACTCCTTTGTATCTCATCTGACCATAAAGAAGTGTTAGACACAACCCTACAACAATCAACCATCCCAAAAGATCTAGAAGTTGACAAGTTTCAAGCCATGGTAGGGTATCTATCCACTCCACATCACGCAGTCTTCACTGAAAAAGATCTTCTAGCACATAAACCATCTCACAAAGATCCTTTACATCTATAAGTTTTCATCCACCTTCACAAAATCAAAAGAGTCTTGATAGATGGAGGAGCAGGTCTAAATATTTGTACCCTAAAATTGATATGAGCATTGGGCTATTTTAAGAGTTGTGTAAATATCACCAAGAAGATCATAATAAGAGCCTATGATGATTAAGAAAATCCTTCCAAGGGCATCATAATTATCCCAATCAGATTGGGTCCAACAATGCAAGACATTGTATTCCAAGTAATAGATCTAGAGATGAGTTATTACATGCTCCTAGGAAGACCATGGATCCATTCCATGTAGGCAATACCATCTACATATCATCAATACTTGAAAATCCCTCATGATGGAATTGAAATCATCATAAATAGTGACAAAGACCATTTTCTATATTGCACCAATCTCATAGGATCTATTTCAAATCAGGTACCCAATAATCGAGAGGTATAAAATATCTCTTCTTCTAAGAGAATAGACCCCACAAGTTTGGAAAAATGAATAACATAACCCCTATCAAAACTAAAAAATCAAAGTACAAGAAAATGGATTGGGAGAATACACCTATGTAGACTTCTTATGTGTAGGCAAGTTACCTATCTCACCCAGGTCAAATGGAAAACCAAGGAAACCTCTAAAGAGAAAGAAAAAACTAAAAATTATCTATCCACCCCTACAGTTTTTGCAAGATGGGCAGATATACATAAAGAGACCATTGAAGACAATCTATCATCTTGGTTATATACAGATGAGGAACCTCCATAGCACATAATACATATACATGAATATGGAAGGGGATATACTATAGTCTAAAAGAAAGGGTACAATGGACGTTCAATCCTAGGAAAGAAAGAGAAATAAATAGTGGAGTCAATAAATCCTACTCAAAACCCAAGGCATCAAGGTTTAGGTTATAGACCACCTATAGTGGGCATCTCGAGTATCTTATTACCTAGTGATATTAATGCTTGTATTTACAATAAAATTGAGACAATTGAGGAGTCCCATTCAAATAGAGACTCTAATGATTATGACTAGGATTCCTTGCGTACCACAAATACCCTTCTTCTTGACAAAGTCATCACCCGACTATCCTTACATGATAAACCTACATATCACAAAGCATGGATTTCACAATTCTAGAATAGATCTGAGCCTTCTTCCTCATCCTCATTTGGAACCCATGAATTAGTAAATGATTCATATATCAATACCATAACAAAACCTCCCTTCTCTTCATTCCTAACTAAGGAAAGCATAGCCTTAGTTTACCTTGACCTTATAGATTGGGAACAAAAAAATCCGCCAACCATAGACATCTTTGAGAATGATGAAGCTATTGCTAAATTATTTGGGCTAAGATAATGCATACCTATGGGGGACCGTAAGGAAGGTTTCATAATCAAAATAGATAGAACAACATACTTTGGGGAGTTATATCAATCCTCTAGTCAAAAAAGTGAAAAAGAAAACACAAGGCTCTTGGGTGAAAACTGAAAGGCACCCACTTGTCATAAAATAGTAAAGAAAAAAGATGTATATGAGGGTGAAAACCTCTCTAAGGCACCCAAGGATGGAGATATTGATATACTTCCCATTACTAAAGAGCAGTCACCTCTTCTAGCAGAGAAAGCTCAAACAATAAACATTGGCACTATGGAAATGATTGACACACTTTGTCGAGTCATTAATAGAAGAAGAAAAAAAGAAATTCATCTATTTCTTCAGAGACTGAAAATTAATTTTGCCTAGTCATACTCAGACATGCCTGGATTAGATTATGAGTTAGTACTTCACCATTTTCCACTAAAGTCAAGGGAAAAGCCATACAAATAGAAACTCCACAAGATCCATCCCAAGATTGCATTATTAGTGAAAGAAGAACTAAAGAAATTAATGGATGCAGGTTTCATCAAACCTATAGACTATGTTGATTGGATCTCAAATCTGGTACCAGTGGAAAAAGAAAGTGGTGCCACAAGAATTGACACTGACTTCTGAGACTTGAATTTGGCATTTCCAAAGCATGACTTTCCCTTACCAAATATTGACATGATTGTAGGTCTCACTTTTGGATATAAGATTCTATCACTAATGGATAGTTTCTTGGGACATAACCAGATTAAAATTGCACCTTAAGATCAACAAAAAATGAATTTCACTTATGCTTGGGGCACCTATTGTTGGTGTTTCATTCCATTTCGGCTAAAGAATGTTGGAGCTACATATTAGAGGGAAATGATGACTATCTTTCATGACATGATGCACATCACCATGGAAGATTATGTCGATGACATATTGGCAAAAACCCTAGAGAGAAATTTACACTTATCAATATTAGTCCCAATATTTGATAGACTTGAAGAGTATAAAGTCTGGCTAAACCCAAAGAAATGTGTATTTGGAGTCACACCAAGAAAGTTGTTGGGATTTATTATCTCCCAGAGAGAAATATAGATCAACCCTAAAAAGGTCTGAGCTATAATTGCAATGCCTCCCCTAACAACTCTGAAGAGCTTGAGAAGCTTACAAGGAAGGTTACAATTAGTAAGAAGGTTTATATCACAACTGACAAATAAATGCCACCCATTCCAGTACCTATTGCATAAAGACATAAATTTTGAATCGATTGAGAATTGTCAAGAGGCCTTCCAAATACTAAAAAACTACCTACTATCAACACTAGTCTTAGTAGCACCAATTCTAGATCAACCCTCACTATTGTATACATTAGCAACAAAATACTCGTTGGGGGCATTACTAACACAAAATGACTCAAAAGGAAAAGAAATGGCCATATACTATATTAGTCAGACACTTGTGGCTTACGAACTAAATTATACTACTATTGAAAGAGCATGTTTGGCTATAATTTTTACCTCACAAAAACTTAGACATTATATATTGAGCCATAAGACAATCCTCATTGCCAAGATCAATCCATTAAAATATCTACTTAGCAAAGAAACATTGATAGGGTGCCTCACCAAATGAGTCATGATACTAAGTGAGTTTGACATAGACTATGTTGATAGAAATTCAATCAAAGGCCAAGTAATTGCATGCCAACTGGAAGATGCACCTCTACCATCTACTCATCTGATGTTGATAGAATTACCCAATGAAGGGATATTTACTATAGAAGAGACAAAACAATAGAATTTATATTTTGATGGCTCCCATAGACAAAAAGGGATCAGGAGACAACATATTCTTCATAATTCCTCAAGGAGATTCCATTCCTAGATCTTATAGGCTAAGGTTTGATTGCACCAACAACATAGAAGAATATGAAGTATTTCTCATTGGGATAAAAATAGCTATCCAGTAGGATATCCAACAACTACAGGTCTATGTGGATTCTCAACTAATTATCAATCAGGTCAACAACATCTATGACACCAAAGATGATAAATTGAGTATGTACAAGGCTATGGAAGAAGACCTCATGATACACTTTGATCAAATAATATTTGAGAAAATCCATAGGATAAGAAATAGGGAAACAAACTCTATGGCTACTGTAGGATCTATGTTGGACATGTCATCTAAGGTGACACAATGCGAGTTTATGGTAGAAAAACTTATGGTCCTTGCATTCGAGGTCCCAAATTCTGAGATTGTGTGCAAAATTATTGGTCCTAATTCCTCTTGGTACCAAGATATTTATGACTATCTCACTATCCAAAATATCCCTCTAGAACTATCCCATAACCAAAAGAATTCCTTAATAAGGAAAGCCTCACGTTACACCATTGTTACCAATACACTCTACAAATGAAGTTTGGATGGTACACTCTTATGATTTCTCAACTCAGAAGAATCACAATTAGTAATATTAGAAGTACACAAGGGCATTTGTGATGTCCACTCTAGTGGATTGACCTTAGAAAATAAAGTTCTTAGAATTGGGTATTATTTGCCCACTTTGGAAAAAGATGTTTTCTCATTTGTTCAAAAATGCAAAAAGTGTCAGATTCATGGGAACCTCATTCATGCACCAACTTAGGAGTTTCAACCACTTACTTCAATGTGGCCTTTCTCATAGTGCGGGTTGAACTCATTGGCAAGATCCTCTGACGATCATAAGTACATAATCACAACCACTGAATATTTTACAAAATGGGTCAAAGAAATCCCAATGACCTATACTACCAGTAAACAAATTTACAAGTTCCTCTTAAATTATATCATAATCTGATACGAAGTTCCACGAACCATTATCACTGATCATGGTTCCCCCTTCAAGAATAAACAAATGAAAGATCTTTGTGCCAAATTCCATATCCATCATAGCTATACTTCACGCTACTTCCCCCAAGGTAACAACTAGGATGAGGCTACAAATAAAACAATCATAAAAATCTTGAAAAGGATGGTAAATAAAGCTGGTCGGGATTGGCACCTCCAACTTAACCCCACCTTATGGACATATCGCACTAGTTTTTGTACCCCCATAGGAGCAACTCCATATTCACTAGTGTATTATATTGAATTTATCTTTCCAATAGAGTTTGAGATCCCATCATTATGAGTATCCCTTCAACACATCATTTCAAATGAGGAATACTGAGTATCAAGACTACAAGAGCTAGATTTTCTAGATGAAAAAAGACAAAGTGCACTAATACACTTGCAAGCATGTCAGTACTGTCTTAGGAGAAGTTTCAATAATAAGGTCATACCATGGTCTTTTGAAGTGGGTGACTTGGTTCAAATGGAAAATCAGAAAAACCAGGTTGAATGAGAAAAACTTGGAAAGTTTGAAGCAAACTGGTTGGGTCCTACATCATCACGATAGTATATGGGTCTGGAGCATATTAGATATCCATATTAGAGGGAGAGCCTCTACCAGACTCCATCAATAGCTTGCATCTATGCAATTTATATACATATCTCTTGGAGTAGTCGCAAATTCAAAAAGTCAAAAAGTCAAAAATAAAGAAAAGAGAAAAAAAGGTTACCAAAGAGAAAACCTAGCAATCAGGTGTCTTTGGTAACACAAAAATAGAAACACAAGACAAATAAATCTGCCCTATGGTGAAAACCACTTCGATGGAACCTTGGGAAAGTACCATGGTGGAACCCAGGTAATTCGGTGTCATGTGTAGAGATCATGCTCCAGCATCTATCATGTCTCCAACCTGATATCGCATGCCATTATGTCATATTTGTTACAATAAAATTAGTGGTCATCACCATCATGGCTTGAAATTTGTCATTTATCTTTGTCTTAGCACATCCTGTTATATTTCACACTAAGTCAATCCATCATGGTCATTCTGCTCTAAGATGCCCATTCTCTCTTGACTGGGGGTACCCCAACATCGTGATTCATCAAGTCCTGAAAAAATACCAAAAAATACCAAAAATTTCTAAGAAAATAGCAAAGCATGGCAAAAATTTCTGAAAAAATTCCTAAAATAAAAATAAAAAAGTGTCCTACAAAACAAAAAAAACAACACAAAATCATCCTATAAAAATCCAAAACATAGCAGAAAACCTTTAAAAAAATCAAAAAATCAAAAAACATAAAATATTCATCTAAAGGTGACCATTTTTAGGGTGTATGTGATAAGAGCCTTCACTTTCTATGATACACCGCACATACCTCGACTCCAAACATACAAACCCTATGATAGACCAAAAACATTTGCAAAAGATCCAAAAAAATGTGGAAGACAACCAAACAAATAAAAAAACAACCAGCAAATATCCTGCAATAAATCTCCTTTGTACATAACCAATTCTTTGGCATTTCAAAACCAGGAATTGAACGATGACATAAAACATATATGAGCTTCAATGGAACCAAGTCAAAACAGTCAAAATTAGTCAACAAGTCCTCAACTATACTACCTAAACTATCTTATTTATTAATCAGTCCCACAACAAAGTATTTTGTCAAAAATCATGTTGTCTTACACAAGGGAAGGAACACTCAGAATCAGACAGAGCATTCTTAGATGGGGTACCTTGCTCTTGAAATTAGATAGCATCAACAATACATCAAAATTCAATGTCCAAACTACTATAAAAACACAAACACATAATCGATACAACTACAACTTGTTGAGTCAAGTTAGTCTTATTATGTCTTGATTTTTGCAAGTCATATTCTTATGCATCTCTGGGATATCCATAAATGATTTAGAGATGTCGTGATGGTTCATGACTTTTTTTTTTCTTTGTCAACTATTTGTGGAATGTTTATTGTGAAGTCTTAAAAGAGCAATCTGGGTGTCTGTGATAAGAGCCTTCACATCCATATACAAATATCTAATCTGCAACATTGCAATGGATACTTTAGTTGTGATACAATGCACATACCTTGACTCTAAATGCTTAACCTAGATGGATTGGCTCACATTCCTTGTGTGTTCACTATGCATGTTTTTTAATGCAAGAGGATAATCATACCTAGATCATTCATATCTTGGTAAGATGATATTTACCTTTTCTATAATAATAGTGGCTCAATGATGATGCATAAATAGCTCAAATAAGTTGGAAATCAAAAACATGTTTATTAAAGCATTAAGCTCTCTACTTACTATAAACTAAGGGTTTCTATCATCTTCTAAAATTTCTTTACTAACAATTCTAAATTAGTCAAATCTCTTCTATCAGTCAAATCTCTTCTATCACTTAATCTATTTGTCAAAATGGTCAAATCAATTCTCAAATCAGTCAAATTAATTAGTCATTCATTCCATCATCATTTGTCTTATACAAGATGTATCTTTCCTGAAACCAGATATTGTTGCTTGTCTTAGACAAGGTAGGTCTTCCCTAAAACTAGACGTTGTAGCTAGTCTTAGACAAGATGGGTCCTTCTTGAAACCAGACATGATTCTTATCAACAATCTCTATGTCCAATATCGATCGAACAGTCATCACAACCTACCAACATTCTTCACTTCTAACTAGGTATTATTTTCTTGCATCATTTAATCTAAATCTTCTTTCAAGAGATCATTGATGTCTTTCTGGCACAAACAATCTCTTGAGGGGACATCATTTACCTCATTGTCACATTGTTCCCGTTGGGGCATAATTTTTATTATTCTTTGAAACAACACCTAAAATACATTGTATCAAAGAGGGGCAAAATGTAGACACTTAAAAATGGCCAATTTCTCTAACGCGATGACATTACTAACATTCCTCATAAATTGTTAAATAATCTTTATTATTTAATTAATCATGTCATTCTACCATATTCTAAGATCAAAATCATTATTTATATCTAATTCCATAATTAAGTGATTTTAATTAATTAGTTTAATTATTGAACTTCTAAACAATTAATTCATCATCTATTCATCTATAATATAATTAAATAAATAACCTTATTTAATTATACCCTATCTTATAATTATTAATTAAATATCCAAATTTAATTAATGTTCCCTCCTAATTATTGCATTTCTGTAATAATTAAATCAAATTATATCTCATGATTAAATAAATGATATTTATTTAATTTTAAAATAATTATTCCCCTCTCATTATTAAATGAATTCTATTTATTTAATTACAACTAACAATCCCTCTCATAAATAAATAAATAATTATTTATTTATAAAATATCTCCACATGTGCAAATAAATAATATCTTATTTATTTAAATCATAATTATCCTCTTAAATCCTAACTCACACTCACTTTGAGTTAGCTTTTCAAACAAGGTTCTTAACTCCACAATTCCATCTCCTAACTATTCAATCCACATTGTTAATTCCTCCCGCCAAAATCAGTTAAGTCTTCCATCAATTCAGTCTTCTAATCTATGCAATTAGTTGACTCGTGCATGCAATCAGTTAACTCACTAGTCTATTATGTTATCTGATTAGTCTATTCAAGTCATCTCTCCAATCTATTTGTTGACAGATCAATCAATCTTATTAAACTAAGCAATCAACTTAGTTGAACTCTCACTCACTTTGAGTTCAACTCAACAATCATAGTCAATCAACCCTTCAATCATGGATTCTTGGTTGAAACCCCTAAAATCTTATAAATAAAGAGCTAAACCTCTTATTAAAAAAATACACAATTGCTTTGAATTCTTGTGTTGGCATGATCTTGAGCTCAATTCTAAGAGCCCACAATTGCATGAGAAGGAGAACACCAAGGAAGGATTTTATGGTTTGCATATTCATGTTCTTAAATTGAATTCATAATGTTTGATTGATTATGATTATTATTTATCTTACATCCTTCTTGAATATTGGAAATACTAATTTCTTTAACAATCTCTTTCTCGTTGAGATTTTCTATGTTATTACAAGTTTCTATTAAACCTATTATTACCCAATTACAGTCATGAGTTGTCATAACTAATGCCAAATTTTCTCTTTCAAATTTTCCAATTGCTATAATCTATGACAATTTCCCTTTTGCACACTTAATTGCTAAATTTGTAACTTCTCTTGCAAATTTTATAAATTGAGATCATTTCTAGCTAACTCCTCGTATTCTTATTATCATCATTTTTCTTTTAAATGTAGTACATATTTTGTCAAGATCAAGAGCTACATCAATCAACTTCAATGAAGAATAAAGGAGAACATAGGAGCTAGACTTGAAAGGGGGTTTTGTTGTATGAATTCTTTTATATTTCAAGTGGCTTTTATGGTAGATTAGATTGGTTTGCATATATTATTTATGAGATTTTTGGTTCTCTCATTTATGCTTTCTATACCTTTTTCTAGTATTACATTTGGTGAACTCAACGTGAACATTCAAAATCTGATTTGGTTTGGTATTTTTTTATTTGTTTTGCAGGTAAAAGATCAAGACTTGTGCACTTGGGAGTCTAACTTTTGATATTTCCAATATTTTTTCTTTTAGACATGCAACAAAACACAATGTTTAATTAGTCTTTAAAATGAACTACAAATGCACATAGACTAATTAGTGGGCAGAATGAACATTTAATTTCACATAGTCTAATGAGGTGGATACTTGACTACAAATTTCACATAGCTTATTAGTGGGTAAATGAACTACAATTTTGACATAGTATAATTAGATGGATCAAAGAACCTACAATTTTCACCTATTTTTAATTAGGAAGGAAAAGAACAACAAATTATCACATTTTAATCATATTTCCTTTCTTAATGGGTTACTGAAAAACAATTATCATGCAATTTTAATTGGGAAGGAAAAGAACCATAAATTGTATTTTTAATCATATTTCCTTTCTAATTGGAAAATGAACCCTTTTATTTCAAGTGTTTGATGTTCTTTCTTATTTCTAAATCCCAAAGAATTGGATGAACATATCCTCTCCCTCGCCTTCTTGGATCTTGTGTGAAGATAAATTCATTCAGTTCTTTTCAAGAGGTCTTCCTTTGTCCAAGGCATTCACTTTGAATGTGCCAAGGGATGACCTCAAGAGGTAATAGGCCAAAGTCATGTTTCCATCCAAACTACTATATAAATGTTTGATTGTGACTAATAATCTACTCGATAGTGGGGATGGGTGATATCTCTCCTCTAGTACCCTTGTGGTGTGTAAAACCTTGGTTCTTGTTAGAATTAATCTTTCCTTGGTAAAATATGTATTTTAAGGATAAACCAAGGTATCTTATATTGTATTTGTCCTCTAGTCCAAGTAGGAGGACATGTCACATATTTGTAATTTTTTTAATAAGGAAATTAGATATTCCTCCTTAAGAAAAATCTCACATTTGTCTCACACACAACATGAATGTGGCATTTATCTAAGATGGGAGTTACATGCAAACTCCTCCACTCATCTCTATATAAAGAGATGCCTCTCACACACTTTCTCAATTAATCTCCTCTATTCTCTCATCCTTTCTCTCCATATTGTAATGAGCTTTGTGCTCCATTCTTTCTTCTTCTTTTGGCTTTGAGCCTCATTCATAATTCAAAAGAAGTTTTTTCTTGCTTTTCCCTTTTCAAATCCTTGTGTTCTTGCCTTGGTTCTTGGAGCATTATTGTGAGCTTGTGTTTGATCTCTTGAAGGAAAATCTCTCTCTCTCTCTCTCTCTCTCTCTCTCTCTCTCTCTCTCTCTCTCTTTGGTAAATCTTTTCCATTGCATACTCTCTTGAATTCTTTCCTTACCTTTTTCATTTTACTTTATGATTCTAACATGGTATCAAATCTTGTTTAATCTTTTCTTTTGAGTGTGCATGCAGGGATAACTGAAGGATATTTCAGCTGTGAAGGAGAAAGTTTTTTGGATTCTAACCATTGCTTTGTAGTGTTTTTCTTGTTTATTTTCTTGCATTCTAACATCTTGATCTTAGATTTGGATGGCTTTCCGCCAGACCTAAGGCTTTTTTTCTCTTTTAAAGTTTTTTAATCTAATCTCTGCAGGATTTCATAATGTAGGATTCACAAATCTCCTTTTTTTGTTGGCATTTGCAGCTTCATATCTCTGTTTTAATCTTTGATCTTGCATGTTTTAATCTTTTCTTGGCTCTCACGAGTTTTGATCTGTAGGCTTTTTTATTCCATTTGTAATCACTAATCTAATCTCTCTACAGATTTCTAAACTCAATCTAATAGTTATTTTAATCTCTGTAGACTTTATTTTAATTTCTAACATTTTATTTCCTGGTATTGTTATTAACGTTGGTATTAATCTCTTATATCATTTTCTTTCCTGATTTTAATCTCAAATATAACTGTAAAAGTCTATGTTGGGGTTCCAATTCCATTCTCCCCATAATTCTGAGCATCCATATAGTTCTTCAGAGATTCGCAATCTCTAGCATCGGACTCCAACTTCGAATTCTCTTGCTTACCAAACTTGCGTGTGAGCGCATCAGCAAAATTTTGGCATAAATTTTACCATCCGTTAAGTTAGCTTCATTAAAAGTTTTTATTAAAACTTATTACTAACGTTTCATATATCAATCTAACATTTCATATAATTTCATTAACTTTTCAAAAACATTTTCAATCACTTCTATATTTTTTTTAAAGCTAACATTTTTTTTGCCTGTAGATTTCATGTTGCAGGATATTTAGTTTTTGACTTTATATTTTGTGAATGCCTTAAAGAAGATCATGAAGTTTGGTGTCATTTCTGCATTTCAGATGATAGAGATGTGCTTTTCTTTACTGTTTTAAGTGGAAAAGAACATATAACCCCATGTCCCCATGCGGCTGCTTAAGTCTATTTTCTACTTAAAAATAAGCTATGCAAGTGTCCCCATGTAATATTTTAATAACCGGTAAAGGAAAATTTGGAATCTTCTCCTATTTTTATGGAGCAGTTGTTGCTTATAAAAAATAAATAAGCTGTCAAAAAAAAGGAGGGGCTCAAAATAAGCAGCAGCTGCATATTAAAAAAAATGACAAGTGGCTGCATAAAAAAATTTCCCTCATTTTTTTTCATTTACTTTCATTATTTTTCCTCCATTTTACATTTACCTCCATTTTTTCCCTTTCAAATTTATCTCTATTTTTAAGCTACTTAAATATAAGCAAAAAAAATAGTATTCATGTGGTCACCCGCTTCACAAAATGCTCATTAAAATATTGAGCAGTGACTGCTAGACAAAATAAGCTAAGCAGCCGCATGGGGACCTGCCCTAAGTAAAGCTAAATAAAGATTAAATAATTTTATTTACTAGCTAGATGGGCATTTGAGTAAATTGGACATGTGATAACTAGCACACACAATCATCTTCAATCAAATCTTTGGATTTTGTTTTTCAGCAAAACATTTTTTGCATATTAAAGATTTCAGCCGGCCGATAACCTTGACTACAATTATCATCTTCAGATTTAATTATTGCTAGTTGTAACATTTTCCTTAAATATTGAAGGTTGAATCATTTTCCTTTTATCAGATTAAAACGTTTTATTGCAGGTAACATTTTCCTTTTAACATTTTCCTTGGAAAGGAAACATTTTTCTTCATTTGGAAACCTTTTTCCTTATAACGTTTTCATTATTAATGGTATATAGTCTAATGTTTTCATTAGTAACGTTAATCTTGTTCGCAGAACTTTATCTAAGTTTAGAATTATCTTTTCCTTTTTTAATCTTTGGCCTGCTCTCTTTCTATTGGAGTTCCCTCTTTGCGTGCACATCTTCTCTCTACATAAAATATCTTTTATTTGCCATCCTTTGAATTTCTTCTGCATTCTTCTGTTTGTAACGTTTCAGCCTTCTATTTTTCTTACACCAGTCAATCATCACTCAATGATAATAACATATAAGTCATAATAATATTGCCTAACCTTTTTTCAAAAAATCTCGTTCCTTTTTTACTTTCAAATATTTATTGGTTCGCAACCTATATTAAATACCTCACGTTTATTTTAAAATAACATAACTTTAAATTTTACTTAACTTAGCAACTTTTAGGAGAATTTTTAAGTATTTTAAGATTAACGTAAGGAAAAAATTTATAATTCTAAGCTTTTTCACTTTAAGTTTTTTAGTTTGACTTTTTAAACTTTAAGTTTTTTTTACTTTTATTCTTTTTAATGAAAAACTAATTTCAAAGTTTTATTTTTTAGTTGTTATTTTAATATTTCAAATTGTAAGTTTATTAATTAATTATTAATAGGTGTTATTAATAAATTATTAAGTTTTAATGTTAAAATTAAATTGTATGTTTAAATAATTTAAAAATTTATGCATAATAGTTTAATTTTTCATTCTCACCTTATTTTCTCTAATCAAATTTTTTTGTATTCTATTTTAATTTCCCTAACTAATATTGTTTCATCATTAATGATCATTTAAATTCAAAATTTAACCTCATTTTAATTTTTTTAATTGATTTAACAAAAAGTTCTTTGTTAAATTTCTCTATTTAGATTCTTGTTAACTTTAAATTAAATTCAGGATCTCAATTTTATTCCTCTATCAAATTTGTGTTTCAAAGGTTATCTTGATCCGTTTCTGCTTTCAT